>CM055122.1:492216237-492816237 GCA_029206835.1 Rana muscosa
CATTTCCTGTTTGGTTATACTTTAATTTTGCACATATTTTGCTAACCTGGACTGAGCTGGGAAACATGGTACACAATGATGAAGAGTGGATGCAGCTATAGATAATTTACTGAGATGGCAGAAATGTACACAGTTGTTTACACTAACAAATTGTATACAGCTTTATGAGAGTTTGAGGAGACAATTAGAGTAAAGACACTCATACATTAGCTCAGATTGTAGTATTGTTTGTACAATCTCCATGTGGTTGTACAACAACCTAACCTTGTATTGGAAGCTCATAAGAACATGATGTGGATTTGAAAATTGCTGGATTATTTATTTGATTCCCTGTTAATTACATGGGGATAAGATAGTGCTACATATAACGCTATATGAAGAACTCAATCAAAACATTCTGATCATTCTTTTTGGAACAATCAGAAGCTGTCCTGTGTAGTCACCAAATCTCTTTAATATGTAAATTGAATAGGAATTCAATTCAATTCAATTGAATTGCTGTCTCTGCCCCATTGGGAAGATCTCCTCTTTGTCTGTGTGGTCACCAGGACAGGGTGAGATCATCAATAAAAACATGACAGAGGTTCAGACCTTCCCAACATAAGTGTTGGCTAAGGTACTTTGACAGATCCTTTTTTTTTTTTTATATTTACAGAAAAGGCACATGCCCGGGACTCTATGTTGAGGGGACACCCAGGAAATTTAGCTGCTGGTCCCTTTCCTCACTGAAAGGAGTGACTGAAGCGCCACTCCTATCAGGAGAAGCAGGAGCCTACTGTGAGGACAAACCTGAGTCTCAGTGGTGTGACTGGGGAGTGAGGGAAGACTACCTTTCTCGTACTGGCATCTCCTGACACTAGTCCTGTACTCCAGTGATTGCTGATCAGTAAGAGTTATTAGGCGTTCTATTAGGTACTTAACAAGTCACCTGCACTGGAACCCTGATGTGCATAAAACGTCCTGCCAGTTGGTAGCAACAGATAGACAGTCAGGGGTGCTTGGAGCAAGTTGCTGTGTTTGCAGTGTTCCCTTCCCTTTGTGCCTTGCACCTCCCAGCACATACCATGAGGCAGCATGGAGCCTGAGCCTTCCCAAAGCCACCATGGAGCCCTGAATAGGACCACTCCTGGAATTACACCGACCTAAAAGCATGCACTGGCAGGATGGCACTACTAGCTCCTCTACTTTACTGGGGTAAGTGTTTGTGTCCCCACAGTTATACTCAGGAGCTGCAGAACATGTCTGCAATTCCAGGTAAACACCCTACCAGATACAGAAGGGGTTCTATTGCAGAGGAGGAGGTGTATTTTGCAAATTGCATTCTATGGATCTTCTGGAGGAGCCCACCCATATACAGGAAGTGGGTAGATCGTCAGGTACCAGGCTAATCCAGGTACAGCAGGCGTGAGCCAGAGTATACTCCTGTGCTCCTTATTCTATATTTTTCTAACAAAATACAGCAGTTGTGACTACAATGATAATTCCCAGCAGTGGGGACACCAGCCTGATTCAGGGTGAACACACTTTTAATCTGTGTTATTGTGTTATTACCATGTTTAATGGGTCAGCAATTTCAGGGATAAAACAGGCAGCAAGGAGATTACATATCACCTCCTTGCAACCTGTCAAACATTCTCTGAAAAGCGATTCATGTGATGTGGCACATTCCACAAACATTATATAAATTCAGTACATTTCACTGCATATGCCACTGTTAGCCCACCCCCTCTGGGGTGTGGTTTGTCATCTTCACCTGGGCACTGGATGACCTTGTCGCGACTTTGCTTGTGGGTCTTTTCCCACTGATTTGAGTGATGTTTTATATGGGCACATGTCCTGTAAAATGATCATTGCCTATTTTATGTATAAAATTAAACAATTGATCATCAAGTGCAGATATTACCCAATAGTGCTGTTTATAAGGTGAGTGTGTGAACCCTTCCATGTAGCTACAGAGTTGAAATACTTTTTCTAGGAGACAGGTCCATCTTAATAGCATCATGGGCTCCTGGGCAAAGTAATGCAGTGGAGTCCCTACCAGCCTGCCCCAAATGTACGCGCCTACTCTCAACAATTAAAGTATAAATAGTTGATAGAATTAAACATATATTTTTTAGTACTTTCAATAAAATTTATTTTGAAGAATAAGAAAACATGCCATAAATCAAAGACTAAATCAACACAAAGAGCACAGTACAGGGGGGGGGGTCAGGAGGGCAAGATACTGGGATCAGGAGGGCAAAGTACAAGTTTCGGGACACTGCTATCCTGGGAAAACTTAGTATAAATAGTAAAATGTATGACTATCCTAGCAGATATGGGAGAGTTGGCAAGTATGATGTAATGCAAGATTATCATGGGGTCCCCATGCACCTGAGGCCCCTGGACAGTGCCCAAGTGTGTCCTGGCATCAAGACAGCCCTGCTAAGAGAAGAACTTACTGTTTTTTCTTTTAAAAGAATAGTCATGTCACTTTAGAAAAATGACAACATTTTCTGTTAAAACAAACTATTGTGATCATCTCCTATGATGTTTTCTTTCTTGTGCAACCACTTTTCTTTGGTTTGTCATAGAGTATTTTTGGACATGGAAAAAAAAATCTGTTCCCATAGTGCATACCTGTTTCCACATGCACATGCTAAAAGTATTTCACCAAAGATAGAATGTGATCTCAAGCTCTAAGCAGAGTGGTGAAAAAGAACAGTGAACCAATTGCATGAGCAGGGGAATTGGAAATCTAGGAAGTCCTATACACAAATAAATTATTGCTGCCACATTTAAAATTAGTGTTAGAAATTAACAGCAGACTAAAATGGAAGGGTAATTTTCAAAAACATTGAATAACAAAATGACTTGTGTAGCAATGATACTGGATACTGTATGTTGTACCAAAGTAGCGCTTTAGATTAAAACATGACTTCCCTACAACATTGCTTAGATTTATCAATACAGTTTGGTTTGGACAACAAACAAATATAGAATTTGCTTCTTTTCTTTCTAGTCTATGATGGCAACGCTGTGAAACACTACAGAATTAGAAGGCTTGATAATGGAGGATTTTATATATCACCGAGAAAAACATTCATGGATTTGGAGGGACTTGTGCAAAATTACAGAAATGTAAATGATGGTCTCTGCTGCAAGCTCACAAGCCCATGTAAAAAGGTATTTACGTATTCCTCATTTACGTCTTTGTGTGTATAACATTTTCATGTATTCAGCTGAGTGAGCTATGTCATTCACAATATGCTATTCTACATTGCTTATAATTCAGAGAGGAACGATCCCCTGTACAGAGAGAACATTAATTTATGTTACATATATCAAACTAGCAGCTGTTACTCTACATTAATAATCAGGAACCGAGCTGTGTGGTTCCCAATCATGTGATTACCATAATAGCCAATCCTAGTGCTCACATGGGTTTGTTTACAAACCAAACCTGTGTCACCTTAGCTTTTCCTGTGGCTTGTGCACAAAGAAGCAGTCTGCAGATGTTGCAGAACAATACAGTACGTAAACAAAAAGAAATTGAAAACTTAAAAAATATTTACCGTATATACTCGAGTATAAGCCAACTCGAGTATAAGCCGAGGTACCTAATGTTGCCAAAAAACAGGGAAACCTTACTGACTCGAGTATAAGCCGATGCCCCACTGTTCCCTAGCTCGCTGTTCCCTATTTTACATTGTAAATATTACCTGTAAAGAAGTTGCGGCTGCAGCGTCCATCGTTCAAATTCCGCGGCGTCCATCGTTCAAATTCCGCGGTCTCTTCCTGTTCCTTCCTTGATAGGCGAGTCTCAGCAGACACTCTCCACCTATCATGATCGTTCTCTCATCCTCAGTTTTCCCAGCAGACACTGTGTTGGGTGTTCCGTCAATCACAGACGTCTGCTGGAAAACTGAGGATGAGAGAACGATCGTGATAGGCGGAGAGTGTCTGCTGAGACTCGCCTATCAAGGAAGGAACAGGAAGAGACCGCGGTATTTGAACGATGGACGCCGCGGAATTTGAACGATGGACGCCGCAGCCGCAACTTCTTTACAGGTAATATTTACAATGTAAAAATTTCTATGACTCGAGTATAAGCCGAGGGGGGACTTTCAGCCCCAAAAAAAGGGCTGAAAATCTCGGCTTATACTCGAGTATATACGGTAAATTTGGGTAAAATAACAAAAAAACATACAATAAAAAAGGAAAACCTGTTAGTTTATAATACATAAAAACGCAAGTAGGGTAATAATTAAAATAGTGCACCAAATAACTTACTTATAACCTTGAAAAAATATTTAAGTAGGCAAATTTGTCATAGAATTATTGTGAAGTTAACTGACACACACTGACACTACTAAGCAGTGTTAATTTCCTTGTCGAAAATATTTTTGTTGACTAAAGTGCGACTAAAATTAAAATGGCATTGACTTAATCAAAACTTGATGTCAAAATTAACACTGCACAACCACATAAGAATAATTAGGGGACATCTACTAAGCTGCTGACAAAAAATAAATAAAAATTAAGAAAAAAGCTTTTCTCATTTTTTTCTTAATAATCTTAATATTTAATGTTGGTAATATGTTCTGGTAATATGTGCAATGGCATTAAAGCCAAAACAGTTTACAGTTTTTATGTTTTTATGTTTTAAAGTTTGTCAAAAAGCAATATTTTTGCTTGTTTAGGAAACTTGGTTTTATTTATAAAGACATTGTGGGGTCATTTACTAAGAAAAACGGGAAGTAATGGTCGCTCTGCATTTAGTTACGCCCAATAAAGCCAATTAAGCCTTTAACTAGGTGAACATACAAATGGAAAAGTGTGCTAATACCTGCGAACATGAATTTGTAAATGTCAAATTGGCATATCCGTGAATTTGCAACTGCCAATTGCTACTGAGTTTATTATATGGAACTGCACTGCAGTCATGATCACATGAATGTGAATAAAACACTTTAATGTGAGATGTGCTCCACCCCGTTTGCATCTATCCATGTATATTCCAATTAATATTCCTAGTTTGTTTTCTTCTTTTGCTAACAAATGAAGTTATGAAAGAGTATTACAGAGTAATGCCTGCTATTCTTTAAAGTTCCATGTATTGATCATTTACAGTTACATATCTTTTATATGTTTTTTTTCTTATGTTAATTTAGATTTTTATGAGACTATAAAGCAGTAATTATTTATGTTCATTCTTTAATCATACTACACTATTATTTAGGTCTCAGCATACTTAGCCCAATGGCTTGGTGGAGTGCACTGATGTCTACAAAGCACTCAGATTATTTGTCCAAATCCCAGCCAACCTACCACCCACCTAAGGTAGCTGTGTTGATTTTTCCAGTGCACAAGCAAATAAAAAAAAAAAAGTAAACTAGCACCCTGCACGTTAACTAGTGGGTGATTTTGGAATTCCACACCATAATATTATTGAATACTTACATACTATTGAATTTTTTGAAGAGTTAATATTATGGAATCAACTAAACTAATGTGCATTGTCTATTTTCAGCATATGCTGCTGAGTACAATGCAAGCTTTCAATAAGTGATACCATGAGTGAGATTTTAACCCATGATCTGAGTCTTTCAAATTGGGAGTGCAGAGCGCTATCGTAGTGAGCTGAGCACAATCTTACTTAGAAAAACATTTACTAGTGTTTGATTCTTTTCATTCTATACAATAATGTTTTGCATTTGGGGCATTAATAATATGGAAGCAATTATGCCCATGCTGATGTGGCATTGGCTACTAGGCATTCGCCTATTGCAGGAAAAAAAAAGTTCTAGCGAAGATGCGAACGCTATTAAAGTCTATGGGGCATTGACATGAAAAATCCAAAGTCCCCATTTTAAAGGCTTATGTGCAAATTTTTACCATAAAAAGTGTATAGGGACCCGGGTACTGCCCTAAGGGACATGTATCAATGCAAAAAAACATTTTTTTAAAATTATTTCATAAAGGAGCAGTGATTTTAACCACTTGCCGATATACATTGGCAAAATGGCTCTGCTGGGCAAAACCCTGTATGGGTACGTTGTTCCTTTAAGAGCAGCCAGGGGGCGCCCAATGCAGGGGACCCAATGCGCGCGGCTGCGGGTACGAGAGCTAGCACAGGGATTTGTGTGTGTAAACACACAAATCCCTGTTCTTTCAGGGGGGAGGAGACATATTGTGTGTTCCTAGTAAGTAGGAACAACGATATGTCTCATCCCCCAGTCTGTCCTATCCCCATACAGTTAGAAACATTAACTAGGGAACACATTTAACCCCTTGATCTCCCCCTGTGTTAACCCCTTTCCTACCAGTGACATTTACACAGTAATCAGTGCTTTTTTATAGCACTGATCCCTGTATAAATGTCAATGGTCCCAAAATAGTGTCAAAAGTGTCCGATCTGTCCGACGCAATGTTGCAGTACCACTAAAAATCACAGATCACAGCCATTACTGGTAAATAAAAAAAATAAAAAAATAAAAATGCCATAAATCTTTCTTTCTTTTGCGCAAACCAATCAATATACGCTTATTGTGATTTTTTTTTTACCAAAAATATGTAGAATATATTGGCTTAAACTGATAAAGAAATTTGTTTTTTAAAAACATTTTTGGGGATATTTTTTATAGCAAAAAGTTAAAAATATATATATATTTTTTTAAATTGTCGTTCTTTTTTTGTTTATAGCGCAAAAAATTAAAACCGCAGAGGTGATCAAATACCACCAAAAGAAAGCTCTATCTGTGGGGAAAAAAAAGACACAAATTTTGTTTGGGTACAGCATTGCATGACTGCGTAATTGTCAGTTAAATCGACACATTGCCAAATTGTAAAAAGTGCTCTGGTCAGGAAGGGGGGTGAGGGTTGGGCGCTCTCTCGTCCCCCCACCCCTGCCAGGCTGCATGCTCGGATAAGGGTCTGGTATGGATTACGGGGGGAACCCACACCATTAAAAAAAAAAATGGCATAGAGTTTCCCTTAAAATCTATTCCAGACCCAAAGGGCCTGGTATGGATTTCTGTAACCTGGCCTCACCCTACTTCTCTAACCGGTCTAAGATTTGGTATGGATTTTGGGGGGGACCCTATGCCAATTTAAAAAAAAATCTACATTTTATTTGGTGCTTCCAGTCCTATTCAGATCCTTTTAATGACAACGTTTCCAAATGTGACTACAGTTTACATAACCATGTACCTTTATATGACTCTGTTATAACAAAAGACGCTGACAAGTCTATTGAATCCTCTACAGGCCACCTCTCCAGCCAATGGCCACAGCCTGAACCCTCTCTTGCTATAAACCAAGCTTATCCGTTGTCTCGTAGCCTTGAGCCCTGTTTGGAAACTTCCTCTAAATCCTCAGAAGTCCCCTGGATTACCCCTACCTTTGCCTGTCGTTAAACTCCCTCGGTTGCACAGCCAGGCTAACTTGTCCACAAGTTCCACTGTCGCTACACCTGGTAAAGCGATTCAGACAGTTGCCACACCTGTAGCTATCTGTCTGCTAAACTGCAAGTAGTCTGTTATTTGCTCCGTTTGCGTCTGCCCTGGTGTGGCGGCCAGGCACTATAGCATTGTGTATAAGTCCTGGGGGCAACCAAGTACCTGTAGCCCTGCTTGTCTTAAGGGAATGGGGGTTGCTATAGGTGAAGCACACAGTAGCTATCTATAGTGTCTGACCACCTGCATTGTGTTAGACGAGACATTTGTGACACTTTTGTATGCAACTAGAATTAATACAGATTTGAAGGGTTATGAATAGTTATAAAATATAAATTTATAGTCTGCAAAAGTCAAGCATAAAGCAAAAAAGAATCATCTTTTTATTTCAACATTTGTATAAACATTTGGTACATTATTGCACTAAGGCATGGAAATGATGCTCCAGCATTTGACAATATAGTTAGAAGGGCCCTGCTCAAATAAGCTTACAATCTACAAGGGTAGGACACAAAAAATTAGACACATAAAAATTCACATAGAAAAGCAGAGATACAAATCAAGCTAATAACAACCATTACAAACCTTATTGGTGATCCAAACTCCTCGCCCCAAGCCCCTAAATTGCAGGATTATCATAAGCAAAAACAGAAAAAATGAATACAAAATCCCTAAAACACAGTTATTGTTTTGATGCAAACCTACGCTCGCTTGATTTATAATGTTATTTCTTGGGTTTCCATTATGTGAAACCTGACAAAAATGTAATTACTCATGAAAAAGAAACTTTAACACCACAACAGAGGAAGAACATACAAACCTCTATCCAGGTAACAGCATATTTGGGATTCGAATCAACAATCCCAGTGCTGCTAGGCAGAAGTGCAAACCAGTTAGCCACTGTGCTGCCACATGGATAGAGTCTGCATCTCTGAGGTGTCAAACAGTCCTAAGTCCCAGGGGTACAATAAGTTAATCAATGTAGATTTACTGTGGAAGGCCGGAGAACCATTGAACTACAGTTTCTGGCATATGCCATCTGTTTTGAAGGCTGGGTATGGCTGATTACTGTCAGCATGCTGAACCATCTCAAATTTTGTTGCTTTTTGCTTGGTAAGAGGCTGCAATTAGTACTGGTGGGGAAATCTGAAGGCTGTTTATTGTCCTTGCCCATGGAAAACATATGACACAATTTGCAATGGTGGTGGAATCCTCATACACATAAATACACATAAATACTGCATTTCTTTTGACATATACCTATAGGTGGTGGAATGACATTAGTCAGGAGTTATGCTTCTTGATTTATTCTGTGATATTTGGTGGTACTTGATGTGTTAGTGTAAAATAGTGATGCTACGCTCTGAATTTTGGGAATAACATTTTGATTTCTGATGTTGGTACACATATCAAAATTTTTGGGATCAAATTATGATCATTTGGAAATACTAAACAACACACAATTGTGACTCATTACACATTTGCATCAGCCATGGAATTGTTTGTGGTTTGTGAAGACACCTGTGGGAGTTTCAGGTTCGATTTTTGTGAGATGGAGAGCAACAAGTGAGAGAGACAGAGAAAAATATATTTTACCAAAACATGAAAACATTATATTCTAAAAAAAAAAAAAAAATATGATGAAGAAGCAACATAAAAACCCAACAAGGACAATTTTTAAATTTGCAAATTTACTATAGCGCTCTGTGAAAAATGAATGGGAGTTAAATTGCATGTCTGAGCACACTTGTGCTGGTACATAGTTGTAGAATGAGGAGGAATTTATCTCTTCTCAGACTTTCAGTGATATTTCAGTTTATACTTACATTTTTTCAGCAGTTTAAAAGCAGATTATCTTTAAAACAATATACCACATATTTAAGAACCATTTAGGCTATCATATCATGCTCTAAACATTATTTCCATGTGCAATTCCCATGTTTCGATCACGACTACTGATTTAGTCTCTGTTGTCTGTGACCTATATTTAATTCAAATTTGTGACAATTTTTTCCCGAGCGCTATAGTGAATTTAATTGCGTGCTAATTTACAAGATTTTGGCCATTCTGCGACTATTAATTTGCACATTCGCCAATTTGCGCTATAGTAAATAAACCCCTATATATCAAAACTGCTAAATCTGTGTCTGTAGTGCATGTTCAAACCTTAAAGTGATTGTAAAGTCTCGTTTTTTTTTCTATTAAAATAACAAACGTGTCATACTTACCTGCCATGTGCAGTGGTTTTGCACAGGGCAGCCCGGATCCTCCTCTTCTCCGGTCCCTGGCTGAAGCTCCTGGCCCCTCCCTCCTGTTGAGTGTGCCCACAGCAAACAGCTTGCTATGGGGCACCCAAGCAGAGCTGCAGCTCCGTGTATCCATTCAGACATGGAGCTGTGGCCCGCCCCACCCCTCTCTCTCCTGATTGGCTAACTAAGTTTTATTGACAGCAGCGGGAGCCAATGGTGTTGCTGCTATGTCCCAGACAATCAGGAGAGAGAGTCTCGGGCAGCCGAGGCACTCGTGGACATCGTTGAATAGAGAGTGGGCTCGGGTAAGTATTAAGGGGGCTGAGGGGGGCTGCTGCACACAGAAGATTTTTTTATCTTAATGCATAGAATACATTAAGACAAAAAAAAAACTTCTGCCTTTACAATGACTTTAACATGTTACTAGATTTTCACTCCAGGAGTATATAATGAATATAAAATACGACTAAAACTAAAACAATTCAGATGACTAAAATACGACCAAAACAAAAAATGCCATTTTAGTCAAAAGACTAAAATACAACTAAAATGGCATTTTAGTTTTGGTCGTATTTTAGTCATCTGAATTGTTTTAGTTTTTGTCATATTTTAGTTGACTAAAATCTCCAGACTATGACTAAATCAAAATTTGAAGTCAAAATTAACACTGCTGATAAGTTTAGTTTGGGCATCTAGACATTAATGAACTTTGGTCATAAATGGTTTAATAGACAGACACCCTAACCTTGACTTGGCATAGAATGCATTTAGGTAAAAAAAAACTCCTGGCTTTAGAACCTCTTTAACCACTTGAGCTCCGGGAGGTTTACCCCCCCCCCCCCTTATGACCAGGCAATTTTTTTGCGATACGGGTCTGCGTTTCTTTACCTGACAATTGCGTGGTTGTGTGATGCTGCACCCAAATAAAATGTATGTTCTTTTTTTCCCACAAATAGAGCTTTCTTTTGGTGATTTGATCACCTCTGCAGTTTTTATTTTTTGCGCTAATAAAAAATAAACCGACAATTTTGAAAAAAAAAAACTATATTTATTACTTTCTGCTATAAAACAAGTCCAATAAAAATATGAAAAAATCAAATTTCTTATCAATTTAGACCAATATGCTACATATTTTTGTTAAAAAAAAATCCCAATAAGCGTATATTGATTGTTTGCGCAAAAGTTATAGCATCTACAAATGTTGGGATAGATTTATGGAATTCTTTTTTTTTTTTACTAGTAATGTCGGCGATCAGAGACTTATAACGGGACTGCGACATTGCGTCGGACAAATTGGACACTGAGTGACAGTTTGTTTGGGGACCAGTGATAACAATACAGTGATCAGTGCTAAAAATATGCACTGTCACTCTACTAATGAAGAAGAAACAAAGAACAGCCCCCTCTAAGTGCAGCAGGTAAACAGTTTTAATAGTAAAACATTAGATATGGATACACTCACAAACGAGTAGTAAATTCAGGCATGGTATGTAGTTTATCCGCTTTGACTCCGGGTGATCCCTTGCGTCACTGGCTTTGTTGGGGGTCCGAGAAGCCAGTAACGCAAGGGATCACCCAGAGTCAGAGTGGATGAACTACATACCATGCCTGAATATACTACTCGTTTGTGAGTGTATCCATATCTAAAGTTTTATTATTAAAACTGTTTACCTGCTGCACTTAGAGGGCGCTGTTCTTTGTTTCTTCTATATTCCAGAGTTTCTCCTTCTAAACTTTTTTGAACTGGCAGCCTCCTGAGGACAGCATAATTGCTGTCCATACATGGACTTATTTACATGGACTTTTTCTATTGCTCTGTTTTAATCTCCCCTAATCCATGTATTAATAACAACACTGTCATATCCAGAGTGCGCCATATTACCCCACTGTTTGATTGTATGTCACTGTACTAATGCAACTGACCAGGAAGGGGTTAACATCAGGGGCGATCAAAGGGTTAAATTTGTTAAATGTTCCTAGGGAGTGATTACTAGCTGTGGGGTAAGTGCTTTTACTGTGAGAAGGCAGGGATCCATATTCCTGCTTAGCAGGAACACAGAATCTCTACCTCCCCTTCTCACAGAATGGCGATCTGCCTCGTTCACATTGACAGATCACCGTTCTGTCTCCCTCGGTAATGATTGGCAGGTCCCGGCGGACATCCGGTCCGCCGGACCCGCTGATTGGCTCCCACTATGTTACAGCGGGAGCGGGTTGCCGGCGGCGCGCTTGTGCGCCCCAGTCCGAGAAGTGCAGAATCATGTACAGGTACATGATTCTGCACAGGGAATATGTACAGTATATGGTCGGCAAGCAGTTAACAATAGCAAAAGTGGTGTAAACCATCCTACTTAAGTTTTCAATGATAGATTGAAAGATCACTTCATGTATGACAAATGATGAAAGAGACAAAACTTCCTAACCCCCTACTTTGGAACCAAACCCATAGGCGAAACCCACACATTTGGAATGGGAGGAGAATGTGTACACTCCCCCATTCTGCCCAATTGCACTTCCTTTTTTAATTTGTCCATGACTTCCTGACTTAATACCGCTATACCCCAGCTGCTCATGGAACTAGGGATTCTAAACCTCTCTAGAAACCATGGTGCAAAAAGCCACATCATGTTTATCTGGGTAGTCATTTAACAAAGTGTGCATCTGTAAAACATTAAAAATAAGTGACTATACTGTTTAAAATCCAGAAATGCAATGCCCTAAGAAGTTCACCAAAGCTTGGCAACCATGGCTGGATGTCTCAAAGGACTTCTGGGGAGAGGCCCTCTCCTCACAGCTCTCTCAGTAAATTTGGGGTCCTGGGATTTGATGCTTCCTTTTTGGTTACTGTCGCTCTATCTGGGCAGATTTCACTTAATGTGACACAGGTTTTATTGCCTGCAGGCCTTTAGAGCTATACTGCTGATGTGGGGTCGTCTGTGCTGTTGGCTTGAATGTGTGTGTGTGAATGGTGATGCTGTTTGCTTTTGGGGTACTTGTGTTATTTGCAGTCTGCCTATGTGTTCATTTATACTCTGTTGACGATTGCATTTACATGTTCTGATGGCAGTCTGTACTGTTTTTGTTTTTCTTTTATTGTTTCTTTTAAAAACTTGAAAAATAAGCACCTTTTAAAAAAAAAATTATAATCCAGAAATGCACCATGCTCTGCACATACTCAGTTGCTCTCTAGTCTCAACACTGTGCCTAAAATCAAAGCCACTAGAGGCCAGATACCTGACAGCCTTAAGCCTTGTACACATGATGAGAAAAACTGATTTCAACACAATCTTACGATAATCTGATCGTTAGTAGAGTTGAGCGGACACCTGGATGTTCGGGTTCGACGGGTTCGGCCGAACTTCGGAAAAAAGTTCGGGTTCGGGACCGAACTTTAACCCGAACCCGAACCCCAACCCCAACCTCATTGAAGTCAATGGGGACCCGGACTTCTAAAGACTAAAAAGTCTCTAAAAAAGTAATGGAAAGGGCTAGAGGGCTGCAAATTGCAGCAAAATGTTGTTAAGAGCATGGCAAGTGCTCTGCAAACAAATGTGGATAGGGAAATAACTTAAAATAACATTAAAAAAATAAAAAAATAAAAAAATATGCTGGAGGTCCCCTTTTCAGCAGAAGAGGTACGGGAAGTCATTAAGAACCTCAGAAACTCAATGGCACGATGCCACACATATGGTGGGAATGCCCCAGAATACGCCCTTTCTGGAATAAATTATTCAATTTAATGGATAAGCTAGTGGGAAAATAAAATACTTTGAAATAAAAATGTAGCGGGGTGCTAAATTTAAGGGAAGTGTTTGAGTGGTAAATAGGCTCAAACACCCTAATTCTGTAGGATTCATGGACCATTCATGGGGCAGGGCTAGGTGGATGGCCCTGGGAAACCCTGCTAACAGAGTCATCGAAAAGCAGAAGAGACTGCTGCATGATTTGGGGCTCAGACTGCTTGGCTGATTTGCAAGGGGGTGAGGTGAAAAACTGATGGACATGGGTTTCAGGTGCCAACTCTGATCTTTCATCAGAAGAGTGGGTGGGAGACAATGTGAACGAACCCGAGGCACTGTCAGCAACCCAATCTACTATCGCCTGTACTTGTCCTGGCCTAAACATTCTTACAGCCTCATTAGGCGCGACAAAATACCGCCGCAGGCTCGGTCGCCTACTCGCACCTGAGGAAGGTGTTTCACTTGTGCGTGTATCTGGCACAGATCCACCACGTCCTCTCCCTGCAACAGGAGCTCCACCAGCAGCACCACGACCGGGGCCACCACGTCCCTTTGACCTTCTCCTCATATTTTTCAAATTTAGGATCTTGCCCTAAATGGGTGTTTTTGGAAGAGCAGAACACACCCACAGTACGTAACCGCTGAATCGCACAGCTACAGAACTGCAGAAAATGCTATTAAAAAAAAATGTTTTTTTTTTTAGTATAGCACAGTAGAAGAAAACTATATAGAAATTGTTTATTTCACACACCTCCACATATGTATAACACACTGCAAAATATTTTTTGTGGCCCTAAATGGCGTTTTTTGGAAGACCACAACACACCCACAGTACGTAACCGCTGAATCGCACAGCTACAGAACTGCAGAAAATGCTATTAAAAAAAAAATGTTGTTTTTTTAGTATAGCACAGTAGAAGACAAATATATAGAAATGGTTTATTTCACACGCCTCCACATATGTATAACACACTGCAAAATATTTTTTGTGGCCCTAAATGGGTTTTTTTTTTTTTTTTTGCCCTAAACGGGTCTTTTTTTGCACGAGCAAAATAAAATGCAACATTTTTATTTTTTTTGCCCTTAATGGGTCTTTTGGAAAAGAGCACAATAAAGTGCCTTTTTTTTTGTTGCCCTAAATGGATCTTTTTTTTTGCCCTAAATGGATCTTTTTCCAAGAGCAGAATACACCCACAGTATGGAAACGGTGTATCTCTCAACGTAATATATGCAGTGCTGGTGCACTGAGCTTGCAGATAAAAGGTAGATTTTCTCTGACACTGAGCTCATGGCAGTGTAAAAAGACTGCACTGCAACACAAACAGGTAAACCTATGCAGATCGCTGAGTTATATCTCTGAATCTGGACTCCTATTCCTATATAATATATCTCTCTCCCTGAAAGCACCAACAGGAACCTGGCTCTACACTACACTGTCTCTCTATCTTTTCCCTCAGATTCCAGAATCAAGACTAACTCATGTATTTTTCAATCTCTCCCTAAAAGCAGCAGCAGCAGACAAGATCCTCTCCCTATCTATTCTGAAGCAGAGTGACGTGTGTGCTGTGTGCCTCTAGCTTATATAGAAGCTGGGTCACATGTTGCACTGACCAATCACAGCCATGCCATTAGTAGGCATGGCTATGATGGCTTCTAAGGGCACACCAGCTAATCAAAAGGTGATTGGCTGGCCCCTGAAGCATTTCTAACTGCGTAATTAGATTGCCGAACCCGAACCCGGACTTTTGCGCAAAGTCCGGGTTCGGGAAAAAGCTAAAGTTCGGTACGGACCCGAACTTTACAGTTCGGGTTCGCTCAACCCTAATCGTTAGTAGACAGCTGTTGTCCGAAATTTTCCAAAGGGACAAACACAAAATATTTTCTCGTACGATACCAGATTGTACAATTTTCGGTTAATCGGTACCGTTTTAGTCTGAAAATACAATACAAATACACTACAGCACTTCCGATTTTTTTTCTGTTGTACGAGAATATTCATAACCTATTCGCATTCGATATGCAAACTAGTATGCAAATAAAAAAAAAAAACAGACAATCATTTGTCCGATAATCTCATTGTGTTTACTAGGCTTTAGAGTTTACTGTTTCTGAAAGGGAAATAAAGCAGCAGGAATAAGCCAATGTACAGTATGCAGAGAAAAAATAAAAGCAGGAGAAGTGATAGAACAAACTTTAACACAAGAGACACAAAAGAGTTAAACTTACAAGGATAGTGTCTTATCTTATCTCCTTGATATTCTCTCCTTTCTCCTTCATTAGCACCCTGTGAACTTCAGCACTGTAAGCATCTAACTGAGCCAAGACATACAATCAAGGCTGTAAAAGTACATATTTTAATTAAAGAAAGTGACATTAGTTTTTGAGACCGAGGAGAGGGAAAGAGTTTCCCATAAGGAAGTGAATGCTCTGGCCTTGAACAAAATGGTGGCCTCCAGCAAGCGGAAACAGAAGCAATGCTGGAACCAATTTACAGCACAGACTTATTTTGGAACCATAAGTTACACTTTAACCACTTGCCGACCTACTCACACAGATATTACTGCTGCAGGTCGGCTCTCCTGCGCAAACTGACATACCTGTATGTCAGTCTGTAAAAGGAGGATAGCGGGCGCGCTGTGGCAGTGTGTACGTGGGTCCCGCGGACTCAATGTCCGCTGGCGGCCCTCAAACATGGCAAGGAGAGGCAAAACGGGGAACTGCCTATGTGAACAAGGCATTCCCCCGTTCTGCCTAATGACATGACAAGGATATACTACTCCCTGTGATTGGGAGCAGTGATCTCTGTCATGTTTCAGTAAGCCCATCCCCTCCACAGTTAGAACACGCTGAGTGAACACACTTAACCCCTTGATCGCCCCCTAGCGTTAACCCCCCCCCCCAGTGTCATCATTTTTACATTGATCAGCGTTTTTTTGTGGACTGATCAATGTGATAATGTCACTGGTCCCCAAAAAGTGTAATTTGGGGTCAGATTTGTCTGCCGCAATGTTGCAGACCTGCTAAAAATCGCAGATCGCCGCCATTACCATTAAAAACAATGAAAAAAATAAAAGTCCCTAAATCTTTTCCATAGTTTGACGCGATAACTTTTGTGCAAACCAATCAATATACGCCTATTGCGATTTTTTTGAACCAAAAATATGCAGAAGAATATATATCGGCCTAAACTGATGACGACCGTGCAATTGTCAGTTAAAGCGCTGCAGTGCCCTATCGCAAAAAAAGCTCTGGCCATTAAGGGGGTAAAAACTTCCGGGGCTGAAGTGGTTAAGATAGTATACGTTATGTAACACCTGAGGAATAAGACAAAAGTGGCACCACTCATCATACTCCTCCTGACGTAGGGTAAAAATGTAAATGTACTTCCTGTGCCAAATCTTATACTTTATTTCCTGTTTTAGATGAGCCCTAATGTCTTGTACACACGACCGGACTGTCCGTCGGAATAAAGTCTGACGGATTGTCCGATGGAGTTCGACGGAATTACGCTCAAGCTGTCTTGCATACACACGGTCACACAAAAGTCCGATCGTCAAAAACGCGGTGACGTACAACACGTACGACGAGCTGAGATTAATGAAGTTCAATAGGCAGTTCGGCTCTTGTGCTTGATTCTGAGCATGCATGGTTTTTAGTCCGTCGTAATTGCATACAGACAAACGGACTTTCCCATAGAAATTTTTGTCAGTCGGAAAAAAAGAGAACAAGTTCTCTATCTAAGTCCGTCGGAATTTCAGAAGGAAAAAGTCAGATTTGGCATACACACGGATGGAATATCCGATGAAAAGAGCCCGTCTGACTTTTTTACATCGGAAAATCCAGTCGTGTGTACAAGGCATTAAGGGACCTTCAAAGTAGACACAAGTACTGTTCTTTGCATTGTCTAACTCTTCTCCTTATTCCACCTAGAAGCCTCTTCTGGCTTAACCACTGGAGTTTGCAGTCTGCCCTGCATCCCCATCACCTCACGGGTCAACACTCCACCCCTCCACTCTACTGTCATGTCAAAGGGGCCCCCGGAGCTGTGGCACTTTTAGCTGAAGCAACTAAATGGGTCCTAACACCTGATAACCAACTTAAACCCTACCTCTGACTATCCCAATGTTCTAGTACCATCTTCAAGTTCCCTAAAAGATCTACTAAACCACTAATCCCTCAAGCCCTAACACTTTATGTGGTGTGTAAAGTGGAAGTGAGGAAAGAAATATCACTAGACCCACTGAGATGCAACATTCCAGGTGGATGACTATGATAATAATTTTAGTGTCTTAGGCAATTGTGGATAATAAGTTAATAATCAGCAAAATAAAAATAAGTGCAACTTTATTATATCACACAATCCCATAAAAAAAATACATGCAAAAGTTAAAACAAATAACATTTCACTGTAAGTTAAACAAAACTAGAAGAAATATAAACGGAAGTTATAAAAATTTGACAAGCTTATTGAAGCATTGTGCTTCTTGCCTGCTCCCTGCAGCTTGCGTGAGAAGGAGGAAGTGACGTATCTTAGGCTAAGAGAAAGGAAAAGAACAGCTGTTGGAATATGTCAATGTATATGTGCTGAGTGCTGACATAAAAATAATGTCTTTGTGTATCAGCATGAGTGTGGATGAGTGTGTGTAATAGTGTGTCCTTATGAGTGTGCCCTCCGTCTTTTATATACAGTACTCCAACTAGATATAAGACCTCATACTGTAAAGTTACGTTTCCTAATACAGCCTTTTTGGTAGTTGTAGGTAGAGATTCTATAAATATATACCTCAGGGGTCCTCAAACTTTTTAAACAGGGGGCCAGTTCACTGTCCCTCAGACCGTTAGAGGGCCAGACTATAGGTAAAAAGAAAAAAAACTATGAACAAATTCCTATGCACACTGCACATATCTTATTTTGAAGTGAAAAAACAAAACGGGAACAAGCACAATATTTAAAATGAAGAACAAGTAAAGTTAAAGTTAAACCAACAAACTTACCAGTATTTCAATGGGAACTATGGGCCTGTTTTTGGCTAATGAGATGGTCAATGTCCGGTTCCATATTTGTCACTGCAAGCCCCCCCTCACCGTCATTTCAAGCCTTCATTGCAAGCCCCCCTCACCGTCATTTCAAGCCATCATTGCAAGCCCCCCCTCACCATGATTTCAAGCCATCATTGCAAGCCCCCCCTCACCGTCATTGCAAGCCCCCCCTCATCATCATTGCAAGTCCCCCTCACCGTCATTGCAAGTCCCCCTCACCATCATTGCAAGTCCCCCTCACCATCATTGCAAGTCCCCCTCACCATCATTGCAAATCCCCCTCACCATCAGTCCAAGTCCCCCCCTCACCATCAGTGCAAGTCCCCTTCACCATTAGTGCAAGCCCCCCCTCACCATCATTGCAAGTCCCCCCGTCACCATCATTGCAAGTCCCCCCTCACCATCAATGCAAGTCCCCCCTCACCATCATTGCAAGTCCCCCCTCACCATCATTGCAAGTCCCCCCTCACATCATTTCAAGCCTTCATTTCAAGCCCCCCTTACGTCATTTCAAGCCATCATTGCAAGCCCCCCTCACATCATTTCAAGCCATCATAGCAAGCCCCCCTCACCATCATTTCAAGCCATCATTGCAAGCCCCCCTCACCATCATTTCAGGCCATCATTGCAAGCCCCCCCTCACCATCATTTCAAGCCTTCATTTCAAGCCCCCCCTCACCGTCATTTCAAGTCATCATTGCAAGCCCCCCCTCACCGCCATTTCAAGCCTTCATTTCAAGCCCCCCTCACCGTCAGTTCAAGCCTTCATTGCAAGCCCCCTTCACATAATTTCAAGCCATCATTGCAAGCCCCCCTCACCATCATTTCAAGCCATCATTTCAAGCCCCCCTCACCATCATTTCAGGCCATCATTGCAAGCCCCCCCTCACCATCATTTCAAGCCTTCATTTCAAGCCCCCCCTCACCGTCATTTCAAGCCATCATTGCAAGCCCCCCCTCACCGCCATTTCAAGCCATCATTGCAAGCCCCCCTCACCGTCATTTCAAGCCATCATTGCAAGCCCCCCCTCACCATTATTTCAAGCCCCCCCTCACCATCATTTCAAGCCCCCCCCCTCACCATCATTTCAGGTCATCATTGCAAGCCCCCCCCTCACCATCATTTCAAGCCCCCCTCACCATCATTTCAGGCCATCATTGCAAGCCCCCTCACCGTCATTTCAAGCCATCATTGCAAGCTCCCCTCACCATTATTTCAAGCCCCCTATCACCATCATTTCAAGCCTCCCTCACCATCATTTCAGGCCATCTGACATGAAGGGCAACCTCACCTGCAAGCTGGCGACACTTCGGCGCGTGCGGGTGCACGCCTGCGAAATAGCGGCGAATCTGCGTTAGCACGTTCGCGCCTGCGCAATAGCGGCGAATCGGCGTACGCGCATGCGTGGTAACGGCACGCGCATGCGCGCGGGAGCGCGCAGTGACACTTCCTGGTGCCAATCTGGGGCTATTTAAAGGGGCTTGTGCTGGGGCTCCTTGCTGTCTGGTCTACAGCGTTCCCAAGACCCACCTGCTATCTGATATTTCCCTACCGATCTGTTCCTGTGACCCGGCTTGTTCCTGACGCTTCTTGCCTTCTGCCTGCCCGCTGACCCCCGGCTTGTTGACCTTGCTTCCGCCTGCTCCTTCTGCTATCTGCTGCCTGCCCGTTACCAACCCGTCTTCAGAAGCCCAAACGGCCTTCGAGACCCTTAAGAAATTATTTACCTCTGCATCCGTTCTGAGGCACCCTGATGCGGCTCTACCATACATACTGGAGGTGGACGCCTCGGAAACAGCAGTTGGGGCAGTTCTCTCCCAAAGACAGGGGCCCAAGGCTCTCTTACATCCGGTTGCCTTTTTCTCCCGTAAGCTGTCAGATTCGGAGAAGAACTATGATGTGGGAGACCGGGAACTACTGGCAATCAAAGCCGCCCTGGAGGAATGGCGGCACCTCCTGGAAGGAGCAGCACATCCGATCCTGGTCTATACGGACCACAAGAATCTGGAGTATCTGAGAGTGGCAAAGAGACTGAAACCCCGGCAGGCCAGGTGGGCACTTTTCTTCACACGTTTCTCTTTCCATATAACGTATAGACCAGGATCGAAGAATACTAAACCTGATGCTCTCTCACGAATGTTCTGTGACCCTGAAACACCTGCCCCTCCGGATACCATCTTGTCACCAGGAAACTTCCTCTTGCTTCAAGAGGATCTGCTATCTCGGATCAAGCAAGCATCCAAGGGGATCTCTCCCTCTCCTGGGACAGAGTTATGGCTCAAGGATGGACTTTTATGGTACAAGGACAAAATCTTTGTACCAGAGGGCCTGCGAGTCGCGGTCCTTAGTTCCTGCCACGATAACAAACTGGCTGGGCACTTCGGGGTACTCAAGACCTCCGAACTTCTACAACGCATGTTCTGGTGCCCGCAAATGTCAAAGGACTGTAGGAGCTACGTGGAGTCTTGCAGCACATGTATCAGGAACAAGGGAAGTAAGTCCAGAGCCTGGGGTCTGTTGAAACCATTGCCCGTACCCGAGAGGCCATGGAAGATGATTTCCATGGACTTCATCGTAGAACTTCCCCCCTCTGAGCTTTTCACCACTATCTTCGTGGTTGTGGATAGACTATCAAAAATGGCACACTTCTTGCCCATGAGGGGTACGCCTTCCGCTCCTGAGACAGCTAAAATTTTTGTCAAAGAAATCGTAAGGCTCCATGGCATCCCTGCGAACATCGTGTCGGATCGAGGGGTGCAATTCACCTCCAGGTTCTGGAAGGCCCTGTGTGAAGCCCTCGGGATTAACTCGTCCTTCTCGTCTGCCTACCACCCACAATCAAATGGCCAGACTGAACGGACGAATCAGACACTTGAGCAATACCTACGCTGCTTTTCTTCGTTCTCGCAGGAAGATTGGGTACCTCTGCTACCGCTGGCCGAATTTGCATACAATAATTCGGTCCACTCTGCCACGAAGCAATCCCCGTTCTATGCTAACTACGGTTTTCATCCCTCATTCTTGTCCAACTGTATCCCGGAGTCTGCTGTACCTGCTGTCCAGGAGACATTGGATTTTTTCAGAGCAAACAATAAATTATTACGAGACACGATGACTAAGACACAAGAATATAATAAAGAAGTGTTCGACAAAAAAAGAAGAGGAGAACTCAATCTGGAACCCGGAGATCAGGTGTGGTTATCTACACTGAACCTTAGACTTGCCTGTCCCTCAAAGAAATTGGGTCCCAAGTTTGTGGGTCCTTTTCCCGTCAGGAGACGGATTAACAGTGTGGCCTATGAACTGGAGCTACCAGAATCATTCCGGATCCACCCGGTTTTCCATGTTGCCCTACTTAAGCCTACTGTTCCTGATCCCTTCTCGGGACGTGACACCGGCCCTCCTGAACCAATCTTGGTCGACGGTGAAGAGGAGTTTGAGGTGGAATCCATCGTGGATTGTAGAAAAAGGCACAACCAAGTCCAATTTCTTGTAAAATGGAAGGGATATGGCCCTGAGGAGAACTCATGGGAACCTGAGTGCAACATCCATGCCAAAAGATTGGTTCAGTCCTTCAAAGACTCTCACCCAGTTAAGGTGGCCCAGTTGGGCATCCGGAGGCTGCCCATTGGAGGGGGGCAATGTCATGAAGGGCAACCTCACCTGCAAGCTGGCGACACTTTGGCGCGATTGCGTGTGCGCTCCTGCGCAATAGCGGCGAATCTGCGTTAGCACGTTCGCGCCTGCGCAATAGCGGAGAATCGGCGTACGCGCTTGCGCGTTAACGGCGTGCACGGGTGCGTGTGGGAGCGCGCAGTGACACTTCCTGGCGCCAATCTGGGGCTATTTAAAGGGGCTTGTGCTGGGGCTCCTTGCTGTCTGGTCTACAGCGTTCCCAAGACCCACCTGCTATCTGATATTTCCCTACCGATCTGTTCCTGTGACCCGGCTTGTTCCTGACGCTTCTTGCCTTCTGCCTGCCCGCTGACCCCCGGCTTGTTGACCTTGCTTCCGCCTGCTCCTTCTGCTACCTGCTGCCTGCCAACCCGGACTGTATAACAACTCTGCCTCTGCCTCTTGGACTGCACCTGACCTGCCAGCCAGTGGATTCCCGGCCTGTTTGGACTTGCCTGTGCCCGGTACTACAAGACACCTCCCTGCTGTCTGCTGTCTCTCTCCTCAGTTCCTGTGTGCCAAGCCTGCCTGCCGTCCCAGCTTCCCTGCTGCCGCTGAAACCTGCACAGAGCTTCCTGAAGTCCAGCTCCATCTCTGCACCGGTGTTCCTGACAGGCACTTGTGCGACTCTGCACTCCCGAGCTCCCTGATCCCACCATCAGGGGTTCCGGAGTAGGAGGTGCAAAAGAGGCCGCTCCCTGCATCCCAGGCTCATCACCAGGTACGTGACACCATCATTGCAAGCCCCCCCTCACCATCATTTCAAGCCCCCCTCACCATCATTTCAGGCCATCATTGCAAGCCCCCCCTCACCATCATTTCAAGCCATCATTGCAAGCCCCCCTCACCATTATTTCAAGCCCCCCCTCACCATCATTTCAAGCCCCCCCTCACTATCATTTCAAGCCCCCCTCACCATCATTTCAGGCCATCATTGCAAGCCCCCCCCTCGCCATCATTTCAGGCCATCATTTAAAGCCCCCCTCACCATCATTTAAAATTCAAGCCATCATTTTAAGCCCCCCCCCCTCGCCATCATTTAAAATTCAAGCCATCATTTTAAGCCCCCCCCCTCGCTATCATTTAAAATTCAAGCCATCATTTTAGGCCCCCCCCGCGCCATCATTTAAAATTCAAGCCATCATTTTAAGCCCCCCCCCCTCACCATCATTGCAAGCCCCCACACAGCCTTACTGTGCAAAACAATCTCACCAGTTGCTGCTGTCTCATGGTCACGGAGCTCACTGTACAGTTCGGGCGCGCTGTGTCACTGTGAAAACCTTGGGCGCGCTGTGATAAAAGTCCCACCCTCCTCCTAGACCAGTTTGTGTGATAGACAGAACACTGGCTCTATCACACAAGCTAGTCTAGGAGGAGGGCGGGACTTTTATCACAGTGCGCCCAAGGTTTTCACAGTGACACAGCGCGCCTGAACTGTACAGTGAGCTCCGTGACACAGCGGTCTCCCGCTGTGTTACAACCTGCCCGCCCCCAGGCCTGGCCTGTCAGGAATCCGGCCCTGGGTGGGGAGGGCCGGATAAATGTCATTGGCGGGCCGCATGTGGCCTGCGGGCCGTAGTTTGAGGACCCCTGATATACTGTATATATGCATTTAATTGACCAATTATTCATTACCTCACATACATTCTAACTGACAGAAGTGTGCTAAATTAGTCTGCAACATAGGTAATATTTTATATAAATACATGATATAATTATTTATAACTGAAAATATACTACCACACACTAATCCTAACTAAGGTGCTGCATTATTGATTATGAATCATTCTTTTTGTATAAAAATATGTTTCTTTATTTCATTTTCAAATCTTAACTGCACACCAATGTAGATATTTTAGTCCAAGAATACTCTGACTCACTGACCTCCAGTTATACAGGTTGGTCATATAATTTGGCAATCTGTTTTAAGCAGCGCAAATACACACCTTTTTTCAATCAGCACTTATCGTTGTGGGAACAAAATTTTATTTGCAGCAGCATAGAGGTCAATTTAAATAAGTTCACTGTATTTTATATATCACTTTGACAGCGCGCAGCACCGTTTTTCTTTATTTTGCACACAGCTATACAGTAGGGTATCATACTGAACATGAACAAAAAACTATCCAATCAAGAGATTGGAAAAAGAGGAGGCTCATGAACAGTTTGTGCAAACTTATCAAAATAGATTTATTGAGAAATGTTACATGGTAACGTGGACTATATCCAGGATACTGGACAACGTGTATATAAAAAACGATGATAGTCAAGATTGACTGATCAACACATAATGTACATACACAACAGGACAGACATAAAGTGACCTAAACATATAAGACACGTCCGGACGCCAGGTAGTTTCAGGGAGAGGTCTAAGTGATGATTGCAATACAATCAAAAATGATGGCAACAGCAAAGCTGTATGTAAGCCAAGAGACCACTCCCTAAAAGGCCCTGGGAGCTCGAGCCCTAATGGATGGAAGGATGGGGAGGGGGGGGGGGGAGGAAGGAGGGGGTGAAGGCCAGCAGGATGGATCCATAAGGAGATGGCTGCAGTCCTGTTTCACCAACTATAATGTCATAAGGAGAAAGAAAAATTCAAATGAAAATAGTCTAATGCCGCGTACACACGATCATTTTTCCCGTCGGGAAAAATTACATTTTTTTTTTCGCCGAGAAAAACGATCGTCTGTGGGCTTTATGCCGTTTTTCTCGTTGAGAAAAACGGCAGGAAAAACGACGAGAAAAATTAGAACATGTTCTAAATTTTCTCATCGTTTTTTCCATCATTTTTTTCCGCGGCAGTTTTCCCATAGGGAGACACTGCCGCGGAGCCCACAGACGGTCGTTTTTCTCGACAAAGAAAAAAATGACGGGAAAAACGGTCGTGTGTGGGGGAAAATGCCGTTCCCTCGTTTTTCATTTTTTTTCATGTCGTGATTCACGGCGGTGTTTTCACCGCCGTGAATCACGATCGTGTGTACGCGGCATAAGCGTTGGGGTGCTGTGTCCATGAGATAATATCTTCCTGGAAGCAAGCAGAGAAACATATGTGAAGTACAGCTGGGGACAGATGTAATGCAAATAAGAACAGTCCTCACTGCTAGTGATGGTAAAGCATACTGGAGTAGCCAGTAACCAGGGGTAAAGACGTGTGAACCTGCACGTAGTTAAGTATAGTGGCTGTCAGTGAAGTTACCCCTTCTCCGATGCTCGGATACACTGGACGTCCAGATGAAGCTACGCATACATCATATGCGAAACTAGTCAACGTCACTTCCGCCCGGACGCCACGCTGCGACGTGGCTCCATGCCCGCACAGTGACGACGAGCCCCGGAGGGAGGGGAAGGAAGAGGAGGAGGAGGAAAGCCAAGCAGTCGTGAGTATCAGCTGTGGGACATGAAAAGGACTTAACAAATCCCTCTACACGTACCGCAAAACACAGCAGTATCCTGACACCATTCATGTAAGCCAGGAAGGAGCAGTAAAGTGACTCTATGCGGACGTGGCAGTGTATCCGAGCATCGGAGAAGGGGTAACTTCACTGACAGCCACTATACTTAACTACGTGCAGGTTCACACGTCTTTACCCCTGGTTACTGGCTACTCCAGTATGCTTTACCATCACTAGCAGTGAGGACTGTTCTTATTTGCATTACATCTGTCCCCAGCTGTACTTCACATATGTTTCTCTGCTTGCTTCCAGGAAGATATTATCTCATGGACACAGCACCCCAACGCTTAGGCCTCGTACACACGACCGATTTTCTCGTCCAAAACAGTCAAGAAAAGTGCCGCGAGAGTTTTTTTGTCTAGAAAAACGTTCGTGTGTATGGTTTTACGACGAGAAACTTGACGAGAATCTCGACGAGAAAATAGAGAACCTGCTCTCTATTTTCTCGTCAGGATTCCAGATTTCCTCGTCGTGTTTCTCGTCGGCCTGTTTTGTGACGAGAAAATGGTTCGTGTGTATGCTTTTACGACTCTTCCAAAAGCGCGCATGCTCAGAATCAAGTATGAGACGGGAGCGCATCTTCTGGTAAAACAAGCCTTCGTAATGGAAATAGCACATTCGTCACGCTAAAACGAACTGAAAGCACGAAGACTGAAAAGCGCGAATCGTCTCTTCCCAAACTTTTACTTCACACGCGGTAACACGAGATCAGCAAAAGCAGCCCAAGGGGTGGCGCCAAGAAAAAAAGATCTTCCCCTTTATAGTGCCGTCGTACGTGCTGGACGTGAGCGCAGAGAACCACGAGGAAATTGGAAAATGACAGTGTGTACGCATAGAAAGCTTGACGAGAAAATCGACAAGCTTAACAAGAATCTCGTCGAAAAAAACGACGTGTTTTTTACGACGAGAAAATCGGTCGTGTGTACGAGGCCTAAGACTATTTTCATTTGAATTTTTCTTTCTCCTTATGACATTATAGTTGGTGAAACAGGACTGCAGCCATCTCCTTACGGATCCATCCTGCTGGCTTTCACCCCCTCCTTCCTTCCCCGCCCTCCCCATCCTTTCATCCATTAGGGCTCGAGCTCCCAGGGCCTTTTAGGGAGTGGTCTCTTGGCTTACATACAGCTTTGCTGTTGCCATCATTTTTGATTGTATTGCAATCATCACTTAGACCTCTCCCTGAAACTACCTGGCGTCTGGACGTGTCTTATATGTTTAGGTCACTTTATGTCTGTCGTGTTGTGTATGTGCATTATGTGTTGATCAGTCAATCTTGACTACTATCGTTTTTTATATACACGTTGTCCAGTATCCTGGATATAGTCCACGTTACTATGTAACATTTCTCAATAAATCTATTTTGATAAGTTTGCACAAACTGTTCATGAGCCTCCTCTTTTTCCAATCTCTTGATTGGATAGTTTTTTGTTTATGCAGATAGGGGCTGAACAGTGGGTACTTTACATATTTTGTGCTCTCACATGGTATACCACAATTTAGCCTAGTTTACATATTTATACTATCATACTGAACATGAACAGTTGTTGCAGAGTCCATTCACATGCCTATTTCCAACCTGCTGTTTCTACCCAGACTTTGTTGGGAACCTAAGGATACAGTTAAATCTGCAATATAAAATACAAGCACGCTTGTTGATACACTATAGTACCAAAAGTATTGGGACACCTGCCTTTACACGCACATGAACTTTAATGGCATCCCAGTCTTAGTCCGTAGGGTTCAATATTGAGTTGGCCCACCCTTTACAGCTATAACAGCTTCAACTCTTCTGGGAAGGCTGTCCACAAGATTTAGGAGTGTGTCTATGTGAATGTTTGACCATCCTTCCAGAAGCGCATTTGCGAGGTCAGGCACTGATGTTGGACGAGAATGCCTGGCTCGCTGTCTCAATAAATAACAATGTAAACATGAAGAACTGGTCCACTCACTGCTAGAGGTTACAGCACATCATTATGGCTCACTGATTGGTTGCTAGAAATTACTGCAGTTAGTACAAGAAATGGTCAGAGACTGCAGACATAGTACAGAGACTGCAGGCCACGGCGTACTACAGGAGAGGGTCATAAATTGTTGGCGTAGTACAGGAGAGGGTCACCTTGAGGGGAGATGATGAAAATGGCAGGGTATTGAGTAACAGGGCACTAACAGCCAGCTCTTCTCAGGAGTGAAGCTGGCTCAAACCATCAACATAGAAAAAGAAACATAGAAAAGCGCCTCTTAGTGCATTGTTTATTAGATAACAGCAATAAAGTATCCAACACTCATGCCGCGTACACACCACCGTTTTTCATGACGAGAAAAATTCAATTTTTTCATTTGGTCATTAAAATTGTCGCTTTTCACGTCGTCACTTTTGTCGTCATGAAAAACGGCCGTGTGTAGGCTTTAACGACGTGAAAGAAATGCGCATGCTCAGAAGCAAGTGATGAGACGGGAGCGCTCGTTCTGGTAAAACTAGCGTTCGTAATGGAGATAGCACATTCGTCACGCTGTAACAGACTGAAGAGCACGAGGCTGAAAAGCGCGAGTCGTCTCTCACCAAACTTTACGAACACGAGGATCAGCAAAAGCAGCCCAAAGGTTGTCGCCATCTGAATGGAACTTCCCCTTTATAGTGCCGTCGTACATTTCGTACGTCACCGCGCTTTGCTGGAGCATTTTTTTCCCATTATAGTGTGTAGGCAAGGAAGGCTTGAGAAGAATCACGTCGAGAAAAACATTGTTTTTTTCAATGACATTAAAAACGGTCGTGTGTACGCAGCATTACATTTAAGTAAGGATCTATGTATTCATGGAGAATATGGCATGTCAGATGGGGGATAGTCCTGCATCCTAAGCTGTCTCCAGGACGGTCACAAATCCAGGCTACAAGAGCCGCAAGGAGTCGGGGAGGAAACCAGCTGAATCCTTCGGGGGAGATGAGCCTGCTCGTGGAGCAGCGTGTGACGTCACGGACCAGGGAGACCACAACGCGTTTCAGAGCATGCGCAAAGCCGCTATAGAGCATGCGCACTCCTTTCTCAAGTGTAGCAAGGAGACGGAAGTCCAAGCTTTTAATGTTCAATCGCGGGGAGCGTCAGCTGTTAGTCTTTCCAGTGATTATGCTTAGATGGCTGATTAAGTGGTGAAACAGCATATGGGTAGATGCAAACAAGAAATATGCATATATACACACACCTAATCTTTCTGAAACAAATGAAAACATGGATAAAAAATATAATAATAATAATAATAATAAATAATAAATAAAAAATAATGAATAAATGTATAATTGTAAATATAATGATAGAAATGTAAAAAGTTGAAATTAGTTGAATTTAAATTAATGGAACGGTGAAGAAAAGGGGGGAGGGGAAAAAAAGAAAGAAGTGGCACTTTTTTGTATAAGAAAAAAGTTATTGAAAATTGTTGAAAATTAATAATTATTAGAGGCATGAAAAAAAATCAATAAATGTTGGTAGATTCGTTTATACCAACTCATATGGTGGGAAGTATTTTATATCAATTGAATCAAAATACAGGCCACCCACCACCACTTTCTCCCACGCCCTCAAAAATAACACAAAAATAAAAAAAACACAATCAGGCCCCCTCTCCCATCAGTCATTTGTCTCCATACAGGACACCCACCGCCTCTTCCTCTCACCCCCAACCCCCCCCCCACAAATAGCCCCCATCCTCCATTTGTCCCCATAAAGGCCACCCACCACCATTTCCTCTCACCCCCAACCCCCCCTCCAAATAAAAAAATTATAATAATACACAGAAAAACAAAAACAGAGCAGAGCATTTACCATGGGCCCTCCTGAGCCCTGGTCAGATCTCTGCCCTCCACCCCCAGCGACCTCCTGGCTGTGCAGCAGTGTCCCATTTGTCTGCGGCTCTCCCCAGCCTGGTCATGGTGGCTTTACCCGGGCATTTCCTGTGCTTTATCTCCCGCTTCTTTCTCACCGGTAGCAGTACAGGAGAGAGTCAGAGACTACTGACTTGTGGCCCGGGCTGATCCCATCCCATGCAGCAGCCTTTCCTCTCTCAGCTAATCACGCCCCCCGCTCGCTATTGACCAATCGTGGAAAGGCACCATGAGACTTGTGACACTGATCAAGCGGAGGAGGCAGGGGGATGATCATCATCATCAGAAAGATGATGCTTACACCAGTGGCGCAACTTTAACCATGTCAGTGCCAAAAGCCCCCGATATCCGTGACGGAGCCCGATTTTCGGGATAGGCTCATACCGGGACATCGGTCCAATTTTCGAGAATGTCCCTAGCAAATCTGGACTGTTGGCAACTATGGAGCTGGGGGAACCACATCTAAGGCTTCTGGATCCAGTCAGTCCTACTGCGGATCAGCTCCCCAAGATCCTTGAACATGGTAACAAAAATAGGTAAAAAAAACTAGCTGTAAGAGAAATAACTGTTTATTCATCTCACGGTAACATTAAAGGAACAGAAAAAAATGGCAATTCCTTGGCTGCTTGGACCTTGTTTACCCTACTCATCCCCCAGCACTAGACTCCACTCACACCTGGGGGATTTGAATTGTGGAAAAGCACGGGACGCGTTTACGATGCCATTACTTATCAATGGCACCCCAAATCGCGGCAAAATCGCACAAACAAAATCACGGTATACAAATCACTTAAAAAAAGTTCCGGAACTAAAACCCACCTGTCAGGTGTGATCAGTATTTAAACTAAATATATGCCATCAAACTGCAGCATTAATCCTTACACTGTCTGGGCTAACCCCAGTTAAATCTCTCTTTTGCCTATTGCTTCAGGGAGATACATTCTGAATTACTCATTATTTAAGATTTTTTCTAACCTTCATGTGCTATATATAGTTTCAGTTTACTCTAGGGTTTTTTTTTTTTTTATGTAATGTTTTTGCCTCTTGAAATAAAAGCATTACTTCCTTGTTTGGCATTCTTCTAATAGTTATTGTTCGGCTACGAACTGCACAAAAAGTAGATTCATGTGCCATCTTGTGGAAAGAAACATGACTGCAGCTCTTTCGTTTCTGTGTTTACATTCCATTTTTTTTTTCAGGTACAGTACTGATAATAATTAAAGATATAAAAAAACTCTGACGGTGTATCTGTTTTTGCTTATAAAATATTTGGTGCAATTAAAGCAAGGCTCTCTATAAAACAAATAGCTTGGTTGGATAAGGAGTTTGAACGTTTGTGTGTAAAATAATTGTTTTGCAGACAGAGCAGGTGTTGAGGCGCTCATCCTATGACATGTTGGGAATAATAACAATTCCACAAGTCAGCCAAGAGCAGAGAGAGTTCCCAAAGCACACCTAAATTGAAATTAAAAGTAGTGTGTCATTTGTGGGGCTGCCATTAAAGTAAACCTGTATCTTTGTTCTGAATGGGAAAAGCACAGGTTTACTATAAAGTGTAAATAGAAACAATAGATATCTAAGTTACTTAATTACTTTTAAGTAAAATAAGCCTTAAAGAGGAAGTAAACCCTCTTTTTTTTTCCCTGAAAAAAAAAACCCTGCAAGAGAAAGGCATAATGAGCTAGTATGCATAGCATACTAGCTCATTATGTGGCACTTACCTGAGATCGAAGCCCCCGAAGCGCTCTTCGTTCCCCTCTACCTCCACCGCCATGTTCCCTCCGAACGTCCTCCGTGTATCGCCGCTCCGGCGCTGTGACTGGCCGGAGCGGCGATGACGTCACTCCCGGGCACGCTCAGTGCGCCTGCGCCATTGTCTACGGTGCACATGTGCCATAGACATCGGTGCAGTGTTTTCTGAAAATATCTCCTTAACCGTGTAGGTTAAGGAGATATTTCTTGCACCTACAGGTAAGCCTTAATCTAGGCTTACCTGTAGGTTCAAGTTGTCAGAGTGAGTTTACAACCACTTTAAATGAATATATTGAAAATAGAAACACGTATTTGTTATAATACCTCAGGTAATTAAGCACAGAATCAGTCTCTATGAACTCACTGAAACTATTTATGCCCCCTCTTCCTGAAATCACACTCAGCAATTGGAGGGGGACAGCAAGAAAACTTCACTCTGAAGCAGGGGTCTCAAAATTTCCTAAACTAAGGGCCAGTTTACTGTCTTCCAGACTTTAGGGGGGCCAAAGTGTGGCCATTGGGAGTAGAAATTGTCCTGGCGTCAGTGGAAGTAAACAATAGACTTGTGCACAACGGAAACATTCGTTCCGTTTCGGTTCGTTTCTTTCCGGTCCTGTTGATTCGTAATCATTCGTAATTTTGCTAGACGGGATTTTTCGTGTTCGGACTCATTCGTATTTTCGCAAGTGACATTTTTCGTTGAATTTTTTGTTGCTTTATAATTCGTACTTTCGGTAGAGTACGTTGTTTTTCGTTGATTCTGGACACAACTCCTACTTTCGTAACTTTTTTTGGGTTCGTTGATTCGTAATTTTCGGTGTCTCTCTCACAACGACGCTGCCTATTATGCCTAATGTGCTTCGAATGGATTTGTACTTTTCTAAATACATAGCGGTTATTTGTAACGATTCGAAATCTCGTATTTTACTTTAGTTTTTTACATGCGGCTATAGGCTCCGCCCCTGTACACCATTTTGAGAGGGTTCAGCACGGTGAGGGAGAAGCAGAGAGCAGAGCAGAGTGAGTGTTATTGTGCTTCGAATGGATTTGAAATCTCGTATTTTACTTTCGTTTTTTACATGCGGCTATAGCCTCCGCCCCTGTACACCATTTTGAGAGGGAGTTCAGCACGGTGAGGGAGAAGCAGAGAGCAGAGCGAGTGTTATTGTGCTTCGTATGGATTCGTACATTCGTAACTTTTTTAATAACGAATTATGCCGAAGGCATTCGGGCATTCGCTATTTTGCGGTATAATTTATTTCGGATTCGGTTTTATTCGTAATTGCTTTGTTCGGAAATTCGAATGCTTCCGAATGTCCGAAAGTTGCTAAATTCGGACGAATTTTGATTTGTTACGAAACGAATTGCACAAGCCTAGTAAACAATGCATCTTTGGTATTAGGGGGAGAAATAGTGCCCCATTGTTGGTGTCAGTGAGAGGAATAGTGCCCAATCATTGGTGTCAGTGAGAGGAATAGTGCCCCATCATTGGTGTCAGTGAGAGGAATAGTGTCCCATTATTGGTGTCAGTGGGAGAAATAGTGCCCCATCATTGGTGTCAGTGGGAGGAATAGTGCCCCATCATTAGTGTCAGTGAGAGGAATAGTGCCCCATCGTTGGTGTCAGTGAGAGGAATAGTGCTCCATCATTGGTGTCAGTGAGAGGAATAGTGCCCCATTATTGGTGTCAGTGGGAGAAATACTGCCCCATCATTGGTGTCAGTGAGAGGAATAGTGCCCCATCATTGGTGTCAGTGGGAGAAATAGTGTCCCATCGTTGGTGTCAGTGGGAGAAATAGTGGCACATAATTGGTGTCAGTGAGAGGAATAGTGCCCTATCGTTGGTGTCAGTGAGAGGAATAGCGTCCCATTATTGGTGTCAGTTGGAGAAATAGTGTCCCATCGTTGGTGTCAGTGAGAGGAATAGTGCCCCATCATTGGTGTCAGTTGGAGAAATAGTGTCCCATCGTTGGTGTCACTTTTGTTGCCAGCGGTTTAGACATAATGGCTGTGTGTTGAGTTATTTTGAGGGGACAGCAAATTTACACTGTTATACAAGCTGTACACTCACTACTTTACATTGTAGCAAAGTGTAATTTGTTGTCACATGAAAAGATATAATAAAATATTACAAAAATGTGAGGGGTGTACTCACTTTTGTGAGATATTGTGTGTGTGTGTGTATATATATATATATATATATATATATATATACATATATATATATATATATATATATATATATATTATATATACATATATATCTACTGTGTATATATATATATATATACACACAGTAGATAGATAGATAGATATAGATCCTTGTGCTAAACTTTAAATATAACATTTCAAATGGATTTAAAGCATCACCCCTAAAATAATGTGTACAGTGGGGATCGAAAGTTTGGGCACCCCAGGTAAAAATGTGTATTAATGTGCATAACGAAGCCAAGGAAAGATGGAAAAATCTCCAAATGGCATCAAATTACAGATTAGACATTCTTATAATATGTCAAAAAAAGTTAGATTTTATTTCCATCATTTACACTTTCAAAATTACAGAAAACCAAAAAATGGCGTCTGCAAAAGTTTGGGCACCCTGCAGAATTTATAGCATGCACTGCCCCCTTTGCAAAGCTGAGACCTGCCAGTGTCATGGATTGTTCTCAATCATCGTCTGAGAAGACCAGGTGATGTCAATCTCAAAGGTTTTAAATAGCCAGACTCATCTGACCTTGCCCCAACAATCAGCACCATGGGTTCTTCTAAGCAGTTGTCTAGAAAACTGAAACTGAAAATAGTTGACGCTCACAAAGCTGGAGAAGGCTATAAGAAGATAGCAAAGCGTTTTCAGATGTCAATATCCTCTGTTTGGAATGTAATTAAGAAATGGCAGTCATCAGGAACAGTGGAAGTTAAAGCAAGATCTGGAAGACCAAGAAAAATATCAGACAGAACAGCTCGTAGGATTGTGAGAAAAGCAATTCAAAACCCACGTTTGACTGCACGATCCCTCCAGAAAGATCTGGCAGACACTGGAGTTGTGGTACACTATTCCACTATAAAGAGATACTTGTACAAATATGGTCTTCATGGAAGAGTCATCAGAAGAAAACCTCTTCTACGTCCTCACCACAAAAATTTGCGTTTGAACTTTGCAAATGAACATATAGGCAAGCCTGAGGCATTTTGGAAACAAGTTCTGTGGACCGATAAGGTTAAAATAGAACTTTTTGGCCGGAATGAGCAAAGGTACGTTTGGAGAAGAAAGGGCACAGAATTTAATGAAAAGAACCTCTGTCCAACTGTTAAGCATGGGGGTGGATCAATCATGCTTTGGGGTTGTATTGCAGCCAGTGGCACAGGGAACATTTCACGAGTAGAAGGAACAATGGATTCAATAAAATTTCAGCAAATTTTGGATGGTAACTTGATGCCATCTGTGAAAAAGCTGAAGTTAAAGAGAGGATGGCTTCTACAAATGGATAATGATCCTAAACACACCTCAAATTCCACGGGGGATTACATCAAGAGGCGTAAACTGAAGGTTTTGCCATGGCCTTCAAAATCTCCTGACCTCAACATTATTGAAAACCTATGGATAGACCTTAAAAGAGCAGTGCGTGACAGACAGCCCAGAAATCTCAAAGAACTGGAAGACTTTTGTAAGGAAGAATGGGCAAAGATACCTCAAACAAGAATTGAAAGACTCTTGGCTGGCTACAAAAAGCGTTTACAGGCTGTGATACTTGCCAAAGGGGGCAGTACAAGATATTAACTCTGCAGGGTGTCCAAACTTTTGCAGACGCCATTTTTTTGTTTTCTGTAATTTTGAAAGTGTAAATGATGGAAATAAAATCTAACTTTTTTTGACATATTATAAGAATGTCTAATCTGTAATTTGATGCCATTTGGAGATTTTTCCATCTTTCCTTGGCTTCGTTAAGCACATTAATACACATTTTTACCTGGGGTGCCCAAACTTTCGATCCCCACTGTAGACACAAATGAATGAATATAGATAAAATCAAAAAATCTAAATAAAAAATTCCAAATGGGATAAGTTCATGCACAAGACGAGCAACCACATCTGCTGGTGTATGTGTGGTGCAATCTTCTATGCAGTTGTAGGCAAAGAACTCCACATCCAACTTGTTAAGATAATATATAGAAGAATTAGCAGCTTACCGGATCAGATGGATCTCTGTTACGGACAATCAGCCAAGAGACACTGGAATCAGATGATATCTTCCTCCTCCTGGATTTTTCTTCCAAGTTAGAAAGCATCTCCCTCCAGGTATCAGCTGATGCAAATTATCTCATGCAGCACGATGAGTTGTGATAGAAAGGAAGAAAGAAAATAAAACCTCATGGTGCAGTAATCCTTTTTTAAAAATTAGGATACCCTTTATTTATCCTGGGTAAAAAAGTCACATCACAGGTTTTTAAATCAGAAGTGGCAAAAATCAAACATCCCACATCAAACAAAGCCGATGCTAGTACTTCAGCTGCGGTCTGTGCCGATCAGCTGTAGCGTAGTGACGTCACGTTCGACAGCAACATATTTAACAGAGTCCTGTTGAACCTCTCCGGCTGAGCATCACCCTGAGGGTGATAAGGGGTAGTGCAGGTTTTCTTGATGCCCAAAGAGTCCAACAATTTCTTAATCAATCCACTCTCAAAGTCTCTCCCTTGGTCAGAGTGCAGGCGCTGTGGCAGTCCATAATGCACAAAGTATTGCTCTACTAGGATTTTAGCTACAGTGGATGCCTTCTGGTCTTTGGCTGGAAAAGCCTGGGCATAACGGGTGAAATGGTCGGTTATCACCCAAACATTTCCTTGTCCACTTAAGTCAGGTTCGAGACAGAGAAAGTCAATGCACACCAAGTCCAAGGGTCCTTGACTCTGCAAATGGCCCATTGGGGCAGCTTGACGTGGCAATGTCTTCCTCTGGATACAGCGTGCACAGGAGTGGCAGTACTCCTCCACTTCAGCCCACATACAAGGCCAATAGAACCTATCCCTTACAAGTTGTAATGTTCGTTCGGCCCCCAAGTGGCCATGATTATCATGTAAGGCAGCCAAAACAGTTCTTCTGTATTTCTCTGGCAGAAACAGCTGCCCATTTCTCTTCTAGGTCATCAGAGGGGCCCCTTCGGTAGACCACCCCTTGATGCACCTGCAACTTGTCCCATTCTTTGTGGACCAACCGGGCCACCTTTGAGGGGTCCTTCAGAAGTCTACCTGGATCCTGGTCTTCCAATGTCTCCAGTGCTATTCTTCCCCAAGGATCTTCCAACTGGTCTTTCCTTAAGTCCTTTTTGGACAGTTTGGGCAGGTCACCCTCTCCAACTTGGGTCACATTGCAGTAACACTTAGGCACCCCCACCACAGAAACACCGATCTCTTCAGCCCTTGACCCACCACTAGCTTGAAGCTGTACTTCTTGACACAAGGCCCGGACCCCATCTGGGGCTACCTGGGTCCAATCTTCTGGATGGGTGGGTGGGTGTGTGGCCTCTTCTGGACAATGCGTCTGCATCACGGTTTCCAGCTCCGGGCCTATACTTCAGGCTGAAGTTGAATCCGGCTAGGGCTGCTAACCAACGGTGACCAATGGCATCCAGCTTGGCCGTGGTGAAGAGATAGGTGAGTGGATTATTGTCAGTCTTTACTGTGAAGTCAGCTCCATACAGGTAATCTCTGAGTTTATCCACGACTGCCCATTTTAGGGCCAGGAACTCCAACTTGTGGGTGGGGTAGTTCTTTTCTGCGGGTGCCAGACTTCTACTAATGTAGGCAACTGGGCGCAACTGCCCTTCATATTCTTGGTATAGCACCCCTCATAGACCATCATGGCTGGCATCTACATGCAGTTCATATGGCTTCTTGGGATCAGCATAGGCCAGGACTGGTAAAGTGGTAAGACTCTTCTTTAACATCTGGAAGGCTTCTTCGCACTCCCCTGTCCACTGGTCTTCCACGAACTCTCCAGGCTTCCTGGGGCCAGTATCATCCTCCTCTCCTTCCGTCTTCAGTAGCTCATTTTGGGGTTTGGCAATTTTTGCAAATCCTTCCACAAATCTACGGTAGTAGGAACAGAAGCCTAGGAAGGATCTGACCTCAGTCACTGTAGTGGGTCTGGGCCAGGAGGTGACTGCCTCCAGTTTATCAGGGTCTGTAGACACTCCTTCTGCAGATACTATGTGTCCCAGATAGTGGACCGAGGACTGGTAGAACTGGCATTTTTCTCTGGAGAGTTTTAGTCCTTCCTCACTGAGTCTCTTCAGGACTTTCTCCAATCTTTCTTCATGCTCCTCCAGAGTCTTCCCGAAGACAATGATGTCATCTAGGTTTACCAGGACTTCGATCAGATTCATGTCCCCAACGGTCTTCTCCATCAACCTCTGGAAATTAGCGGGGGCTCCTGACAGGCCTTGGGGCATTCTATTGAATTCACAGAATCCCACTGGGGTGATGAAGGCCGTCTTCTCCTTATCTTCAGTGTGCATTGGGATTTGATAATACCCACTCTTCAGATCCATGACACTGAACCAGTTGGCCTCAGACAGACTCTGCAAAGCATCTTCTATCCTGGGGGTAGTGTACTGGTCGGGTATGGTCCTCCGGTTGAGATTCCTGTAGTCTATGCAGAGTCTCAGTGACCTGTTCTTCTTTCTTACCACCACAATGGGGGAAGCATATGGACTTCTGGACTTTCGGATGACCCCTGTCCTCTTTAGCTCTGCCAACTGCTCACGCAAATCTTCCAGGTCAGCCAGTGGAACTCTTCTGACCCTCTCCCGAAAGGGTTTGTCTTCTTGATTGACTTCTACAGATTTTGTCTTCTTGATTGACTTCTACAGGTTTGTCTTCTTGATTGACTTCTACAGATTTTTTTTTCTTTTTCCATTTCTCTCTGGACCTCAACCCTTTTTGAACCTGGTATGCATTGATCTTTCTCTGGTTGTCAAATTGCAACTCCCGACAGGCGGTATGGGAGTTTTTAGGAGGGGCATTGTTGCCCTTCTCTTTTTTTTCTGCTTGTCTTTGAATCTTCTTGGAGCTTTCTGTAGGTAGCGGGCGCCCGGCTGACTCCTTCACCGGGGCCCTCTGAAGTTTTCCGCCTGCTGGTATTGAGTGCCTCTGTTCTTTCTCAGACTGGGGCACCTTTTATCAGGGTGGCCAATTCCTCCACAATTTAAGCAGACAATTTCCTTCCTTATTTTTGGGGATGCTGGAATGGGACATTCCGGTCCGGTTCCTTCCGGATCTCCTCTTTCTCCTTAGCTCCTGAGTTCTTGGTCAATAAAGAGGTCAACAAGTCCAGTACTTGGGCCATTTGAGACTTCAAGGTTTCTACTTCTGGGTCACATTCAGTAACCACTGTCGTTCTAACTCCTACCAAAACAGGTGGGGTGGTTTTCTCAACCCCCTCTTGATCCTTCATCAAGGCCTCTTCGTCCCTTATGATCCGCACAAGGTCTTTGTAATTGAGAGGCATGACTCCGTCAGAGGTCTTCAGGTGGAGCCAAACTGGATCCGACCGTAAGGCTCCCCTTAGGATCTGTTTCATCCTGGTAGCATCTATGACCTGTGGTTGCATTCCTTTTCTCAGTACAATCTGGCACAGCATTCTATTCAGTCTCCGGACATACTCAGACAACTTCTCCCTTGGCTGTTGGAAGGTATGTTCAAATTGATACACCAGCTCTGACACCTTCTCCAGCTGGCCAAACTCCTCCTGCAACTTAGACAAATAATCCATTGCTGTACACACAGTACTGCTGCACCTAAGATTTTTCACAGCTTCAGCAGCAGGACCTTTCAAGCTCTCACTGACGCGCTGCTTCTTCTGCGCTTCTGGAACTTCCCAACCTTCTACTGCCTGCATTGCCTGCTCGATCCAAGTATCGAAATCTTCATCCCCGGGAGGCACAGTTTGTGTTCCTGAAAACACCCGGAGTTTCCGGTACCCAGCTTCCACGTGCACCATGTTGTTTTTTTGCACTTAACAACAAATTCCCCCAAAGCAGTCAGCAGTTCCGGACCTATGGTGGTCAGGGGTGACTTTGTTGCTTTCGTTTCGCTACTGCCTCCCATTTTGGAGAAGAGTGACGGAGATAACTGTGGGGAGGTCCGTGGGGACTCTTTCTTCACAGCCCCAGTATGCACTAAGCGATACGCTCTGTCATCTATGTCTTTTACACTTTGCCCTTTGAACTCTTCTGGGACTCCTCTTGTCCACTCTATTAGTGCATATGCCCCCGAGGTATTTGTCTTTACATCCACCGCCCATGCTTTCCAGTTTGGGGATATTGACATTATTAGCTGCTTTACCTCTTCTTTCTCCTGGATCCCTCCCGGGAGTTCAATAGCTACCGCCCGGAGCGGATCCACGGCCTCCTCTGCGCACCATTCTGTCACTGCCTGCGAGTCCATGTCGGTACTTCAGACCGCCTTGATTGCAGCGTGCAATGTACAAGGATCCTGGAACCGAGCCCCCACGTATAGCGATACCCTCAGTTTAAGAGGGCTGCTTGTTTGTTTTAGGCCTTGTAATGCACCGCTATCAACCCCTGGCAATCGGCTCTAACCTCTTGTGACACAGTTAGGAAAGGGGGGGGGGTGGATGGCACAACTGCAATATCTCTACTTTGTTATATGGTACAACCCACTTTCCGTATCCCAGCACAGTAATTGACACTGACCACCAAATTACTTAACTATAACTTTTTACTATTGGTAAAAGTATAAAAGGTAATTTGCATACAATATCTCATGCAGATCCCTGCAATATAGATGCACGCATTAAAAGAGTATAACATTCAATAATGCAATGACAATATAATAACCCCGCTGCAGCGATCCTCCCTCGTGAGCAAAAAATGGCGCCCAGCAATATCCTATACTACCCAGTCAGGCCTGACTATAACCCTGGGGTATAGTTCGTTGAAGAATCTTCGCTAGCAACTCTCGGTGGTGCACATAATGAAACAAACTGTAATCCAATAGGGGTAGCAGATGATTCTTTAACTGGGTAAAGCTGGAGAGACTGATAAACTCAGTTCAGCAGACAGTCTATCCAAAGTATAACTGTGGTCAATGATGGGCCTAGGCAAAGTTAATAGGCAACAAAGTTACTTAGATGTGGTTCTGAGCTGGCGCTCTCTCACCCAGACCGGACCGACTCCTGTCCTCTTCCTCCGCTACTGTGAGTGGCTTCACAGTGCCCACGATGCACTGGTCTTCGGTCCCCCAGGAGATGGTGGCACCTCAGGTGGGTCGGATGCTCCGCAGGCTCCTCAGCGGAACAGAAAGCTCCCTGGAACAAAGTGCGAGGCCCAGGCTTCAGGCCTTGCACGCGCAGCAGGTGAGTGCAGGGATCCTCTTGCAAGGAGGGCGGCATTCCAAGAGAAAGAGCGAGGCCCCTCCTCTCCCTTTTAAAGTCCACCCCAGCAGTCCTTGCGCGGGGAAATGCACCCTGGGTGCCGCAAAGCGTACTGGGAACTGTAGTCTTGTGGGTGAAAACGATACCCCGCTACACCAGCATGTAAAAGTAGATTGGTAAGAAATACTTATGCTCATAAATATACTGTATTCTCCTATTAGATAGCAGTAAGTCATTATTCTGTTTTACTAGACCTTGTTAATTAAGGAGGAGACAATGTGCAGTAAGGTGCAAAAAATCTGGTCTTTTACTTGTATTCTGTATTGGTATGTTTAACATATTTTTTTGCCTCCAAACCAGACAGAAATACCGCTGCCACCAGATTTGTGTTACCAAACTGCAGATCACTGGGAAATTGATCGAAACTCTTTGCGGTTACTGAAGAAACTGGGACAAGGTCAATTTGGTGATGTTTGGGAAGGAATGTGGAATAACACCATATCAGTGGCCATTAAAACGTTAAAACCTGGTATGTAGTGCTGCTGATATATATGGAAAGTGTAATGCTACAGCAATGTGTACAATAAAACAAACTTGTTTGACTTTGGTGGGTGGGGTTTGGAATGGAGCATTGCCAAAGTCTGGGGAAAATATCGTAAATTAAAACGGGGGTTAGAAGGGAACAAAAAAAGAAGTCTTTCAGGCTAAATGAGTAGCATAAAACTTATGGTGCCTGCTTTTTGGTTGGATATAAATAAAAAAAATGACTTACAAGTTTGCTTTAGGCTGGGTTCACACTGCAGACAGATGCAGCTGACAGCAGGGGTCCTGACTTGGGATCTGAAACTGAGCCAAAGACGCACAGGACCCCTGTGCAATTCACTCCGCAGCCACTCCGAAAGTGTGTGTACCAGAGGCGGCTCTCTAATTAGGCAAATTAGTCGGTCGCCTAAGGCCTCGCGCTTACAGGGGCCTCGCGGCTGCCTAATTTGCCTGTGATCATCGGATCTCTCTATTACACCTCTCTCTTTCTCACCTCCCCCTTTCTCCCCCCTCTTGCATTGGCTGAATATGTCTGATAGGTGAGGAGGGTGCCCTAGAAGTGGTGCTGATCACCTGTGTGCTAGATCCGTGCATTTTCTGCAGCCATTTTTCTTGCTTGAATTATTTTTGCAATTATGGGCGTGAGTGGGGCCTCATGTCTAAGTTTTGCCTAAGGCCTCACAAAGCCTAGAGCCGCCCCTGGTGTGAACCTACTCTATAGAGAGCCGGTCACAATCTCCTGTCATGTGAATTGGATGCAGGGAAACCCACATCCAATATGCACTAGTGTGAACCCAGCCTTAAACAAGGTTCCAATAGCAGTCTGACACAGGTTTATTATGACTCAGGATACAAGGTATTAGAAAGTACCAGGTTTGTTGGATAGCAGATATAGTAAGCAGCTTCTAGTTAGCTTCCACGTACTTCTACATTAGCTTCCATTGGCCCATTTACCCACCAAAGACCCGAAAAACAATCTGGTACTTCTGGGTATGAAGAAGCACACCATTCTCTCCTACATCTGCCTTCCACAATGATGCCTAAGTGGTCAAGCACTAGACCTCATGCCTATCACATGGGGGCGTGGAGAAAGGCATTAGCCCTGTTTAAGTTCTGATCTTGCAAGTGTATGATCAAAGCATACAGAATGAATTGGGGGCTCAAGCAGCTGCACAAGGTTGTAGTATGTTTGCAAGTGAAAATAACAGACTCTTTACTAAGCTTGCTATCCAACAGACTTATTACTTTACCTATCTGGGCAAATCACACTCTGCTACATGCTTGAGTATGTCCATTTATAGCCTGTTCATAACAACAAAACCCAAGGAAAGGAAACCTCTCTGATCATATCTTGCTAGTGATTGTCATGCTTTACCTCTGCTATATAAATACCAGTAATTCAAATGTAATAATGCAACCATCCCACTATATCTAGTGATGAAAACCAGCATTGCTTTTAAAAAAGATCCATTAGCAATATACATACTAATGTTTTATGTTGAAAGATATAAGCAAAGGTCAAGTATCTGTACTACGTTATAATGCGGTGCATTGAGAAACAGATGGACAAGCCTGGTGAATGAATATTAATGGAGGACCTAAAAGGAAATGAGCAATCAGATCCCTTCAAGTGTTTTCAGCCTTAGGAGAAAGATATTCGCTTTACGCCCCTTTATGATCTGACAAAACACACACAAAAAAGTCAGCCTATTTGTAGCTAAGTGTGGGTTGGAACATTTATCCACAGAATACATCTAGGGCTGAGATCTTGATCTTCTAAGATGTTACTTTTTAAGTGCAACAAAAATATAAGCAAGCAATTCCCTTTTCTTTTTTATGCATTATACTATATAGGCTCCTTTATGTATTCCACGGACTTAATAGTAGGTTATGTTAGAATATGCAGCATTCTTTTAGGTGTCATACTCCAATCTGTTATCTAGCTACTACAAAGGAACAGAAAATTGCAATAAAAATCCTCAACCTATTGCTCTTCATTTAGAAAATAAAATAAAATTGGGTGGCAGCTTTCTTTCGGTTTTGAATTATTTATAAACCATATGTTGCTACATAAAGCAGATGTTCAATGATTAAAGCGATATTAAACCCAAAACCAAAAATTTAATATATTGCAGCTTACCAATCTTTAGATGTAGTGGCTGCATTTGTTTTATTTTTTATGCTTTTTTTCCTTTTATTACCTGATGATCTATCAGCTGATGATCTGGCAAGTAACACATCTCCTGTATTAGAATGTTCCCACTCTGGGTGAAGAAGCACAGGGGACACATTTTGGACAGTAGCATTGTTAGTCTTGAGGGAGAGAAGTGTTACATGTACTAGCAGATTTAGATACACTAACAAACTGTAGCCAAACTCCAGCCTTACACTTTAAAACCAGTTACAGCTGGGGTTTTTTCTTTTGGGATAAAGGTTTTACATAAATAAGTAACGGTTCATCACTGTAAACACCCTTGCTAGAGTTAAAGGGTTTGTCTTTACTCTGTAAACGAATAGGTAGGAAGAGAGCTTGTTCTTTTGAACAACAACAGACTTACTGGCTGGATCACCAGATGAAAATAGAAGGAAGAAAGCCTGAAAATGTAAATAAATTCAGCCATCATATCTAAGAATTGGTAAGCTGCAATATAATAAATGTTTGCTTTTGGGTTTAATACCACTTTAAAATCTCTAGGCAAACTTTTTTTTTTTAGTTTTGCATTTGGTGTGTAAGGGTTAGAACCTCTCTCATGAGTGCCCTGGGACTTCATGGAAGCTGAGCTAGTAGCTATGTGTTTCTTGCCCAATATGTGTGCTTCCATTAAAGCTCTATACACTGTCCTATTGGCAAGAGTGCGAGTCAATGGCCACCTGTCAAACGCCTTCCGGTTACACAATGGAACAAGACAGGGCTTCCCTCTCTCCCCACTACTCTTTGTTCTCACCCTTAAACCCCTACTCAACAAAATCAGATCCAACCCAGACATCAAAGGGATTAAAATTTACAGACACACCTACAAACTAGCGCCGTTTTCTGATGACCTCCTTCTCTTCTTTATTTATCTATTGTTTGTTTTTTTCATTTTTTTTTTCTCTTCCCCGCTAACTTCCTTCCTTCCCTTCCCCACACTATGGCCCCTTTCACACTCGGGCGGGCAGGTGCAGTGGCGGTATAGCAGCGCGATTTTCAGTGCTGCTATACCGTCGTTCTTACCGTGGTATGCGGCCGCTAGGGGGGTGAATTTAACCCCCGCTAGCGGCCGAAAAAGGGTTAATACCGCCCGCAAACCGCGGCTATTGCCGAGGTTTGCGGGCGGTATTACCGCGGTGTCCCATTGATTTCAATGGGCAGCCGCGGTAAAGGAGCAGTGAACACACCGCTCCTTCACCGCTGTAAAGAAGCGGCTAGCAGGAATTTTGGAGCGGTCCTGCTAGCGCATTGCTTCAGAGTGAAAGCCTTCGGGCTTTCACATTGAAGGCTGCAGGCACGAATTTTTCATGCGGTATAATAGCGCTAATATTAGCGCTAAACCGCATGAAAAACGCCCCAGTGTGAAAGGGGCCTAAATCCCTCATAAAAAAAGACATGGTCAGACACTCACTGCACTTTTTCCGATAACTCCATTTGCTGTCTGCCCAAGTTCACTACTCAAATACCTTCTCCTGATACAACATTTGAAAATAGCTCCAGATTGCAGGACTAACACAGATCTTTAGACCAAATTTACGCCCAATGTTTTCTCTTGACTGTTATTTGGGATCTAAATGTCAGGATCTAGCTCTCTTATTATTTTATGAGTAAAAACTATAATGCAGTTTGGATTCGTTTTCTTCAACATTGATCTTATATGTCTATGGAATGTTCACTTCCTATCAATGTATTTGTTTCTTGTTTATTTGTGTACTCAATAAAACTTTATGGAACAAAAAAAGAACCCCTTTCAGGTTTTGTTGCCATCCAGATTTACATTAGAGAGATTTTCCCTCACTTTCTGTTCTACTGACAACCATTTCATTAAGCAGGAAGTGAGGGAAAATCTGCAACAGAGAGACAGACAACAACAAAGGCTGATAAACCGATTAAAGTGGTTGTAAACCCTTACAAGTGAAGTAACTGGCCTCAGGTGATACACATAAATTAAACAAATCCTCCTACATACCTGTTGTACCTGTTTATCTGCATACCTCTCTCTTCTACATCTGTTTAAAGTTCATAATTTATAAATCTTGTCTGAGCTGTCAGAAAAAAAAGAGTCAGAAAGCTGAAGTTACACTCTGCAGAGCTCATTTAAGAAAGCGCTGAGAGCTGATTGGAGGGAGGAAACATACCCCCTCCCCACAGCATACAAGAATAGAGCTGAGGCTGTCAATTAGGTGGAGATCTCTCCCCTGTCACCTTTTTTCTCTTGGTGTCAGGAAAACTTGTCAGAAGTGATTTGTGCTGATAGCAGAGGAACAAGACAGAAATGACACATGTGCTCTTAACTGAGACAAGTACACACTATAAAAGGGACAAGCTTTGTTTATTTGTCATGTTTGAGGTTTGCAACCACTGTAAGGACACAAGGAAGTCTAGTTACAGCTGGCCAGAAGTCTATTTTCTACTGAAAATCAACCCTTATGCCGCGTACACACGACCGTTTTTAATGTCATTGAAAAAAATGCATTTTACTCTTTCGTCCATGGACCGACACAGCTTCTCTATTGACAAAGTGGGTATTATCCGTTAATTAGGAGTGACTAGGCAGAAAAACTTGTAAAAAGTGTTGCATCACACCTTCTACAGTACCGCCCAGGGGGCGGACCCTCTGGGTATACCCTCTCAGTCTACATCTTCGCAGATCAGTTTTTTTCTGTCTAGCAAGGAGTAGGACAAGGCTCCCTTTGGGCCCATTGGTCCGGGGGAAAAAAGATATATATATATATATATATATATATATATATATATATATATATATATATTTATTTTTTGCTACATTTGTTGTTTCCTGCGATCTTCGATCAACTGCCGACTGGGTGACAGGCTGCATCCTCGATCCTTGTAGTCTCCCCAGTTTCGGCCATCAAGCGTGTGCCGACCCTAGCTACACGCTGGGTTTTCCACGACATGCCCGTCGCTCCACGGGTGGCCGGTGAGCTTACGCTCCAGGGCCTGCATCGGACCGCTCAGCTTCGGCTGACCTTACGGCCGAGTCGCAGCAGCCTGACCGGTGAGCTTACGCTCCAAGGCTTGCATCGGACCGCTCAGCTTCGGCTGACCTTACGGCCGAGTCGCAGCAGCCTGTCCGGTGAGCGTCATGCTCCAGGGCATACATATGATCGTCCCTTCTGGGTCCAATCACAGCATGCCTGGCCAACAGTCACCTTCCGTGCGCGGACGATGATCTGTTTGGAATGTCTTCCAGCAGAATACATGCAGGATAGGTAAGTAAAACTCCCCTGCCTCGGCTGGGTGATTTAGCTGGACATTCCTGGAGAGATCAAGTAAGTGGTTGTGGCCCCTTTCTTCCCTCTCTCCCTGCCTTTCCCTCCTCCCTGGGCTTCTAGCTAAAGGTTGCTGGGTGCTGGGGGTCACCTAGGGGGTCCCACTGGAGCGGGGCTGGCTGTAACTAACATTTAAAAGAAATGTCATTTTTTCTTACCTGTGTTTGTGTCCTTCCTCCTCCATGCTGTCGGGCCTCTTGTGACTGCTCGGCGGCCATCTTCCTGTGGTTCGGCCACACCCACTGGCCCCTATCAGCTGATCGGCGGCCATGTTTGTCCACCCTGTATGCAGATATTGCCGTTCGGCGGCCATCTTTTTGTGGGCTATGGCTGCTTGACCTCTATCTTCTGTCGGCGGCCATTTTCTTAGAGCCCACATTATCTTCCATACAGACGTTTTTGGCAACCATTTTGCGAGAGCCTCCGGCCTCTAGGGTGCATTACACTGGCGCGAAAATTCACACAGGAAGTGCTGATAAAAGAAGCAGACTGACACAGCAGCAGCAGGGGACAGCATCACAGGCGCAGCATAGCAGTACCTATTCAGGGTGGTGAGTCCTCTGGGTGACCCAGCCTCTCTGCAGCACAGGAGGGTGGCCTATTGATATCTTGCCTGGAGCCCTGTGGGTGTCAGCGTGTGGTCAGCATGGCATCTGAGCCAGATGTCTTCTCCCCTGAAACACCAGATTTAGCAGCTGGTGTCCCTGAGGTGTCTATGGACGCATTGTCGGCAATCCTAGAGGCGTTTGCTGCCAGGGTGGAAGCAGCACACGGGAATACAGGGGGTAATAAACGCCCCCGTCCCCTGCAATCTTCTGGGGATATTTCTGATGCAGAACCAGGTCCAGCTACGGCTTATGGCCCAGATTCTGATGCATCAGAGACTGCAGACCGTGACCGATCGGACAGTGAGGAGGACTCCAAGTCCAGGTCAGTACGCGAGACGGCTTTGGTATCTGACCTTATTACTGCAGTGCGGGATACGCTAAAGTTGGAAAAGACTACAGAAGTAGCAGATACTCCAGTCGCCTTTGGGTTTCGTAAACCTGCCCGCACTGCTAAGGTGTTCCCTTGTGTGTCTTATTTTGACAAACTCTTATACAAGGAATGGGAGAACCCACTGAGGGTCTTTACAGCCCCAAAGAGGTTTGCAGTACGGTACCCCTTTGAGGAGAGTTTTCTGAAGATATGGACCTCTCCCCCTATAGTGGACCCTTCGGTGTCCAGACTTAATAGAGCCACCACTATTCCAGTAGAAGGGGCTCCTGTTTTCAAGGACCCTGTGGATAAGAAGGCTGAAGCGCTCGCTCACTACCTATACTCAGTGGTAGGCTCTGCAGTACGCCCGGCATTGGTGGGGGCCCTAGTGTCCCAGACACTTACTGAATGGGCAAAATTGCTACTCAAGGGGTTAAAGGAGCGAGATGCTCCTCCTAATTAGATAACTTTGGCCGACCAGTTGGTCCAGGACCTTAAGTTTGTCTGCGAGTCAGACATGGATACTATTCCCCTGGTGTCAAGAGCTTCGGTTTATGCAGTAGCAATACGCCGCCTGATCTGACTAAAGGGCTGGTCTGCGGACCAGACTTCCAAGAAAGCCCTGTTGGATCTGCCTTTTAAGGGCGACAGACTTTTTGGGGCTTCTCTGGATGACATCATCAAGGATGCCACAGGAGGTAAAAGCACTTTGCTTCCCCAAACTAGCAAGGGTAAGGGACCACACCAAGGGCAAGGGCCCTCCTTTACTGCACGTAAGCGTTTTTTTCGCCCCCTTAAGGCGACAGGGAAAAGACCCCAGGCCGATAAAGCGCCTGCCCAAGGACAGAAGCGTCCTTGGTCCCGCAGACCCAACAAGCCTGCGGACAAATCTGCGTCCACATGAAGGTCCGCCCCCACCCAGCTCTCGGGTGGGGGGACGTCTTCGCAAATTCGCGACTCAGTGGACGGCTCTAGTCTCCGACAGGTGGGTTTGTGAAGTAATCTCCTCAGGCTACAAGATAGAATTTCTCTTGTCCACCAGACAGATTCATCACCTCCAATCTCCAGCTACTACCGACCCGTCGGGAGGCCCTGTATGGGGCGGTCCAGGGTCTACTGGAACGCGGGGTAGTTATTCCAGTTCCAGAACAGGAACGGGGTCAGGGTTTTTACTCAAATCTGTTCATTGTGCCGAAGAAGGAGGGGGTTCGTCCAATCTTGGATCTCAGAGCCCTCAATTGCTTTGTGACGGTACGAAGATTTCGGATGGAGTCAGTTCGATCTGTAGTCACGGCTCTCCATCCGAGGGACTTTCTGGCCTCCTTGGACATCAAGGACGCATACCTGCATGTCCCCATATACTCCAGACACCAGAGGTTTCTGGGATTTGCTATCGGGAAGAACCACTACCAGTTTGTGGCCCTCCTGTTTGGCCTTGCCTCAGCACCCAGGACGTTCACCAAGGTGCTCGCTCCAATTCTGGCACTTCTAAGACAGCGGGGTATCGCTATCACAGGTTACTTGGACGACCTTCTGCTGAAGGCCCCTTCAAGCTCAGAATTAGAGGTAAGCGTGTCCATTACCTGTCAGACTCTTCGAGACTGTGGTTGGATACTAAACACGTAAAAGTCAGTATTGGTGCCGACTCAACGCCTAGTGTACCTGGGGTTGATTCTGGATTCCTCAGAGGCAAAGGTATTCCTCCCTGTGGAGAAGTTGCAGACCCTCCGGGCTGCAGTACGGCAGCTGACTTCCAGGAATTGGTCGTCACCCCGTTTTTGCATGCGAGTGTTGGGCCTCATGGTAGCCTCCTTCGAGGCGGTCCCATATGCTCAATACCACACTCGAGTGTTACAGAAGGAAGTTCTGTCCAGATGGAACAGATGCCCTTCATCTCTGGATTATCAAATCCGAGTGAGCCACCTAGTCAGGAGATCCCTGGTATGGTGGCTGACAGCACCGGCTCTAATGGCCGGGAAGTAATTTTTTCCGGTTTACTGGATAGTGATCACGACGGACGCCAGCCTTACAGGTTGGGGGGGAGTCTGGGGTGTCCAGTCGGCGCAAGGTCGCTGGACCCCAGAGGAAGCCCTCCTGCCGATCAATGTCCTGGAGATCCGGGCGATCAAGCTGTGCCTCTTCAAATGGTCTCAGAGGCTGCAAGGGCCTCCAGTCAGGATCCAGTCAGACAACGCCACAGCAGTGGCATATGTCAATCATCAGGGAGGAACAAGAAGCTCAGCTGCAGCATCGGAGATCGCTCGCATCCTGAAGTGGGCAGAGAGGAGCGTACCGGCACTGTCGGCCGTGTACATTCCGGGTGTGGAAAACTGGCAGGCGGACTACCTGAGCCGCCAGATGCTGGACCAGGGAGAATGGTCCTTACACCCGGAGGTGTTCCAACTCCTCTGCCAAAGATGAGGCACGCCAGACGTAGATCTTCTGGCTTCCCGACTCAATCGGAAGGTATTGAGATTTGTGGCCCGGTCAAGAGACCCATGGGCAGACGCAACGGACGCGTTGGTAGCATCGTGGGGTCAGTATCGGCTAATCTATGCCTTCCCTCCCTTAAGGCTTCTTCCTCTTCTGCTCTGCAGAGTGGAGGCAGAGGGAATTCCAATGATCCTAATCGCTCCAGATTGGCCTTAGCGTCCTTGGTATGCCGATCTAGTACGTCTGGTAGCAGACGTCCCCTGGCGCCTACCACTACGGAAGGACCTGCTATCGCAAGGTCCCATATTCCATCCTGCTTTACAGTCATTGGCTTTAACGGCATGGCTGTTGAGAACCAGGTACTGAGAGACCGGGGCCTGTCAGACTCAGTAATCTCTACTATGAGAAGTGCTCGAAAACCGTCCTCTAGGAAGGTTTATCACTGCACTTGGAGGGCCTACATCTCCATGTGTGAGGAAATGAAATGGCATCCGCGTACCTATTTGGTTTCCAGAATCCTGCTGTTTTTACATCATGGGGTGGACCAAAGGCTTGCCCTAAGTACGATTAAGGGACAGATATCTGCCCTGGCTGTCTTTTTTCAGCGACCCCTGGCGACTCACTCTCTCGTGAGTACATTTGTGCAGGGGGTCCGACATGTGGCCCCTCCGGTCCGTCCCCCGTTACCTCCGTGGGACTTGAACCTGGTCCTCTCGGTGCTCCAGAAGGCACCATATGAGAATATTAGAGATATTCCCCTGTTGACACTTTCTCAGAAAGTGGTCTTTTTGGTGGCTGTTACATCAGTTAGACGAGTCTCTGAGCTGGCAGCCTTGTCCTGCAAGGCTCCCTATTTGATTTTCCACAAGGATAAGGTGGTGCTGCGGCCGCAGCCTTCCTTTCTTCCGAAAGTCGTTTCGGCTTTTCATCTCAACGAAGACATTGTACTTCCATCCTTGTGTCCTCAGCCGTCGAATCCTAAGGACGTTGTCCGAGCTTTGAGAGTATACCTATCTGCTTCCCGGTTCCGGAAGTCAGACTCACTGTTTGTTTCGGTGGCTGGTCCCAAGAAGGGCCAAGCAGTCTCATCGGCCACCATCTTTAGGTGGATCCGACAGATAGTAATCCAGGCTTACGCCTTAAAGGGTCAGGCGCCCCCCTTTCCTGTCACGGGGCATTCGACCAGGGCAATAGGTGCCTCTTGGGCTTTCCGACATCAAGCGTCTGTTTCCCAAGTATGTAAAGCGGCGACTTGGTCGTCCGCTCACACTTTCACAAAATTCTACAAGGTTGATGTAGGTGCATCTTCGGATGCCTCTTTCGGCCGCAAGGTTTTGCAAGCGGCTGTTTAGAGTTGCAGCTCCTCCGTTGGAGGAGTGCTGTTTTTGTGTTTTGGGGTGAAGTTTGTTTTTATGCTGTTACCACCCCTCGTTTTTTTCTCTGACACTGCTTTGGGACGTCCCACTTTGTCAATAGAGAAGCTGTGTCGGTCCATGGACGAAAGAGTAAATAGGATTTTTTACTCACCGTAAAATCCTTTTCTCTGAGTCCATGGACCGACACAGCACCCACCCCTCCTTTTAAGTTTGTACTGCTTTTTGACGAACTGATCTGCGAAGATGCAGACTGAGAGGGTATACCCAGGGGGTCCGCCCCCTGGGCGGTACTGTAGAAGGTGTGATGCAACACTTTTTACAAGTTTTTCTGCCTAGTCACTCCTAATTAACGGATAATACCCACTTTGTCAATAGAGAAGCTGTGTCGGTCCATGGACTCAGAGAAAAGGATTTTACGGTGAGTAAAAAATCCTATTTTCTCGACGTGATTCTTCTCAAGCCTGCCTTGCCTACATACTACCGTGGAAAAAAATGCTCGAGTAAAGCGCGGTGACGTACAACACGTACGACGGCACTATAAAGGGGAAGTTCCATTCGGATGGTGCCACCCTTAATGTTAGTAAAGTTTGTTGAGCGACGATTCGCGCTTTTCAGTCTCGTGCTTTTCAGTCCGTTACAGCATGACGAATGTGCTATCTCCATTACGAACGCTAGTTTTACCAGAACGAGCGCTCCCGTCTCATACTTGATTCTGAGCATGCGCATTTTTTTTCACGTCGTTAAAGCCTACACCCGGCCGTTTTTCATGATGAGAAAAGCGACAATGTAAAAAACGACGTGAAAAATTAGAGCATGTTCCAATTTTTTCATGGCCGTTTTTCACGTCGTGAAAAATGCTCTGAAGCCCACACACGATCATTTTTAATGACCATTTTAAAAAATGTAATTTTTCTCGTCATTAAAAACGGTTGTGTGTACGCGGCATTATTTCTGTCTGTGTTGTCATTGTAGATTTACCTTCATCTTCCTATTTAGAAAACTCCTGTCTGCAGGACAGGAAGAGGGGGACATTTCTGTAGTGGAGTCCTGTATAGCAATAAAACCAAGCTATTCTAACTATTTAGGTTATTTACAACTGAAAAAGTTTAGACTAGACATGCTTTTTAATTGTTAATGAAATGACTTTTTATCGAGCGCTTGTACGTAGAATAAAGATCAGTATTAGAAAGAGTAGATATCAAAGAGAATGTCATTTTAGCACCATTATTAGAATGCTCCCTTTAAAGGGTTAAATATGGTTTGTTACTTCCCTTGTTATGATCTTACAGAGTTTTCTTATTTGATTTTTTTTCAAAGGCCAGAAAGACATAAAAGGTTCTTGTTCTTCTAACCCATTCAGCATCCTCCAATTATATATTTTCTTCAGCTGAACTGATATCTTTTGATGGCTTGGAAGATTTTCAGCCCTCTTCTTTTTAGATTATAGAAAACAGAAAGCAATTTTAGCTATTCCCACATGGTCCCTGTGTAGATAGGAGTAGTCCTTAATAACATCAACTCTTTGCTGTTTTCTTTCTGATGTTTGTATCTCAGGATCAATGAAACCAGAGGACTTCTTAAGAGAAGCACAACTTATGAAGAAACTTAGACATCCAAAACTGATCCAGCTGTACGCAGTGTGTAGCTTGGAGGAGCCTATGTATATTATTACTGAGCTCATGAGATACGGTAGCCTGCTTTCATATTTAAAAAGTAAGTATGCATAATATATTTTAGTATTTAAAAGGCTTTTTTTTTCTGTTCACTGCTGCATGTTTCACATGGATAGTGGAAATCAATACAGTGCATATCATACACCCACTCTTGTCATCTTCGAGAGGTCGATTTAGGCAAATAGACTGTTACCTTATTTTCCCCAGCAACGTGAATCTGGTAAAGATTCACTTTGCGAGGAATACATGATCACATGCAAGGAATATAAAATAAACACTAACTTTCTGATTCTCCAGTGTGCTACTGATAGTTATTTTTTCTGTCGTAGTATTTTTGTTTGCACGTATTTGGATGACAGAAGTCAGCAGAGCTTCACCTCATTCTTTAAGCTGAGGGGAAATTCACTTGCAAAGTAAAAGTGTATTAACAAAATGAACAGCCTTTGTCTTTTGTGTGTAGCGGACCCCTAAATTCTAGGGGGTCGCTGTGCCCAGATTTAGGGGACAACCTGAGCAATAGGTGGCTCGAGCCTTTGATTTGTTTGATACTGGACTCTGCTCTGCTGTGGTGTTGTCTGGTGTACAGTTCCCCTTTGGCCTGTGGGTGGCACTGTTACCCAGGCCTAGGGTCGAACCTCAGGTGACACAGTGGCGTGATTGGATGTCCTCTCTCGGCTGCTGTGCAGGGGGCGGGGCTTCGCCTGCCGTGCATGCCGGGAGAGGGTATATAAGGGGCAGACGCCATGTTTAGGGAGGAGTGCCGGGGAGTGAGTCCCGGGGGGGAGTTTGCCCCATGGGGGTGCGTGGACTGGCCGAGGAGTCTTGGGCACCTTTAGCCCGAGGCTACAACGTTCCAGGTAGGCCCAGTATCTTTAACTGGGTCTACAATCAGCACATTGGTGTCCCAGGGTACCCAGGTGAGGGTACCCGCTCTGACCGAGAGGAAGCCAGGTGAGAATGGGTCCCACAGAGGAGACGAGTGATAGTAGGTCGCTGTCTCGGTAAAGGCCTGGTGACCTGTCAGAGAGAAGGATTCCTTACTTAACAAAGCTAACCCTGTAGAGTGCCCATTGGCATAATCTGTTCTCTAAATTCTACAGAGGTTTAAGGAAAGTTCTGGATTCAGGAATAACAGGATTCTGCTGCTATTAGAGGATCTCCTGAACCCGTCCCTGGAGGGGACAAAGTGACAGTATTGTTCGATCTCCACTCCGGCTGCTAGAACTGTGAGAGGGATCTATCCGGGTGAGCTAGGCCCACTCGGGATCGAGTGGCGACGAGTGAGTCAAGTTTTGTGTGCCTGAATCTACCTTCTAACTTCGCTAGCTTCTTTTTCTCTTCAATTTCCCGTTAACTGAGGCAAAGGAAAATAAACTCTTTGTTGGAGTTAAAGTCGTGTGGACATTGGCCTTCTTGGGAAAGAATATAGACTTTTCCATACATTCTAGGGACGAGAACCAACGGAGGGAGGTAACTCGCTGCAGAAGCCAAAATAAATAACTTGCGGCCCATATAGTCTGGGAGGACTTACAGGTATCGCTAGATGTACATCAAAACAATATTGTGTATGCTGTGTTTCGAAAGCTGATACATACAATGATCAGCCATAACATTATGATTACCCATCTAATATTGAGTTTAGCCCCCTTTTGCTAAAACAGCCCTGACCCATTGAGGTATGGACACCAAAGTAACATCCACATGAATGGCAGGACCCAAAGTTTCCCAGCAGAACATTGCCCAAAGCATCACACTGCCTCTGCCAACTTGCCTTCTTATACCCCATCCTGGTGCTATCTCTTCCCCAGGTAAATAACGCACACGCACCCGGCCATCCACATAATGTAAAAGAAAACTTGATTCATCAGACCAGGCCATCCTCTTCCATTGCTCCCTGGTCCAGTTCTGATGTTCATGTGACCATTGTAGAAGTTTTTTTAATATGGATATGGGTCACCATGAGCTTCAAAGCTGCATACACAAGAAAATGCAATGCCCATTTTTTTTTTGCTTTCACCACATCAACTTCATGGCCAACATGTTCACTTGCTGCCTAATATATGCCACCAATTTCCAGATGCCATTGTAACAAAATATTCCCTTTACCTGTCAGTGGTCATAATATTATGGCTGACCGTGTATATGCATTATCCAGTTTAGATCTTGAATTGATCTTGTGTATTTTCCCATACTATCTATTATTGATAGTAAGTTGTGTAAGAAAGATGTGCAAAATAAATGCTAATTATTTTAAAGGCCCAACATCTGCACAAAGCCTACTTTTTTGTCCTTGTATTAAAACGTTTTACACATCCTCTTATACCTGTCAGTCATTGGACTCACCTTTCATTCTTGTCAAAAACAGTCAGTTTCTGTGTGAGGGGAAGTACGGTATATTATAGAGAAGTGAACAGAAACAATGGGCTATCATTTTCCTGCACAGAATTGGAGGATTCTGTTCACTTTATTGCAAAACACTGTCTTGCAGCTCGTGAAAAGAAACAAATGGAGGTGTTTTAGAGTTCACTTTTGAAAACTGCACAAATTGGTGCTTTGCAAGTTAACTTCTCTATTTGCCAGGGTTTTTTACACACCCCTTAGTCACTTCTAACATTCCCTTTCAATTTATTGTCTTATAAAATCTCAAGTTAGTGTGCCCAGCCTTGTACAATTCATGTACAGTAAATGTCTGACCTGATCCCAAAACACATACAGTAAAACCTTGGATTGCGAGCATAATTTGTTCCGGAAACATGCTTGTAATCCAAAGCACTCTTATATCAAAGCTGATTTCCCCATAAGAAATAATAGAAACTCAAATGATTTATTCCACAACCATTTATTCATAAGTCCTTCAGTTTATAGTCCATATAAAAAGATTATAGCAATGTGATAGGTTGTGTAACCATAAAATTTCCATCCACAAATGGAAGCCTCCACAAGGGGATTAGAAGCAAAATCCAGCAGGAGCTACAGAGTATAAAAGAGAAGAGAGGCGCCTCTAAGTGTAGTCTTCTCTTTTATACTCAATTGTGATGTGATGCTACTTGTATATCAAGACACCACTTGTATATCAAGTCAAAATTGATTACTGTCAAACCAAGGTTTTACTGTATATGTAAACTGGAAGGATTAGGGTATTGCCAACTGTTGAAATTAGTGTCACCACATCTAGTCAAGACAACAAAAACAACAGAAATGTGCATGTAGTCATCCCAGAAATCTTAGAAATATACTGTATATACTCACGTATAAGCCGACCGAGTATAGGCCGAGGTACCTAATTTTACCACAAAAAACTGGGAAAATTTATTGACTCGAGTATAAGCCTAGGGTGAGACTGCAGCAGCTACTGTAAGCGGAAAAGAGGGTCAACAATGCCCATTTGCAGCTTCACTGTGCCCATTTGCACGCCTCACTGTGCCCATTTGCACGCCTCACTATGCCCAACATCACTGTGCACAACATCACTGTGCCCATTGCAACCTCACTGTGCCCAACCTCACTGTGCCCAACATCACTGTGCCCAACATCACTGTGCCCATTGCAACATCACTGTGCCCAACCTCACTGTGCCCAACATCACTGTGCCCAACATCACTGTGCCCATTGCAACATTACTGTGCCCAACATCACTGTGCCCATTGCAACATTACTGTGCCCAACATTACTGTGCCCATTGCAACATTACTGTGCCCATTGCAACCTCACTGTGCCACTCACCTGGAGGATGCAGGAAGCGTCCATAGGCCTGAGTGCAGAAGCCAGGAAAGGAGGGATGTAGCGCGGGTGGAGAGGCCGGGAGGAGCAAGATGGCTGCCAGATCTGAAGACTGGGCCGAAGCCGCGGCCTAAAGTAGTGGCTGCCGCCATGTGGAGGAGCGTCGAATCGTTCAGGTACACTGACTCGAGTATAAGCCGAGGGGGGCATTTTCACCCTAAAAAAAGGGCTGAAAAACTTGGCTTATACTCCAGTATATACGGTAACCTCTTTTTCAACTAATTATTATTCTCCAAGAAAATAATCACAGATTACCACAGATACAGAAAATGTTTTAATGAAAGGAACTTGATAAATAGGATGAGAAGACATTGTTTGTAACAGCAAAGCATAATTAGAAAACATTGGGGTTGATTCACTAAAACTGGTTCACTCAGAATCTGATGCAGCTGTGCATGGTAGCCAATCAGCTTCTAACTTCAGCTTGTTCAGTTAAGCTTTGACAATAAGACCTGGAAGCTGATTGGTTACCATGCAGAGCTGCACCAGATTTTGGACTTGCCATTTTCATTTTCTGCATGTCTACAGTATTTTCAATCTGTGCTAAGGTCAATTTGAATTACCAGGGTACAACGCTGTGGTAGTGTAAATAAGGTGATTGTCCATCAGATTATCATGGTAAAGGAAACATCTTATGGGATAGGGGCATCTTTGAGGTTTTGCCATGTAATAGAGGGTCATCATTTTTCATACTTTTTCAGAAAAACAAACAGAACCCTCATTTGTGAGTATTAAAATATGAAATATAAAATACCCTATACCATGAAATTCTAAATACTATACCCCAATAACTAAATAAATCAAACAGTAGTATAGTAAAGAAATACATGAAGGGCAAAAAAGATTGCAACAGGACACTAGTATCTTACCTGCTGTGTGTCCAAATATTACTTGTGCCATGGCATGCACAGGCATTGAATGTTTGGATTTGTGTCCATCATCACTGCTTAGACCATTGTTACCATGGTGCAGTTCCTGAGCCTTCCTACTATTCATGTTATCTATTAGAATCATCCATATAGTATACATCCTACCCAACTGCAGGGGTTCTGCCAGCATGCCTATATATTAGCAGGTGATGGCATTCATCCTGATTGGTCCAAATCCCAAATAAAGAGAAATATGTGTCATTCTCAAATTGAACCGTCAAAGAGTTTTTTGTGAGTGTACTCCTTACTGTATAACGTTGGTGTAGCGGTCTCACCCCATCTCCTTTGTCTAGGGGTATGTCACACGACAGGGTGAGATGCGCTATGGCCCATGTCCTCCCCATAGCTGTGGGTGAGGTGAAGGCCAGTATCAGTGTCTTCCTCGGGCCAATGTGTTTTAGTTATGAAACTCAGTCCTGCTATGCTGACACTTCCCTCTGCTCCCATTAACCAGAGTCCACACACCGATCACAGTCCAACTCTTGTTTTATTGCAAGCTCCACAATAAACAGTGCTTCAGTAGCCAACTGGTTGGAACGTTATAACAGCCTGATAGGGTGGGATGAGCAGGTCGAGGCACTATCCTGATTTCAATCTAAACCACTGTGGTTTCACCAGCGGTTATCGTAGCCTTGATTAGTACAGAACATAGAACTTGTGAGTCTCTACTAGCAACTCAAGAGAACGTATTTAGGAGTACCTTCGCTGCGCTGTGGCCCCTATCAGGGGAAGATGTCCCTCTAAGGGAGTTACCGGAGGCCCATCCGTCACCGGGTTGATGCTGCTCCGGACTCTCCGGACGGGTGACCTCCCCGGCCTCCTCACCTCAGATGCGGGTCCCGTCCACCTCGGGGACCCTCGGATCACTTCGCCCTTGCGGGACCCAGTCGAAGTCACTGGGCCCCAGGCCTACGATTTAGTACCTCACCCCAGGCTAAAGGTGCCTGGGATGGACTCCAACTCCATTCCGGTCAGGCCTAGGGCACCTGGGCCGGAACTCCGAACCGCCCGCACCCAGGCCTAAGGTGCCTGGGTGCATGAAGAAGATCCTCCTCAAGACGACGAAGACCTCGTGGTTGGGGCGTCTCCCCCTTTTATATCATCCCATCGACACCACGGCAGGTTCCCCGCCCTCGCCGTACCATCTCCGGAAAAGGACAAAAAGGGTAGCACTGTGGCAGTGATTCTACCTCGAGCCTGTGGGTACCCCGCCACCCACAGGCCAAGGAGAATAATACACCACCCAATCCTCCACAAATACAAAGGGGTCCAAAACCTCTCACAATTACACACCTGGGTCACACTACCCCCAGGTGTACCCCAACTAAATTTAAAGACCCCGCTACATTGGTACTGATCATGTTTGAATATCATCTGCCCTAAATCTTGCTGTTCTCTTATGTGTTAGCTGTCTGTTTATTTTTTTACATCCAGCTGTGGGTATACCCAGGATCATGCTCTGGCAACATTTTTTGAATACTTTTTTTCTCATCTGCTGGCACATTTCCCCCCTGGATGGTGAACCTTTACCTGACCATGATCACATAACTAACCACTATTACCCTGCAATGTTGTGTGTTTGTGTAGGTTTCCACGGGTCTAAATAATTTGGTAAAGGGGAAATTATGATGTGGGGTTGTTTTTCAGGGGTTGGCCCATTTGTTCCAGGAAATTCTTAAGGCGTCAGCATACCAAGACATTTTAGACAATTTCATTCTCCCAACTTTGTGGGAACAGACCTGTTCCAACATGACTGCACACCAGTGTACAAAGCAAGGTCCATAAAGACATGGATAAGAAAGTTTGGGGTGGATAAACTTTACTGGCCTGCACAGAGTCCTGACTTCAACCCGATAGAACACCTTTGGGATGAATTAGATTGGAGACTGCGAGCCAGGTCTACTTGTCCAATATCAGTGCCTTACCTCACAAATTCGCTTCTGGAAGAATGGTCAAACATTCCCATAGACACACTCCTAAACCTTGTGAACAGCTTTCCCAGAAGAGTTGAAGCTGTTTTAGCTGCAAAGGGTGGGCCAACTCATTACTGAACCCTACGCACTAAGTCTGGGATGTCATTAAAGTTCATGTGCATGTAAAGGCAGGTGTCCCAATACTTTTGGTAATATAATGTATATAGCAATTGATAGACAATTGTTTCCACCCTACCCAATGTTATTAGACTACTTGCCAATGATCCACCAAGTAGTCTGTTAGGACAAAACCTAACAATTGTTCTGCCTGATCCCCCACCCCCCAGAAAACTAACTAAGTAACTGACAGCCACCCGCCCTTTATCTGATGGCTTTCTTGTTCGACTAGCCATAAAATTGATTTATCGATTACATGTTTAACTAGTGTCTTACTCGTGGTTCCTCTTTCTTTATGCTACTATTGCTATCTGATCATTTAAAGTCCTTACTCGCCAAATATAATGGCTCCCATGTAGTTTCCATCGTGTTTGTTTATTGCATCATCACTTAATAAAGAAATGTATAAAACCATTTAGAAACAGGAAAGAATGCAAGCTTATACAGGAATTGAATACATTACACAAGGCCTAAATAGAGACAATAAATTTAAAAGCTCCTATGACATTAACATCAACACAAAAGAAACATAAAAACCTGGCTGAGACTCTAATCCTACCCGCTATACTAATTATTAACCATGTCTATGAACACATCAGAGTGCACAGGCCAGTTATAAGAGTTCCTTGTTTAAATTTTTTATTGACATGTAAATAGCATGTATTGTGAAATATTACATTCTTTAAAAAAGTAGAATTGTAATTAAATACAGCAATCACTAACAATCCATGTTGAAAGAAAAGTAGTAGAGGTTAAAAACCTCAATAACTATTATAATAATACAAATAGAGGGATAAAAATGATTAGAGCAATAGTAACAAGTTATACTAAAAGTAATATATCATGCCTCCAGACCATCCGCTCACCCCAAAAGGGAACAAACTGTGAGCAGATGGGGGCACGATATGGAATAATAGAGTATTATATTGTAGATGGTGAATTGTTAATAGGAGATACAACAGGAGATTGCTATTAAATCTCAATGTTTAATTAAATACTTTTCTATCAAAGCATATGTCAGATAAGGAATCTAAGTGATTGGTAAAATTAAACCTTAGAAGTATGTACGTAAATCATGTAATGGACATAAAGTCGTATGTGTATATGATCAATATTACAGAAATAATAAAGATAACAGGAATAGAAAAATGGAAGCAGTGCAGAGAGAAAAAGAGGAAATAGGGGAAAAAATAAAATATATAGAAAAGAAGGTATAGAGAAAGAAAAAGAGAGATAAAGGTTGTCTCCCCCGGTGGCACTCCAGTCAAAGCCAAGGCAACATTCGACTATAGAAATGATTAGTAAATAATTAAAATATTTTAGCAAGGCATCAACAGTAATTGATCAAAATCTGGGGGTAAAAAGTGTTTAATCCATGGTTTCCATACTTTATTGTATGTAGTAATATTGTTATCTTCAATAGCAGACATTTTGGAAAAAATAAGGGCTCTATTAATTCTATGTTTGGTTTCAGCCACAACTAAAGTTTGGGTTTTCCAGGCCTTAGCTATAGTTTGTTTAGCTGCAGTGGTGAGGTGTAAAAGTAATTGGAATTGAGACTTGTTCAGTTCAGGAGGTTTGAGATTGAGGAGTGCCAGTGCTGGATCAGGAGAGATTGGTATTTCTAAGGCTGTGAAAGCCATGTTGAATATTTTATTCCAGAAAGATTGAACGATTGGGCATTGCCACCATATATGGAAGTGTGTACCAGGTGAGGAACAGCCTCTGAAACATAAATTTGGGTATGAGGGGACAAATTTGGCTATCCTAGCTGGAACTAGGTACCATCGTGCCAGGACCTTAAAGTTTGTTTCCAACGCAAAGCAATTTGGCGAAGAATGTTTGGTAGCTGACCATATATTATCCCAATCGTTTTTACAAAACGTTCTATCCATGTCCTGTGTCCATTTGTTGGTATAGGATGGTAAAATGTCATCAGATATAGAATTGAGTTGTTTATATAAAAGTGAGATTAGTCCTCTTATATGGGGGTCACTGTTGCAGATGCGTTCAAATTGTGTCATTTGGTTAAGAAGAGATCCCGTTCTGATAAAAGGTGTATAAAAATTCTTAATTTGTAGATAACGGAAGAGCTCCTTCATGGGGAGCCCGTAATTATCACATAGTGTTGGAAACGTAAGAATGTCATCGGAAGAAGCTAGATTATGAAATCGAATCAGATTTCTTGTGGACCAAGTTACAAATGATAAGAGAAATTTCTAAGCGGGGTAGAATGAGGGGTTTCTAATAAAAGAAAGGAGAGGATTATGAATGGATTGTACATTTTTGGTAGTTCTAAATTTATCCCAGATAGCTAGAGAATGTTTAGTTATGGGGTTAGAGAAATTAGGTCTGTCTTTAGGATATAACCAGAGCATATTAGCCACTGAAATGGGGTCAATATCTACAGATTCAATCGCTACCTATAAAGGAGACTCAGTAGTAGCATGGTACATGGGGAGTTGCGCTAATTGAGCTGCAAAGTAGTAGGAGGGAAAATTAGGTATACCCAATCCACCTTTCAGTTTATCAAGGTAAAGAGTCAATCTAGGTATACTGGGTTTAGTAGAACCCCATATAAAGGACATCACTCTCCTTTACATGAGTCTCAGGAAGTAAGGAGGTATATGAATAGGGAGAACTCGGAATAGGTAAAGGAACTTTGGTAAGATTGACATCTTGGTGGCATTAATCCTCCCAAGCCAAGACAAAGGGAGAGAAGACCATTGTTTCATCAGGTTAGTGGTTAATTTCAGTAAGGGTAAATAATTAGCTGAAAATAAGTCAGGTAAAGAAGAAGTAAGTTGGACTCCGAGATATGAGATATGGCGCAACTCCCAATTAAAAGATAGAGACGTTTGAGCTTGCTGTAATTCAGATGATGATAAGGAAATATTAAGCGCGTTAGATTTGGCATGGTTAACACATAATCCAGAAATCTTTGCAAATTTGTCCAGAGTATCCAATAGATTTGGGGCTGACACATGAGGATGGGATAAAAAAATTAGTATGTCATCCGCAAAAAGACTCAACTTATGGTGATGCCCACCTAATTCCACTCCTTTGATATTAGGATTATCTCTAATAATGCATGCTAAAGGTTCAATAAGTAGGGCAAAAAGCAGAGGGGATAGGGGGCAGCCCTGCCGAGTACCTCTCCTAATATCCATCATAGCTGATTTGTAACCCATGTATCTGACATAAGCTTTTGGAGTACTATATAATGAGGAAACCCAAGTTAAATTTTTTTTTCCAAAACCCCATTTTTGAAGAGTATATTGTAGATATGGCCAGCTGATTGAATCAAACGCCTTCCTAATATCTAATCATAAAAGGCAAGTCGGAATACGTCTTTTTTTAGCAGCGTGAATTAGTAAAAGTGCTCTTCTGACATTATCCCCTGCTTGACGCAAAGGCATGAAGCCTGTTTGATCACGGTGGGTAAGCTTACCTATAATGCTGTTTAATCTAGTTGCCAAGATCTTAGCTAATAATTTAATGTCTAAATTTAAAAGGGATATGGGACGATAATTAGTCCAAGAGGTAGAGTCAGTTTTAGGTTTGGGAATCATTGCTATGATGGAGGTTAGTCTTTCAGTTTTGAACGAGTGACCAGCTAATAAAGAATTGAAGGCTCTAGTCAATAGAGGAGTTAAAATTGAGTCAAATTGTTTATAATATGATGCAGAAAACCCATCAGGGCCCGGTCTCTTATGAGGCTTCAAAGCTTTAATAGCAGCTTTAACTTCTAAGGACGTTATGGGACTCTCCAAATATTCACATTGGTCAGGTGTCATAGTGGGAAGTTTAATATCTGAAAACAAAATACCTGCTTTAGTTTTGTAAAAATTTAGACTAGGGGCGTAAAGTTTTGCCAGATTGGATCGAAAAATTTCCAAGATTTTTAATGGATTACTGGTGTAAGCATCTCTGGACGTTCTAAGATGGAATGAGGTCTGTGAACGGTCAATTGTTTTGAGGCTGCGAGCCATAGGGGTATCAGGTTTATTAGCTTTGAGGTATTGGGTATGTTGCCGTTTACGCAAGAGTTTGTCCGCCGTATCTGTCAAAAAAAGGTCCAACTCAACCTGGGCTTTTTCCAATTTAGTATTAGTGTTAGCATTCGGGGTAGATTGATGAGCAAAGTGACAAGCGTTAAAATTTGCTTCAAGTTTAGTGAACAAAATCTTACGATCTCTTTTAATAGATCTTGCCTGTTGTATTAACCTGCCCCGAATGACAGATTTATGGGCTTCCCATAGTGTAAGGGCAGAGACGTCGTCAGTGTCATTAAATGAGATATATTCATTAAGAGCCAATTCAATATCTAAGCAGTGCGAGGGATGAGTTAGGGTGGAATCATTAATACACCATGTTGTATCATGTGACCTAGGTATCGGAGAGGTAATTGTAACAGTAACAGCGCAATGGTCTGTCCATGGAAATGTAACTATATTAGAAGATATTACTTCAGGGAGCATACATGAGGGGATGAAGATATGGTCTATTCGTGAGAAGGATTTGTGTGGGTAAGAGTAATGTGTAAAATTTCTGCTAGTTGGATTAAGTTCCCGCCAGGTATCCACTAAATTAAAAGAAGTACCGTAAGTAGAGATTGGAAGGAACTTTTATGAGTAGCAGGGCTAGGAGCTGACGGGGACTTATCCAAGAAAGGAAAAATAGTAGTATTGGAGTCACCACATAATATTATCGTTCCGAATTTATGTGTTTCAATCAGCTGAAAAAGGTGCGATCAGAAAGCTTCAGAACGCTTATTTGGGGCATAATATGATACTAATGTGACTTCAGTGTCAGCAATAAAGCCTGTTAATAAAACATATCTACCTTCAGGGTCGCATATTTGTGTATTAAGGGTAAATGGTGTCAAACGGTGGAAACCGATCAGGGTCCCACATTGTTTAGTTGTAGCTGAAGCCGTGTAGAATTGAGGGTAGGAGGTGGAAAGAAATTTAGGGGAAGCTTTATTGATAAAGTGTGTTTCTTGGAGAAAAATTATGTGAGCTTTTTTAGCTGTAAATGAACGCATAGCCTTAGTTCTTTTTTTGTGGGAAGTTGAAGCCTTGTACATTTAAAGATAAGATATTTATGGGGGCCATGACATGTTAAGGGTAAGTTTTATATTAGGGTTAATAAAACCCAAGATTGAAGCCTGAATTGCCACCAAGGGAGATGGAAAAGAAGGGGAAGTGAAAAAAAGAAAAGAAAAAAATAAGAAAATACTAAATAAATGGGTAGCCCTAGTAAATGTATATAATGTCATTAAATAGTGATGTACTAATAGGGCGTAGGAACATCTCGGAGAAGTAACAAAATATCTCTGTGGGGTTCCATGGTCACCAACCGAATCCTGCATAATGGTAGCAGGAGTCAGAGGGTATAAAGAGGGCTGCAAGAGGTTCCGAAGGGAGAAACAAGACCGGAGAACTCACAAATATCATAGTAGTATAACTTATATATTTATCTATTAATAAGACTGGAAATGCGAGAAAAAAGGAAGAAAACATACCAACATCGGTAATTATATAAAGTAAAATGTTAGACAAATGCGTCAATATAGAGACTAGAAAATGCTAGTCCTAAAATATGTAAATTAAACCATATATTCGATTAGAGCAGTTAATAAACAAGCACAAGAAAGTAAGAAGAAAAATAAAAAGTTAGGAATATTAAAAAAAAAAAAACCCCTAACTGTATCCATACAGTAGCTATATAAAATAAATGTTAGACATATTTGTCAATATAGAGACTAAAAAAAACGCTAATCTCAAAAAATGCAAGTGCAAGATAAACCTTATATTTGATTAAAACAATTAATAAATAGGAACAAAAAAATATATTTCATAAGTATAGAAATAAATTAAGGTAGGGACAGAGAAAAAAAAAAAAAACCCTAACTATATCCATAGCTATATAAAATAAATGCTAGACTTATTTGTCAATATAGAGACTAAAAAAAATGCTTGTCTCAAAAAATGAAAGTGCAAGATAAACCTTATATTTGATTTAAACAATTAATAAATAGGCACAGAAAATTATATTTCATAAGTATGGAAATAAATAAAGGTAGGAAAAAAAAACCTAACTGTATCAATAGCTATATAAAAGAAATGTTAGACATATTTGTCAATATAGAGACTAAAAAAAAAAAATGCTTGTCTCAAAAAATGCAAGTACAAGTTAAACCTTATATTTGATTAAAACAATTAATAAATAAGCACAAAAAATTGTATTTCATAAGTATAGGAATAAATAAAGGTAGGGACAGAAAAAAAATATAATAATAAAAAAAAAAATATATATATATATATATATATATATATATATATAAAAAGAATTAAAAATAATAATGTAAAACAGGACTCTAACTCTTCATTCAGAGGTAGTGTAATGCTTTTCACGATAAAGCATTGTCCAATATACCCTATAAGAAGGGAAAAGTGTGGATCAGATTAATGTAAATAGAACAGTCAGTCCATTGAGTCGACATTTATTGGTGCCTGACTATCAAAACTTTTATGAAGATTCTGCCTGATATATCCAGAGGAACTTGGATCCAAGTTGGTTTCTAGTGGAGGTGATCTAGAAGCCGTTCGTCTGCGAGATTGTTCTTTAGAATTAGTGTGATCCATAAGGCCTAGATCAGTTAAGGCTGACAGTAATTCATCTGATGTACGACAGGTATACCTGGTTTCAAGATGGGTAAAGCGGAGAGAAAATGGGAAACCCCAGTGATATACAATTTGGTGCTTCTGAAGTACTTGCAGCAGTGGCTTCATTGAACGCCTTTTAGTCACAGTAAGTGGGGAGAGGTCTGCAAAAAGTTGATAAACATTGCCCTGGAAATCAAGAGTATTTTTGCCTCTGGCTGCAGCAAGTAATTGTTCCTTTGTTTTATAGTAGTGGAATTTAACTATAATATCCCTAGGGGGACCATTGGGTTTGCGTTGGGTTAGGGCCCTGTGGACTCTGTCCATTTCTAATCTCTCAGGTGAATTCTAATCTCTCAGCAATTCCTGAAAAAGTGCACTTATAGTACCTTGTAAGTCTATGACTGATTAAGGGAGTCCTCTAATTCTTAGGTTGGAAAGATGGTCCCTATTCTCCTGATCTTCCAAACGATTTTGTAGTAAAAGGTTCTCATCTTTAAGTTGTTTAATTATTGCGGTATAGTGCTGTGTGGTAATTTCAATATCATCTACACGCACTTCCAGCTCAGCTGTTCTGTGCCCCAGCTCCCTAATCTCCCTTGTCAGTTTTTCTGTTATTTGGTCTGATGTTTGCTTCAAAGCTTTCTGAAGCATTTTTTCAAACTGATTAAACATATTAGACTGAGTAACAGTTTCAGAGATATCATTGTCAGAGTCAGACTCACCAACCGTGTCCTGAGTTTTGAGACTGTGTGACAGGGATTTAGGAACTCGCTGTATGCGGGTCTGTGAGGTACCAGGTGGCGCCATCTTGGATGTCGGCCGGGGCAGCGCTTCTTTAGAGCTTCCAACCTTATATTTTGTTTTTGGGCCCCTTGTAACCATCTTATATTCGCCGGAGTGTTCCTGGGATTGAATTGCGGGAGCTGGTGCCGTTCGCGGTAATGTATGAGCTTTCGGTACTCCGGTTTGTTTAACCCGGGAGCGGAGCTCTAAGGAGATGCGACTTCTCTCTCAGGCATCCGCGCATGCGCCCCCATTATAAGAGTTTCAAGCCTTTATTAACAAGCTTAACAGTACAAAAAGAAAAAGAAAAAGAAAGAAAGATTTTGGCCAAGAATCATCAAAACAGTCACCCCCTACACCTGTCATAGGTGCTACTTCCTTTATAATAAGTAATTTGAATCCCCATATGCCAAGCATCGTTTACATATGTAAACATAGAGCTGTTTTTATATCCGTGTGTCGGTATTCTGTAATTTGCATATTGTGTAATTGTATTAATAGCCAGGTTTTTTATTTTTATTTTGTGTTGGTGTTATGGTACCAGTGACTTCTCCACCTCGTTTTTGTACATGCTCAGGGATTATAGAGGTACCTAGAGGACTTTTTTATCCAGAGGTTGTATCAGGGGCGGATCCAGAGTCTAGTCTCAGGAGGGGCACTGCCAGAAAATACTTTTTTTGCAGGCAATTTATCGGGAAATGGCTGGTATTGGCGCTTCAATTATCAAGGCACCATGGTTATTATGGTCTCAGCATGATTGAAGCGCATTATTTCATTACATTGTAATATAAAAATAAATAGTTCAACTCACCATAATGCCGAATCAGTGGGAGCCCCGAGTGTGTCACTTGCCACGTTGCCTGCCACCAAATGCGGATTGTCACTTGCCACGTCGCCTGCCACCAAATGCGGATTGTCACTTGCCACATCACCTGCCACACATTGCGGATTGTCACTTGCCACATCACGGATTGTCACTTGCCACATCGCCCGCCACACGTTGCGGATTGTCACCTGCCACGTCACCTGGCACATGTAGCGGATTTTCACTTGCCACACGTTGCAGATTGTCACTTGCAACGTCACCTGCCACCAGATGCGGATTGTCACTTGCCACGTCACCTGCCACACGTTGCGGATTGTCACTTTCCACGTCACCTGCCACCAGATGTGGATTGTCACTTGCCACGTCACCTGCCACGCGTTGCGGATTGTCACTTGCCACGTCACCTGCCACCAGATGCGGATTGTCACTTGCCACGTCACCTGCCACCAGATGTGGATTGTCACTTGCCACGTCACTTGCCATACATTGCAGATTGTCACCTGCTGTGTCACTTTCCTGCTAAGGTGCTCTGTCCCAAAGTCAGGCAGCAGAGAGATGATGTAATCTCTATGCTGCCCACAGCTGCCTGCACAGTGAGGGCGGAGCTGCAAGGATGCAGGGCGGGCGCCGGGAGATGATGTCATCTCTCTGCTCCCGTGCCTGCTGTCTCCCTGATTGGCCAGCAGCGCTCACACACCGAGCCGTGCAGCTACCCCCCTCTCTCACCCGCCCACTCACCAACCGAACGCCCGCTATCTCGCCCGCGGAGCCGCACACCCGCGGACTCGCGTAACGACCCGCCCGCGGACAGGGCCGGCGCTACCACTAGGCAAACTAGGCAGCCGCCTAGGGCAGAGGGGAACAGATGTGGGGGGGTACAGAGGGGAACAGATGTGTGGGGGGGGTACAGAGGGGAACAGATGTGTGTGTGGGGGGGGTACAGAGGGGAATAGATTTGGGGGGGGTACAGAGGGGAACAGATGTGTGGAGGGGAACAGATTTGGGGGGGGGTACAGAGGAGAATAGATGTGTGGGGGGGGGTACAGAGGGGAACAGATGTGGGGGGGTACAGAGGGGAATAGATGTGGGGGGGGTACAGAGGAGAATAGATGTGGGGGGTACAGAGGGGAACAGATGTGTGGGGGGGTACAGAGGGGAACAGATGTGGGGGTTACAGAGGGGAACAGATGTGTGGGGGGGGGGGGTACAGAGGGGAACAGATGTGGGGGGTACAGAGGGGAACAGATGTGGGGGGGTACAGAGGGGAACAGATGTGTGGAGGGTACAGAGGGGAACAGATGTGGGGGGGTACAGAGGGGAATAGATGTGGGGGGTACAGAGGGGAATAGATGTGTGTGGGGGGGTACAGAGGGGAACAGATGTGTGGAGGGTACAGAGGGGAACAGATGTGGGGGGTACAGAGGGGAATAGATGTGGGGGGTACAGAGGGGAATAGATGTGTGTGGGGGGGTACAGAGGGGAACAGAGGTGTGGGGGGTACAGAGGGGAATAGATGTGGGGGGGTACAGAGGGGAATAGATGTGTGGGGGGGTACAGAGGGGAACAGAGGTGTGGGGGGGGGGGTACAGAGGGGAACAGAGGTGTGTGGGGGGTACAGAGGGGAACAGATGTGGGGGGGAAGAGGGGAATAGATGTGGGGGGGTACAGAGGGGAATAGATGTGGGGGGGGTACAGAGGGGAACAGATGTGGGGGGGTACAGAGGGGAACAGATGTGGGGGGTGGTACAGAGGGGAATAGATGTGTGTGGGGGGGTACAGAGGGGAACAGATGTGTGGGGAGTACAGAGGGGAACAGATGTGGGGGGGTACAGAGGGGAATAGATGTGGGGGGGTACAGAGGGGAATAGATGTGTGTGTGGGGGGGGTACAGAGGGGAACAGAGGTGTGGGGGGGTACAGAGGGGAATAGATGTGGGGGGGGGTACAGAGGGGAATAGATGTGTGTGTGGGGGGTACAGAGGGGAACAGAGGTGTGTGGGGGGTACAGAGGGGAACAGATGTGGGGGGGGGAAAGAGGGGAATAGATGTGGGGGGGGTACAGAGGGGAATAGATGTGTGTGGGGGGGTACAGAGGGGAACAGAGGTGTGGGGGGGTACAGAGGGGAACAGATGTGGGGGGTATGTGCATTTATTATTATTTTAGGCATTGCCAGTGTATCTGTATGCTCGTACGGACAGGCAGTTACACAGTTAGCCTGTCTATATACTACCCTAGCCTGTCCATATACCACGGCTGGCACAAGGAAGCGAGCCGGTGCCGCCGCTATTTGTTTTCAGGCCGGGTCCAGAGGCACAGGTGTGGGCCTGTGGTTCACAGCTAAAGAAAAGGTGGATAGGTGCTGCAAAAATCTCCCCCCCACCACCACCTCCACAATATACAAAGGGGGTGGAGTCAGGGGCAGAGCTAAAAGGGGGGGGGGCGCGCCAAAATGAGGTTTTGCCTAGGGTGTCAAAAAATTGACTTTACAATCACTTTAACTTAGTATTGACCTTTGTGTTTTGCTCACTGATAGATAACAGAGACAAAATGCCTTGATCAAAATGGTGCTTCTTTTTTTATCTCTGTTCAATATGTTATGTTATGGTCCAGTGTGTAGATTTAACAAATACTGTATGTAATTGTGTTAAAGATGATTTTTTGAAGGGCTTCAGAAACTTAAAGGGATGAGAAGCACTTCAAGATAGAAATTCATTCTTTTCTTGCATAAAAATCATAATGTGTGTAATAGCAAAAAGCAGACGTTTACAGGTAAATACTGTATTAACAATAACCCAAAATAAAATGCGAAAAATCTAATTTTGTTCTCGTATAAAAAAGTTTCCTTGCATTACATTGTGTGTGCATGTGTATGTACTGTAGACATTCAAGTATACTAGTAAAAAGCAGCTGTCATTTAAATATCTTTATGTTTTGCCAACCAGTAGGAGAGGGGGATGGGATGAATGTCCCATACTTCTACAATGTAAGTTTGATGCATTGTTGTGTATCGTTTTATTCAAATAATATTACGTGTCCTATTTCAGTCATACAAAATGTAAAGATCTTTCTTATATCCATTCTCTAATCAAGAAATATTACAGCAGAACAATATAACTCACAACTTATATGCTTTATAAACTTTTACATACTCTCAGTTACAGTGGCTGCTGGTGCTTAAATTTTTTTGGGGGGGCGCAAACAAACTGAAAAAAAAAAAATCATCAATTGCCGCCACAGTGCCCATTAAACGCAGCCACTGTGCCCAAACGCCACCAGTTTGCCCCCTCAAATGCAGCCAGTTTCCTCCCAAATACAGCCAGTTTGTCCCCAAATGCAGCCAGTTTGTCCCCAAATGCAGCCAGGTTCCCCCAAAATACTGCCAGTTTGTCCCCAAATACAGCCAGGTTCCCCCCAAATGCAACCAGTTTGTCCCCAAATGCAGCCAGTTTGTCCCCAAATGCAGCCAGTTTGTCCCCAAATGCAGCCAGTTTCCCCCCAAATGCAGCCAGTTTGTGCCCAAATACTGCCAGTTTGTCCCCAAATACAGCCAAGTTCCCCCCAAATGCAGCCAGTTCCCCCCCAAATGCAGCCAGTTTGTCCCCAAATACAGCCAGTTTACCACCAAATGCAGCCAGTTTCCCCCCAAATGCAGCCAGTTCCCCCCCAAATGCAGCCAGTTTGTCCCCAAATGCATCCAGTTTGTCCCCAAATGCATCCAGTTTGTCCCCAAATGCAGCCAGTTTCCCCCCAAATGCAGCCAGTGTCCCCCCAAATGAAGCCAGTTTGTCCCCAAATGCAGCCAGTTTGTCCCCAAATGCAGCCAGTTTGTCCCCAAATACTGCCAGTTTGTCCCCAAATACAGCTAGGTTCCCCCCAAATACAGCCCCTGTGCGTCCTCTGATTAACTATTCGGAAGCCGATTACAGCCCTCAGACCTATCAGAGCCGCTGGCTCTGATAGGCACTTCCAAACACCAACCAGCCGCTGTTATTCAGATGGCCGGCGCTCAACAGGGGGCCGGCCATCTGAATAGTGGGCGGCAGCAGCGGCGACAATACATAAGTTCATGCAATGCATGAACCTATGTAGTGTTGTGAGTGACGGGTGCAGGAGCGAGAGGGGGCGGCGCTCCTTCGCCCACTATAGACGCACCGCCACTGCTCAGTTGTGTCATAGTCTAGCTTGCTTGAATTTGAGGCTGGGTTCACATCTAATACCCGATGCGGCTGACAGCAGGGGTTCGGTGCGTCCCTGTTCTATGTTTCAGGGATGCATAACTAAGCACACGCCTGTGACATACAGGAGAAGTTTGGACAAAAGAGCTCCGGCCATACTACTCCTTTAACTTGATTGATAAGTGCCATTTGTAAGACTTTATTGTAAATTTTTTAAACACATAGATTTAGAGCTTTCTTCACATAACTAAAATAATGTATATGATAAATAATATATAAATGATATACTTTCCCAAACTGAATAAATACAAGTATAAAAAACTATAATTCAGGATCCTTCTCATTCACACATAAATATATGAAAATACTATTCTATACTGGTGTTTCTCAGCCTGTTTTCAGTCAAGGCACCCTTTAAAATTATGCACAATCTTGAGGCACCCCTTTCTAAAATGTAAAAAACAAAACTAATAGTTTTACATAATGCAGCAAAATCCACACATGTAGGACACCCAATGTTATAGGGGATTTATTCTTCCAAAATAAATTCACCTTCACACACTGGTACTGACGAGTATTCCAGCATTTCTCTTCTACCTCATTTTCTCTCCCTTACTGAGCTGAAGTGCCCCAGTGCTGATGGAGAGGGGCAGGGGAGGGGCAAATAATGATGACGTGATGTCCTCCCTATCAACTGCTGATGTCATTGGTTGTTAGGATGCCAGCGGCTAGAAGGCTGTAATGGTGCACAATGAAAACCTGTGACTTTGTGTAACTAAAAGGCAGGCTTCATCCACCCACTGGCCTGTATGCGATTGTTGAATTTTTTTTAGCCATTTTGTCAAGGCATCCCAGAAAAAACCTGAAGGCACCCCGGGTGACTGGGCACCCTGGTTGAAAAAGACTGCTTTATAAACACCATGAGTGTTATTTAGTAATGATTCTAACAGAGTCTTGTCCACCATCTTCCCCATCATCCATTCCCCAAAATGTAAACAGATATTAAACAGATATTGTATTATTGTTGAGGGAAGGGTGTTTGAAGCCATTTCTTTGCAATGTTAAGTTTTGCATTTTATCTTTTTTTATTTTATTTCTTATGTACGGTATTGCTAATGTATTTTGTAATGTAAATACAGTATAATACCCCTGTTCAATATAGTGTTATATTGGACCATTGACCTGTTGAAAGCATATGGCCCAGTAAAAATATGTCTGAGCAATAACGAAAAATTGCCCTAAAAAGAAACCTTATTAATTACTTTACCATTTCTGGACTATTGCAGTTCAGCAAGCTCACAGTAACTGTAAAGTCTCTTTACTTTGAAAAATGTGAATGAATTTGTTCCTGGTTGAAATTGCATTGCCGTGTACTAGACAGGGATAAGAGTTATTGCAGTTTTGGGAAAGAAAAGTAAAAGAAACGTAATGCATTGCCCTGCCAGTAACACAATTTCTACCATTAGCAGAATATTGATTACTAGCTGTTCATAGTAATGCATTTTTTTCCAATAGTAAAAACACCTAATTGCTTGTCATTCTTACAGGATTTTTGCTGTTAAGATTTATATACTGATGTGCTGTATTTAAAACGACCCATGTATCTCACTGAACCTAACCTATAATCTAAACAACATATCTGTATAGTGATAGTGTAAACTAGTGGTACATAATATATCTCTGAATACGTTTTGTGCTTATACATATTTTTTAAGTGCACCAACAAATGTTACGTAGACAAAAACAAGTTCAAGAAAACAAAAGGCTCTAACAAGTCTAAAGCCCTGTGCACACGGCCGAGAATCTTGTCAGGAAATAAACAGTCGTTTTTCCTGACGGGATACTTGACAAGAATCTTGCCCCGGCCGAGTGTACACACGTACCTTTCAAAAGAACCGCCGCTCTTTTGAATGGCACGAACGCGGTGACGTCATCGACTACGACGAGCGTGCACTCGTCACATTCAATGCCGTCGCCGCCATCTTGCTACACCCTACCTATGCCTAGGAAGCTACCGCGCATGCGTCAAAGTCATTTCGAGCATGCACGGGTTTCCACGGTGACAGGTAAGTATACACACACTTGGGTTTCTCGTCGGGAAACAGGCCGACGAGAATCCGGACGAGAAAAAAGAAAGCAGGTCTTCTTTTTTTCTCGTTGAGATTCTGGTCAGTTTTCCTGACGAGAAACCTGAAAGCCTTGTACACATGGCCGATTTTCTCGGCAAGAAAGCTGTGGAAGCAGTTTTCTTGTCGTTTCTTGCTGAGAAAACCGGCCGTGTGTACGAGGCTTGAGGCCGGGCATACTAAGTATGAATCTTGGCCGGTTCAGCAGGACCCGCCGAGATTCGAACCATTAATGGGCAGACTGAATGTACCAAGTTGATCGATCGATTCTCTTGAGATTATCGCTAGCAGCATCTCTAGCTTCTAGCAATAATCATTTTCTTCTCCTAGTGGGGAAAGCTTCCCTCACCCTTCCCCACCGGGAGAAGACAATTACCAATTCCCCTGTCAGCACTGTCTGTGCTTGCAGGAAAGAAATTTGCACTATGTATGGCAGGCCTAAGCCCTGAATCACACTAGAATGCAATGTGGGAAGCCTGCGATCCATGCACGTTTCCCACACCACAATTAAAATACACTGCCTTTGCGATCTGCAGCGGGTATCGGTAAAATGTTAACGACACCCCAAATGCAGGTCGCAAGGGATGAGGTTCACATTTACTGCAATTTTTGTTTCTCAGCAAATTCTGTTAATTCAAAATTTGGTCTTTGAACTAGGGCTATCAAGCTTAGAAGGACCAATAATGGGGGCTTTGGATAAGCCAGCCCCTTCATGGCGTGGGATGGGGATATGCTTAGAAAAATCAGAGTGTCAGTGTGTTAGAGGTTTTTTAGGAAGAAGATAGTGAGAGCTAATATAAAAAGGGGGGACTTGTTTGGGACTTTAAATGAAATATATGGTCAAATGAGTATACACCTCCATCCCTATTCATTGTTAAGAGAAAGGGGGGGCGGGGTTTGGGACTTTGAGTGAGATGTGTGTTTGGACAAAAATAAGTATAAATAGTATAAGTATAAATAGATATATTGCACAATAAAGAGTAAGTTTATTCATATAAATGCACATGGGACATGGTACATAGCAGATATGACGAGCATATAATAAACATAAAGTAAAAATTATATTATTGCACAGTAGTTACCGTATATACTCGAGTATAAGCCGAGTTTTTCAGCACATTCTTTTGTGCTGAAAATGCCCCCCTCGGCTTATACTTGAGTCTGTGTCCATGTTCAAATTTGTGTGCCTGATCCTGGCCAGCCATAGGTCCCATGGACCCCAAACTTGACACACATGTAGCACCACTCTTCGTCTACAAGTGTGAAAAGTTTGTTGTCCGGGGAACCTACGGCCGGGGAGCACCGATTTTTCAAAGCCGGGCACCCCTTCCATAGACTCCCATGTTAAACAGTAATTTCTCTGGTGATTTTGGGGACCCAGTACCAGCCGGCCCTAGGTCCCCTGGACCCCAAACATGGCACAAAAGTTAGCCCCACTCTTCATCTACAAGTGTGCAAAGTTTGTTGTCCAGGGGACCTAGGGCTGGGGAGCACCAATTTTTAAAATCAGGGAACCCCTTCCTCAGACTCCCATGTTAAACATCAGTCTAGTCACACAGGGAGATTGGGCACAGTGAGGCATGGACACAGTGACAGTGAGGCATGGGCACAGTGAGGCATGGACACAGTGAGACACAGTGAGGCATGCACATGGACACAGTGAGGCAAAGTGAGGCACAGTGAGGCATGCACATGGACACAGTGAGGCAAAGTGAGGCATGCAGATGGACACCCTAGGCTTATACTCGAGTCAATAAGTTTTCCCAATTTTTGTGGTAAAATTAGGTGCCTTGGCTTATATTCGGGTCGGCTTATACTCGAGTATATACGGTAGTTGGTGCTCAATTTTATCTGTAGTTCAGGTTTATCTGCTGCTGTCCCATCCATAGCAATGCTTTATTTCAAACATTTTTACTGCAAGACTTTCCTTTAAAAAAATAAAGGTGTGTTTTTGTTTCTGGGGGTGATATATTAGGGTTTTTACTTCTTTTGGATGTATTAAAAATAAAAATTTCTTATCTCTGTGGTCTCAAAAAAAAGAAATGAGGAGAATGGACATCCCTGGAACAGAAAAACATACAGCAATAAGAGACTAAAAGAGGTTCCAAACCTTCCCCCACGCTACTAAATACAATTGTTTTGTTCCTTTCTGTGTTAAAATTTGGAGATTAACTATCATTTTACAGAAATCTCCCCCGTCGGGAAAATTTCAATTTTTTTTAATCTGCATTGCTTGTAGTTGGGCTACAATAAGCTTTCAATCTAATGAAAGCTTATTTTGCCTACATGGTTAAGTGGAGTCCAGATTTATGTAAATTGCAAAATTGCAGACACTCTTGCTGCCAAAGGGCCAAAATTAACAAAGGAGACAGACTTTTTATTGAGAGAATTCTGTGACACTGAGTCTTCTAAGATCCGTGACACCATACAAATATTTGTTGTTGTAATACCTTAATAAGGCACAGTGATGATGTCATTTATTTTATTTTTTTCAGATGATAATGGCTCAATGGTTAGAGTACCTCAACAGGTAGACATGGCTGCTCAAGTGGCTTCAGGAATGGCATATCTAGAAACACAAAACTTCATCCACAGAGATTTAGCTGCCAGGAATGTACTTGTTGGAGAAAACAGTGTTTACAAAGTAGCAGACTTTGGACTTGCAAGAGTTTTTGAGGTAAAACTATACATTTTACAACCAACTCTAATTTTCTCTGAGTTTGGGGCACTGAAATTTATATGAACTAGATTCAGGTGTGCACAATCTGCGACTTTCAACTTGTTGGCAGTGGAAGGTTTCCTTCCATTTCCCCCGGAAAAAAATATCCTTAGGCCCCTTTCACACTTGTATGACTTGCAAATTAGCATGACAAGTCGTTCCCCATGATTTCCAATGACAACCATTCATATTAGTACGACTTCAAGTCATGCCGACTTCAAAGTAGTCCCTGCACTCCTTTGGTCCAACTTTGATGCCAGTTCAAGTTCATGGACCTCAAGTCACCCTGAAATCGTGGCACAATCGCAGCCACAAAATCGTATGACTTTGAAGTCGTGGTAGTGTAAAAGGGGCCTTAAGATCCCTCGATCCAGTGATTTTCGAATTTTTAAATTGCTGAAAATCATATTGAATATGCCCGTTACATGTACAGACTGATTGTACACAAATGTGTCAGTTTCTCTCACTGTCTGTATCTGTTTTTAAAGCCTACATTTAGTCAAATTAAAAACAAAAATCAGCACAAGTGGCATCACTTGATATTAAAGAGGAAGTAAACTTCCTCTGCAAACTTTTACCTATACAGTAGGTAAGCCTATAATAAGGCTTACCTATAGTATTGAAAATATCTCCTAAACCTGTACAGTTTAGGAGATATTTCCATTGCATGCGGCCAGTGACATCACTGGCGCATGCGCTCTGAAGGAACGGCCCACGGGTGCCGTTCCTTCTGAGCCCGTGCATGAACAGTGACTCCTGTGTGCATGCGCAGGAGTGACTTTATCGCAGCTCCGGCCAACCACAGCTTTGTTTTAAGGTAAGTATTTCATAATGAGCTAGTATGTGATTAATACTAGCTCATTATGCCTTTGTCTTGCAGGGGTTGTTTTTTTTGTTTTTTTTTCAAAGGTTTACAATCTCTTTCATTTTATGTGTCCCTTGTGCTGCTGTCTCCTGCTTTCCTTGAATTCTTCATCATCTGACACCCTTCCCCCAACACCACTGCTGTAATATTCAGTTGCAGTGGGTGTTAATAGTACAAAGGGAGATGTGAGTGTGACAGACACCCTTTCTGCCCAACTCTGCCTTTTATAAAGGCTGGACTACAGCTTCTATGAATAAAACACAATCTATGGATAGAGGATGAGTGGATGATTGAAAAGTCCTCCCCCTCCATTCATAAATCACGTTTAATTTACAGAAGCTGCAGTACAGTTTCTATAGATGCAGAATGTGAGCGGAAATTGCTGGCATAGTTGATACTCTTTGAGTGCCTGCCACAGCTCCATTAGTTCTATTAACCCTTGAAGAGTAAAGTGATTCTAAAGGCAATTAAAAAAACAAAAACAAACATGTTGTACTTACCTGCTCTGTGCAATGTTTTTTCACAGAGCAGCCCCGACCTCCTCTTCTCGGGTTCTCCACCAGTGCTCCTCACTCCTCCTCCCTGACTAGTGCCCCCATAGCAAGCTGCTTGCTCTGGGGCACTCATAAGTGCTTGATCCCGAGCCAGTTTTGTGTGTCCATTGACACACAGAGTGCATCATGGCCCCTCACTGGCTGTAACTGACAGCAGCAGGAGCCAATGGCTCCAGACAAATTTTCCTTGCAAAGTTTTAAAAGTTATAGCTCTCTCCGGGAAATTTCCAAACTTATCCTATCTGACACCTTATACCTGTATTTAGTTTACATATATTTTTATTTCACACATTTTTTGCATTTTTTTTTCAGGATGATGATGTTTATGAGTCCAAAAATGATACAAAGCTTCCTCTAAAATGGACAGCACCAGAAGCAATCCGTCACAGCAAATTCACAGTCAAATCCGATGTCTGGTCATTTGGTATTCTACTTTATGAAATAGTGTCCTATGGAAAGATGCCTTACCCCGGTATGTAATGTGATTTCACTCAATAGGTGGATGCAATTTGGTTTTCAGTAATTCACAGATTAACTTTTTTATTTTCAAAAAATAGGCCTATTTGAACAAAAATGTTCATAAAATACCTATCTGGCAGAAGTGCCTTCCCTGAGCCTCCTTATGTTTGTGTTTCTCACTTCTTTCTAATTTTTATCAACCTGCTCATGGGTATGTACAGAGCCCTAGATAACAAAAAACAAAAACAAAAAAAACTGTGTTCTAATCCTCCCCTATCCTCCACCCTATCCAAAACTAAAGGTACGTTTGGGTTGGATATATATTTGAACTCAATTTAATCTTTGTTAACAAACTATTATATTATAAATTTAAAATATATTTTTTTACATAAAACTTGCATAAGTATCCAAAACTATCTTGAATATGCCTCTACTGAGTAAAAAAAAAATGCTAATAGGAGGTAAGACCAGTGGGATGGCCTCCTCAGTATCCCGCTTTACTGCTTTATCTCCACTGTCCAGTCACAGTATGGTTTGGTTGCAGGATCAGACTGAATTACCTAAATGCACTGTAGTCTGCATGGAGGTCTGCAACCTGAAATATTTTTTGGAAAAAGCACAGATGCTTAATTTTTTTTATTTGAATATAAGATGTGTTTTCACACTTCTTAACATCTTAATGCTGCTAATTTCCTGGAGGTTAACAGTCACCTCTGTCTAAATACAAGTGTACATAATAAGTGCTACAGCAATAACTGCATGGCATTTCTCAGGCCCACATGGCATTTTTTAACAAGACCAGCTTGTGTGACAAGGTGACAACACAGGGAACAGGGACACGGTTTCATAAAAAAAAAAAAATCTATGAACAGCAACATTCATGGCAGGATTACCAAGTATTGTTTTAATGAAAGCTGCATATTTAAAAACATTGGAAACAACATTTGAAATTACTTGAAAATATTACATCTTATATGAGACTTTAGTGATTGGGTTTACATACTGTATAGTTTAATAAGAAAAAAACCTTAAAATTAGAGATGGGCTGAACACCCCCCTGTTCAGTTCACACTAGAACGCCTGAACAGAGAAAAAGTTCTGTTTCGAACGGCGAACCCTATTAAAGTCTATGGGACCCGGACTTGAAAAACCAAAAGCCCCCATTTTGAAGGCTTATATGCAAGTAATTGGCCATTAAAAGGATACGGGTGTTCGGGTACTGCCCTGGGGGACATGTGTGAAAAAATATTTTTAAAGATCGTGTTTACAGGAGCAGTGATTTTTTCTTTCAAAATATTTTATTTTTCAATCATCATAAAATAAATCATAAAATAAAACAAATAATATACAGTATAACATACGAATAATTCATACAGGAGAATAATAATATAGACAGCACAAATAATATTCCATATTCAAAAAATAAAATAAATGAGCAATACGTATCTTTACTTTCAATAGAAGATTTATCCGATAAAGGCCAGAAAGCCTGAAAAATGCTATACAGATTTACTTTAGCTAAACCAGAATAAAAAGAAAAAAATAATTAATCGAGATCCACGCCCCTCCATGGCACCCCTATAGGGATCATGCTGTACCAGAAGAGGGGATCCCACGTGTATTTAAATGGGCTCTTAATAAAGCCCTCTAACCCTTACAAATCATGAGATAAAACCAATCAAATAGGATGAAGGGTCATCCACACTATAACCTTTCAATCAAAAAATGTTGTAAAGACCCTAGGAATATCATAAGAATATGTTTCTTATAAGGATCTCCAAAATTCATATCAGAAAAAATAAAGATAAAAATAAAAATAGAAGACAAAAGCACAATAAAAGATGGAAGGAGGGGGGGAGAAAAGGAAAGGGGTGTACATGCCTGACTTAACGATCCCAAGCTGGAAAACAATGGAACAATTCAATGAAGAGATAATCCAATATAATTCGCCCAAGGTTCCCATATCTCTTCAAATTTTGGAACTGTGTTATTTAATATACTAGCTAGTTTTTCTTGAGTCATAATCCAAGAAATCTTTCGTTTGACATCAAAAAGGAAGGGTTTTTGTTTTTTCCAAGCTTTTGCTATGGTGATCTTGGCTCCGGTGAGAATGAAGTGAATCAGTAATTGAGTAGGTTTAGATATACGAGGAACATGTGCATTCAGGAGAGCAACACATGGGGATCTGGGAATCTGGTTTCCAGTGACTTTAAAGATTAAATTAAAAACTTTATTCCAAAAGGGGCGAATCCTAGGACACTCCCACCATGTATGGGCCATTGATCCTATAAGTTGGCAACCTCTGAAGCATGAAGGATCAGCTGAAGGGTAAATAGTAGCTAATTTAGAGGGGTAAGATACCACCTTGTTAAAACTTTTACATTGGCTTCCACCAGATATACATTCAGAACGCCTTTAAAGGACTTCGAACAAGCAGTATGCCAGACTTTCAGGTCCAAAGTACAACGGAAGTCCTTTTCCCAAGCTGTCATGTAGGGGGACTTCTCAGTAGAATGAGTGAGGGACGAATACACTAGAGAAATACCTCCCCTTGGTTCCATAGCTCTATCGCACCATGTTTCGTAATTAGTATATTGGATCGAGGAAGGGATATCCTTTCATGTACTAGTCAGGAATTGTGAAATTTGGCGATAATGTAATTTTTCAGAGTCTGGGAGTTTTAATATTTTGATACAATGATCTAGGGATATAAGACACCCAGATTTAATGAAGTTTCCTATACGGTATAGTCCCCTATTAGTCCACCATCTGAAATCATCAACATTCAGACCAGGGGGAAAATCTGGATTATTAAATACAGGTGTGAGAGGCCATCCAGCAGATGTAAGGGTTGGAAGATTTCTAAATTTGTCCCAAAGTGCTATAGATTGCGACAAGGTAGGAGACATTATAGGAGGACGAAATTTGGTAGGGCACCATAGGAGATAATCCAAGGAAAAACAGGGTGCTGCTTGATTTTCTATTAAGACCCAATCAGGCTTTTCAGTCTTAAGCCCCGTACACACGATCGGATAACCTATGGATTTTTGTCCGATGGATTTGTCCATCGGAAATCCGATGAAACTGTTTTTCATCAGTCTTGCCCACACACCATCAGTCAAAAAACCGACCGTTCCAAACGCAGTGACGTAAAAAACTCAGATGAGCCGAGAAAAATTAAGTTTAATGCTTCTGAGCATGCGTCGATTTGATTCTGAGCATGTGTGGGTTTTTGATCCGATGGACTTGCCCATAGACGATCTGAGTTTTTGATCGGTTTTTTATCCATCGGAAAAATTTAAAACATGTTCTATTTTTTCCAATTGATGGAAAAAAGACCGATGGGTCCCATACACGATCGGTTGGTCTGATGAAAACCATCCATCGGACGGTTTTCATCAGTCAAACCGATCGTGTGTATGGGGCTTCAGAGTATATTGAGGAGAGTTGTGCTAATCTTGCTGAAACAAAGTATTTGTATAAGTCTGGGAGACCTAGTCCCCCCCTATTTCTATGAAGAAAAAGAGTGCTCTGTGATACACGGTAACCAGAGGAACCCCAAATAAATTTGAGAATCTTGCTCTGAAATGACTTCAAATTATTTTTTTTAATAGGGATTGGCAATGATCTAAAATGATCTAAAATAATATAGAATAATAAAGAATCCTCGGGAGTAAAGTCATTTTGACAGAATTGATTTTGCCAAGCCAGGACATATCATATTTGGACCAGGCTTTGAGATCAATTTCCAATTTCTTAAATAGGGGCGGGTAGTTACAGTCATATAGATTTTCCGTTTGTGCAATTAGAGTTATACCTAGGTATTTAATAGAATATTTCCATTCAAATTTGAATAATTGCTGTAATGAGGAAACAACGGAAGAGGGGAGCGAGATGTTTAGGGCCTGTGATTTCGTATAGTTTACTGTTAGACCTGAAATTTTAGAAAAGTCATTAAGTACTTTGCAAATGTTTGGTAAAGAAATTAAAGGGGAAGTAACAAACAAAAGAATGTCATCCGCAAATAGCCCACATTTATGTGTCTGATTTCCGCATACCACCCCCTGAACGCTAGGGTTTTGACGAATTGCTATTGCCAGGGTTTCTATCACAATGGCAAAGATGAGCGGAGAAAGCGGGCAACCTTGCCTAGTGCCTTTTTCTATGTTAATCGGTTTTGAATAATGACCTTGGAGTCGAAGCAATGCTGTGGGATGAGAGTACAGGGAATGAAGAAGACCCCTAAAGCGCATTCCAAAACCCCAACGTTCCATAAGGGTAAAAATATAAGTCCATGAAACCGAATCAAAAGCCTTATGAAGGTCCAATGATAAAAGGAATCCCTGTTGCCTCGTGCCCCCCTCCCAATTAGTCTGAAGTATAGAGATTAAATCTATTGCTCTTCCTTATCTGGTCAGGCCCTTGTCTACCAGGGATGAAGCCAACTTGATCTTTATGTATATACACATTAATAAAAGAGGCTAGACGATTGGCTATTATCTTCGTCATTATTTTTATTTCATTGTTTATCAAAGAGATTGGACGGTAGTTATTAATTTCTTCAGGATTTTTATCAGGCTTAGGTAAAATTGTGATATATGCAGTATTTAATTGTACATCTAAAGGAACACCTACTGTTTTAGCAATGAAAAATTTAGTTAAATGTGGAGCTAATGTTTCCTCGAAGGCCTTATAGTAGGGAATAGAGAACCCGCCAGGACCCGGAGACGAACTTATAGAGGTCGGAAAAAAACACATGAAAGGCCTCCAGAACTTTGACAGGGTTTGCTGTGGGAGACTGACCAGAAATTCTGATTTTAGAAGTAGTATTGATTCGAACCCGGGGGGAAAGCTTAGCAGATAATAAGGGTCCTATTTTGTTAGCATGAACATAGAATTTGTTACTCGTCCAGCGAATAGCTTTATCAGCTTGAGTAGTGAGGAGTAAGTTTAGATCAAGTCTAGCTTTATCAATGAGGGCAATAGGAACTTTGGACGGGTCCTTTTTGTGTTTGGCTCTGAGAGAGGCATTATCTTTTTCTAAGCGGTCTATTTTATCTTTACGTTCCCTTTTGAGTTGCGTTGCTAGCTGAATTATTTTACCCCGTATGAAAGCCTTATGAGCCGCCCAAAGTGTTTCAACCGAGACTTCTCCAGTATCATTGAGAAGAAAATAATCTTGAAGAGCTTTATTAATCGTCTCAACTCTTAATGGATCAGAAAGAATAGATTCGTTGAGTTTCCAATTGCCCCTCTTTCTGCTCAAAGCATTAGAGTGAAGAGCTATAAGTACAATTGAGTGATCTGAAAGGACAGTATCTTTAATACGAGCATTGAGAATAAATGGGAGAAGAGATGTGGACGTTAAAATATGATCAATTCTAGCATATGTATTATGCGGATGAGAGAAGTGAGTGAAATCTCTTTTTGAAGGATTCAGCTCCCTCCATATGTCAGCCAGGTTATGGGTCGAAAGTAATTTTGCAAATTTGTGGCTTTCTCTAGTAGGTCTAGTTAGTTGAGTACCTTGGGGTTTAGATTTGTCCAAAGCCTGGTCCAAAGCAACATTGGAATCGCCTCCAAGAAGGATCGTGCCTTCTAGTAAGGGATTGAGGGAATCCATCATGACTTTAAAAAAAGAAGCTTGACCCTTATTAGGGGCATCGTAGGAAACTAAAGAATAAAGGTGCCCTTCAATGGTACCTTTTAGTAGAATAAATCGTCCCTCAGGATCTAAGTATTCAGCAATCTTTTCAAATTTACAAAATTTAGAAAAAAGAATGGCTACCCCCTTTGTCTTATTCTCGGCATTGGCTAGGTGAAATTGTGAATAATGTGAATGTAGGAAAGTAGGAGTATACCGTATAGGAAAGTGTGTCTCTTGGAGTAGGAAAATATCAATTTTAAGAGTTTTATAATAGTCTAAAATTTTTCTCCTTTTGGTTGGAGAGTTTAGGCCCTGTACATTGTGCGAGGCAATTAGTAGGTTGGAATGTGTGGTATTAGCCATGGAAGTCAAGGTGGAAGCATCTATTACAGTCGTACCCACTCACCCAGAAGAGATAGCTGGTAGAAGTTGAGCTCAGAATTTCTCTCAGCAGATACCCATATGTGAATGTGCTCACTGTAAATCTGGTGGATGTGATCCTGTAAAATACAGATAAGTCAGGCATGTGCACAGAGGGGAAGAAAAGAAGGATGAGGGAGAAGAAAAAAAAATGGAAAAAGTAGAACCAATAAAAAAAGAAAAAAAAGAAAAGTCTCCTAGCATCAAATATCAGGATCCGGGGGGGAGACAACCCCCCAGAGCCCTTCAACAAAAATGTCTGACCCAAAGGTGCAGACAACCTATCCTCCAAAGACTACTGGTCTTCAAGAGATAGGTGGAGGCGCATGTGAGCCATCCCTCCACAGGACGCCCCCAAAAGAAAAAAAAATTGCATTCAAGTTGTAACACGGTTATATAACATTTTGAACTGAACATATCAGGATGTCCACAAGTGACCTATATAGGATTAGCGAATCACTACCCCTCCAAAAAAAAAAAAAATACACATATATATATATATATATATATACATACAAACATATATACATATACATATATATACTGTGACAGCAGGAAGGTAAAGTCACCTGGTTGCATCCAGGGGGGTAGATATATTTCGCCCAGATTCAGGCTTTACGCCGATTTATACAGCTAGGTGGAGAGTTGTATAAGCCCAGCTGAGACTAGTGGGCTCATTGATGACTCATACCTCTAGGGAGAGGGCTGGGCGTCGTGCAGACAGGGAGTTGATGAGTCCAGCTGAACCTTGTCAGCTCATTTAGGCCTCTATAAGAAAGCCCAGATTCATTAGATGTTAGCTCATGCCTGGAAGCAGACCTGTGTGGACTGTCTAGGGAGAGTGAACCCCTGTGCGGTGAGAGAAAGCCTGTGTGGCTATATTTTGCTTGGACATTTAAAACCAGGGACTAGGACAGCACTAGGCTGATCCCAGTCGTTAGTTAGGAAACCTGTAAGTTTAGTCAGAGGTCAAGTTGACCAGGATTTATTTTGTGTTTGTTTTTTTTGCCTTGCTGTGTTTTTGTCACTGTAAATAGAAAATAAACCGCACCTTTTTGATTTTGAAAACCACAACCTCCGTCTGCTGGGCCTGTTTTTGGGTGGGGAGCCCATCCCGGGGGTCACACATACCCGCTGCCGAGCTAGCCCCCTCACAGTTGGTGGAGAACCAGTGGCAGTTTTTTTTTAAGCCAGCATGGAGGAGATACTGAAACAGCTGGCTCTAGCAAATGCCAATCAACAGCAGACAAATGCAGGTTTGCAAAGGAGCCTTGCAGCCCAGCAGCAAGCTCATCAACAGAGCCTTGCAACTTTACAACAGAGTCTGGAGGCTCAGCAACAAGCCCAACAGCAATCTGAGGCCCGCTTCATAGACCTGTTGCAGAAGCAAGAACAGAGACTACAACAACAGATGGAAGCAGTAATGCAGCAACGTCCGCAGACCGGTGAGGAAAGCCGTCCCACTAATACCGCGTCCTTTGGGGTGAGTCGTTTATTGACAAAATAAATCCTGGTCAACTTGACCTCTGACTAAACTTACAGGTTTCCTAACTAACGACTGGGATCAGCCTAGTGCTGTCCTAGTCCCTGGTTTTAAATGTCCAAGCAAAATATAGCCACACAGGCTTTCTCTCACCGCACAGGGGTTCACTCTCCCTAGACAGTCCACACAGGTCTGCTTCCAGGCATGAGCTAACATCTAATGAATCTGGGCTTTCTTATAGAGGCCTAAATGAGCTGACAAGGTTCAGCTGGACTCATCAACTCCCTGTCTGCACGACGCCCAGCCCTCTCCCTAGAGGTATGAGTCATCAATGAGCCCACTAGTCTCAGCTGGGCTTATACAACTCTCCACCTAGCTGTATAAATCGGCGTAAAGCCTGAATCTGGGCGAAATATATCTACCCCCCTGGATGCAACCAGGTGACTTTACCTTCCTGCTGTCACAATACATACATACATACATCTCCATCTGAAGAGAGATAATAAGAGTGTCAAGTCCATATATAAGTCTATATATGAAAGTTTAGAATTTATCTATATATATATATATATATATATATATATATATATATCAAAAAAATTTTTTTTTAAATAAGATAGGACAGGTTGTTGTTGTAAATTTAAGTCACTAGGGGCACAAAAAATGCGGAAGGGGGAGAACAATCGACAGACTTCCCCAAAGGGAAAAAGTTGGACCCTCGGTCCAAACGAGAATTAAGGGAAGAAAAAAAAAACAGACAATACAATCAAATCAAGTAGGGCCAGCATCCTTCATTTTCTTAGCTCTTCCTTTGTTCCATTGGGGAGAATTTGGACTAGTCGGCGTTGGTCTTTTAGATGATCCAGAACTGGGCGGAGAAGTATCCATTTCTGCCTCATGCGAGATTAATTTCAGTTGTAAGAACAACTTTTCACCTTCTTGAAAGTTGGAGAAAGAATAGGATTTCCCGTTGATAGTAAATCTAACAGCGAATGGAAAGGCCCATCTGTATCTGATATCCCTTTTAGTGAGGATTAACAATAAAGGTTTCAATGACCTCCTGCGCTGTATAGTGGACGGAGAAAGATCAGCAAACAATTGAATTGAATGACCCTGGTATGTCACTTGTGGAGAAGATCTAGCTTGCTTCATAATATCTTCCTTCACTGCATAGAAATCAGGCTTGACAATAATGTCCCTCGGATTGCCATCCTTCCTAGGTGGTCCCAGGGCTCTGTATGCCCTATCCAGTTCCAGTCGGTTAAGTGGGGTATTAGGAAGCATATTTCTAAATAAGTCCTGGACCGCTTTGGGTACATCAATTACAGATTCAGAAAGTCCCCTAATTCTGACATTGTATCTGCGGGACCTATTTTCGAGTTCATCGATTTTAGACAATGCAATATCCAGTTGTTCCTGAACAGTGTTGATATGTTCCATATTTTGATTAGTAGCTGCAGCAGTTTCATCGATTTTATTTTCAATAAAGTCAATTCTAGAGCCCAAGCTTTGAAAATCTGCTTTCAGATCCCTTGTGATTTTATTAGCAGTTTGTGCCAGACCTTTGTCAAGTAAGTCAGAGAATTTCTGAAATAAGTCCGCCATTTAATAAGCCCCTATTCCCTGACAGGCGTCTGAGGTAAAAGAAATGGCCTGAATAGCAGTGTCATGCCCCAATGCAGTAAGGCTATATTCTGAGGCAGAGAGGTTATTTATGGTTCCAGATGTAGTTGGAGTGGTGGTAATTACCTGAGTAAGTACCTCTTGAGTTCCTGAGGAGAACTTAGCAGTGGAAGAGCAGGTATTCTGTTGTTTTTCAGTCAGAAATGGCGGATCAGGGATCAAATGCTGTGATGCGGCGGCCATCTTGGATTTTACATCCGTCATTAGTAAGCCAAATAACGGCCTGAAAACCTCTAAAAAATAGGATTAGGTAAGCTGGGGATGTTCTCTGGTCTTCCGGTAGTCAGCTGTGTCGAAATGAGGGTAGAACCGCCACCGTGTTTGCCGCTATTGGCACCGCTGTGGAGGGATGGAGCGGAGCTCTCGGCTCAAGTGGCCATCTTAGGAGCCTCGCCCATGCACACTCAGGAGCAGTGATTTTAATGATGCTTAAAGTGCAACAACAAAAATGAAAACGTCCTTTAAATATAGTGCCAGGGGGGTCCAGCATGCACTGGTCAGTGACGTCACAAGGGGGGGGCTCCAGGTGATGTTGCCAGGTGGCTCTGTACCTTACCTATATAAGAACTGTCAAACAGAAAGCCAGACATTCAGCGGTTTGCCTTAGTTGACAGCGGAGAATTTTTGTTTTCTTTTTCAGGTCTGGCAGTGGTAGAGCCCCCCCTACCCCAAAGCATCCACCCCCCATGTTGAGGGCATGTGGCCTGGCATCGTTCAGAAGAGGGGGGCGCACTCACCCACCCCTCCTTTTTCTGGCCTGCCAGGCTGCGTGCTCAGATAAGGGTCTGGTATGGATCTTGGGGGGACCCCACACCATTTTTTTTTACTTTTTTTTATATACGGTAGCTGGGAATGTTTTATTTTATTTAATTCAGCTGTCAGTGGGGAAGCCCATTGACAGCTGACGACTCATCGGTTGTTAAGGATGCTGCGGCCAGCTTCTCGGCTCGCTTCTTAACAACCAGCTATTCACTGCACCCTGATTGGGAAAAGCTTTGCCCAATCAAGGCTTAGAATGCCCTGTGCAGCACGCAGTGCAATTGCAGGGCATTCGATGGGGCGAACACCTATCGAACGCCCTGCAAATTCGGGTGTTCGGGCCCAAAACTTTCGCCCAACTCTACTTAAAATATACAGTAGGAAAACTAGGGCTGCTGTTAGAAATTACAGGGACCTGTACAGCCTACCTGACGGGCCCATCAAAAATTATATTTTTGCTAAAAATACACTAAAAAGGATTATTAGTGGACACAAAAACAACAAAATTCCTGCTAAATCTAAATAAATAAAACTGTATTAAGTTAATAAATACATTAATTAGGTCTTGTAGCTCATGCACAGAGGTGCTGTGGCCTGTACAGTGTCACTTAGTGGTTTGTTTATGTGCCTGGAGCTGCCTGGAGCTGTGTGCAGTCAGCCTATGTTACGTTATGGGGACACAGCAACGCTATGAACACAGAAGCAGGTCATAATTTGAGAGGCTTGTGGATGGAGGTGTATGACCCTGAACACAGACCGTGTGCATTCAGGGCCACTCCCTCATGCCTGCACACCTATCAAATTTGGACCTACGACTGTGTTCGTACAGCCACTGCCTTCCCTTAATAACAGGTGGCTCCAGCTGCATGCACAATACATATTTACATGGCCAGAGTAACTGTGTCCTTAGGGCTCATTCACACGTGAAGTTAAAACTCCACGGTTGAGCTGCGCTGTTACCACCCACCAACCGCTACCCTTTAGTAACAGAGGCAGTGGCTAGGGTTGTAAACATGCCACAGCTGCAATACTATGCTTTGCAGCCATAGTAGAAAATATACTCTCTTTAAACAAAACCCATCCAAGGGAATAGCACTGCTCTGCAAGTGTCCTGCAACTGTGTGTAAAGAACATAGTTGTGTAGCATGCTAGTGTGGAACTAAAGTGGATGTAAACCCGATTCATGAAATTTGACCTAGGCACATATATCTGTAGTGTTTACTTATCTCTCTCCAAAGCACTAAGTCCCATGTCTTTCTGCTGTTGGGAGCCCAGCCCAGCCCTGACAACAGCACAGCTCTGAAAGTATCTTCGTTCTTCTGCCAATGTGGAGTGGGGGTGTGTGCCTTTCCTCCAATCAGCTGTCTCACAGTGTATTCCAAGAATCCACTCCTACAGCTGAAAGAGGAAGTAAAAATTCTACCACAATGTTAGAATTCTAAAGAATATATAAAGCTGAAGACAGCAGATATGAAAGTAAACTTATGTAGGGAGATTTGTTTCATCCCTGTGTATCCTCTGAAGCTGTTCACTTCACTGGGTATATGTGAGGGTTTACATCCACTTTAAATCAGGAGGTGAGGAGGCGATAAACTTCCTCACCGCCTGTCAAATGCTCTCTGAAGAATTATCAAAATACTGACCGCTCTTCAAAGAGCAAAGGACATGTGAACAAGCCCTTAATTTTTCTTTAATGAATTTTTAGTATTTTTCTTTTAGAATAATTTTTTGTGCCTTTTTTTTAACAGCCCTGTTAGGGGACTTTAGTGAAATATTTGTAGTCTAAATTTGATGTCTCACTTTTGAGACAGAGAAAGGAAATAAGGACAGAGATTCCTCTGCAGTCTCAGATGTACAGGTGAATGAATAGGTAGTGCTCTGAGGCTTCCTGTTCATTCACAAGCTGAAGCATAGTCAACATAGTTGACTATGCTTCAGATATTAATAGACTGATGCCGCGTACACACGACCGGTTTTATTGTCATTGAAAAAAACAACGTTTTTCTCGACGAGATTCTTCTCAAGCCTGCCTTGCCTAAACACGATCATGAAAAAAAATGTACGACGGCGCTATAAAGGGGAAGTTCCATTCGGATGGCGCCACCCTTTGGGCTGCTTTTGCTGATCCTTGTGTTAGTAAAGTTTGGTGAGAGACGATTTGCGCTTTTCAGCCTCGTGCTCTTCAGTCCGTTACAGCGTGACAAATGTGCTATCTCCATTACGAATGCTAGTTTTACCAGAACGAGCGCTCCTGTCTCATCACTTGCTTCTGAGCATGCACATTTTTTTCACGTCGTTAAAGCTTACACACGGCTGTTTTTCATGATGAGAAAAACGACGACGTGAAAAACTACGAGAAAAATTTGAGCGTTTTCTAAATTTTTAATGCCCATTTTTCACGTCGTGAAAAATGCTCTGGAGCCCACACACGGTCGTTTTTAATGACCAAATAAAAAAATGGCGTTTTTCTCGTCATGAAAAACGGTTGTGTGTACGCGGCATTAGGAACATTCATTACTGATCGCTGACTGTGTTTATTCAGAAAAGGAAGGGGCTATTAAATATGACATATTTACAAGCCGCTCACACTCTATCCTGAAATAACCCTCTGTGTGCCCTCCGCAGCTGCCAAGGAGAGAGGAGAGGAAGGAAGCCAGAAGTTCTGGGCACAAAGAGGGGGCACGGACAGTGGGTGGAAGAGGGAGGCCCGGACAGCAGAAATACTGGAATGAATTGCTCTGCAACGCAGCCAGAGGGAGAGATGCGAGGAGGGAGAGACAATCTGGCAGAGCTACAGGGGAAGCCACAAGAGAATCAGTGTCATCAATAAGGCAGTACAGCCATCCCTCCTACTTGAAAGATGCCCAGGACCCCCTTTTGAATTGATGGGGCTTATGTCAGGTACAGGAGAGCCAGCTGTTCTGCCTTACCAGCGGCCAGCTGTACTGCCTTATCAGAGAAGTAGGGGTTCACAAAAAAAAATACATAGTTACTCACCTAGATGGCTGGAGTACTGATCGGCTCTATACTGAGAATTGAGTTATCAAAGAATGCTGATCGCTCAGTTCTAGGTCTTCAGTGAGCAGAAAGCCAGTGACTGATTATCTGCTCTGCTTCTCCAGCGCTCACGGTAGCGTCAATCTGTGAAGGATGTGAGAATGGGCGGCTCAGGTTCTCAGCGGTCAGGCATTTGGGAATATCCTGACATTATTGTCCCTGCAGAGCCTGAGCCAGCTCTGTGATGTTAGCCAACAGTGGGCTTCATAGACTGCTGTTGGCTGAATATGGGACAAAGGAGTGCAGGAGTTCTGGCCATACTTCCTTTAAATACTTTGGCTAGGTATAGAAACATAGTTCTAAAAAACTAAGTGATTGTAAAAGAATTCGAAATACCACATAGCTGATTGTAAGGAGTAATGCTCAAACATTAACTTTCCTACCTTTGCATGAAAGGAAATTACCAATTGCTCATAAAACGCTGGAAACAAACAGTGACAAGACCACATTTTCATTTAATTGAAATTATCTACCTATTATTAAAATAAAACAAAGTGCTTCAAATACTTTGCTGTAAATTTTGGTTTCATTTGAAATTCTTTAATAAGAAACTCAGCATGCAGAGAGCAATTACAACTATGGCTTACCTGCCGTTTCACCAGCTGAGCAATTTCATGTTTTTTAATTGCTGATCAAGGTCTCTTTACTTTAACCTCTTTACAAGGTTATCATGTAGTTAAAAGAATCCCACCGAGAACACTGATGGAAATGCATCCCTTATGTAAATTCTTAAATTACAGGGCTTAGTTTTAATTTTTCTCTTCTTCTTTTCCCTTTGTGTAGGTTGGAATGGAAGGCAGACACTGGAAAAACTTGAGCAAGGGTACAGGATTCCTAAACCACTCAATTGTCCTCTAGAACTTTACAACATCATGTTAGAATGTTGGAATGCCAAGCCAGAGGCCCGACCAACTTTTGAAACATTACAATGGAGGCTTGAAGATTTCTTTGAAAATGAATCGTCATCCTACCTTGATGCAAATGCATTTTCAAACTCAGATTAGACAAAATCTAGTTGACCTCAAATAGAACTAATTCAAAATTCTTTATCTCTGGTTAATATACTGACTATTGGGAAATACAGTCAGTGATATCTATTAAATCTTTAAAAAGTGAAGAAAAATCAAAAGAATCCTCATTTCAACAGCTGAAAAATTGTCTACCTAAAGGAAATGGTCAAAAGACTTTGACATGTTGTTTTAAGGGATTATGTGAAAAAAATCTAGCACTTTAAATCAGCAGAAACACTCCCAAAACAAATGTGTATGCAGTATACAAAAAAAAAAAAAAAACATGGTGAAAAAGGTTCCTTATCTCATTTGTTTTTGTGTTGGCCAGCAGAAGGAAACATAATCTGGATGTTTATCTCTTTTAGGATTAATTAATTACTAAAGTGAAGAAGTACCGGTAATTCTGAAAAAAATAACTATCTTTATTTTATTATATATATTTAAGGGTTTTTCAGTACACTTAAGCAGTGTTTCAAGTATTTGGTGACTTATATACCACCATTACTACCTATATAACAAATATGTCAGTACCACTTGCACTTAGCATTAAATAATAAAGTATACTCTTTGTCTGTGATGCCTACATCAGATTACATCATACCTATATTGTATCCAAAATATCTTCTGAGATCAAAGAAGCACAAATAATTGGTTAAAACAACATGCTGCCGTGGCCTGCCCAGACTCCTGATGCCAGATGGTTCAGCACTCAGTGTATATGTGTAAGTGCCAGGGCATATATTATATTGTATGTGAACAGAAAGACTTTCCACAATTTTCTGAGGCTAAGGCCTCGTACACACGACCGATTTTCTCGGCAAGAACCAGCAAGAAACTTGCTGGCAGAGATGTCTTGCCGAGTAAATCGGTCGTGTGTACGCGGCTATCGGGTTTCTCGTCGAGAAAACCGACAAGTAACCTCGACGAGAAAATAGAGAACCTGCTCTCTATTTTCTCGTCGAGATTCTCGTCAGCCTGTTTCTCGACGTGAAAAGTGAGTGTGTGTACACTTACCTGTCCGCCGGGAAGCCCGCGCATGTTCGAAATGAATTCGACGCATGCGCGGTAGCTTCCTAGGCATACGTAGGGTATACCAAGATGGCGGCGACAGCATCGAATGTGACGAGCGCATGCTCGTCATAGTCGATGATGTCACTGCGTACGCTCCGTTCAAAGAACCGCGGGTTCTTTGAAACGAGCGTGTGTACACTTGGCCGGGACAATTTTCTTGTCCAGGAATCTCGTCGAAAAAAACGACATGTTTTTTTCGACGAGAATCTCGGCCGTGTGTACGAGGCCAAAGTTGTGGTTCTTGTGCTCTGCTACCCCAAGCATTTGTCTCCACCGAGATGTAAATTCAGGCAGACCAAAGTATCAGGTCGCTGTTTCAATTGTTTTTTAGACTATTTTGAAAAGTGGTCATTCTAAAATGATAGACATATTTTAAGGGCACTTTTTACCCACTTCCATACAGGGCACTTATACACCTTCCTGCCCAGACCAATTTTCAGCTTTCAGCGCTGTTGCACTTTGAATGACAATTGCGCGGTCATGCTACACTGTACCCAAACTAAATTTGTATCATTTTGTTCCCACAAATAGAGCTTTCTTTTGGTGGTATTTGATAACCTCTGGGATTTTTATTTTCTGCCAAAAAAAAAAGACCAAAAATTTTGAATTTTTTTTGTTTCAGTTACAAAACTTTGTAAATAAGTAAGTTTTCTCCTTCACTGATGGGGCTACACTGACGGGCACTGATAAGGCGGCACTGATGGGCACCGATGAGGTGGCACCAATGAGGTGGCACTGATGAGGTGGCACTGATGGGCACTGATAGGTGGCACTGATATGCAGCACGGATGGGCACTGATAGGCGGCACAGATGGTCACAGATTGGCGGCATGGATGGGCACGGATAGGCGGCACGGATAGGCGACACAGATGGGAACTGATAGGCGGCATGGATGGGCACTGATAGGTGGCACTGATGTACTGTAATGTGTTGTACTAATGGATGCCAATCAGTGCCAAACAATAATGCCTGCCAATCAGTGGTGCCCATTGTGGACACTGATTGGCATCCATTGTGGGCACTGATTGGCATCCATTAGGCATTTTTGATTGGCATCCCTGGTGGTCTAGGGTGGCATACCTTATGGTGGGCATCCCTGGTGGTCTGGTGGCATCCCTGGTGGTCCAGTGTGGGCATCCTCGGGGGGCTGCACTGATAATCGATCAGCACAATTCCCCCCTGTCAGAGGAGCAGCCGATCAGCTCTCCTCTACTTGCGTCTGATAGACGAGAGTGAGGAAAAGCCGATCACCGGCTTTTCCTGTTTACATCGTGATCAGCCGTGATTTGACACGGCTGATCACGTGGTAAAGAGTCTTCGTCAGAGACTATTTACCTAGATCGGTGTTGCGGGGTGTCAGACTGACACCCCGCAACAACGATCGCTGCGATGCGCGCCCCCGGGGGCACGCATCGGCTCAATATCCTGAAGACATCATATGACGTCCAGTCAGGATATTGAAACCACTTTGCCGCCGTCCTTTTGCTATAGGGCGGGCGGCAAGTGGTTAAATATTACTGTTGAGCTTATGAAATAAAGTGCAACAAGTCAATAGGTTTAAGTTACTTACAGGAACCGATAGGGTATTATGTTTTGTTAATGTGCCCACACCAAACTGTAATCTTATTGTCTGCCAAGCATTATTGTTCACCATTACTCTTAGCACTGTTAATAAATATGTCCATTTATATTAACATTTATATCAACTCATTTGCATTGACACATTTCCACTGTGCTGTATGATGTTTGATGTTTGTATAATCTCTGTAATTTAATGCCCCTATATTTGTAACTGTGAACTTTGTACTTTTTAGAGAATGATATTAGAACAGCACTAAAGCAGGCCATGGATGAATAGAACTTCGAAACAAATATTCTTAAGAAAATTTGTACAAAAATTTTCAAAACATGCTCATGAACATTCAAATGTTGTTCAAAGGATTGTGTTTGCTTTTAACATCAGATTTTGGAATGAATGGACTTTAATGAGTGAAAACCAAATACACTATTATAAGTTTGTCCATTTTAGAAAAAGCTTTCTTCCTGCTCCTTTAACTTTTCTTATTATTGCAGTTGAAAATGAACATCTGTTTGACCTACTAATGAGTAGAAAAAGCAAACTTTGTTGGAACATTCTCTTCTTGAGAATTTTTATTCAAAATTCTACCAATCTGTGGCCTCCTTTATTATTTCTAAAAGAAAGCAGTTGCTTTTTTGTGCTTTTCCATGTGTTATTAGTAAGATCATATTAGGATAAGTTCAGCAAAGCATTGCAAATATTTACTAGCCTAATCAAGCTTTTTGCTAGCAGTACAAATCTTCAATCTGAATGGTGGGTGGTGGGGCAATATTTTGCTATTACTGACAATAACAATTGTAGCAGGATAATTTTAACTGTGGGACAGAATTTTCCCCTCCTGTGGTCTTTAGTGGCTGGGACAGAGAAATGCTTTGATTAAATACTGGCTATATCTGAAATAGCCATGCATTCAAAAAAATAAATCTGTACCAGGGGATAGGAAAGAGAGACTGTAAATGGTAGTGTTACTAGCTTAGCTGAAATATACACGTGGCTGGATAATATATGGTATGTGCCTCGTACACACGAGGCAGAAAAAAAAAACACGCTTTTCCCAATGGGATTCCTCTCAAGTCTGCCTTGCATACACACGGTCACACAAAAGACCGCTAAACTTTTGAATGCCAAGAACGTAATGACGTCAAAGACTACGATGAGCCGTCAAAATTACGTTCTATGCTTCCGCGCATGCGGCTAATTGTTTACGAGCATGCACGTTTTTTTTTCCCCTCAGGAAAGCATACAGACGACAGGATTTTTTCCTGGCGAAAAGCTGTCATGGCAGTTTTCCTGCCGGGAAAAAACGGTTGTGTGTACGAGGCATAAGACTGCTGGTGTTGCTTAGATGTGTTGAGGAGTGTGATGATGGTAAATGATGGTTTTGAAATCACTAGTTTATTTTAACTTTTGCAAAATTGAGTTTATCCTTATCAGAATGATTACGTTATAAATGAATCCACGTTAAGTATTCAGTTTTGACACATATCATAGCACCGTTATATAAGAAGTGTGAGTATGGTACTTAAATGATGATATATGCATCTATGCAGAAATTGTAGGAATTCAAGGAGAATGCAAAATTGATTTACTGTAGACAACCCAGAAGATGACTTTTGAAATTAAATTGAAAGGCACCAGTAAACTGGTTCACTCAAACACATCCACAGTCCATTAGTCTGCATCTTCCACTAACCTAATTATAAATATATACATTTTTTGAATAGCTAAAACTTTCACACAGGTAAAACATACATTGTTATAATATGAAATGAAATGTTTTCTCCCATTACAGCTGAAGGCAATATATTTTCAGTCCTTTCATTGGTCTTTCATGCCCCATAAAAGACTGCAAAACATCTTGCTTTTACTTTTTGTTGTTTGTTCCTCAAAGAACTCAGCTTGTTACAACTCCTGGTGTTCATTATGGCAGCCTATTGATTGCATTGTATACACTGTATATTTGTAGCATCTATTCCTACTTAATACTCTTATGGTTGTGATTTAAAAGCACAACTCCTGCCAAACTTTTTGGAGGAAAGGATCAGAATTTATGATCAATTTGTATTTGTTCTTCCTGTGACTGCACTGGGAAGACTCATAATTACTTTGTGTACCAGGTACACTACCGTGACATCAGAACAAGAAATAAGAGACTGAAGGTTACATAGGTTTTAACCTTTCTGAATGTGCTAGAATTTTTTTTTTGTTGCTGTCCTTGTTCCCATAGGAGAGATTTCTCAGCTTTTTCCAGCTGGCCCTACCACCAAAAAAGCAAGTGAGGGGTGTTAAAGTGGATGTCTCTTCAATGGGAACACAGGCAGCAAAGGAAACTTAAAATATCTAGTAATAGTTTAGAAATGTGTCCATGCTGAGTAAAATGTTGACTCTTTTTATGAAGCCACTATATACAGGCATACCCCACTTTTAAGTACACAGTGGGGTTTATTTACTATTGCTAGTGTACCACATTATTGCAGTAAGTATAAGAGAACATCTCACTGTGATATATTGTGTTAGAGTAGTTGTAAACACTAACTGAATGACATTTGTTTTACTAAACACTGTGCACCATGATCAATTTCTATGATTCTTTTTTTAATAAAATACATTCCAGTGCTGCTGGTCTTCTGCAGTCACATTCTGTTTACATGCATTCCAGCAATTATTGCATGGCTTTTCTTAGGGAGCATTTCCTGGGAAATTTGGTATTGCCAGATTTTTTTTAATGAAAAGCTTACAATTTTAAAAATACTGGAAATTACTTTAAGATTTGCATCAACATGTTAAATTGTATATACGATTTTAGTGATTGGGTTTATACAGTACATAATTTTCTGGGGGTTGGAAAACACCCCCCCTGCTCCTGCTAAGTGGGGTCACCTGCACACCCCCCCCCGGGGGTCTGGTGGTTGGTCATCCAGTCTCACACTTAACCCATCTAGGTTGTGGGTGCACAGCGATGGGCAGGCGTCTCCTCCTCTGCATCCGCTGTGCATCTTTTCCTTCCTCCTCCTAGGTGTCCAATATGATCATCTGTCCTTTCATCCAATCGGGTGACAGGTCTCAGGATGGGAGGAGGATCAGTGTGACAATAGTGAATATTCATTTGTTATTGTTACACAACTGGGTGGGCTCTGCTTCCCAAGTCCACCCTTTTTTGAAGCCTAGTAGAGCTTCTGGCTCTAATTGCATGCTTCAAACCCCCCCTCCCCCAATTAAAATCCTTGCATCCGGCACCCTGCATGTAGATTAGGGGGCGGCGCCCATGCGCTCCTAATGGATGGGCCGCCACTGGCAAAAAGTGACTTCTTACTTGCATATCAATACTCACTGCAACATAACACAACTTTTACTCATACTGTGCCTTAACTACAAATCATTCTAACATTTAAAACTTAATATACTTTTTTAATGTTTTTAGCATTATATGTTTACACAATTTTCAACTGATGGCCTATCTGTGTTTAAATACACCTGGGTTACAGTTTCATTGCATATCTTATATTTAATATTACTCAGTAACCCAAGGGTAATTTAATATGGCGGTGAAAAAAGAAACAGGCACATTTTAGTACCCCTTAGGTATATATCAATTATCAGTTTACCTTTTTCTAATTAGCTATTATAGATAATTGCACTTTGGACGGTGCTCTTTAATTAATAGAGCCTTGATATGTATTCCAATTCCATTGTTAATTGTGAATGCATTTCCAAGAAGCATGCAAAGAATTGCTGCACATATTAACTAAAGCGTTTGTGAGCCTACAAACTTATTTTAATGTAGTGTACAAATTGGATGCTATTATTTTTATGAAGTAAGTTTTACTGTTGCCGTGTACTTTTATGCTTTTGTTTATATGCAGCTCTTGTACACTAGCAAGTAAGGAAAACCCATTTTAAATTCTGAAGTATAGTAAAAAAAAAAAAAAATTAATTACTCATTGTTATGTTTTTTAAATGTTATTTAAAAATATTTAAAGATGTTTACTATAAAAATTAAAGTAGATCTAAACCCTAACTGGATTACAGTTTGCTGTAAGTACTTTTGATCATAAACAATTACCTTTTTTCATAAAATAGCCACTTTTTTTAGGAAGTGCATAAACACAGACCTTAGTGGTATTTTTTATTGCAAGGTGTTTACCGTATTTATCGGCGTATAACACATGCTTTTTTCCCCTGAAAACAGAGGTTAAACCGTGCCTGTTTGTTATATGCCGATAATATGTTTTACCAACAGGGGGCAGGAATCGGGTGGTCCGCACTAGGAGCCACCCCTTGGGGGGTGTCAGGCTGGCCGCCCCGCCTCTCCTGGCCCTGGGACAGCGCTGTCTGCATAGTCTAAATTAGAAAAAAAAATCACTTGCCAGCTCCTTCCCATACACTGCTCCTGTGTCAGTGTCATTGTAAAACAAATCTTCTAAATATCTCAATAGCTCAGTTTTTACGGCTGCTCTCTTTCTCCCGCTCCTCCTCAAAGTGTAGCTTTAGATTGGAAGAGGAGAGCGGTCACATGACCATCTATGTAACATCAGAGGAGAGCAGTCATGTGACCAGTTCAGCGAAAAAAACTGAGCTAATGAGGTATACGGAGGCTTCGTTTTACAATAAGGCTACCTTCACACTGAGGCGCTTTGCAGGCGCTATAACGCTAAAAATAGCGCCTGCAAAGCGCCCTGAAAGAGCTGCTCCTTTCACTCCAGTGTGAAAGCTGAGGGCTATTTTTACCGCCAACCCCCCGACGCTCCAGTGTGAAAGTAGCCTAAGTGACACAGGAGGAGCAGTGTAGAAAGGGCTGGCAGTGATTTTTTCCTAACTGTAGAGTATGCTGGCAGTGCCGTCCCAGGAGACTGGAAGTTTCCTGGGAGTGCAAGGGGAGGGGGGCTGTATACTGGATAGGGGGCTGTGTACTGTGCAGGGGGCTGTGTACTGGATGGGAGGCTGTATACTGGATGGGGGGCTGTGTATTGTGCAGGGGGTTGTGTACTGGATGGAGAGCTGTGTACTTGATGGGGGGCTGTGTACTGGGGAGGGGGCTGTATACTGGATTGGGGGCTGTGTACTGGGGAGGGGGGCTGTGTACTGTGCTGGAGGAGGGGGCTGTATACAGGATGGGGGGTTGTGTACTTGATGGGGGCTGTGTATTAAGGAGGGCGGCTGTATACTGTATGGGGGGCTTTGTACTGGATGGTTGGGCTGTGTACTGGGGAGGGGGGCTGTATAATGGATGGGGGCTGTGTACTGTGCAGGGGAGGGGGCTGTGTATTGGATGGGGGGCTGTGTACTGGGGAGGCTCTGTACTGGATGGGGGGCTGTGTACTGGATGGGGGGCTATGTACTGGGGAGGGGGGCTGTATACTGGATGGGGGGCTGTGTACTGTGCAGGTAGAGGGGGCCGTATACTGGATAGGGGGATGTGTACTGGGGGGCTGTATACTATATGGGAGTTGTGTACTGGATGGGGGGCTGTATACTGGATGGGGGGCTGTGTACTGTAAAGTGGGCTGTGAAAAAATGTTTTCCTTAAACTTCCCTCTGAAAACTGGGGTGCGTGTTATACGCCGATAAATACGGGTATTTTGAAAAATATATATGTTTGAAATTACAATAGCGTGGTAAACCTACTGTATATGGGATGTTGTTTGGGTTTAGATCCACTTTAGGCTTCAAAAGTAAAGTGTAATTGTATACCTTTTCGGTCATATTTACAGATTGCTTATTTGTTGCATGACACTGCATTTAAAAACCGTTTGCCTTAAATGGAATTGTTAGTGTGGGCATGTTTAAATCTCTTGCCAGGTCTTCCTTGCTTTCTGGAACACTAGCATTGTTGTTCACTATTTTCACTTGCAAGTTTGCAATGTATTTCTAATGGATCCAGGTTCAAGTTAGCTGAAAAACTACATTTTGTACACCACCCTGTAGAACATTCTCTATACAAATATATTGATAATTCCTCCATTGGGAACTCCTGGCAGAGACCTAGCAGGAGACTAAAGCTTGCCCCACTCCATCCAATTGAAACATACATACATTAGCTATTCACATACTTGCTGGAGTTCTCCTCCAGATAACTAGCATCTTTATATGCATATGATTTGTTGAACCTTTTCCAGTTCAGGGAAAATTGTGCATATTTCAAACAGTTAAACTAATGGAATATAAATATGTATGTGAATGTAGATAAACAAATAGTTTTGTCTATTTTTTTTAATATGAAGCATATCTTTACTACTGTGCCTTGCATAAATGATTGCCATTTGCAACTATAGTCATAGCATTAGGCTAGCATTGCCAGTTAAAGCATTAGGAATGCATTGTGATTAGCTAAGATGTATATACTAGATGCAAAAACTGTCTGTCCTTTGGAAATAACTTAAGAAGTACTAGGTATAAATATTTATATATAACACATAATGCATATGATAATAAATGCAAATTATTTTAAATAATAATGAACAAAATTATTATTTTTTCTTGTACAAAGAAAATGTTAAAATTCTAACTCTACAAATAAACTTGACTACATGAAAATGAAATTATTTCCTTTTTTTGTTTATGTTTGTCATTATTCTTCATTGTCACGTGCTGACATATTGCTGAACAATAAAATGATTTGTATTAAAGGTCAGTCTAGAAACTTACTTTACTTAACTCAGTTGTACAGAACAGCCAACAGGCACAGGTCCAGTCTTTACATCTTGGGCAATAAAATTCTCTTTAGTGCTGCCCACACTCCACTGGCTTGAATAGGGCCATACACCAAGGTTGTATAGCCTTAGTATATGGCCCTATTTAAGTCAATGTTGATTCAGTGCACAGATGAAAACAGCCCTGAAAATAATTTAATCACTGAGGATTTATAGATCCTTTTCTCTACAAATGCATACATTTTACATCTACAGTATATACCATAGTTTGTTGTTCTATAACATTCTTTTTTTTGTTTAATCATATTTTATTACAAGTTTTTTAAATTTACATACAGATTCCACTCATAGCACATAGAAAACATAATCATGTGTATATATATCTGTTTTAAGATTGGATTATTCCCAACACATCACCTAGAGTTTTACTCTCTATTGCATACCTACTATCAGATCGAGAAACAAAAATACAAAACAGAGAGATCCTGAATAATTAAAGATTTTTATCCATTCCTTCATAGTAATTTTTTAGTGCTATCAAGTGGTTCTGTATCGTATCAGCCCAAACACAAATAACCAAAAACACAAAAAACAAAGCACACAAAGGAAAAAAAAAAAAAGAACTACACACAGACATAGACCTAGACATACCTACACATTCCTCTGGGAGGCCCCCTCCCGACTCTCTACCACACCATGCCACGCCCGCCCAGCCCAACCAAATCCCTTTCATACTCATTTTCACAAGTAGAGTCTCAGAGTTTAAAAAGTCGATCCAAGGTGACCAAATTTCCATAAACTTGTGATAATGTCCCTGATTACTTGCTGTTATTTCCTCCATTCTTTTTATTTGGTTAATTTCGGCTACCCACTCTTGAATAATGGGAGCAACTCTTGTATTCCAGTATCTGGGTATGATTATTCGCGTGGCACATATTAGATTAAAAAACAATCCCTTTGTAACCTTTCTCAGGGCCCCTGGATATTTGGATAGTAAGGCTATTTCTGGAGATCTATGATAAGATACCCCGGTGACATAGGAGCAGATCTGGAATACAATATTCCAAAATTCTTTAATCTGGGGACATGTCCACCAGATATGGATCATTGTACCCTCATCTCCTCCACATCGCCAGCATTCCCCAGGATAAATCTGTGAAATTCTATGTAACCTTGCCGGACATCTATACCATCTAGTTAATATTTTATAATTCTTTTCTTGTATAAAAGTCGCGGAGCTAGATTTAAAAGTTAACACGTAAGCTTTCTTCCAATCTTCTACGGAAATCGAATGACCCAATCCTCTCTCCCAATCTCTGATGTAATAGGGGCTAGTTGGGGTAGCGTATGACAGCAGTATATCATATATCGTGGAGATGGTGTTAGAACAACCGGTCGTCCCATTACACAGGGACTCGAATGGTGTTAAATCCCTGTGTAATAGAGTGATTTTAGATAGATGACTGTAATAATGTTGAAGCTGCAGATAATGAATCCACTGACCAGCATATCTGCGTTCATTGTTCATTATCATATTAAGTGGCTGGAGTCCTTTTGATGACAAAGCTTGTATAATCGGAGAGGGAGTCTGCCCTATCCATTTTAGAAACCTATCTGATGACAGAGCGGAAGGGAAATATGGGTTACCCATTATTGAGGTTAATAGACCTGGTATTGAAGAAACACCCCACCTTCTTACCGTTCTATCCCAGACTTTCAATAAGGACTGGGTCAAAGGTGGAGGTGTTTGTTCCAAAAAACGCAGTTTTGGTAAAGTCCATGGAAGAGAGACCAGCGGGAGCTTTATTATTTGCTGTTCTATGGCTACCCATAATCTTGTACTTCCACAGTGGAACCAATCCAGTATTCTAGCCAACACTGCAGCTATATAATATAGTTCCATCTGCGGTAACCGTGCTCCCCCCTCTATCTTCCGCTTTACCAGAACATCATATTGCAATCTTACCGATGAATTCCACCAAAGATAGCGAAGATGTTCTATAACATTCACGCAGTCTAAATAATATACTGCACACATATTTGTTTCATTTTTTTTTTTTTTTATGTAAGTAATGTATCAGAATACATTTTGGCCCACATTTATGATTAAAGATTATTTATTTCAATGTTTTATAACAGAATGTAAGGGACAATTTCAAAAAGTTCTGTATTTTTTTTATTTTTATTTAGGACTTAATAAAAAACTGTGGTGATTAAATACACCCCCCCCCAAAAAAAAAAATTAAATAAAAAATACAAATAAAATAAGTATATCTGTATCAAAAAATTATACAAATTTATTTGGGTTCAGCATCATCTGAGCAAGTAACTGTCATCCAAAGTATCACAGCTCTGAAAATTGACCTGTACAGGAAGAAGGTTTAACATGCAAGACCTCACATGGTTAAATAAACATTATGGCATGCCACTCCTTAAGTGGTTAAAAAAAGTGTCAGTGGGACAAAATAAGAGGGTGTTTTGAAGTCAACTAATGTTATGCAGATTAGTGTGAAATGATGTGTCCCACACAAAGGGTTGTTTTGTCTGTTTAAAGAAACAAGTCTACGAACTAAGGTAAAATACTTGGGGAGGGGGGAGTAGCCTTTTTCCATTAGCTGTTTGCCTATTTCCACAGGACAGTGGATTCAGCTACCATCAGAAGATGCTGTAAAGAGGTAATTTGCCTTGCTATCTTGGGGTGGGGAGCTTTGTTAACCTCCTTGAACATGTCAGAGATCCCTGTACCATTCTCCCTTGCATCAGGGAGGGGTGAAACATCCCCCTTGAATCCCCCAAAATGTCATCCTCCTCAAAGCCCCTCCCCCTTATACAGTAACAGCAGCATAACAATGCTTCTCCTCACCAGCAGCACCCCAACCCTTCTCCCCTTTTGTTCTTTTTCTGCCTCCTGCTGCTTCTGTCCCACAGTAATGGAGGAAGTGAGCAAATGATCTTGATGGTGCAGGGAAAACAGGAATTTTTCCTTTTCTTCTTGATGCTATGTCTCCAGTGGCCTTGATTTTATACCACACAGTGTATGCTCCTGTAAAAACACCAGGAGAATTGAGAGCATACTTCCTGCCTGCCATCTTATTTGTCCAGGGTGTCATGAGTGACCTTTTGCTTGTTCCTTGACTATGCTTCTGCTTGATCCCTACCTGCTATATCTACTACTGGATCCAGGCTTGCTCACCTCCTGGTGGGGCGATCCTGAGGACTTATGACCTGGTACTAACATGCAGCAAAACCCATCTCCACCATCAGGAGCTCTCATGAATACTGATTGGTGCTTAGACCCCGCACCTCAGCTAAGCCGTCATCTGCCAGATGGACCTGCTTGTGTATTTATCCAATTGGTCAGTGGAAGCCTCTCTACTGCTATATTTACTGGTCTTTGAGCCTAAAACCTGACCAAGACATGTTAGCAATGTACAGGCAGTGAAGTATCAAGTTTATGAGCAGACTCTTCATCAGAAGTCCAGGCTGAGGTTGGTAATGGAGATAAGCAATGCTTATAGGCAGGCAAGGTTATTCATATGCAAAGTTGCTTATGTACATACAATCTGCAACAGAAATGTCATTTTTGGTCAGATAATCCCTAAGAGTTAATTTAAGGAAATTATTTTTGAGTTGTGTTGCCACTACAACTTTCCTAATCAGAACACTGAGAGTGAATCCACTGAATATAATAAAACAAACCCTCCCACTCAGAATCCAAATGATTTGGTTAAACAAACAATTATTTATTCAGAGCAGAAACAGGTGAGAATCTGCAACAACTTTTTTTTTTTTTAATCCGTGCAATGTACATTAATCCCCCAGAGGGTATTCTTTTTTGAGTTGATTAGCCATAAAATCAGTGTGAGAGTGTGTCTATCTTTGTAGGGCCCTCCTTAGGGCTCAATTTCCCCACTACTCATACTCTAACATACACTGTTTCGACAAGCGTTTACATGAGTTGAGATGTATCACAATTCTGAAAGACTCCATTTACTATATGGCTTGATGGTAAAACTGAAGATCAATGGAAACAAAATGCATGCAGGCAATGTTCCCTATGCACTGCAATACAACACATTGGTGGTAAAAGGCTGTGTTAAAAAAATGAATGTTGAATTGTTCTGATGTTCATTCATTTTGCCTCAATAATACAGCTAAATGCATAATATTGCATCTGATAGGACCAAACTGTTATGTGAAAAACTTTTACATTTTATGATTGTAGTACATTTGTATTTATTCTTAAGGACATAATCTTTCTCCCTTTTTGTCCCTCAAGCCCCTCCATATGTATTTTATGTTTTTATTATTTACCTTTTCACATATCTTTACAGGAAACAATGGGTCCTTTTCCTCTTTGCCACTTTCCTTGCACTGAGGTGTCTTTTTTAGACCTCCTGAAGTGCCAGATTCAAGTTATTATTTTAGTTTAATCAATGTATACTGCACTTTTTTATAGTGTAAGGAAATGTTTGTGTTTTGTAAAAAAATCAATAAAAAAAATAAAAACAATTTATAAAATTTTATTCCAAGATATGCTTAACAATTAAATACATTTTTATGTCAGCCAAGATGTTTTCAGTTCTATAATAAAAACCCTTTTAATAATGAGCATGCTTCATGGTAATCAGCAAAGGACAATACGTTTTGCTGAATCATATTTCACTTTCCAATTAAATAAGTATTCGATAGAGCAGAACAACTTACAAATTCATTACACAAACAGACTGCTCTTATTTCAGAGAGTGATGTGGCAAAAAATATTAGATGCAAATTAAGATATGAATAATTAAGAGTGGGCATAATAATAATATTGATATTATTTATTACCTGAGAAAATTAAAGGTATTAGAGGTCTGTTTATTAAACAAACCTCTAAATACTAAACGAAATATAACATTTTATTTAGGCAAAAAGCACTGCTATGTACAAATACAGACATTAAACCCACTTAGAAAACTTGCACCTACAGGTAAGCCTAGATTAAGGCTTACCTGTAGGTGCAAGAAATATCTCCTTAACCTACACGGTTAAGGAGATATTTGCTGAAAAACACGGCACAGATGACGTCACATGCATGCTCATTAGCGGGCCGGCATCATTGCCGGTTTTCTGAATGGGATCTTGCTGGCCCGAGCGCGCATGCGTGTGACGTCATCGCTGCTCCGGCCAATCACAGCGCCGGGGCGGCGATAACAGGAAGTCACTCCGGGACAACATGTCAGCGGCTGGAGGGGGAGACATGGACCGCTGCGGGTGCTTCGATCGGAGGTAAGTAAAACATAATCAGCTAGTATGCTTTGCTGATTATGCCGTTGTCTTGCAGGATCTTTATTTTTTTCGTTTTTGAATGGAGGGTTTACTTCCTCTTTAAGATGAACTTAGAAAATTAGAAAATAAAAGTATATAAAGTATTATGTGTAGTTATTTTATTATCTTACAATTGGTCTTTAGACATATGTTATTTTATGTTTTTAACATCCGAACTTCTGGGATTAAGGAAAAAACAGGTACAGGATGCAAAAGCCCACTTAGTTCCCATGAATCCATCACATTAAACCAGGTATTTAGAACTGCCAAGTGAATGAACCGATCTAGGGGGACAGCTCAGGAATGCAGAATGCTCCTGTAGCAGTGAAGGCCAAAGCACTTCAACAAGGGTGAGGTGACAGTATTTTCTTAAGGACTGTTGAAACTATACCTTCATAAAAAAGTAAAAATTTAGAAAATTGTTTTGGGCGAACAGTTTGAGCCGAGCAAGAGTTTGGCCCGAACATCCAAATTTGCGGGTTGTTCGGCGGGATGTTTGCCCACCGAGCGCCCCACAATGCACTGCACGCTTTACAGTGCATTCTAGGGCCCTAATTGGATGAAGCCTTGCACTGACCACTGGTCAGGTGCAAGGCTTCGCCAATTTGGATTGTCAGAGCCTTGACTGGACAAAATGATGATGGCTTTCTCCAATCACGTCTCAGTGCTCATAGTCCCATCCCACACTATAAAAAGTAACTTCCCATAGAAATCTTTTGTAGTGTGTTGAAGTGGAGATAGATAGAGCAGGACTCAGTTTGCTATTAGCAGTTAGCGTGTTCACTTATGTGACTCTGAGTGTAGAGTGTTAGTGTAGTATTAGTATAGTGTGTGAGTATAGTGTGTCATTGTAGTGTGTTAGTATAGTGTCGTGTTTAACACAGCTTTATATAACATTTACTGTTGTATACAGTGCTGTATACCCCCCTTTTTTTTGGTTGCTGTGTGTTTTTTTTTGTCTTGTTTTGTTTATTTGTCTTTTTTTTGTCCCCTGCTTGCTTTTTTTTTAATTGTAAGCTGCAGTTTTTCTAACTGCGATGCTTGTGTTCCCCCTGTTTTATTTTTATTTATTTTTTATTGTTTTTACATTTCTGTCTGTGTTTTAATCCTCAATTTAAAGTGTACCAAACACCACTTTTTTTCAAAAAAGTGCATCCAATCACACATTTGCCAGTTTCTTATAATATTGGGTAATAAGCCCCCCACATCATGTCTGGGAGGCCAACAAGGAAAGGCAGATATTCCCATGCCATTATGAAGGGGCCAGCAGCATCTGTGTCTACAGGCAAAGGTGGATTTGGTCCGTCCTCAGGCAGGGCACCTCGGTTTAGTGTTATTGTCCATGCTATCCAGCCACAGCATGTAGAGGAGGTGGTGGACTGGCTTACTAAACTATCCTCATCCTCCTCATCTCTATGACCCAAGCTGACACTAGTGCACAGTCCACTGCAGCTGCCAGAGTGGCTTATTCTTTCTCCTTGTCCACAGCTACACCTGCCATAGCCCCAGCATCATGCATGGAGGAGTCAGCTGAATTATTTAAACACAGCGTCAGCCACTTGTATCTTGAGAATGCACAGACATTACTTGATTCTGATGTTGGTTCTGAGGTAAAAGAAGGGAGTAACATGAGCCTACAGAGAGGGTAGAACACTGATAAACAACAAATTGGCAGTCATGTTCCCCCAGCTGCAACATATTGCCATGTTGACTCCAGTGATGATGAGGATGGAGGGGATGATAATGATGTCACTGACATGACTTGGGTACCGGATAGAGCAGAGGAGGAAAGTGACTGGGAGAAAAAACCCCAACAAGGCAGGATGTCCCCCAGAGGCAGCCACCATGGAAGAGTGGAGAGCAGCCACCCTATTCCATCAAATTGTGGAACTGTCTCCTGGCCCACTTCCCACAGCTCAGCTTAGTGGACCTTTTTTTAGCACATGTGCAGCCAATCACACTGTTGCAATTTGCAATCTCTACCTCAAGCAGATCAAGCGTGGCAAAAACACCAGCCATTTGGGTTCCCTTATACTTGCAAAGGCGTGTAACCTCCCACCACTCAGCCCCTTGGCAAGAGCACCTGAAAGCCACACAAGGGACACAATTCTTCTCCTCCTCACTCCTCACCCCTATGTTACCCACATCTGCTCTTGAAATACTGACCCGGTTTGTTCCTGACTGTTCCTGACTGTTCCTGTTCTCCACCTGCATGTCTTTAACCATTCTCGTGCCTCCGCATCTGTACTTGATCTGATTGTTCTGTGTATGACCCGGCTTGTCTGACTCTGCTTATGTTCCAGTCTGTTCAGAGCTACCAAGTTGCTAGCACCTGTATATCTGCCACTGGGTCCTGCTCTAAGGCTAAAATACCAGCCTGTTCATGTATTTGGGGCATCCACTGCCAGTATTGCCCAGTATGCAATTTAGCTGCTGGGCTACCCTGCATCCAGCGTGCTTTCTGTATGGGCATTTAGTGCTGCCGAAAGTTTTTGTGACAGATAAAAGAGTGCGTCTGTCCACAGACTCTGTTGGCTGGCTGACATTTATCAAAATGAATCCGTCTTGGATTAGCAGCAGCTATGAAGCCCCTAATGCTGATGTTGCTGATTAAGTGTTATTGTGATCTTGAATCTCTGCAAGACTGTCTAGACTGCCTAGCTTTGTGGGTGTTGATTTTATCTTGAAGTAATTTTTGGTATAGGTTTCATGGGCACAATTAACATCTAAGTACCAATTTTTCCACACCTGTTTGACAGGGACATCAAATTTCAATTTACTACAGCAAGGCCAATTCTTGCTTTCATCAAGAATACCTCTATAGGGTTACGGTGGGAAGGCACCACCAACATCCAAAGCCTGATTTGTCCACACATGTTACTTCTATCCAAAGTCTGCGAAAGAGACATCAGTCTTTATCTAAAAAAAAGAGTTAGTCTTGGCCCAAGTGTACTAGAATTTGACTTCTTCACATTAAGGCTTGCTCACTGTGTTGCAAAACTTTATTATTTCCATCAAAAGTCTGCCAAAGAGACACTAGAATTTATCCAAAAAATCTTTAATCTTGTTACAAGTGCATTTTCTTTATAAATGTAAATAAGTTTTGCTGCAGCAGGTTCTATGCATGGTAAAGATGTGCCACTTTGCAGGCAGACTAAGGGGACCCCCCAGGCACTATATTTAAAGGAATTTCTCATTTTTATTGTTTCACTTTAAGCATCATTAAAATCACTGCTCATTTAAAAACAATCTTTATTAAAAAAAAAATTCAATGCTACATGTTTCCCAAGGCAGTAGCTGGGCCCCCATACCCTTTTTATGGCCAATAACTTGCATATAAGCCTTCAAAATGGGAATTTTTGATTTTTCCTGTTCGGGTCCCATAGACTTCAATTGGGTTTGTCATTCAAGTCCAGACTTTTGCGATGTTTGAGAGTTCTGGCACAAACCAAACTGGGGGGGGGGTGAGGGGGGGGGGTGCGGACCATCTCTAGTAGAAAATACAAAAATGCTTCAAAGAACAGAAGTAAATATATTGAGAATTGTAGCATTAGAGAAAACAAAGGACACACTTGTTTTTAAGATTATATAACAAGAAATATTACCTCAGTTTTTAAAGACCATAAAAGCTAACACATTTTGTTTTTCTGTTTTAAAATACATTTGGAGCAATTTGTCAAAACCCAAAGCCCAATGACTCCACTCATGATTTATTCAACAAATCTAACTTTGTGTACATTCAATTTACATTATACAATGTTTTTTAGGCAGAATTATTAATCATTTTAAATTTTACATAACAACATTCTATATGATAAATTGTAAGGAAATAATGTGATATTCTTCTATTTGTTTACACAGTGTTGAGGTGGAATTTACTAACTCCAGGATAATTTGGAAATTAAACCTTATTGTATTTAACTCTGTTGTGAATTCACTAAGAAAACTATCGAGTGATGCTTTTACAGCTCAGTGCTTGCCACTTGATGGAGCTAATCAGCCTCTTCAAAGCAATATTTTCATTTTGTGAAACGCACAACATTATTGTATGTGCTCTGTGTAAGCGTAATTTTCTATCACTTTCATCTACTATCCTCAAAGACCTACAATACATAGAATTTATGTCATGCTTCTGTTTAAAAGAAATCCATTACTGTGACCTAATAATAGCTTTCTTTTTATTATGCCTATCATTTACTCTGCTATATTTAGTGTGTTTTATGCGTGCCTTTATGTAACCCAATTTGGAAATGTGCTTGTATACCTGCCCTATCCAATTCCTTGTTGTGATTATAAAGTAGACTAACATGCTCTTTGAGGTTTCCTACTTTTAAGATACAATTTTTGAAAGGAAAAAAGCTTATGCAACAGGACAGAGCCAAGATAAAACTTCAGTTTTTAACCTATCAACATCCAATAACTACTGATTTCCTATGGTTGAATAAGTTAATAATTCTCAATTTGTTGCCATAGTTGATTTGTTATTTCTTAAATGCTCTCAACACAGCATTATGGAATGTCACAGTCACTTATTTTTCATGTTACAATGCCACCATCTACTATGTTCCTGCCAGCCAGGCCCATTTCCGGGTTCTGCTAGAAGTGTTGTGATCATGTCACATGATTCTGCTCACCATTTATCCCAAGCAGAATAATTTCTTGATGCTCAAACCTCTAGTCAGTTGCACTGACCCAGTGTGAAACGAAGCTTCCTGAGTTCTATGCAGACTGTCACTGCAGCTTGTTCCAGACCTGTCATTCCTGCTTTATTGCCAATCTCAAACCAGCCTGCCAGCATAGTGTACTGTGCAAAAGTCTTGGGCAGGTGTGAAAAAAAATCTGAATAAATAATTAAATTAGGAATGCTTTCAGAAATAGAAGTGTTAATAGTTTATTGTAATTAAGAAAATAGAAAATAAATGAACTGACGAGAAATCCAAAAATAAATGAATATTTAGTGTGACCACCCTTTGCCTTCAAAACACATCTTGGAGAACTAACCACTGATTATCTATTGATGTAGGCTGCCTCTAATCCTTCTGTCTCTTCATGTAATCCCAGCAGTGGCGGCCGGTGCACAATATTTGGGGGGGGGGGGTGCGGCAAACTGACGTCACCCCCCCCCGCGCAGGAGACGGGAAGGGTGGCAGCGGCCCCCCATTTGGCGGGAGATGGATGGGAATGCGGCAATCAACCACCCCCCAGCGTGGGAGACGGATGGGAAGGCGGCGATCAGAGGCCTTACCTTAGGAGGCGGGGGTAGGAAGAGACGGGCTGTTGCTTGTCCTCCCAGCCGAACAGGAAGTGTGTCCTGAGACCCGATTGGCCAGGGGGTCCTAAGACTCCCTGGCCAATTGGGTCTCAGGACCCGCTTCCTGATTGGCCAGGAGGAGAATCAGGAAGACATATTGCCATACTCTGCAATACCCTACAATACCCTGCCATACCCTGCCATACTCTGCCACACTCTGCCACACTCTGCCACACTCTGCCACACTCTGCCACACTCTGCCACACTCTGCCATACCCTGCCATACCCTGCCATACTCTGAAATACCCTGCCATACTCTGAAATACCCTGCCATACTCTGAAATACCCTGCCATACCCTGCCACACTCTGCCACACTCTGCCACACTCTGCCACACCCTGCCACACCCTGCCACACCCTGCCACACTCTGCCACACTCTGCCACACTCTGCCATACCCTGCCATACCCTGCCATACTCTGCGATACCCAGCCATACTCTGCGATACCCAGCCATACTCTGCGATACCCAGCTATACTCTGCAATACCCCAGCCATACTCTGCAATACCCAGCCATACTCTGCAATACCCAGCCATACTCTGCAATACCCAGCCATACTCTGCAATACCCAGCCATACTCTGCAATACCCAGCCATACTCTGCAATACCCAGCCACACTCTGCAATACCCAGGCCATACTCTGCAATACCCGGTCATACTCGGTGATACCCAGCCATACTCGGTGATACCCAGCCATACTCTGCAATTACCCAGCCATACTCGGACATACCCGGCCAGCCTTGCTCAGCCATACTCTGCCATATTCAGCCATGCTCAGCCATACTCTGCCATGCTCAGCCATACTCTGCCATGCTCTGCCATGCTCGGCTGTACCCGGCCTCTGTATGTGGCCAGGCTGTGCAAGTCTCACACATGTGGTATCGCCGTACTCAGGAGGAGTAGGAGAATCTATTTTGGGGTGTCATTTTTGGTATGTACATGCTATGTGTTAGAAATATTGTATAAATGGACAACTTTGTGTTAATAAAAAATTCCTTTTAACCACTTCTCGCCCGCCGGCCGTCATATGACTTCCTTGACTTTGTGCGGGGATATCTGAATGATGCCTACAGCTACAGGCATCATTCAGATATCAGCTTTTTCAGCCGGCTATTCTCTACACCATAAGAACGATCATAGTGGCTGTTCCACTGCTTGATCGTTCTTACGGGAGGCGCCGCCCTCCGGTGCTTCTCACCGCTTGAAGCCAGGATCGTTTTTTTTATTTTTATTTCAGGCTTCCCAGCCTAGAGGTGAGATGTGGGGTCTTATTGACCCCATATCTCACTGTAAAGAGGACCTGTAATGCCATATTCCTATTACAAGGGATGTTTACATTCCTTGTAATAGGAATAAAAGTGATCAAAACATTTATTTTTGGGAAAACTAATAAACAATAAAACATTTTTTTTTTTAAAGTGCCCCTGTCCCCGTGTGCTCGCATACAGAAGCGAACGCATACGTAAGTCCCGCCCACATATGAAAACGGTGCTCAAACCACACATGTGAGGTATGGCTGCGAACGTTAGAGCGAGAGCAATAATTTTGGCCCTGGACCTTCTCTGTAACTAAAAACATGTAACCAGTATAAATATTAAGTAGCGAAGCGTGTGCAATTTTGAAGGGACATGTTAGGTATCTATTTACTCAGCGTAATTTCATCTTTCACAGTATGCAAAAACATTGGGCTAACTTTACTGGGTTTTTTTTAGCACAAAACTGTTTTTTTCCCTCAAAAAAACGCGTTAGTAAAATTGTTGCGCAAATACCGTGCGAGATAAAAAGTTGCAACGACCGCCATTGTATTCTCTAGGGTCTTTGCTAAAAAAACATGTTTTGGGGTTCTATGTAATTTTCTAGCAAATAAATGATGATTTTTACATGTAGGAGAGAAATGTCAGAATTGGCCTGGGTGCTCCAGAACGCCTGAAGGTGTTCCCTGCATGTTGGGCCTCTGTATGTGGCCACGCTGTGTAAAAGTCTCACACATGTGGTATCGCCATACTCGGGAGTAATAGCAGAATGTGTTTTGGGGTGTAATTTGTGGTATGCATATGCTGTGTGTGAGAAATAACCTGCTAATATGACAATTTTGTGAAAAAATTTATAATAATCTTGATTTACAAAGACTTGTGGGAAAAAAATTACTTCAAAACTTCAAAAAACTCACCATGCCTCTGTCTAAATACATTGGAATGTCATTTGGGGGTCATTTGGGGGGTATTTGTACTTTTCTGGCATGTTAGGGTCTCGTCAGTACCGTCAGTACTTTAGGAGTGATCAATTTTCTGATATTGGCATCATAGCTTGTGGACTCTATAACTCTCACAAAGACCAAATAATATGCACCAATTTGTACTTTTTTTTTACCAAAGATATGTAGCAGTATAAATTTTGTCCAAAATTTATGAAGAGAAATTACTAATTTGCTAAATTTTATAACAGAAACAAAGAAAAATTCATTTTTTTACAGAATTTTCAGTCTTTTTTCTTTTATAGCGCAAAAAATTAAAAACCCAGAGGTGATCAAATACCACCAAAAGAAAGCTCTATGTGTGAAAAAAAAGGACAAACATTTCATTTGGGTACAGTGTTGTATGACTGAGTAATTGTCATTCAAAATGTGAGAGCACCGAAAGCTGAAAATTGGTCTGGTTATTAAGGGGGTTTAAGTACCCAGTTGTCAAGTGGTTAAAGGCCAGGCACATGGATTAGGGGGGCCGTGCCCCTGTGCCCCTTATGGACAGGCTGCTAAATACCAGACAGACTCGATGATGTTGAGATCAGGGCTCTGGGCTCTGTGGAGGCCAAATTATCACTTTCAGGACTACTTGTTCTTCTTTATGCTGGCTTCACACTTGTGCGTTCACCACATGTGATTCACATAGGGATCGCACTGCATTGCACCGATGTCTGTATGGTACAATTAGAACCATACATTTTGTATGGCTTAAATCTCATCGCATCAGCACCAAAATGGTGCAGGACCTGAATCGCATTGCATGTGATCCAATTCTGGCAATCGCACTGTGCTTTGAAATCTGTCGAGGTGTCATTAATCTAACATGGACACCTGCAGCAGATCGCATGGACGCCGTGTGATAGCAATGCGGTGCGGGAAACGCACAGGATTCGCTGTGTTTCCCACATTGCATCAGTGTAAACCAGGGCTCACATTGAAGATAGTTCCAAATGACACTGACAACGTTAGGGTCAAATTGTGTGGGTTGTTGCATTTTCCTGGTGAAAGGCAACATAAATGTTGGTGACTGATGTTGTATCAAGCAGTTGTTTATAAGCTGACAAATGTACGAGGTTTCTTCAAAACTTTTTTTTTTAACTAGTGATATACTATACATAAAAGTGAGGAAACTTTTTAAAGACCCCTTGTACAGTATATATGGTGGCAATTTCTGTAGAGCTGGCAATTTAAAGTATTTTTAAAATCTCCCCCCCCTCACACTATCCAATTTTCTTATTCAATTGCTTTTATGTAGTGCAAGGGCCTGCCTGATTGCATACAAATTGAAAGTGTTCAGGTTTGTCCCCATATTATATGGTTTTGGTAAATCTAAATGAACAAGAAAACTTTATAATGTATGGCCAGTTTTACAAATGTAAAAATATATCAAAAGATGAAGCAACATTAAGCAGGTTAAATGAGGCAGTGATAGAGTTTGATAAATGTAAACAAAACAGACATTTTTTATAAGTCTCTAAGCTCACATACCTCATGGAAAGTTAAATGAAAGTCACAGCAAGTTACAAGAAGAAAAGAAGTCACATCCAGTGTCTTCACAACTATGTCACCTCAGCATGCTTCTAATTACTGCTCTCTATGTCAGGTAGTGTACAAGAACATACTCATTAGTGATAGACACTTATAATTAACCATTAATAGACTGACTTTTTTTCTACTTACTACTCATAAGAAATGCCTCCACAAATACCTGTACTCATTGTTTTAGTTTATTTTGTACTTTGTCTAAATTACTTTGGTTATTACACTGTTACCTTTTAGTGTTACTTTACATCGTCAACAGTTTTATTGTTGTGCACTGTTAAGCTTGGTGTGTTTTTTTTATTTCATTTATTATTATGTAGCTATGGAAGAGCCCTGGGGCCATCATAAAAAACAAAAAGACAGATTTTATTTTTATATTTTTATAAAATTCAAAAGTTTGAAAGTCAGAATTCTGAGATTAAATGTCAGAATTCTGAGATTCAAAGTCAGAATTCTGAGATTCAAAGTCAGAATTCTGAGATTAAATGTCAGAATTCTGAGATTCAAATGTCAGAATTCTGAGATTAAATGTCAGAATTCTGAGATTCAAATGTCAGAATTCTGAGATTAAATGTCAGAATTCTGAGATTAAATGTCAGAATTCTGAGATTCAAATGTCAGAATTCTGAGATTAAATGTCAGAATTCTGAGATTCAAATGTCAGAATTCTGAGTTTATAAATATAGTAGTCTCTATTAGGAGGATTTTAGGAGCAATTAGCAATAATGTAGTAACACCCACAGACCATCATTCTGCAGACATACATGATGTCTTCTGCTCTGTATATGGATATGTAAATCTATCTTAGTTACAGTACACAGTATGGGGAAGCAGGCAGTGCTGGGCTCTCTGGTTCCTCTACTGTTTTAATAGTTCCTCGGTTTGCTGTCTTATTCTCCTTCTCTGTCATCTGCTCCAACATAAAGAGTCATACAGAATGTACGCGGTACAGAATGCACAAATCAGTTCAAAATTCTTATCAATCATTCTCCACTCTCTCAGTAGAGTGGGTATGGCTCACCCGGATAGTCCCCTCTCACATGCCACAGACTGCTTGAGATGGAGTCGGTCTCTGCCACAGGCCTTCTTTTAGAGATAGTTTAATGGATAGCCCAGGAATCCTCTGCCACATGATTTTAAAGTCCCAAACTTCCAGCCGTACAGTAAGAGAGCCTTTAAGCCGATCCAGCAAACTGCAGGGCTTTTAGTAGATTGGATCCCTCCTCAACAAGGTCACCAGGCCTCACCCGAGACATCAGCATTTTGCCAGTCTCCTCCAGGGCAGGTCCTCCCCCGGTTTCCTTCATCAAGGCAGCTTCCTCCCCTTTGTGGATGGACAGCTTGGGATCCCCTATTAAGATGTAGGCCCCAGCCAGCATAGCGGGGCCTACTCGAAAGCGATGTAGCCTCGGGCCAACGTGGCCCCGAGACCAGAATCACACACACATACCGTGCGTTAGGAGGGCCACGAGTCGAACAAACCCCGAACAATGGCATCTGCCCCTTAAATATCCCCTCCCAGCAGGCACAGCGGGTCGACCACTCCCACTGCACGGCTGCCGAGAAGGGTCACTCAATGCACCATGGTTTGCCTGTTTTCCAACAGGTGCCGAGGTGGTAACACCACCTACAGGCAATAAGGGAAACTGCTATCAGGCAAACCACAACCAGAACAGAGGCAACTTTATATAAATCGACAGTCTGAGCCCAACTATTGGCTCAGACACCCCTAAATTTGAGAATAGCGTCCCCACCATTGGGGTAGGGTGCTACAATTATGTTTTATTTTATTTACTGTGTTCATGATACTGTAGTAAATAAGGGAATCACCCACGCATCCGTGGCCTGGTGTTGGTTTTAGTAGGAAGAGTAAAGCCCCAACATCAGTGCAGGAAAGAATTTCCCAGTATCAGTGGGGAACAATGCCCCCTCAAGCATTGGTAATCATAGGGAAACAATCACTCTCCCAGTGTTAGTGTTGTTGGTGTGTGATCTTTTCCCAAGCTTTTATCCAAGCTGCAGGTAATATTGATATGGTAAACCAGTCACATACCTTGCTCATTCAATTCTATTGATGAGCTGACTGTACCTGGGTTGTGCTCAGGCTAAATGTTAAATGAAGTTTACCAACGTTTGGATTCAAAATCCAAACGCCACCAAAGTAGACAAATCTTTAAATTCTATTATTACCATTTCTAATCTTAATAGGAAAGGATATGCCAAACAAAGGAGACAGGGAACTGGGCACTGAATTGAGGGACATGTACAAATAAAAAAACAATGATTTTAACCATGTAAAGGTCTCGCACCTGTACACCCGCTATGAACCAGATCAATGCGTTTCAGCTTTGGGCCTGTTTATATGGCCAGTAATACATTTTGTTTTTTTTAAGGATGAGCAAGGTTTTTTTTGTGATATTGTCTTGAAAGAATATTTTTAATGCAATGCCTTAAACAGAAATTAACACTTCTTTTTTTCATTTTTGACAACTGTTGGTTTTTAAAGAATAGTATCACTGAAGATTGAAAGTATAAATTGTATTCTATACATTGCCCTGGTTAAAATGGCACTAAAATTATTATTTTTGTACAAAGCATTACAAAAAGGTTTATGCTTGTGACACAAAAAAAAATGAATAAAAATAAATCAGCATGGAAATGATAGTTATAGGTAGAATGCAAAAAAAAAAGGGAAATAATTAGAGCTGATTAGTGTTATCTAAGTGTTAGTAAGGGGTTGAATGGAGACAAATTTTAAAAAATACAGAAAAATGTTTTTCACTCGTCAGTTTCCATTAATTAACATTATCTGCAGATCAAAGCTTCTTTTTTCAACAGATATTACTAGAGTTTCTTTATTTGCATGACATCTCATGGCTTTTTTTTAAAAAAGCTGAGAATTGACAACAAATGGGAAAGGGAAGAGCTAGCGGAGTGGAAGGACTAGATGTACTACACGCATTCTGTGTACTTTGAAGTAGTGTGCCATCCTCATATTAGACATAACACTCTCAACATGGGTACCCTCCCCCCATATATCTGCCTCCCCTAGCAAGAGGTACACAGTGGGGCTGATTTAAAAAAAAATGCGCGCGGTTCTCCCAAATATCCATACCAGGCCATTCAGATCTGGAATGGATTTTAAGGGGAACTCCACCCCAAATTAAAAAAAAAATGTTGTGGAGTTCCCCCAAAAATCCACACCAGACCCTTATCCGAGCACGCAACCTGGCAGGCCGCAGGAAAATAGGGGGGACGAGGGAGCGCCCCCCCCTCCTGAACCGTACCAGGCCACATGCCCTCAACATGGGGAGGATGTCTCCATGTTGATGGGGACAAGGGCCTCATCCCCACAACCCTTGCCCGGTGGTTGTGGGGGTCTGCGGGCGGGGGGCTTATCGGAATCTGGAAGACCCCTTTACCAAAGGGGACCCCCAGATCCCGGCCTCCCCCCTGTGTGAAATGGTAATGGAGTACATTGTACCCCTACCATTTCACGAAGAAAGTGTAAAAAATGTAAAAAATGACAATAGCCGGTTTTTGACAATTCCTTTATTAATGTCTTCTCCTTTCTTCCATCTTCTTCTTCTTCCATCTTCTTCTCCCATCTTCTTCTGTTCTCCATTCGGGTTTCTTCCTCCATCTTGTTCTTCATCTTCCTCTTCCTCTTTATCTTCATCTTCATCTTCCTTCTTCTTTCGGTGTTCTCATCCGCATCTTGCTCCGGCTTCTTCTTCCCTTCTTCTTTCTTCGGCCGCTCCGTTTGAATTGGAGGTTCCCGCTGTGTGACGCTTTAGTTCGCCTCTTGGTCCGCTGCCACCCGGTGACCCCACCCCCCTCTGACACCACGGGAAAGTCCCCGTGAAATCCATGTGTGTCAGAGGGGGGCGGGGTCACCGTGTGGCAGCGGACCAAGAGGAGAACTGAAGCGTCACACAGCGGGAACCTCCAATTCAAACGGAGCGGCCGAAGAAAGAAGAAGGGAAGAAGAAGCCGGAGCAAGATGCGGACGAGAACACCGAAAGAAGAAGGAAGATGAAGATGAAGATAAAGAGGAAGAGGAAGATGAAGAACAAGATGGATGAAGAAACCTGAATGGAGAACAGAAGGAGATGGAAGAAGAAGATGGAAGAAGATGGAAGAAAAGAGAAGAAAAGAGAAGACATTAATAAAGGAATTGTCAAAAACCGGCTATTGTCATTTTTTTAATTTTTGACACTTTCTTTGTGAAATGGTAGGGGTACAATGTACCCCATTACTATTTCACACAGGGGGGGGATCTGGGAGTCCCCTTTGTTAAAGGGGTCTTCCAGATTCCGATAAGCCCCCGCCCGCAGACCCCCACAACCACCAGGCAAGGGTTGTGGGGATGAGGCCCTTGTCCCCATCAACATGGGAACATCCTCCCCATGTTGAGGGCATGTGGCCTGGTACGGTTCAGGAGAGTGGGGTGCTCTCTCGTCCCTCCCTCTTTTCCTGCGACCTGCCAGGTTGTGTGCTCGGATAAGGGTCTGGTGTGGATTTTTGGGGGGACTCCACGCCATTTTTTTTTATTTGGGGTGGAGTTCCCCTTAAAATCCATACCAGATCTGAAGGGCCTGGTATGGATATTTGGGGGGAACCACACGCTTTTTTTTTTTAATTTGCAGCAGGGTTCCCCTTAATATCCATTCCAGACCTGAAGGGCCTGGTAATGGAATTTGGGCGACCCCCACGCATTTTTTTTTCAAAGACTTTCAATGACTTTTATCTGTATTTACGGGAACCAGCAATTCATTACAGCCGTGAGTACTTTTTAATGACTATTATTTTACTTTAGAAATGTCATTTTGCTCTCGAACAGTTATAAACATGGAAAACATGCGCTACTTTACAGGCATACTATAGACACCCCCCAGGTATGATATTCAGGGCCAGTTCACACCGGATGCAGTGCAGTGCGTTTTTTTGATGCATGAAAAACGCAAAGAAAGTTGATCACATTAATGCCAATGGCATAGTTCACACCACTGCAGTTCGTTCCAGGGCATTTCAGAAAGGAAAAAAAAATGGTCATGCTGCATTTTTTAGGTACAGAACTGTACTGGACTGCAGTAAAACACATCAAAAAAGCAACGGAACGTACCAAAAGCGCACTGGAATGCACCGGAATGCACCTAAATGCACCAAAGACGCACTGCAACACACTTGTCCTAAGTGAAAAGAGGGGAAAAAAACACTAGACTGCATCAAAAACGCATCAAAAATGCACTGGAACATGTTAAAAACGCGCATGCAGAAAAGCACTTGGAACGCATCCAGACTGCGTTTCTTTGGTGTGAACTAGGGCCAGTTCACACCATAGAAACGCAATCCGGATGCGTTCCAGGTGCTTTTTTGCATGCACGTTTTTGATGCGTTCCAGTGCATTTTTGGTGCGTTTTTGATGCAATCCAGTGCTTTTTTTTCACCCCTCTTTTTTATTAACCATAGATAAGGACAAGTGTGTTCCAGTGCGTTTTTGGTGCATTTAGGTGTGTTCCTGTGCGTTCCATTGCGTTTATGATGCGTTTTGCTGCGTTCCAGTACAGTCCAGTGCAGGTAAAATGCAGCATGTTCTATTTTTTTTGTGGAACTGGAACGCACTGGAACAAACACTGCCATTTAGAACCATATAACCAACTTTCCATGCATTTTTGATGCATAAAAAACACAATGGACTGCATGTGATGTGAAATGGCTGCCGACTGCTGGGCTCTGAGGAAGAAGTGTAATGCTTCGAAACGCGTAAGCCGGCAGTGGCCCTCATCTTATCCGCGGTGCTTCTGTGGAGTGTGGTTTTGAGCTCCATTTTCAGCTGCCATCAACCTGAAACGTCATTGTACTGTGACTTTTTCTGCTACACTTGTGAGTAGTATTGATGCTCTTTTAAATAAAATCTATCCTAAATGATAATACACTAGGCTGGTGCACCCTTGTTTCTTTTCTTCTATTCTGTGATGTGAAATGGCCCTTATGCAATTTGGCATATTTAAAGGCACTTCTCCTTGTTTTGTCTTTGGTGTTGTCCAAATTGGTGAGATTGATATATGTCCCTTAGGGTGGGACCTGGGCCCCCATTTTAAGGCCAATAACTAGAAGATAAGCCAGCCAAGTGGAGACTAGCAAAATTAACAAGTCAGTTCCCATAGACTGCAATGGTATTTGTTGGTAGGGGGGGGGTGATTGTCCCATCTCTAATTTTGTAGCATGCTGGATGATGTGCATAATTTTGGACGGGGGGGGGGTTATTTTCTGCTAGCTGCATTTGAGTTCTTCTGAGCATGCCCAGGGACTTAGATTTTTTGGTGGTGCTTTTTGTGTGTGAACAGCACATGGATATTTCTGGGCATGCTCAGAGAGTGTTTTTATGGGTTAGTAATTGAAAGACATCCTTAACAGGTGTACCCACTTTGAAGTTCTGTCTCTACATTGGGTGAATTTGCATTTTGGGTGTTTCATGGACTGTGCATGTGTTTTCAATTGCCTCATTAGCTCACCAACCTATGTTATATAAAGCTTGCAGATAGCATTCTCTCCCTTGCCCTGAAAAGAGGCAAGTGTGTGTGCGTGTGTGTGTCCTTATTGAGTTTGTAACACATGTATTTTATTTGTTATGTCTTTACAAAACAGGTGTTTGTTTTAATTTTGTGGATTGTATTTTTTTGTGTGGGGGAAATGTTCCCCTGAAATAATTTTGATGTTGTTAATGTGTGTCATTTGTTCACTTTGATTTACTTGTCTGTGCTGCATTATTTTGCGAAAACTTTCTCAAGATGTTGTGAGTCTGTAACTGTTTCAAATTGACCCTGTTTTTTATTATGGCTTCACTTTTGTTTTGTTGACCAATAAAATTTGATGCAAAGTTTTGAGGTCTGTTTTGCGTTTTCTTTGCAACAAATGTGACAGCTGATTGGCATGTCAAAACAAAACAGGTGTGATTTATCTACCCTGGTGCCTTCATGCTAGCATATGCATGTATTGTGTGCTGCCATGGATAATCGCCAGGAAATGAAAAATACAGAGCGGTAAGTATTCACTTTTCCTTTTTACTGCAGTGGTTCTCAGCCTCAGTCCTCAAGTACCCCCAACAGGACATGTTTTGTGAATTTATCTTATTGAGAATTGCTGTCCAAAATTCAAAACCATTGACTGTGATTTAAAGCACATGTACAAGATGAAGGAAAACCTGCAAACATGGCCTGTTGGGGGTACTTGAGAAGCACTGATTTAGAGCACTGCACTTAAAAATAGCTCAAGGCAATCCGATTCTAATTGTGGGCATTTTGAGGGAAACAAAGTAAGTGTTAGAACCCCTGTTTTTTGTTTTTTTTAGATTGGGTTTTGTGTCCCCTTTTAGTAAAATTGGCTTCACTTCCTGTCACACAGCTAAACAAGAAGTGAAGGTAAAACCCTACCAATGTCTTTTCTTGGGGACACACAGATCAATCTAACTAGTGTCCCCATTAAGCAAATTGCACTCTAGCACTTTGTTGGGTACACCCCAAATCATTGGGTAGTTTGGGGTTTAGTGAAGACAAATCCACTCTACAGTAAAAGTGTAGCTGCTGAAAATCTGAGGGATCACTGGTGATTGTAACATCAAATCATGTAATAGCAAAGATGGTGTTTTTTTTGTTTGCTTGCATGTCCCCCTCGGATATCCAGTAAGTGCACTTGTAGTGCAAAGTAGATTTGCCTTTAGTAAATAAACCCCAAAGTCCAAAATACCTAATAATTTGGGGTGTACCCCGCAAAATGCTGGAGTGCAATGTACATAATGGGGAAAGTATTTAGATTGACCTGTGTGTCCCCAAGGAAAGACATTGGTAGGGATTTCCCCTCACTTCCTGTGTGGCTATGTGACAGGAAGTGAATTATTTGGAAGGATAATGTGGCCAAATTTGGGAGTTGTCTTCACCCTATTGGGTGCAGACATCCCCAAAAACTGTCTAGACTTGTAATCCCTCTGCACTCTATCCCCAAGTAAAAATAAGAAAGGATTTCATTTAGTTTAATTTTGCAAAGACACATTCCTAAGTTGAATTGTGATGCATGTCAATGGCCCATTTAGACCCTCTTTAATCACTTGAGATCAGCGATATAACCGATTGATGGCCACAGCACGGTCCTCAATTGCCGGGAGTCCGTCAATAGACGTCCCCCCCTTTGCGCGTGCGCTGTGGTCACTGAGTCACTCAGCCAATGACAGCTGATCACGTGATGTAAACAAAAGCTGGGTAATGGTTTTTGTTTTCTCCTTGTGCTGACAGCGTGAGCATAAAAAAAGGCAATCACCGGGTTATGTGCAAGGGACATCGGGCCCAAAGAGGAAGAGGCAATTCTGTGACAATCAGTAGCGCCTGCCAGTGCCATCTATCAATGCCCACCACTGGTGCCAATCAGTGGCACCTAGCAGTGCTGCCTATCAGTGCCCATCACTGCCAACCATCATTGCCACCTAGCAGTGCCACTTCTCAATGCCCACCAGTGTCAACTAGCAATGCCACCTCTCAGTGCCCACCCTTGCCACCTTATCGGCGCCCATCAGTGCATCCCATCAGTGCAGTCTCATCAATGAAGGATAAAAATGACCTTTTTTCAAAATTTTCTAACTATTAACCACTTTCCTACCGCCCACCGTCAAATGACGTCCTTGACTTTGTGCAGTTGCAGGCATCATTCAGATATCATTATTTTCAGCCGGCGATTCTGTGCACGATAAAAACGATCATAGCGGCAGTTCAGCCACTTGATCGTTCTTATAGGCAGCGGGAGGGGGGTTCCCCCCCCCTCCCGCCGCCATCCGGTGCTTCTCCGGGCTCTCCCGTGCCATCTGGGGCTCGGAGAACGAATTGGCCGGCGCCAGATGGGAAGCATAGAGATGACTGGTGACCAGATGGTCACCAGTCATCTCTATGACCGTCGGAGGCCCAGGCGCGATGTTATGACATCACGCCTAGTTCCCGTATGTAAACAAAGCCATGATCTCGGCTGTCAGCATGAGATCTGTGAATTTTTTTGACCGATCTCATGCTTTCCAGCCTGGAGGAGAGATGTGGGGCCTTTTTGACCCTGCATCTCTCCATAAAGAGGACCTGTCACAATAGATTCCTATTACAAGGGATGTTTACATTCCTTGTAATAGGAATAAAAGTGAACAAAAAAAATAAAAAGTAAAAAAAAGAGTAAGAAATACAAAAAAGTAAAAACCCCAAACCCCCCCCCCCAAAAAAACCGCCCATGTCCCCGGTAGCTCGCGCTCAGAAGCGAACACACACATAAGTCCCACCCACATATGTAAACGCCGTTCAAAGCACACATGTGAGGTACCCGTCAATGGACCCGGATCCAAAACGCAAGTACCGCGATTTTGCGGCAATTTTTTTTGTTCTTTAACCTGTTTATAGCTGGTTGTTAAAGGAAATGTAAAAAAAAATAAACATTGCCGGCTCTAAAAAAAAAATAGAAAAAAAACAGCGTGGGGTCCCCCCCAGGTCCATACCAGGCCCTTGGGTTTAGTATGGATTCAAAGGGGACCCCCCCAACAAAATGAAAAAAAAATGGCGTGGGGTCCCCCCAAAATCCATACAAGACCCTTTATCCAAGCACGCAACCTGGCAGGCCGCAGGAAAAGAGGGGGGACGAGAGAGCGCCCCCCCTCCCTCCTGAACCGTACCAGGCCACATGCCCTCAACATGGGGAGGATGTCCCCATGTTGATGGGGACAAGGGCCCCTTCCCAACATCCCTGGCCATTGGTTGTCGGGGTCTGCGGGCGGGGGGCTTATCGAAATCCGGGAGCCCCTTTAATAAGGGGGACCCCAGATACCGGCCCCCCACCCTATGTGAATGAGTACCCCTACCCATTCACCTGGTGGCAAAAAAAGTCAATAAAAAACACAACACAGGTTTTCAAAGTAATTTATTAGGCAGCTCCGGGGGTCTTTCTGCCGGGCGCCCCGCTATCTTCTTCCAGCTCTTTTGCTAGCGGGGTCCCGGGCTTCCTCATCGTCTTCGGGGGTCTTTCTGCCGGGCGCCCGCTATCTTCTTCCAGCTCTTTTGCTAGCGAGGTCCCGGTCTTCCTCGTCGTCTTCTTTCGACTTCGGGGGGTCTCTTGTTCTGTTCTCCGGTGTCGTCTCCGCGCTCTCCGGTTCTTCTCCCGCTCTCCGGTGCCTTCTCCACGATCTCCGGTTCTTTCTGCCTTCTGCCGGGCGCCCCGCTATCTTCTTCCAGCTCTTTTGCTAGCGGGGTCCCAGTCTTCATCGTCATCTTCTTCCCTCTTCTCTTCGTCCGATGTTGCCTCGTCGCTGTCCGCCGCTACAATGCTCTGCCCGCGGAGCGCACCCACTTATATTGGCATGGGGCGTGGTCACCGGGTGATGCCACCCGCTGACCCCGCCCCCGTATGAAGTCACAGTCCCGGGGAATGATGGGACTGTGACGTGATACGGGGGCGGGGTCAGCGAGTGGCATCACCCGGTGACCACGCCCCATGCCAGTATAAGTGTGTGCGCTCTGCGGACAGAGCATTGTAGCGGCGGACAGCGACGAGGCAACATTGGACGGAGAGAAGAGGGAAGAAGATGACGATGAAGACAGGGACCCCGCTAGCAAAAGAGCTGAAAGAAGATAGCAGGGCGCCCGGCAGAAGGCAGAAAGAACCGGAGATCGTGGAGAAGGCACCGGAGAGCGGGAGAAGAACCAGAGAGCGCGGAGACGACACCGGAGGACAGAACAAGAGACCCCCCGAAGTCGGAAGAAGACGACGAGGAAGACCAGGACCCTGCTAGCAAAAGAGCTGGAAGAAGATAGCGGGCGCCCGACAAAAAGACCCCTGAAGATGACGAGGAAGCCCGGGACCCTGCTAGCAAAAGAGCTGGAAGAAGATAGCGGGGCGCCCAGCAGAAAGACCCCCCAGAACTGCCTAATAAATTACTTTGAAAACCTGTGTTGTGTTTTTTATTGACTTTTTTGCCACCAGTTGAATGGGTAGGGGTACGATGTACCCCATACTCATTCACATAGGGTGCGGGGGCCGGCATCTGGGGGTCTCCTTATTAAAGGGGGCTCCTGGATTCCGATAAGCCCCCCGCCCGCAGACCCCGACAACCAACGGCCAGGGTTGTCGGGAAGAAGCCCTCGTCCCCATCAACATGGGGGCAGGGTGCTTTGGGGTGGGGGGGCCGCAGGTCACCCCCCTGCCCCAAAGCGTCAAACCCCCCATGTTGAGGGCATGCGGCCTGGTACAGTTCAGGAGGGAGGGGGGCCGCTCTCGTCCCCCCTCTTCCCCTGCGGCCTGCCAGGTTTCGTGCTCGGATAAGGGTCTGGTTTGGATTTTGGGGGGACCCCCACGCCGTTTTTTTCGGCGTAGGGGGTTCCCTTTAAAATCCATACCAGACCTAAGGGCCTGGTATGCTCCTGAAGGGGAACCCATGTCGTTTTTTCCAGTAAAATTTGGCGTGGAGTTCCCCTTCATGATTCATACCAAACACGGGACAGCGAGGCTGCCGAGAACCAGTGCGATGCCATCGCGCTGGAGACATTCTCTGTCAGGTAGTAGCCTCTAGGACACGAATTGAGCGGCTGCTTCACGCTCAGGTCGTGTCAAAGTTGCCTCACAAAGTCGCGCTGTCCGTGTGTCAGCCGGCACACGAGTCGCCCCGCGAGTCGGATCGGCTTCATCCGACTTCTATTCAAATCAATGGGCTCCCATAGGGAACCATTCATTTTCAATAGAGCGCTGCTGACATTTTTATTTACTATAACAGTGCGCTGCTGGTTCCTGCGCCCAGTGAAGGAGTTATCCGGCGCACAAATTAAGGTATCAACTGGCGCAGCGCACTGTTATTAGTAAATCACCCCCAGTATGTCAATCACAATGAATCAGTTATTCTTTGTTTCTTTTTTATTAGGTCATTTAGTCATGATTAGTAAAGTCAAAAAGTAAGCAAACCATACAAAGATTGGGGGGGGGGGGGGGTGTTACTCTTTTTTTGGTATATTTATTTAAATGTTGTTTTTTTAAAATAGGACACTACACATTCGTTTTTTTTTTGTTTTTTTATTTGTATCCCTATTTTCTGGTTTAGTTTACTTTTATATGTAAAGAATAGGGATGGGCCGAACAACCCCCCCCCCCCCCCCCCTGATTCGGTTTGCACCAGAACACCTCGAACAGGTAAAAAGTTCTAGCGAACATGCAAACCCTATTAAAGTCTATGTGACACGAATATGAATAATCAAAAATCCTAATTTTAAAGGCTTATAAGAAAGTTTATTGCCATAAAAAGTGTATGGGGACTGAGAACCTGCACCAGGGGACATGTATCAATGCAAAAAAAAGTTTTTAAAACACTATTTTTTTCAGGAGCAGTGATTTTGATGATGCTTAAAGTGAAACAAATTTTTTTTAATATTCCTTTAACCTCCCTGGCGGTATGATTCTGTAAGATTTTAGGTGCTGAAAGCGGTACAATTATTTTGCATGGAAATGTGGCGTTTTATATTGAAGGCCTGTAATTCTTAGGAATAACTCACTTAAATCTGTCCAAACCAGAGTCTAGTAGACATCCCGGGTATGATAAAGTTTGAAACACAAAATCATAAATTATAATATAATAAATAACTATAAATAATTATAACAAATAATAAAAATGATTCAATAATGTAATCAAATCAAAAACACAGAAATTTGTTCAGTTGCAGAATTGTTGCTGTCATTAGATTTAGTGTTTGATGACGAATTTCCCCAAAAAAAGCTATCGCTCAATTCTGCAAGTGATTCTAAATTTATCATCGCTGTTTTCTAGCTGGTCTAAAACCACTTTTGACATAAAGGGACGCTTTTTGGTTGCTATGGACAATCTCCAAATTCCAGGCAGAAAAAACTGTATTTATAATATAAAAGTGCATGCAGGGCACTGGACAGACCACTAGGGACAAAGGGAATGTGTATTTTTTTTATACAGTACTGTAATCTGTAAAATTACAGTATACTGTATGTGTATTGTGTTTTTCCTTTTTTGAATTTGGCGCCGATCTCCGCCCCCGTGCGCCGCAATGTCACAGGGAACGGAGCTCGGCGGCACTGTATGTGAATCGAGCGAGGAGACAGCTCGCACACACAGCGGGAGACATCGCAGGATCCAGGGGACAAGGTAAGTAACTTTGCCTGGATACTGCGATGCAGTCCAAGTCTGGCTCGGGATTACCGCTAATGGTACTGAAATCTTACCCCGAGCCAGACTCAGGAATACCACTAGGCAGGTTAATATCATGCCTGGGGGTTCCCCCTAGTCTGCCTATAAAGTGGCACATGTGTGCAATGTATAGAACATGCCGCAGCAATAATGACATTTCTAAAGACATGCTGGTAGGTTAATTGGATTGTCCAAAAAATTGGCCCAGTATATATGTGTACGTATGTGTGTCCCAAGCGTGTCAAGATCCTACGGGGTAAATGACCGCACCAGCCAGCAAGACACTGGCTGCAAAAAGTGCCTTGAGGCGATTCAGTTCGCATCGTAGCGCTATACAATTCTTTCACTAAATCCTGGCCAGTAAAAGGAGCTAGATTAAAAAGATCAGTATCTCCCTGCTCACTATGGTCATACGCATCGAGGCCCATGGGTAAGACTGTGTTTATAAGCATTGTTTAATAATAATAATAATAATAAAGGAAAAAATGCAATGTGTTATATATACTATACTGATGGCACTATATACTCTGAACTGAATTATATATATTACACTGACTGCACTCTGCACTACATTATATATACGTACTACACTGACTGCACTATTTACTCTAAACTGTATTATATATATATATATATATATATATACACTACACTGACTGACTGCACACTACACTAACTACCCTGCCTAATCTCTATTATTTCACTATATACGTCCGCCGTGTAAGCAGCAGCCTTATATGGTGTGGGGCATGAACTTAGCCCCTGAGCCATGATTGGCCAAAGGCACCCGGCCTTTGGTCAATCATGGCTCTCACAGCACATCGTGCTGTGATTGGCCAAAGCATACAGATCTCGCAGTGTATTATTGGGCACTCCGCGGTGGGAGAACTTCTCCGTGTGCCCCATATGTTTGTTTGTTCTACAAACAAACAAACACCCGATGTTCGCGTTGAACTTACGTTAGGTAAAAAACATTATAAACAGTAAAATATACAAAACACTACAGTGCAATTTAAAAATGTAAAGTGCTATCAAACCTTTTTCCTACTTTTTGCTCAAATTACATAAACAAAAGTTACTTAGGAACCATTCCAATCCCTTAGAAACCTTAAAAATGTCCTTGAACTACCCTAAAACACCATTATGTTGCCTTTTCTTTTGAACATAATGCATTTCACCAACAGGAAACATTTCACCAAAAATCTACTAAATTTGATAAGGCAAAAGAGGCGAACTTCACTCACACCTTCCCATGACTGGATTCAAATTGATGCCATTAATTTCTGCATGTTTGTAAGATCCTCCAAAATGGATCTTGAGATTGAATTCAAGAGCATGCAACACTTTGATTGAAAGTCACCTAAATCACCATGGCATAATAAAGGATCAGTTTAATGAATTAAAGCAGAGTTCCAGCCACAAATTCTTTTTTTTTATAAAGTCAGCAGCTACAAACACTGTAGCTGCTTACTTTTAATAAAGGCATTTACCTGTCCAGGGAGCCCGAGATGTAGGCCCCCTCGAGGTCGATCTGTCCAATGGATCAGATGCAGGTGCCGCCATTCTAACTAAAGGAAACTGGGAGTGGAGCCTTGTGGCTTCACTCCCGGTTACCTACTGCGCATGCATGAGTCACGCGGTTCTTTGTGAATGGCCAGCTTGTCTTCTGGGACACACACAGGTTGCAGAAGAAAGTTGGGGGGGTGAGGCTTGCCGCACAAGAGGACATGACATCCTGTACCGTAGCCTGGCTGGAACGGAAATACACTTAGTACTGCAGAAAAGGTGAGTTAGAAAAAAAAAAATAGTTAGCCAAAAACGAGTGGTGGAGGGGTCATCTTTCCTTTAAGACAAAGTTCTAAAGTGGGTGAAACTCCACTTTAAGTATGTTGTCTTTATCGAGATTAAGTCTTTGGAAACTGTTTCAAAAGATTCTTGTAAGAAAAGGATGTATTGATATAATAACATTCAATTTCGGTATAAATAAGTATATTTACATATATAGACAAAGATCTTGAAAATGATGTTGGTAATTTGATTAGAAGTAAAGCTGATCATACATTAGTAGATTTTTGAAATAATGTTCTGACTAACAGACGTATGAAAATTTGTTCTCTTACAACTACCCACCGATTTTGAAACATCTAACAAATTTGATGAATTCTTGGGCCCATCTTTCGATTTCTTGGATGGGAAGAATAAATGCCGTAAAAATTACGATATTGCCAAAAATATTATGTTTGTTTAGAGTTTTGCCAATTTCCGATACCAGCATACTATCTGAGAATAATACAGAAGAAATCAACATCATATATTTGGGGCTCTACCAAACCGAGAGTGCAATTACGCACACTTTATCTTCCTAAAGTAAATGGGGGCTTAGGTTGTCCAAATTTTGCATGTTATTATAGGGCAGCACATATAGCTAGTCTCAGTAAATACGATGCTAATAATAAAATCCCACTATGGGTATTAATAGAAGCTGCCGAATGCGATCCAATTTCAGTCTCAAATTTACTTTGGATCCCCTCTAAATACCGTAAATTTATACAAAATCCTATTACTAAACATTTTATCTCTCTCTGGGATAGATCTAAAATTAAAAATCAACTACAATCCCTACACAACCATCTACTCTCATTTTACAAAAACCCTGCATTTTTTCCAGCATGGGTCTCTCCTAAATCTTTTAGAGAATGGACTTCTCGGGATATCCTATTTATGTCCAAATGATAAACTCATCATCAATCATCCCTTTCCCAACCCTTTGCGAAACCTACGGTTTACCACAATCAGAACTATTTAGATACCTCCAAATAAAATAAAAAATTCACACCATTATTAAATACTTCAACCCCAATATCCCGACTGACCAGTTTTGAAACAATCTGTATAAGGTGGAGCAATATCCACCTTATACTCTCAGCTACTGATTCAAGCAGATGCAGGCAAACCACATTATGTCCGGAAATGGGAGGAGGATTTACAAAGAGAATTAGATGATTCAAAATGGAACCAGATATGGTCAACGGCAAAATCAGCCTCCCCTAACATATTAGCTGTTGAGGCTAATTATAAAGTACTAACAAGATGGTACCTTGTACCAGCTAGGATAGTGAAATATGTTCCAAATTATTCAGCACAATACTTTCAGGGATGCACAGAGTTGGGAACACAGTTTCACATTTGGTGGTTCAAGTTTTTTTTCAAATGGCCTAGGAAATGATGGGTAAGACAATCCCTCTAGACCCAGCAATAGCATTACTCAATTTGAAACCAGAAAGTATAACGCACATACAATTTTAATTGCTAGCGCAATTTTTTACAGCAGCTAAACAAGCATTAGCAAAGGCCTGAAAATCTCCTAAACTAAACATAAACAAACTATTTCCTAGGTTGAATAGTGCTTTGACTCGTGCTAAGATGACAGCAATAGAGATGGACACGATCCCCAAGTTTGAAAAATTGTGGCAGCCCTGGATTAACTATACCATGCCAGCAACCTTTGACAACAAAGTACTTTTACCATGGTAGCTGAGACAAATGGCTTAAATAATTATTATTCTAGCTGCAGCGGTGGCTCCGGGCCTGACCACGCGGACTTCTTCTCTCTTCTTCTACTTTCCCTTTTTTCATTCCTATTTCTTCCATCTCCTTTATTTTTCATTATATATTTTTTTTTTCCGTTTCTTGCTTCATTTGATTTACATAAGAATATTACTTGAGATTGAAACTCTTGTTTTTTTTTTTAACATCAATCTTACAGGTTGTATAAAGCCATAGACAAGTTTGTTGTTTCTATGGAACATATATTGTTCATGTATCTTTCAAATGTATTAATAACATTACTATAACACATATTTAGATATTGAGTAACTACCTTCTAATTAACAAAAATATGTTCTTGAATAGGCATAACTGTGCATTTTCACTTGTCAGAACTATGAATATTTAAGACTATTTGTATAATACTTCTTGTATACCTTAATAAAATATTTTGACATGGAAAATTTGTATGCAAATTTATCAATGACTTGAAGAATCTCTTTCAAAAGAACTTCAAAATTTTGTTTGCTTTTAACATTCTATTTTTGAATGAATGAAGTTTCCCTAAAGAAAGCATTCACGGTTAGAATTGTGTTAATTTGAGAAGAATTTTCCATCCTGCTCCTTCAAATGTTCTTGTCACTGCAGTAGAAAATGACTGTTGTTTTTACCACACCAGCGATTCACAAATTGAACAAATATTACCAAAACAAAAGTTTTCAAACAAAATTCTTCTAATGTATGGCCACTTTGTATGTCCATACACTAGATGGTTGTGTATGAACAAAATAGTTATAAAGCAGTAAAATATTAAAAAAAGGTTGAATTGTCAGTCATTTGAACAATAAATTATAGCCCCCAGACAGCAATGGTAAAAAATAGAGAGGGATCCACTAAAAGCAAAGAGCTAAGAAAGGGAAAGATGGAGGAGCATTCAATGGTTAAGATAACTGTTATAGTACGGCACTGTCGGCAGAGCATGCAAGATGTTACATGCGTGCGATTGCATGCTATGTGATGACACCAATGTGTTAGCATGTGTGGGGCCACTAGAGTATATGTCTGATTAAGTGCACTAGCACTTATCATCAAAGCACTTTTACCCCTTATGAAGCCACAAAGAGAGATGAAACACGTAGTGTTGTCTGTTTTTTAGACATGTGCACACTGAAATATTCAGTTTCGGAATTTCATTTTCATCCGAAAAATAAAATTATTTAGTTACTTCCGAAATTCGTTTTTATTTATTTTGTTTCGTTAAAAAATGCATTAGTCCAAAAATCCGAATTAATTAAGGTCGAATCTGTCATTGAAGGCTTATGGTGTCTGTCAAATGTTCTAAGAAGATTTGACGAAGCAGCTAAACTGTACGACGCCGCAATCATACATTTCCGGTCGAATACTCCGCCCACAAGCTATAGTAGAATTTGAATGTTGTATGACTAGTAATAATTATATTTATTAATTATTATTACTAGTCAGCCAACATTAGAATTCTTCTATAGCCTATGGGCGGAGCATTTGACCATAAATGTCCGCTCGTGGCGATCGTATGTTTTTACAGTAGCTGCTTCCACGAATCTTCATGTCTCTATAATGTCAAATCTTTTCTCTCTATGTCAAATCTTTTCTCTCTATGTCAAATCTTTTCTCTCTATGTTGAATTTTCATGTCTCTATAATGTATAATCTCTATGTCGAATAATCTCGGATTAATAGAGTTAGGTTAGGCACATTCAACCGCAGATTCGATAGACACAGATCGCTATTGTCACCGTCATGTCGAATCTTCTATCTATATCGAACTGTTGTCGCAACTAAATGAAAATAAAACATTTTTTATGTTGGATCTTTCGGATTTCGGACTCTGCACATTCGTTTGTTAAAATGAACTCGAATATCCCCGAAATTCGGACGAAAACGAACGCACATGTCTACTGTTTATTATATTTTATAGTGAGGATAATGATAGAGGAAATAAATAGGTAGTTGGTTAGCACTTTCAGGCCTATGCCTAAGTATGACATCTGTTGCTTACAAGTTAAAATCAGAATTTTTTGCTAAAAAAATTCTTAGAACCCCAAACATTTTATATATATATATATATATATATATATATATATATATATATATATATATATATTTAGCTGAGAATCTAGAGAATAAAATGACGATCGTTGCAATATTTTATGTCAAACTGCATTTGCGCAGCTGTCTTTCAAGCCCAATTTTTTGAAAAAAAAAAAAATTCACGAATTAAAAAAAAAAAACTAAACAGTAAAGTTATCCCAATTTTTTTTTTGTATAATGTGAAAGATGATGTTATGCCGAATAAATAGATACCAACATGTCATGCTTTGAAATTGTGCACACTCCTGGAATGGCGACAAACTACGGTACCTAAAAATCTCCATAGGCGACATATTAAAAAAAATAACGGTTACCAGGTTAGAGTCACAGAGAAGGTCTAGTGCTACAATTATTGCACTCACTCTGACGATCGCAGCAATACCTCACATGTGTGATTTAAACACTGTTTACATATGCGGGCGCGTGACTTACGTGTGTGTTTTCTTTGCTGCACGAGCTCACGGGGACTGGGGCACTTTTTTTTTACGTTTTTTTTTCATTGCCTCTTTAGAAAAAAAAATTTGATCACTTTTATTGCTGTCACAAGGAATGTAAACATCCCTTGTGACAGTAATAGGTGGTGACAGGTACTCTTTATGGAGGGATCGGGGGTCTAAAAGACTCCAAATCCCTCCTTTGCACTTCAAAGTATTCAGATCACCAAAAACTGTGACTCTGAATACTGTCATTTTTTTTTAAATCACCACCTTTGGCAGCCGAGTAAACCGGAAGTGATGTTGTGACATTGCTTCTGTGTTTACACATAGGAGACTGGAACAAAGCCATTTCCAGCTTTGTTTCAGTCTTACTCAAGCCGGCGGACATGCCGGATTGTGCAGCAGGCATCCTTCCGGTATAACCCCTTAAAACCGAGGCTGCATACTGTATATACGTACGGTCGGCGCTAAGGGGATAGGAAGGAAAGGAGAAAACACTAAAGATGATACAGAAGATCAATTATTGAGAAACATAAACTGAGGATTAGTGCTAAAAGTTAAATAATCTTTAATTTATTGGGACAGAGTGTTAAAGCATTGAGGAGAAGACAAGAGATGTACCACGAGTACCAAGAAAAAGGATAAATAGTACAGCTTCCATCATAGAGTAGTACAATTGTGAAGAGTAGGGTGCTGATGCTTTTAATGAAAACAGGAAATTTAGAAAACATGCAAGAGTTTTAAGAGAGTCTCTGTAGAGGATATGTTTTAGCATCTTGTGGGTTTGGTGTTGGATGCAGAAATTATTTTCCTACAATGATACAGTTTATTATAAATGGAGGATTGAATATATGTACAGTAAAACCTTGGATTGCGAGCATAATTGTATATCAAAGCAAATTACCCCATAAGAAATAATCTAAACTCAAATGATTTGTTCCACAACCATTTATTCATAAGTCCTTCAGTTTATAGTCCATATAAAAAGATAATAGCAATGTGTAACCGTAAAATGTCCATCCACAAATGGAAACCTTCACAAGGGGATTAGAAGCAAAATCCAGCAGGAGCTACAGAGTATAAAATAGAAGAGAGGATCCTATAAGTATAGCAATATGGTTACATTTAATGAAGGTACAACATTTTGCCACTCACATGGATGATGATTAAAAGAGGCACATCTAAGTACACAGGCATCCGGGGGGAAAGCTGTCCACATAGACCGTCCTCCGCACCGCCGGCTCTCACCAATGTCAGTCTGCAATCGTGACCGGGAAGACTACCCTGCAGTAGAGCGATCTGAGAGCGAGGCTTGAAGCGCTCATGGAGCGCAGAGTGAATGGGATGACATCGATGGCAGTGAGGAGGACAGTCTATGTGGACAGCTTTACACCGGATGCCTGCATACTTAAATGTTCCTGTTTTAATCATCAACCATGTGAGTTTCTAAATGTTGTACATTCATTAAATGTAACCATATTGCTACACTTAGAGGCACCTCTCTTCTCTTTTATCCTCAGTTGTGACATGACACTACTCTTATATCAAGACATCGCTTGTATATCAAGTCAAAATGTATTTACAAATTTTGCTTGTCTTGCAAAATGCTCTCAAACCAAGTTTTTACTGTATATATATATATATATATATATATATATATATATATTCAAGAGTTTATGATTGTAACTTTTGGAGCCTAATCTCAAAGTCTTTACCAGAGTTTTAGTAATGGTTCATTTCAAAATAATAGTATGTAGCCAGCTCATTAATAATTAAACAGCCTAATTTTGTACGTATTGATAATCATTAGAAAATTGTATCTTCTTTTATCTGTGACCCATGTTTCATAGAGTCTCCAGAGTGGCAATTTGCAGTACTTAGCAATGTGAACATTTAAGGAAAAGCAACATATTGCCTATTATAATTGAGTTTCTTGTCTAACTTGCTATCATGTAGGTTAATTACTTAATAAAATATTAAAATCATTTCCATTTTCAACTTGGGTTTCTAAACCATTTTTGAGATTACATCATTCAGTTTTACCACATATACCCTTCTCTGAGTTCAATTAAAATACTTCTTCCATTTGTTTCAACCCAAAATCTCTAAGGACATGATGATTATGTTTCTGATATCTCAGTATGTTAGTTTTAAATAGAAATACATGTTTAAATCACATATTATCCAAATTGTCAATATCAATTGTTTTATAGGAGTTCAACACAATATTTAACATGGAATGTAAACTAGAAATGTATATCATTTATAGAAATGAGTGAGCATAAAATATTTTTTAAGGTTCAATTGCAGAGAGTGCAGTAGAGTATATGGGCATATTTGTTTTACAATTCTGAACATGAATATGCAGCCATAGCAGGGCATGAATGCATGCAAGCAACCTTTCAGGTCCAAGACTCCCGGCATCAAGAATAAGTGAAACATCTGCAGCTCACCTAAATAAAAAAAATGTTTCCTACTCTAAAGTACCATTTATAAGTAACATTAAAGGGTTGGCTTTTTTTTGCATTAAAATAAAAAAACATGTTATTCTTACCTGCTCTGTGAAATAGTCTTGTACAGAGCAGCCCCAATCCTCCTCTTCTACACTCTGTGCCATTCCTGCAGAGCAGAGCTGTGTGCCATGGCCAAGATTCCTGTGTGCATGCCAGCCAGAGAGCCCGAGTCCGCAAACCCAGACTGGGTGGAAGCCTCTGCAGCAGTGGCAGCGCGCTGCTGGAGGGCTTCACTTTAAGGTAAGTCTTTCCTAATATGCAATGCATACTAGCACATTATGATATTGCCTTACAAGGGGAATTTTTTTTTTCATATAGTTTACTTTATTACCGCTTCAATGCTTTCCAAATGTGAAAATTTTGGCTTTAGAATCACTTTAAATATACTATTGAAAGTATTTTGTTATACCTGTTCATCATGTCAGAAATTAAGAGCTGTTCAACGCCTTGTGTACTTTCCCTGTGCTACTTAGTTCTTACCTTAGAAGTACAGAATGATTGCCTTTTATGATGTAAAGATGGAAGAGTGGGAATGTGTAAGTAGCTTAGCAAAAGAAAACTGGGTAGGGCTGATACCACTCAGTCCATATCAATGCTGTGTGTTATCCCACAGCCCACAGCAGGAGTTGAGTGTATTTTTGACAGATGAACAGATAATTTTCTTTACTTGTAGGGTCTTCAAAAGGTAAAAAAAAAAAAACACTGGCAAATGTGCATGTATTAAAGAGATTTACTGCATATGCATATTTTTTATATTTTGCTCTGATGTATACTTTAACCTTAACAAGGTTCTTGAATGAAGCCAGCCTTGGCATATGATTAGTAATGATGAAAAATCACATAGACTATTTTTTTAAAATTAATATTTATGAATTAATATTTACTATAGGTGTTGTTCTACATGTAACAAAAATTGTTTTAACCTCATGTTTGTCTTTTTTTTTTATTCTTCCTTGCAGCTTGGGGCAAGTAAACTGTACCTAATCCCTCCCCCTAATTCCCGCACCAAATCATAGGCTCTGTACAAGAAACCACTGCCTGTGAGCATCATGCTAGCATTTTTCAAAGAAGCACTATTTTTAAAGCCCTTCTATTACCTATCTGGTAAAGGTCATTAGGACTGGTGTCGAAATGGATGGGTGCCTTCAAACAAGCAGCCTTTTAGCAACGTGGATCAAAATTTACATGCTTAATTCATGGGCTGGTGCCATTTAGGAAGTAATTACAAGTTTTTGCACAAAAACTGTTGGAGGGGAACCCAGTTTTTGTCTTGATTAAGTCAGGACCCTAAACCGCTGGAGCATGGAGAAAAAGAAGCTGCAGAAATTGGTCTAGTTGCAGGGAGGAGCAGAGGATCTATTAAATGAAACTTTTTTTTGTTGCCCTACATCAAAACAAGCATTTTTTTTAGTTCCATGAAGTTGGCCTTTAATATAAGGTTACCATACCTGTTTCCTGGGGACAGTCCCCATTGTTAGGGGTCTGTCCCCAGGAAACAGGTGTCCCGTAATTTGTTCCTGGGAGTCAACACCATAAACTTCACAGTGTGCAGGCTGTAATTCGTCACTCTGTGCAGGTGTCACTTCAAAAGTGGAACAAATTCATTGGCCTCATAAATTTGGCCTTCCCTACACTACCGTTTCTTGCTGGCCAGCCAGAGCTCGAACATTTGATGAGCGATCCACTTTGGGTGGGGGGGGGGGTGATGTCCCTCGATTCCTAGCACAGTTTGATCCCATTAGGGTGCTGGGATTGAGGAGCCCTCACCTTTCTCTGATACTGGCAAAGGCCACAACGCTATCAACCTTAATCCTCCGGATTCTGTAAGCTGTAGATGTGTTACTCTTGTTGCATGTAATGTCTTTTCAACAGAGTTGTAAACATTTGTTCATGTTGGACCTGTTCTAATGTTTTTATATATACCTCAATAAAAATCTATTGACATCTATTGAAAGCAAAAATGGTACAAATAGAGCTTTCTGCATATGCACAGCCATTCATGCTGCTGCATATGTGCAGACCACACCCGATGTGTCGTTTTGGGTTGATGCTTAATTTTAATTTTAATGTCATATGACGTCCTGTCAGAACTAGAGTGTCCTCCGCCCGCCGTCAATTGACGGTGGGCGGGGGACAAGTGGTTAAAAGCAGTGCAGCCATTGGCTTGCGCTGCTGTCAATCACATCCAATGATGCGACGCGCCGGGGCCGGGGCCGAGTGATACAATGAGCAGCAATAGACGCCGGCTGTATCACGGGAGTGCGCCGCAAGAACTAACCACCATGCGAGAGAGCTTGCATGAAGGTGGCTAGTTCTTGCGGGGAGGAGCCGAAACAGCCGCCGAGGGACACCAGAAGACGAGGTTTGGGGCCACTCTGTGGAAAACGAGCTGCACAGTGGAGGTAAATATAACATGCTTGTTATTTAAAAAAAAAAAAAAAAAAGTTGCCTTTACAACCCCTTTAATTTACCAGATAAAATGAAGTAAACAAGAAAAAATAAACTGTTAGATTTATATATATAATAATTCCCCTATCTTCATTAGCAGCTTCCTGGTGGTCTTGACACACAACGTCAGGAAAAGTGCAAAAGTGATAAATTCATTATAATTTATCATTAGAGCGTTATCTTGTATTGGCCACACTTAATTGTCATAAGATATAGCTATAGTAGGTCTTGAAAGCAATAAAGGTTATGTAAAGAATCAAGAAAATACGTTTCCTATTTTTCATTAGGAGTCTTAACATTAAAGTCATCATTTGGCTGTGCACTAAATTTGATGCAGATATTTGATGTCTTTTTGACTTTTACTGAAACTTAGTACCAATTAATTATTGCAGTTAATTTTAATTACTTTGCTAAATTGCTATTAAAATGGTAACAAATGGCAAATTTGCATCTAATATATTAATTTAAATACATCACACATGAAGGTTATCTTAGGCAGTTATAATATAATTAATATAGTAGTTTTTAACTGCCTAAGTAAGTTTAAAGGCATAGTGGTTGTAAATAGCTAATATAGGGCCTGATATATTAAGGTTTAAGGTGTTTAATGCTGTAAAATAACATTTCCAGATATATCAGGTAAGTTCCTGTTGAACCTTCAGTTTAGTTTGTTCCTTTTTTGTCAAAATTATGGTTAAAAGCATATAATTAAGCCATATACACTCACCGGCCACTTTATTAGGTACACCTGTTCAATTGCTAGGTAACACAAATTGCTAATCAGCAAATCACATGGCAGCAACTCAATGTATTTAGGCATCTAGATGTGGTGAAGATGACTTGCTTAAGTTCAAACCGAGTATCAGAATGGAAGCAAGGGGATTTAAGGGACTTTCAACGTAGCATGGTTGTTGGTGCCAGGCGGCTGGTCTGAATATTTAAAAAACTGCTGATCTACTGGGATTTTCATGCACAACCATCTCTTGGGTTTACAGAGAATGGTACAAAAAAGAAAACAATTTCAGTGAGCGGCAGTTGTGTGGACGGAAATGCCTTGTTAATGTCAGAGATCAAAAGAGAATGTGCAAACTGGTTTGAGATGATAGAAAGGCAATAGTAACTCAAATAACCACTCATTACAACCAAGGTATGCAGAATATCATCTCTGAATGCCCAACACATCGAAACTTGAAGCAGATGGGCTACAGCAGCAGAAAAAGACCACACCAGGTGCAACTCTCATCAGCTAAGAACAGGAAACTGAGGCTACAATTCACACAGGCTCACCAAAATTGTACATTAGAAGAGTGGAAAAACGCTGCATGGTGTGATAAGTCTCTATTTCAGCTGTGACATTCAGATGGTAGGGTCAGAATTTGGCGTAAAAAACATGAAAGCATAGATCCATCTTGCCTTGGCTGGTGGTGGTAGTGTAATAGTGTGGGGGATATTTAGTTGGCACACTTTGAGCCCCTTAGTACCAATTGAGGATCGTTTAAATGCCACGGCCTACCTGAGTATTGTTGCTGACCATGTCCATTCCTTTATGACTACAGTGTACCCATCTTCTGATGGCTACTTCTAGCAGGATAATGCACCATGTCACAAAGTTCAAATCATCTCAAACTGGCTTATTGAACATTACAATGAGTTCACTGTACTCCAAATGGCCTCCACAATCACCAGATCTCAATCCAATAGAACAATTTGGGATGTGGTGGAATGGGAGATTTGCATTATGGAAGTGCAGCCGACAAATCTGCAGCAACTGCGTGATGCCATCATGTCAATATGGATCAAAATCTCTGAGGAATGTTCCCAACACCTTGTTGAATCTATGCCATGAAGAATTAAGGCAGTTCTGAAGGCAAAAGGAATCCAACCTGGTACTAGCAATGAGTACTTAATAAAGTGGCCGGCGAGTGTAATATATTGATAATCATTTGCAAATTTTGAGTTATTTATAGAATAATTACAAGCATAGGAATTTTATACATAGTTACATTGGTCCTACTTGGACCAATGTAACTATGTATATACTATACTTGGCTAATGCCTCTGGAAGCTGAAAATCACTGCTACTTCAGTGACCTCCACTTACTTCCAAGTCCCATGCCAAACAGCTGCACCTCTGCTTACTAAACCCAGGAGGTCAGCCGCTTGGCACGGGCACCAATTCAAAGAATGAAAGAATGCAAAGTGTAGTCCATTAGGAGCACAGGGTAACTGAGAAAATATGTCTTGGATTACTTAAAATGGGACAGTAATACTTATCCACAATATCTCCCAGGATATATGTAAAGACTATTCTTGGTTTGTTTGATTCTGAACTCAACATGTTAATTGAAAGAGCTGATCACATTGGCCTCTGTACAATGTAGGAGACGGGCCGACTCCTACTGGAGCTCTTGCTATTGTGTGGAGGTGTACTGTGTTTATACTTATTATTAGTGATGAGCCGAACACCCCCGGGTTCGGTTCGCACCAGAACCCGCGAACGGACCGAAAGTTCGAACGAACATTAGAACCCTATTAAATACAATGGATGCGAACGTTCGAATTCTAAAGTGCTAATTATAACAACTATTATGCATGTTATTGTCCTAAAAAGGGTTTGGGAACCCGGGTTCTGCACCAGGGGACATGTATCAATGCAAAAAGAAGTTTTAAAAACGGTCGTTTTTCGGGAGCAGTCATTTTAATGATGCATAAAGTGAAAAAAAAAAAGTCAAATATTCCTTTAAATATCGTACCTGGGGGAAGTATGCCTGTGAAGTGCCACGTGTTTCCCGTGTTTAGAACTGTCCCCTGCACAAAATGACACTTCTAAAGGAAAAAAAAAGCCATTTAAAACTGCTTGCGGCTTTAATGTAATGTCTGGTCCCGGTAATATGGATGAAATTCTTTAAGAAAAATGGCATAGCTACCCCATTGACCCCCCCCCTACCCCAGCCCATTACCAGCCCCATTGGGTCTTGTATGGATATTAAGGGAACCCCGCACATAAAATAAAAAAGGCCCTATATACTCTGAACAGCCCTATACAGGCGGTGCATACAAGACAGGGACTGTAGGTTTGTTCTTATGTAGAGTCTGTTTGTAATTTTGAACAGGTACATTGTTGAAGTGTAGCTCCAGACCAAAAATCTATTTTTAAACTTTTTGGAAAACATAGGTAAGGGTTATCACCCCTGTAACATTTGTTTTGCTGTCTGTGCCCCTGTTCAGAACATTTCACCTCACTTTCCGTCCCAATGACAACTGTTTTTGAAATGTGGTGTTTTTCTTGAAACAAGGATTGCTGATAAAGCATCAGTACAGAGGAGACACCTTTCTCCCATATTTATTCTTACAGGAGAGAATTTTCCTTCCTAGTGGTAGATTTCCTCTCACTTCCTGTTGTCTTCTTGCGTTTGCAAGTAGGAGTCGTTTGTAAGTTGGATGTTTGAAAGTAGGGACCTGCCGTATATACTCTGCAGAAATAGGCCCCTTAGTTGTTGGTGTTGGCACAACACTGTAAGCACTCACAGTTACTCTTGGTTGGTGCTGGAACGCCCTGCTGTCAACTATTATATCAGGAATTTTAATTACATATAATTGTTGAACAGTGGTAGTAAAAATTGGGCCTTTGATGGTGGTGCTGGTGCCACAACACTGTAAGCCCTGACAGTTACTCTTGGTGGGTGCAGCAATGGGCCCTGCTGTGAATTTTTAGATCAAGAATTGTAATTACATGCCCTGTTGAACAGGGGCTGAAAAATTGGGCCTTAGGCACTGGTAGGCACAACACTGCAACCCCTCACAGATACTGTACTTGGAGCACAGCAATGAGCCCTGTTGCAAAGTATTGCTTCAAAAATTGTAATGACACGCCCCCTGTTAAACAGGGGCTGAAAAATTGGGCCTTAGGCACTGGTGGCACAACACTGCAACTCCTCACAGATACTGTACTTGGAGCACACCAATGAGCCCTGTTGCAAAAGTATTGCTTCAAAAATTGTAATGACACGCCCCTGTTAAACAGGGGCTAGAAAAATTGGGCCTTAGGCACTGGTGGCACAACACTGCAACTCCTCACAGATACTGTACTTGGAGCACAGCAATGAGCCCTGTTGCAAAGTATTGCTTCAAAAATTGTAATTACACGCCCCTGTTAAACAGGGGCTGAAAAATTGGGCGTTAGGCACTGGTGGCGGCACCCATAAACAAAAATGATCTTACAAGCTATCATCATCAATCGTATCATTGAGGACTCGGAGGAGGAGGATAGCCAGTCAACATAACAGCACAGGCACTCAGCATCAGCATCAGTCTTGAGGGATGTGACATGATAAAATCAATTAGTCTGTTATATCAGCATCAGGTGTGTGGTAGCTGGTGGTGATCCAAGACTGGTTCATCTTGATGAAAGTCAGTCGATCAACCGAGTCGGTGGACAGGCGCACCCTGTGATCCGTGACAAATCCTCCAGCAGCACTGAATGTGCGTTCCGAAAGAACGCTGGATGCAGGACAGGCCAGTAGCTCAAATTGCATACTGTGCAAGCTCTGGCCAGTGATCCATCCTCAAGACCCCAGTAAGCCAGAGGATTTTCGGTGGGGAAGGTGTCCAAGTCTGACCTTGCCCCTAGATATTCCTGCACCATGTTTATCAGACGCTGGCGATGGTTGCTGGAACCGATCATACTTTGGGGCTGCGGACTAAAGAATTGTCTGAACGCATCGGTCAGACGGCCACCTTCCCCACCGCTCCTTCTTTGACTGGCCGAAGCCTCAGCAACTCGTTGTCCAGGACCAGGAGTTTGCAACCTCCCAGTCTCTGGGGAACGCGTTGCACAGACCTTTCTGCAAGGCCTCCCGGAGTTGTCTCATCCTCTGCTCCCCTGCGACGGTAACATAAGGTCCGCAACCTTACCCTTGTACCGTGGATCAAGGAGAGTGGCCAGCCAGTAATGGTCCCTCTCCTTGATCCGAAGAATACGAGGATCCTTCCGCAGACTTTGCAGGATCAGGGAGGCCATGCAGCGTAGGTTTGCTGAGGCATTCGCTCCGGAGTCCTCTGGGTCACTAAGGACGACATGATCCGCAGCCACCTCCTCCCAGCCACGTACAAGTCCACTGGTTTCTTGGGACTGTAAATCATCCCTAAAAGACTGCTGCTGATGATGCTGAGTGCCAGCCTCCACCTCCATGCTGACACAATCCTCCTCCTCCTCCTCCTCCTCCTCCTCCTCTCCTCTTCCTGTGCGATGGGTGGGACAGAAGGAACACTGTCTGGGTAAAGGGGGCCTTGAGAGGCAAGGAAGTCCTCCTCTTCCTGCCTCTGTTCTGCCTCAAGTGCCCTGTCCATTATTCCACGCAGCGTGTGCTCCAACAGGTGGACAAGAGGTACAGTGTCACTGATGCATGCACTGTCACTGCTTCACCATCCTCGTGGCCTCCTCAAATGGTGCCAGGACAGTGCATGCATCCCTGATCATGCCCCACTGGCGTGGAGAAAAAAAAACCAAGCTCCCCTGACCCTGTCCTGGTGCCGTAGTCGCACAGGTACTCATTGATGGCCCTCTGCTGCGTGTGCAGCCGCTGCAGCATGGCCAACGTTGAGTTCCACCTGGTGGGCATGTCACATATAAGGCGGTTCTTGGGCAGGTTCAACTCCTTTTGCAGCTCAGCCAGGCGAGCACTGGCATTATAAGATCTGCGGAAATGCACACAGACTTTCCTGGCCTGCCTCAGGACATCCTGTAAGCCCGGTACCTGCCCAAGAAGCGCTGCACCACCAGGTTAAGGACGTGAGCCACACAGGGCACATGGGTCAGTTGTCCCTGTCGGAGGGCGGAGAGGAGGTTGGTGCCATTGTCGCAAACCACCATTCCTGGCTTAAGCTGGCGTGGCGTCAACCACCTCTCGGCCTGGCCCTGCAGAGCAGACAGGACCTCTGCCCCAGTGTGGCTTCTGTCCCCCAAACACACCAGCGCAAGCACGGCATGGCATCTTTTTGCCTGCGTACTTGCGTAGCCCCGTGAACGGCTACGGAGCACCGCTGGTTCATAGGACAAACCACAGGAAGAGGCCATGGAGGAAGAAGAAGAGGAGGGGGTGGAGGAGAGAGGTGTGTCACAACCAGTAGTAGCTTTTGGAGGCGTGGCGGTGGGACAACTCCAACACTACTGCACCTTGTCCTGAATCCTTCCCAGCTGCCAAAAGAGTGACCCAATGGGCCGTGAAAGAAAGGTAACGTCCCTGTCCATGCCTGCTGGACCATGAGTCCAGCGGTAATATGCACCTTACCGCTGACCGCTCCTGTCCAGCGAGGCCAAGACATTGCCTTCCACATGCCGGTAGAGAGCCGGAATAGCCTTCCGTGAGAAAAAGTGGCGTTTGGGAACCTGCCACTGAGGAACTGCACATTGCACAAACTCACGGAAGGGGGCCGAGTCTACCAACTGAAAAGGCAGCAGTTGAAGCGCTAGCAATTTAGCCAAGCTAGCATTCAACCGCTGGGCATGTGGATGGCTGGGAGTGAACTTCTTTCGACGGTCCAGCAGCTGGGGCAGGGAAATTTGCCTGCTAGAATCGGACGTCGGTGTACTGCTAGCAGAGTGGGCGCAAGTACTTGGCTGTGACACACCTAATTCTACACCTTCATTCCTCTCAGTGCATGTTTCAGAGAGGACTGAAGTTATAGTGGGGTTGGAGATCCCAGCTGATGCGGTGCAAGGAGAGGTCCGCTTTGTTCTTTGGTGTGGGTCTTTGAGGTAGGCTTGCCAACGAGCTGCATGGCAGGTCAACATATGTCTGGTCAGGCATGTGGTACCCAAGCGGCTGATGTTTTGGCCACGCGATATACGCTTGAGACATATGTTGCAAACAGCAGCTGTGCGATCTGATGCACTAGCCTCAAAAAAGGCCCACACCAAAGAACTTTTTGAATGACGGGCAGAGGCAGCGCCCTGCACAGGCGGAGCTCTGCGGTGTGATTCCGTCGGTGTACTGCCCTTACGCTGGCCACCAAAGGGCATCCTGCCTCGTTGGAGATGTGCCTCCTCCTCATCCTCCTCCTCCTCCTCTCTCCTATTAGGCACCCACGTGGAGTCAGTGACCTCATCATCCCCTCCCTCCTCATCACTGGAGCCAATCTGGCAGTATGCTGCAGCTGCTGGAACATGACTGCCAGATTGGTGTCCTTCTTGAGCATCCCCTCTGTCTGCTCTCACGCTACTGCCTTCCTCTAGCTGGGTTTCATCATCAGACCCTTCGAAACGCTGGGCATCCTCCTGGAGCATGTACCCAACACTGTGCTGAAACAGTTCGGGGGACTCCTCAGGAGGAGGACATGGTGGGTCTAGGGAAGGAGTGACTGATGATTTGTCTGACATTGATACCAGGGAAGACGACGCTTTGGCAGCTGCTTTTCCAGTACCCTGAGCCTGGGTGAGAGAGGATGAGGAGGAGGAGGAGGGCTTGGTCATCCACTCTACCAAGTCTTCGGCATGATGTGGCTCAACATGTCCAGCTGCCGAAAAGAAGGACAAGCGTGTCCCATGGCCATGTGCTGATGACAATGCACCGCGTCCACGACCAGCACTGTTGCCCCCAGACACAGAGCCTGCTTGCCCTCTTTTATTGCCTCCTGACTGTCTGCCTCTCCTTGTTTGCCTTCCAGACATTCTAATAGATGGCCTGCAGGGAGATGGGAAAAAAGCAATAAGGGCTACCTTCAGGTGTCCTTCTCTGTCCCTTGAAACAAGGACTTGCAGAGTGAAATAAACTGACACTCTCCCTACCTACAGTTTTCTGTCCCTAGAATAAATGTTTTTTTTAATCACAATATAGCACAAGGACAATTCAGTCACTGTCCTTCCAGGTCCCTGGAAACAAGGACTTGCAGAGTGAAATAAACTGACACTCTCCCTACCTACAGTTTTCTGTCCCTAGAATAAATGTTTTTTTTAATCACAATATAGCACAAGGACAATTCAGTCACTGTCCTTCCAGGTCCCTGGAAACAAGGACTTGCAGAGTGAAATAAACTGACACTCTCCCTACCTACAGTTTTCTGTCCCTAGAATAAATGTTTTTTTTAATCACAATATAGCACAAGGACAATTCAGTCACTGTCCTTCCAGGTCCCTGGAAACAAGGACTTGCAGAGTGAAATAAACTGACACTCTCCCTACCTACAGTTTTCTGTCCCTAGAATAAATGTTTTTTTTAATCACAATATAGCACAAGGACAATTCAGTCACTGTCCTTCCAGGTCCCTGGAAACAAGGACTTGCAGAGTGAAATAAACTGACACTCTCCCTACCTACAGTTTTCTGTCCCTAGAATAAATGTTTTTTTTTAAGCACAATATAGCACAAGGACAATTCACTCACTGTCCTTACAGGTCCCTGGAAACAAGGACTTGCAGAGTGAAAGAAAAAAAACACTCTCCCTACCTACAGTTTTCTGTCCCTAGAAAAAATGTTTTTTTTAATCACAATATAACACAAGGACAATTCAGTCACTGTCCTTCCAGGTCCCTGGAAACAAGGACTTGCAGAGTGAAATAAACTGACACTCTCCCTACCTACAGTTTTCTGTCCCTAGAATAAATGTTTTTTTTAATCACAATATAGCACAAGGACAATTCAGTCACTGTCCTTCCAGGTCCCTGGAAACAAGGACTTGCAGAGTGAAATAAACTGACACTCTCCCTACCTACAGTTTTCTGTCCCTAGAATAAATGTTTTTTTTAATCACAATATAGCACAAGGACAATTCAGTCACTGTCCTTCCAGGTCCCTGGAAACAAGGACTTGCAGAGTGAAATAAACTGACACTCTCCCTACCTACAGTTTTCTGTCCCTAGAATAAATGTTTTTTTTAATCACAATATAGCACAAGGACAATTCAGTCACTGTCCTTCCAGGTCCCTGGAAACAAGGACTTGCAGAGTGAAATAAACTGACACTCTCCCTACCTACAGTTTTCTGTGCCTAGAATAAATGTTTTTTTTAATCACAATATAGCACAAGGACAATTCAGTCACTGTCCTTCCAGGTCCCTGGAAACAAGGACTTGCAGAGTGAAATAAACTGACACTCTCCCTACCTACAGTTTTCTGTCCCTAGAATAAATGTTTTTTTTAAGCACAATATAGCACAAGGACAATTCAGTCACTGTCCTTCCAGGTCCCTGGAAACAAGGACTTGCAGAGTGAAATAAACTGACACTCTCCCTACCTACAGTTTTCTGTCCCTAGAATAAATGTTTTTTTTAAGCACAATATAGCACAAGGACAATTCACTCACTGTCCTTCCAGGTCCCTGGAAACAAGGACTTGCAGAGTGAAATAAACTGACACTCTCCCTACCTACAGTTTTCTGTCCCTAGAATAAATGTTTTTTTTAATCACAATATAACACAAGGACAATTCAGTCACTGTCCTTCCAGGTCCCTGGAAACAAGGACTTGCAGAGTGAAATAAACTGACACTCTCCCTACCTACAGTTTTCTGTCCCTAGAATAAATGTTTTTTTTAATCACAATATAGCACAAGGACAATTCAGTCACTGTCCTTCCAGGTCCCTGGAAACAAGGACTTGCAGAGTGAAATAAACTGACACTCTCCCTACCTACAGTTTTCTGTCCCTAGAATAAATGTTTTTTTTAAGCACAATATAGCACAAGGACAATTCACTCACTGTCCTTCCAGGTCCCTGGAAACAAGGACTTGCAGAGTGAAATAAACTGACACTCTCCCTACCTACAGTTTTCTGTCCCTAGAATAAATGTTTTTTTTAAGCACAATATAGCACAAGGACAATTCAGTCACTGTCCTTCCAGGTCCCTGGAAACAAGGACTTGCAGAGTGAAATAAACTGACACTCTCCCTACCTACAGTTTTCTGTCCCTAGAATAAATGTTTTTTTTAAGCACAATATAGCACAAGGACAATTCAGTCACTGTCCTTCCAGGTCCCTGGAAACAAGGACTTGCAGAGTGAAATAAACTGACACTCTCCCTACCTACAGTTTTCTGTCCCTAGAATAAATGTTTTTTTTAAGCACAATATAGCACAAGGACAATTCAGTCACTGTCCTTCCAGGTCCCTGGAAACAAGGACTTGCAGAGTGAAATAAACTGACACTCTCCCTACCTACAGTTTTCTGTCCCTAGAATAAATGTTTTTTTTAATCACAATATAGCACAAGGACAATTCAGTCACTGTCCTTCCAGGTCCCTGGAAACAAGGACTTGCAGAGTGAAATAAACTGACACTCTCCCTACCTACAGTTTTCTGTCCCTAGAATAAATGTTTTTTTTAATCACAATATAGCACAAGGACAATTCAGTCACTGTCCTTCCAGGTCCCTGGAAACAAGGACTTGCAGAGTGAAATAAACTGACACTCTCCCTACCTACAGTTTTCTGTCCCTAGAATAAATGTTTTTTTTAAGCACAATATAGCACAAGGACAATTCACTCACTGTCCTTACAGGTCCCTGGAAACAAGGACTTGCAGAGTGAAAGAAAAAAAACACTCTCCCTACCTACAGTTTTCTGTCCCTAGAAAAAATGTTTTTTTTAATCACAATATAACACAAGGACAATTCAGTCACTGTCCTTCCAGGTCCCTGGAAACAAGGACTTGCAGAGTGAAATAAACTGACACTCTCCCTACCTACAGTTTTCTGTGCCTAGAATAAATGTTTTTTTTAATCACAATATAGCACAAGGACAATTCAGTCACTGTCCTTCCAGGTCCCTGGAAACAAGGACTTGCAGAGTGAAATAAACTGACACTCTCCCTACCTACAGTTTTCTGTCCCTAGAATAAATGTTTTTTTTAAGCACAATATAGCACAAGGACAATTCAGTCACTGTCCTTCCAGGTCCCTGGAAACAAGGACTTGCAGAGTGAAATAAACTGACACTCTCCCTACCTACAGTTTTCTGTCCCTAGAATAAATGTTTTTTTTAAGCACAATATAGCACAAGGACAATTCACTCACTGTCCTTCCAGGTCCCTGGAAACAAGGACTTGCAGAGTGAAATAAACTGACACTCTCCCTACCTACAGTTTTCTGTCCCTAGAATAAATGTTTTTTTTAAGCACAATATAGCACAAGGACAATTCAGTCACTGTCCTTCCAGGTCCCTGGAAACAAGGACTTGCAGAGTGAAATAAACTGACACTCTCCCTACCTACAGTTTTCTGTCCCTAGAATAAATGTTTTTTTTAAGCACAATATAGCACAAGGACAATTCAGTCACTGTCCTTCCAGGTCCCTGGAAACAAGGACTTGCAGAGTGAAATAAACTGACACTCTCCCTACCTACAGTTTTCTGTCCCTAGAATAAATGTTTTTTTTAAGCACAATATAGCACAAGGACAATTCACTCACTGTCCTTACAGGTCCCTGGAAACAAGGACTTGCAGAGTGAAAGAAAAAAAACACTCTCCCTACCTACAGTTTTCTGTCCCTAGAAAAAATGTTTTTTTTAATCACAATATAACACAAGGACAATTCAGTCACTGTCCTTCCAGGTCCCTGGAAACAAGGACTTGCAGAGTGAAATAAACTGACACTCTCCCTACCTACAGTTTTCTGTCCCTAGAATAAATGTTTTTTTTAATCACAATATAGCACAAGGACAATTCAGTCACTGTCCTTCCAGGTCCCTGGAAACAAGGACTTGCAGAGTGAAATAAACTGACACTCTCCCTACCTACAGTTTTCTGTCCCTAGAATAAATGTTTTTTTTAAGCACAATATAGCACAAGGACAATTCAGTCACTGTCCTTCCAGGTCCCTGGAAACAAGGACTTGCAGAGTGAAATAAACTGACACTCTCCCTACCTACAGTTTTCTGTCCCTAGAATAAATGTTTTTTTTAAGCACAATATAGCACAAGGACAATTCAGTCACTGTCCTTCCAGGTCCCTGGAAACAAGGACTTGCAGAGTGAAATAAACTGACACTCTCCCTACCTACAGTTTTCTGTCCCTAGAATAAATGTTTTTTTTAAGCACAATATAGCACAAGGACAATTCACTCACTGTCCTTCCAGGTCCCTGGAAACAAGGACTTGCAGAGTGAAATAAACTGACACTCTCCCTACCTACAGTTTTCTGTCCCTAGAATAAATGTTTTTTTTAAGCACAATATAGCACAAGGACAATTCAGTCACTGTCCTTCCAGGTCCCTGGAAACAAGGACTTGCAGAGTGAAATAAACTGACACTCTCCCTACCTACAGTTTTCTGTCCCTAGAATAAATGTTTTTTTAAGCACAATATAGCACAAGGACAATTCAGTCACTGTCCTTCCAGGTCCCTGGAAACAAGGACTTGCAGAGTGAAATAAACTGACACTCTCCCTACCTACAGTTTTCTGTCCCTAGAATAAATGTTTTTTTTAAGCACAATATAGCACAAGGACAATTCACTCACTGTCCTTACAGGTCCCTGGAAACAAGGACTTGCAGAGTGAAAGAAAAAAAACACTCTCCTACCTACAGTTTTCTGTCCCTAGAAAAAATGTTTTTTTTAATCACAATATAACACAAGGACAATTCAGTCACTGTCCTTCCAGGTCCCTGGAAACAAGGACTTGCAGAGTGAAATAAACTGACACTCTCCCTACCTACAGTTTTCTGTCCCTAGAATAAATGTTTTTTTTAATCACAATATAGCACAAGGACAATTCAGTCACTGTCCTTCCAGGTCCCTGGAAACAAGGACTTGCAGAGTGAAATAAACTGACACTCTCCCTACCTACAGTTTTCTGTCCCTAGAATAAATGTTTTTTTTAAGCACAATATAGCACAAGGACAATTCACTCACTGTCCTTCCAGGTCCCTGGAAACAAGGACTTGCAGAGTGAAATAAACTGACACTCTCCCTACCTACAGTTTTCTGTCCCTAGAATAAATGTTTTTTTTAAGCACAATATAGCACAAGGACAATTCAGTCACTGTCCTTCCAGGTCCCTGGAAACAAGGACTTGCAGAGTGAAATAAACTGACACTCTCCCTACCTACAGTTTTCTGTCCCTAGAATAAATGTTTTTTTTAAGCACAATATAGCACAAGGACAATTCAGTCACTGTCCTTCCAGGTCCCTGGAAACAAGGACTTGCAGAGTGAAATAAACTGACACTCTCCCTACCTACAGTTTTCTGTCCCTAGAATAAATGTTTTTTTTAAGCACAATATAGCACAAGGACAATTCACTCACTGTCCTTCCAGGTCCCTGGAAACAAGGACTTGCAGAGTGAAATAAACTGACACTCTCCCTACCTACAGTTTTCTGTCCCTAGAATAAATGTTTTTTTTAAGCACAATATAGCACAAGGACAATTCAGTCACTGTCCTTCCAGGTCCCTGGAAACAAGGACTTGCAGAGTGAAATAAACTGACACTCTCCCTACCTACAGTTTTCTGTCCCTAGAATAAATGTTTTTTTTAAGCACAATATAGCACAAGGACAATTCAGTCACTGTCCTTCCAGGTCCCTGGAAACAAGGACTTGCAGAGTGAAATAAACTGACACTCTCCCTACCTACAGTTTTCTGTCCCTAGAATAAATGTTTTTTTTAAGCACAATATAGCACAAGGACAATTCAGTCACTGTCCTTCCAGGTCCCTGGAAACAAGGACTTGCAGAGTGAAATAAACTGACACTCTCCCTACCTACAGTTTTCTGTCCCTAGAATAAATGTTTTTTTTAAGCACAATATAGCACAAGGACAATTCAGTCACTGTCCTTCCAGGTCCCTGGAAACAAGGACTTGCAGAGTGAAATAAACTGACACTCTCCCTACCTACAGTTTTCTGTCCCTAGAATAAATGTTTTTTTTAATCACAATATAGCACAAGGACAATTCAGTCACTGTCCTTCCAGGTCCCTGGAAACAAGGACTTGCAGAGTGAAATAAACTGACACTCTCCCTACCTACAGTTTTCTGTCCCTAGAATAAATGTTTTTTTTAATCACAATATAGCACAAGGACAATTCAGTCACTGTCCTTCCAGGTCCCTGGAAACAAGGACTTGCAGAGTGAAATAAACTGACACTCTCCCTACCTACAGTTTTCTGTCCCTAGAATAAATGTTTTTTTTAAGCACAATATAGCACAAGGACAATTCACTCACTGTCCTTACAGGTCCCTGGAAACAAGGACTTGCAGAGTGAAAGAAAAAAAAACACTCTCCCTACCTACAGTTTTCTGTCCCTAGAAAAAATGTTTTTTTTAATCACAATATAACACAAGGACAATTCAGTCACTGTCCTTCCAGGTCCCTGGAAACAAGGACTTGCAGAGTGAAATAAACTGACACTCTCCCTACCTACAGTTTTCTGTGCCTAGAATAAATGTTTTTTTTAATCACAATATAGCACAAGGACAATTCAGTCACTGTCCTTCCAGGTCCCTGGAAACAAGGACTTGCAGAGTGAAATAAACTGACACTCTCCCTACCTACAGTTTTCTGTCCCTAGAATAAATGTTTTTTTTTAAGCACAATATAGCACAAGGACAATTCAGTCACTGTCCTTCCAGGTCCCTGGAAACAAGGACTTGCAGAGTGAAATAAACTGACACTCTCCCTACCTACAGTTTTCTGTCCCTAGAATAAATGTTTTTTTTAAGCACAATATAGCACAAGGACAATTCACTCACTGTCCTTCCAGGTCCCTGGAAACAAGGACTTGCAGAGTGAAATAAACTGACACTCTCCCTACCTACAGTTTTCTGTCCCTAGAATAAATGTTTTTTTTAAGCACAATATAGCACAAGGACAATTCAGTCACTGTCCTTCCAGGTCCCTGGAAACAAGGACTTGCAGAGTGAAATAAACTGACACTCTCCCTACCTACAGTTTTCTGTCCCTAGAATAAATGTTTTTTTTAAGCACAATATAGCACAAGGACAATTCACTCACTGTCCTTACAGGTCCCTGGAAACAAGGACTTGCAGAGTGAAAGAAAAAAAACACTCTCCCTACCTACAGTTTTCTGTCCCTAGAAAAAATGTTTTTTTTAATCACAATATAACACAAGGACAATTCAGTCACTGTCCTTCCAGGTCCCTGGAAACAAGGACTTGCAGAGTGAAATAAACTGACACTCTCCCTACCTACAGTTTTCTGTCCCTAGAATAAATGTTTTTTTTAATCACAATATAGCACAAGGACAATTCAGTCACTGTCCTTCCAGGTCCCTGGAAACAAGGACTTGCAGAGTGAAATAAACTGACACTCTCCCTACCTACAGTTTTCTGTCCCTAGAATAAATGTTTTTTTTAATCACAATATAGCACAAGGACAATTCAGTCACTGTCCTTCCAGGTCCCTGGAAACAAGGACTTGCAGAGTGAAATAAACTGACACTCTCCCTACCTACAGTTTTCTGTCCCTAGAATAAATGTTTTTTTTAAGCACAATATAGCACAAGGACAATTCACTCACTGTCCTTACAGGTCCCTGGAAACAAGGACTTGCAGAGTGAAAGAAAAAAAAACACTCTCCCTACCTACAGTTTTCTGTCCCTAGAAAAAATGTTTTTTTTAATCACAATATAACACAAGGACAATTCAGTCACTGTCCTTCCAGGTCCCTGGAAACAAGGACTTGCAGAGTGAAATAAACTGACACTCTCCCTACCTACAGTTTTCTGTGCCTAGAATAAATGTTTTTTTTAATCACAATATAGCACAAGGACAATTCAGTCACTGTCCTTCCAGGTCCCTGGAAACAAGGACTTGCAGAGTGAAATAAACTGACACTCTCCCTACCTACAGTTTTCTGTCCCTAGAATAAATGTTTTTTTTTAAGCACAATATAGCACAAGGACAATTCAGTCACTGTCCTTCCAGGTCCCTGGAAACAAGGACTTGCAGAGTGAAATAAACTGACACTCTCCCTACCTACAGTTTTCTGTCCCTAGAATAAATGTTTTTTTTAAGCACAATATAGCACAAGGACAATTCACTCACTGTCCTTCCAGGTCCCTGGAAACAAGGACTTGCAGAGTGAAATAAACTGACACTCTCCCTACCTACAGTTTTCTGTCCCTAGAATAAATGTTTTTTTTAAGCACAATATAGCACAAGGACAATTCAGTCACTGTCCTTCCAGGTCCCTGGAAACAAGGACTTGCAGAGTGAAATAAACTGACACTCTCCCTACCTACAGTTTTCTGTCCCTAGAATAAATGTTTTTTTTAAGCACAATATAGCACAAGGACAATTCACTCACTGTCCTTACAGGTCCCTGGAAACAAGGACTTGCAGAGTGAAAGAAAAAAAACACTCTCCCTACCTACAGTTTTCTGTCCCTAGAAAAAATGTTTTTTTTAATCACAATATAACACAAGGACAATTCAGTCACTGTCCTTCCAGGTCCCTGGAAACAAGGACTTGCAGAGTGAAATAAACTGACACTCTCCCTACCTACAGTTTTCTGTCCCTAGAATAAATGTTTTTTTTAATCACAATATAGCACAAGGACAATTCAGTCACTGTCCTTCCAGGTCCCTGTAAACAAGGACTTGCAGAGTGAAATAAACTGACACTCTCCCTACCTACAGTTTTCTGTCCCTAGAATAAATGTTTTTTTTAAGCACAATATAGCACAAGGACAATTCAGTCACTGTCCTTCCAGGTCCCTGGAAACAAGGACTTGCAGAGTGAAATAAACTGACACTCTCCCTACCTACAGTTTTCTGTCCCTAGAATAAATGTTTTTTTTAAGCACAATATAGCACAAGGACAATTCAGTCACTGTCCTTCCAGGTCCCTGGAAACAAGGACTTGCAGAGTGAAATAAACTGACACTCTCCCTACCTACAGTTTTCTGTCCCTAGAATAAATGTTTTTTTTAAGCACAATATAGCACAAGGACAATTCACTCACTGTCCTTCCAGGTCCCTGGAAACAAGGACTTGCAGAGTGAAATAAACTGACACTCTCCCTACCTACAGTTTTCTGTCCCTAGAATAAATGTTTTTTTTAAGCACAATATAGCACAAGGACAATTCAGTCACTGTCCTTCCAGGTCCCTGGAAACAAGGACTTGCAGAGTGAAATAAACTGACACTCTCCCTACCTACAGTTTTCTGTCCCTAGAATAAATGTTTTTTTTAAGCACAATATAGCACAAGGACAATTCAGTCACTGTCCTTCCAGGTCCCTGGAAACAAGGACTTGCAGAGTGAAATAAACTGACACTCTCCCTACCTACAGTTTTCTGTCCCTAGAATAAATGTTTTTTTTAAGCACAATATAGCACAAGGACAATTCACTCACTGTCCTTACAGGTCCCTGGAAACAAGGACTTGCAGAGTGAAAGAAAAAAAACACTCTCCCTACCTACAGTTTTCTGTCCCTAGAAAAAATGTTTTTTTTAATCACAATATAACACAAGGACAATTCAGTCACTGTCCTTCCAGGTCCCTGGAAACAAGGACTTGCAGAGTGAAATAAACTGACACTCTCCCTACCTACAGTTTTCTGTCCCTAGAATAAATGTTTTTTTTAATCACAATATAGCACAAGGACAATTCAGTCACTGTCCTTCCAGGTCCCTGGAAACAAGGACTTGCAGAGTGAAATAAACTGACACTCTCCCTACCTACAGTTTTCTGTCCCTAGAATAAATGTTTTTTTTAAGCACAATATAGCACAAGGACAATTCACTCACTGTCCTTCCAGGTCCCTGGAAACAAGGACTTGCAGAGTGAAATAAACTGACACTCTCCCTACCTACAGTTTTCTGTCCCTAGAATAAATGTTTTTTTTAAGCACAATATAGCACAAGGACAATTCAGTCACTGTCCTTCCAGGTCCCTGGAAACAAGGACTTGCAGAGTGAAATAAACTGACACTCTCCCTACCTACAGTTTTCTGTGCCTAGAATAAATGTTTTTTTTAATCACAATATAGCACAAGGACAATTCAGTCACTGTCCTTCCAGGTCCCTGGAAACAAGGACTTGCAGAGTGAAATAAACTGACACTCTCCCTACCTACAGTTTTCTGTCCCTAGAATAAATGTTTTTTTTAAGCACAATATAGCACAAGGACAATTCAGTCACTGTCCTTCCAGGTCCCTGGAAACAAGGACTTGCAGAGTGAAATAAACTGACACTCTCCCTACCTACAGTTTTCTGTCCCTAGAATAAATGTTTTTTTTAAGCACAATATAGCACAAGGACAATTCACTCACTGTCCTTCCAGGTCCCTGGAAACAAGGACTTGCAGAGTGAAATAAACTGACACTCTCCCTACCTACAGTTTTCTGTCCCTAGAATAAATGTTTTTTTTAAGCACAATATAGCACAAGGACAATTCAGTCACTGTCCTTCCAGGTCCCTGGAAACAAGGACTTGCAGAGTGAAATAAACTGACACTCTCCCTACCTACAGTTTTCTGTCCCTAGAATAAATGTTTTTTTTAAGCACAATATAGCACAAGGACAATTCACTCACTGTCCTTACAGGTCCCTGGAAACAAGGACTTGCAGAGTGAAAGAAAAAAAACACTCTCCCTACCTACAGTTTTCTGTCCCTAGAAAAAATGTTTTTTTTAATCACAATATAGCACAAGGACAATTCAGTCACTGTCCTTCCAGGTCCCTGGAAACAAGGACTTGCAGAGTGAAATAAACTGACACTCTCCCTACCTACAGTTTTCTGTCCCTAGAATAAATGTTTTTTTTAAGCACAATATAGCACAAGGACAATTCACTCACTGTCCTTACAGGTCCCTGGAAACAAGGACTTGCAGAGTGAAATAAACTGACACTCTCCCTACCTACAGTTTTCTGTCCCTAGAATAAATGTTTTTTTTAAGCACAATATAGCACAAGGACAATTCACTCACTGTCCTTCCAGGTCCCTGGAAACAAGGACTTGCAGAGTGAAAGAAACTGACACTGTCCCTACCTACAGTTTTCTGTCCCTAGAATAAATGTTTTTTTTAATCACAATATAGCACAAGGACAATTCAGTCACTGTCCTTCCAGGTCCCTGGAAACAAGGACTTGCAGAGTGAAATAAACTGACACTCTCCCTACCTACAGTTTTCTGTCCCTAGAATAAATGTTTTTTTTAATCACAATATAGCACAAGGACAATTCAGTCACTGTCCTTCCAGGTCCCTGGAAACAAGGACTTGCAGAGTGAAAGAAACTGACACTGTCCCTACCTACAGTTTTCTGTCCCTAGAATAAATGTTTTTTTTAAGCACAATATAGCACAAGGACAATTCAGTCACTGTCCTTCCAGGTCCCTGGAAACAAGGACTTGCAGAGTGAAATAAACTGACACTCTCCCTACCTACAGTTTTCTGTCCCTAGAATAAATGTTTTTTTTAATCACAATATAGCACAAGGACAATTCAGTCACTGTCCTTCCAGGTCCCTGGAAACAAGGACTTGCAGAGTGAAATAAACTGACACTCTCCCTACCTACAGTTTTCTGTCCCTAGAATAAATGTTTTTTTTAAGCACAATATAGCACAAGGACAATTCACTCACTGTCCTTCCAGGTCCCTGGAAACAAGGACTTGCAGAGTGAAAGAAACTGACACTGTCCCTACCTACAGTTTTCTGTCCCTAGAATAAATGTTTTTTTTAATCACAATATAGCACAAGGACAATTCAGTCACTGTCCTTCCAGGTCCCTGGAAACAAGGACTTGCAGAGTGAAATAAACTGACACTCTCCCTACCTACAGTTTTCTGTCCCTAGAATAAATGTTTTTTTTAATCACAATATAGCACAAGGACAATTCAGTCACTGTCCTTCCAGGTCCCTGGAAACAAGGACTTGCAGAGTGAAATAAACTGACACTCTCCCTACCTACAGTTTTCTGTCCCTAGAATAAATGTTTTTTTTAATCACAATATAGCACAAGGACAATTCAGTCACTGTCCTTCCAGGTCCCTGGAAACAAGGACTTGCAGAGTGAAATAAACTGACACTCTCCCTACCTACAGTTTTCTGTCCCTAGAATAAATGTTTTTTTTAATCACAATATAGCACAAGGACAATTCAGTCACTGTCCTTCCAGGTCCCTGGAAACAAGGACTTGCAGAGTGAAAGAAACTGACACTCTCCCTACCTACAGTTTTCTGTCCCTAGAATAAATGTTTTTTTAAGCACAATATAGCACAAGGACAATTCACTCACTGTCCTTCCAGGTCCCTGGAAACAAGGACTTGCAGAGTGAAAGAAACTGACACTGTCCCTACCTACAGTTTTCTGTCCCTAGAATAAATGTTTTTTTTAAGCACACTATAGCACAAGGACAATTCAGTCACTGTCCTTCCAGGTCCCTGGAAACAAGGACTTGCAGAGTGAAATAAACTGACACTCTCCCTACCTACAGTTTTCTGTCCCTAGAATAAATGTTTTTTTTAATCACAATATAGCACAAGGACAATTCAGTCACTGTCCTTCCAGGTCCCTGGAAACAAGGACTTGCAGAGTGAAAGAAACTGACACTCTCCCTACCTACAGTTTTCTGTCCCTAGAATAAATGTTTTTTTAAGCACAATATAGCACAAGGACAATTGACTCACTGTCCTTCCAGGTCCCTGGAAACAAGGACTTGCAGAGTGAAAGAAACTGACACTGTCCCTACCTACAGTTTTCTGTCCCTAGAATAAATGTTTTTTTTAAGCACACTATAGCACAAGCACAAAACACACTGACACTCTCCCTACCTATCCTTCTCTTTCCCTAAACTAAAGGAATCCAGGTTAAGCAAGAAAGAAATAACAGTCACTGTCCCTGCCTATGCTGCTCTATCCCTGCTCCGGAACACACTACACTAGGCCGCCGTGCTGGCGGCCTTTTATAGTGTGGGGTGTGTACTAAACACCCTCAGCAATAATTGGCCACAGGCATCCTGCCTGTGGCCAATCATTGCTCTCCTCGCTGCCGGCGCTGTGATTGGCCAAGCATGCGGGGTCACAGTGCATGCTTGGCCAATCACAGCGCCTGGATGACACTGCGATGGCGTAGTGCATTGTGGGCCGTTCGCGTCACTCGAATTTGGCGCGAACGGCCCAAATCGTTCGATCTTCGTCGAACGATCGAACAGCCGATGTTCGAGTCGAACGTATGTTCGACTCGAACACGAAGCTCATCCCTACTTATTATTATTATACAGGATTTATATAGCGCCAACAGTTTGCGCAGCGCTTTACATTAGGGAAGACAGTACAGTCACAATACAATTCAATACAGGAGAGATCAGAGGGCCCTGCTCTTTAGAGCTTTCAGTCTACAAGGGAGGGTCACGTGGAACAAAGGGTAGTAGCTGTGGGGGATGATCAGATGGACAAAAATGAAAATACAGTTGTTAGGTGTGGGTAGGATAGGTTTCTCTGAAGAGGAGGGTTTTCAGGGATCCTCTAAAAGCTAATAGAGAAGGAGATAGACGGATAGATTGGGGTAAGGAGTTCCATAGGCTTGGAGAGGCTCTGGAAAAATCCTGGAGATGAGCATGGGAGCAGGTGATGAGAGAGCTAGAGAGCAGGAGGTCTTGAGAAGAACAAAGAGAACGATTAGGTTGATATTTAGAGACTAGGTCAGTGATATAGCTGGGGGCAGAGTTGTGGATGGCTTGGTAGGTAGTTGTTAGTATTTTGAATTTAATTTGTTGGGTGAACGGAAGCCAGTGGAGGGATTGACAGAGAGGAGTAGCAGAGACAGAGCGGTTGGTAAGGTGGATGAGTTTGGCAGCAGCATTCATGATGGACTGAAGGGGGGATAGAGTATGCAGAGGTAAGCCAATGAGGAGAGAGTTGCAGTAATCGAGGTGAGAGATGACCAGGGAGTGAATTAGGAGCTTTGTTGTGTCATTGGTTCGAAAGGGGCGTATTTTGGAGATGTTGCGGAGGTTGAGGCGGAAAGATTTGGACAGTGATTGGACATGAGGATTAAAGGAGAGTTCAGAGTCCAGGACTACTCCTAGGACCTTGGCATGTGGGGATGGGCTGATAGTTGTGCCATCGATTTTGACAGAGAGATCTGGGGAAGAGATAGATTAAGTTTGAGGAAGTGGTGTGACATCCAAACTGATATATCTGATAGTAAATTAGTGATACGTGAGGAGAATGATGGAGTGAGTTGAGGGGTAGAGAAATAGATTTGAGTGTCGTCAGCGTAGAGATGGTACCCAGGGAGGAGGTGTAGATTGAAAATAGGAGAGGTCCAAGAACAGAACCTTGGGGGCCCCTATCAGAGAATGGAAGAGGAGAGGAGGAAGTAGAGTTGTAAGTAACGCTAAAGGTGCGGTTGGATAAGTAGGTAGAGAACCAGCGAAGAGTACAGTCATGGAGACCAAAGGTGTGGAGTTTTTTTGAGGAGGAGGGGGTGGTCAACCGTATTGAAGGCAGCAGAGAGATCCAGGAGTAGGAGTACAGAATAGTGCCCCTTAGTTTTGGCCATTAGTATATTGTTTGTTCGTTTGAGGAGAGCAGTTTATGTGGAATGTTGAGGATGAAATCCAGACTGAAGGGGATCAAGAAGGTTAATATAAACAAGGTGGACGCTCAGTCAGTTGTAGACTAGACGTTCAAGGAGTTTGGATAAAAAGGGGAGCACGGAGATGGGGCGTAGATTGTCAAGATTGGATGGCTCCAGTGAGGGCTTTTTAAGTATGGGGCTGACTAGTGCATGTTTCAAAGAGTTAGGTAAGATGCCAGAAGAGAGGGAGAGATTGAAGATGTGGGTTAGAGAGTGTAGAATAGAGCTAGAGGGTGAACGTAGCATTTGCGAGGGAACAGGATCCAGAGCGCAGGTGGTAAGATGGACATTAGCAAGTAATTTAGCAACCTCGTCTATAGTGGTGGGGTTGAAAGAGGGAAGTAATGATTGTACCTCTGGGCATGAGGTGTAAAGCATGAAGGGTATCTGAACAGTAGAGATCTCCTCGCGAATTGTATCAATCTTCTGTTTGAAATGATTGGCGATCTCCTGGGCGGTGAGTGAGTTTGTGGGTGGAGGCAGTGGAGGACGAAGGAGAGAGTTGAAGGTAGAGAAGAGTTGACAGGGACGGGATGATACGTTTTTAATGAGGGTGATGAAATAGGTCTGCTTGGCAGTGGGGAGGCTGGAATTGTATTTTTGGAGGGCAGATTTATACTGGACGAAATCTTTTTGGGACTTAGTCTTACGCCACTGGCGCTCGAGAGCACGGCTGTGTTTTTTCAGACTTCTAGTATCATCTGTTTGCCAGGATTGAAGGGGACAGGGCCTTATTCTGCGTGTAGTGAGGGGGGCCAGTCTGTCCAGTGATGCTAGAAGTGAAGTGTTGTAGACAGAAGTGGCTAGGTCGGTGCAGGATAGGGGTGCGATTTTGTCATAGAGGTGGTCAGTCGCAGAGTATAGAAGAAAAGGGTTGATATGGCAAAGGTTTCTACGAGTAACCATTAGGCGTTTGGAGGCAGAGGAGAGGGAGAGGGTGAAATGAATAAGGTGTGGTCATAAAGGGGGTAAGGATAGTTGGAGAGGTTGCATGAAGTGCATTGGTGGGAAAAGACAAGGTCAAGGGTATTGTCTTTGGAGTGAGTAGGAGCATGTATCCATTGCTTCAGGTCAAAGGAGGAGGTTAGACTGAGAAGTTTGGAAGTCGCAGGAGTGTTAGTATTAGTAGAGATGTTGAAGTCACCAAGAATGATTGTGGGGATTTCAGAAGAGAGAAAGGATGGGTAGCCAGGCAGAGAAGTCATCAAGAAAGGATGATACTGGACCGCGGGGCCGATAGATCACAGCTATCCTTAGAGAAACTGGGGAGAAGAGACAAATGCAATGTACCTCAAATGAGGAGAGTGACAGAGAGGGAGGTGGGTGAAGTACCTGAAAGGTGCTATGTGGGGCTAAAAGGATTCCGACACCCCCTCCTTTGCGTCCGCTGGATCTGGGGGATTCACTCAGAAGACCACCATGGGATAGAGCAGCAGAAGATGCAGTGTTGGATTCGTGAAGCCAGGTTTCGGTAACGGCAAGTAGATTAAATGAGTTAGCGATAAAGAGAATGTGGAGGGCGTTGAGTTTGTTCAAAGGGCGCAAGAGAAAGGGAGTCTGGTCTTGGGAAGAAGAGAAATGGGAACTAGATTGTTGAGCACAGTTAGATGAAGGAGGCCCAGGGTTTGGGGATACATCACCAAAGGATAGGAGACACAGAAGGGTGAGGGAGGTAATGTGGGAATGTGATTTATATGGGGGGACATGCCCCAGTGGTTTGGAGTATTGGGCGTGTGAATTTAGAATTAGCCAGAGTTGGTGAGTGCAGTAATAGGGAGAGGACAGAAATGAGGGTGATATATATAAGGTGTGGGGTGGAGAAGAGGGGTGTAGAAAAGACAGTTTAAGGATAGAAGACATAGCTGTCAGAAGAAGTGGTAGTGCATTTTAGAAGGTGGAGGAAGAGCTGAAAGTGTGAAAAAGTATACTTGTATTGTAAATTTCAAGGTGTTTTGTGTTCCCTCACTTTGTGCATTCGCTGAAGTGCAGAGTCAGAAGTGCTTCCACTTATAGAAATAGCTCCACTTGGAGAAAAAGCCCCAGTTGCAATTGTGCCCCCTGCAAATGCTTCCCCCAAAAGAATTCTTGTATTTATACTGATGGGGATAGGGGGTGGGTGCATTTCAATTATCTAATCAGGAGGTAATAAAGGTTTGCTGGTCAACAGGGCAAAATTCTTACTTCAGAAACAGATCAGCAATAGGGCACTAAAGGTTAATGGATCATAATTTTGGGTAAGACAAGGGAGATAATAAAGCATTGTAATGTGGACAGGTCTACAGAGGGTTAAGCAAAAATAACATGCCAGTATTATTAAATAGACATAAGCAAAGCAGATAGCAGTGTTTCAGTTTTTGGGTGAAGAGGTTTTAACTGCAGACATACCATAGCAATTTAGACTAACACTTTTCAGTTTTCAATTCTGGGTGGATGGTAGACAGCTGAAACATACCATAGCAATTTAGACTAGAGAAAACACTTTTCAGTTTTCAATTCTGGGTGGATGGCAGACAGCTGAAACATACCTGTGAAGAGACAGAGAAGAAATCTTCAGATAAGTGCAGAGTCAGAAGTGCTTCCACTTATAGAAATAGCTCCACTTGGAGAAAAAGCCCCAGTTGCAATTGTGCCCCCTGCAAATGCTTCCCCCAAAAGGATGCTTATATTTATACTGATGGGGATAGGGGGTGGGTGCATTTCAATTATCTAATCAGGAGGTAATAAAGGTTTGCTGGTCAACAGGGCAAAATTCTTACTTCAGAAACAGATCAGCAATAGGGCACTAAAGGTTAATTGACCATAATTTTGGGTAAGACAAGGGAGATAATAAAGCATTGTAATGTGGACAGGTCTACAGAGGGTTAAGCAAAAATAACATGCCAGTATTATTAAATAGACATAAGCAAAGCAGATAGCAGTGTTTCAGTTTTTGGGTGAAGAGGTTTTAACTGCAGACATACCATAGCAATTTAGACTAACACTTTTCAGTTTTCAATTCTGGGTGGATGGCAGACAGCTGAAACATACCATAGCAATTTAGACTAGAGAAAACACTTTTCAGTTTTTAATTCTGGGTGGATGGCAGACAGCTGAAACATACCATAGCAGAGAAAACACTTTCCAGTTTTCAATTCTGGGTGGATAGCAGACAGCTGAAACATACCATAGCAATTTAGACTAGAGAAAACACTTTTCAGTTTTCAATTCTGGGTGGATGGCAGACAGCTAAAACATACCATAGCAATTTAGACTAGAGAAAACACTTTTCAGTTTTCAATTCTGGGTGGATGGCAGACAGCTGAAACATACCTGTGAAGAGACAGAGAAGAAATCTTTAGATAAGTGCAGAGTCAGAAGTGCTTCCACTTATAGAAATAGCCCCACTTGAAGAAAAGTTGCAATTGTGCCCCCTGCAAAAAGTTTTCTCTTATGATAATGTATTATCTACTGTGTGAAGCTTGGTGACAACAAGTCTGACCTGTAGTGAAATCCTGATTAATCACAACAATTGCTAGGTGGGCACGGAGTCACATTGGCTGCTTTAAAGGATTAGTTAATTAGCTCATGTTAATTTAGGTTTCTGGTTACAGGTGTATTAATAGAGTAATATGAGCAGGAGGGGGGAACCTCCTCTTCAATTGTATATAAGACTGTATTCTTGTTCTAATAAACAGTTCATGGTGAGCAACCAAACGAGTATTGCCTTGTTTTGTGGTTGTCAGTGGTTGGAATATCTGATATCTATATTCAGACTGGGAGGAAGCGGTATATGATGAAAGCACTCAAGTGCAGTGTGGGACATTTCGTTACAGTCATCAAGACAAACGCAGAGAAGACCTCCTGCACTGGATGTGATGATGTCGAGGAACAGTCCACTGCCATGGGGAAGTGTCATCTGCAGGGGTGTCAAGTTAAAGTGCTCTTACTCTTCAATAGATCAAACAAGCAGTTACCCTTGTACTGTGGGCACATCCCCACTGCAAGGGAGGGTTTTAAAATGTGCTAAAGTTGGGCTTTGAAAGAGGCATAATGGGAAAGGGAAGTTATATGACTGTCATATAAAAAAGGGTTTCTACATGTGGAATAGAGTTGGCCGAATACCCCCTGGCTTCGGTTTGCTCCAGAGCTCTCGAACACTGCAAAAGTGCAGACCTGAACCCTATTGAAGTCTATGGGACCCCAACTTGAAAAATCAAAAGTGCCCATTTTGAAGACTTATATGCAAGATCAGAGCTAAAATTATCCACTAATTACTGTATAAATGTCACTGGCAGGGAAGGGGTTAACACTAGGGGGCGATCAAGGGGTTAAATGTGCTCCCTGGGAGGTGTTTCCAACTGTGGGGGGAGTGGATTGACAGGGAGTAGAGAGAGATCGCTGTTCCTAATTATTAGGAACCACAGATCTCTCTCGTCTTCTCTTACAGATTCGAGATATGTCTGTTTACATTGACAGATCCCCGTTCTGTCTCTCTCAGGAGTAATCGTGAGTCGCCAGCAGAAATTGTGGCCGCCGGCCATGCACATCGGCTTCAGCATCGCGCCACGGGCATCTACGGCGGTGGGTGCACACGCACGCCCCCTATATACCTTAAAGCAGCATCCATACAGCTACAGCGATTTCGGCATGGGGGCCAACCTGCTGCCGCGTAACGATGGCGGCTGGTTGGCAAGGTATTAATGATGCTTAAAGTGAAACAACATAAAATAAAAATTCCTTTAAATATAGTGCCTAGGGGGTTCCCTTAGTCTGCCTGTAAAGTGGCGCATCTGTAGCGTGTATAAAATCTGCTGCAGTAAAACTGACATTTATCAAGAAAACAAACACATTTAAATTGCCGTAGGGCTGTCGGGAAGAGGCAAATGGCCCTTTGGGTCTGGTATGGATTGGGGGGACCCCATGCCTTTTTTCACGTTTTTCTATTGCCGGCAATGTTTTTTTTTTCATTCAGCTGTCAGCGGGAAAAGCTGTTGACAGCTGATGACTCATCCATTGTTGAGGACGCAGCAGCTGGCTTCCCAGCTCACTCCTTAACAACCAGCTATACACTATACAATGCACAGTGCATTATGGGGCACTCGTGGGCGAACATCCTGCCGAGCGTCCCCCAAATTCGGGTGTTCGCTGAACAGGCAATGTTTGGGTCAAACTTTTGCTCAGCTCGAACTGGTCGCCCAACTCTACTGTAGAACTAGGGGTATATATTGGTGTCAGATGTGGGGTATTGCCTGATAAATAAGTGTACTAGCTGTAAATAAGAAATTATAAAATTGAATTTGGAGGGATTGTTTGACTGTGGAATGCAGAGTTTCTGGCAATGGAATGAAAAAAATATTTTTTACATAGGAGTGAGACCTGGTTTTGGAAAGGGATGTGCTGAGGAATGAGGGTCTCTCATAGCTGTCAAATGAGGCATTTTTCAAACTGTGTGATGAATAAGATTCTGTTCATCTTTTGAAATGAGGAGAATTTGCTGTGTAATTCAGGGATTTCCTGGCTGTGAAATAAGAAATATGCTTGGCAGTAGAAGGAAGGGGCATTATATGCTTGTGAAAAAGAGGGTTTTTTAAGATAGTGGTGTGAGTAGGTATGATTGGCTGTGGGATGAGGTAGATTTCATGGATGTGGAGTGAAGGATGTAAAAAAAAAGTGATTAAAGCCTTTACCAAGTAACTATAGACCTGTTAGTCTAACTTCCGGAGATACCGGAGATTTTATTAAAAGACCACATAGATGAGTTCTTGCTGGAAATTAAAATATTTTAAGCAACAGACAGCATGGATTCATGAAAGACAGAAGTTGTCAGACAAATCTAATTTATTTTTATGAGGAGGTTAGTAAAACCTTAGACCAAGGAATGGCTGTGGACTTAGTATACTTGGATTTTGAAAAAGGTTAAAGTGGAAGTAAACCCTCCTATCATTTTCAGGCAAGAAAGCTGCCATCTTGGCCTCTGTTTAATCTCCAACTGCCATGATGCTGCACATGTGATAAGTTATGACACCAGCCATTGGATGGTTTGACCGTTTGGTTGAGTGCACAACCAATGTGACAGTTGGCATTCCCGGCATGCCGGAAATGTAACTGCTTTTTGAAACTGTTAAATCGATGGGTTTACTTACGCTTTAAGTCTACATGCCATTTGTAAATGGATAGAAAACTGACTAAAAGACCGTATTGGTTAATAGGGGGAGGGGGTCTGGGTTGAAAGATGATGATACCTACCGTTTGTGGAATTAGAAAGGTGATTAGCTCTGGAATGAGGTAGAACTTTCATGGCTGTTAAATGGCATGATGCTTTCTTGCTGTGGAATGAGGAGTTACCTGACTATGGAATGAGAAAGGTAAACTGGCTAAAGAATGGAGGCAAGAATGGGGGTGTTCCTGGTAGAGGAATGAAGGGGTCACATCGCTTTTTGAATAAGGAGGGTTATTTGGCTATGAAATGAGGTGGGATCTTTGGCTGTGCAATTAGGGGGATTTATTGTTTTTTATCGCTATGTAGGAGGGCTGGTATGGATTTACTAAGGGGGCTGGTATATAGCAGCTATACATGGAGAGGAGCTTACTTGAAGATGTTCTCATAGTACCAGTGGCAGCTCTTCCCTAGGGGGCGCAGGGGCGCCGCCCCCCTAATCCATGCGCCGGCCCCTAATTTGCATGCAGGGTGCAGGACGCGTTGATTCCATTGTTTTTTTTTTTAGCACATGATTAGAGCCTGAGGCTCTAATTGGCTTCAAAAAAGGGTGGGCTTGTGGCGCAGTGTTGTGTGACAATAGCAAATTAATATTCACTATTGTCTTCCTCATTCTCCTCACAGCCAATCAGGAAGTAGTTCTTGTGACCTGATTAGCCAGGGAGGGGGGTTCGGTCGCCACATTCCCGGCCATCATCTCCGGGGGGGGGGGGGAGTTTAGGGGTTTAGTGTTAGCTCAATACATTAAGCACCGGCCGCCACTGCATAGTACATGGAGATAGGAAAAGGGCTGGCATAGCTGAACTCATTAAAACATTGAACAAAACACAGGACAAAGATGCTGAGAGCTATTTGCAATATAGGAATGGGGAAGGGGGCTTTTTAGTTTTGGCTAAGGGAAGGCTGGGGCACTTTATAAAATTATTGCATATTTGCCAAGTGTCTAGGCTTTCCAAATACCGGTATATCACAGATCATCGTAGATACAGTATTTATTTGAAATGCCACTTAAGTTGCAAATTATATATTGATATTTTATGACAGTGATCATGTTTATGGATGTTACAAAATAAGAAAGTCATCTTTAGCCTTCATTTGAAAGTATTCATACCCCTTGAAATTCTCACATGTTACAACCAAAATTGTAAATGTATTTTATTGGAATTTTATGTGATAGACCAACACAAAGTGGCACATAATTGTGAAGTGGAAGCAAAATTATAAAAAAAAATATTTTTTTTTTATTACAAATTGACATATGAAAAGCGTGGCGTGCATTTGAATTCAGCCCCCTTGACTCTGACACCCCTAACTAAAATCTAGTGGAACCAATTGCCTTCAGAAGTGACCTAATTAGTAAATAGAGTCCACTGGTGTGTAATTTAATCTCAGTATAAATACAGCTGTTCTGTGAAGCCCACAGATGTTTGTTAGAAAACTCTAGTGAACAAACAGCATCATCAAGGCCAAGGAACACACTTTAAAGCAGGGTTAGCTTATAAAAAAATATCCCAAGCTTTGAACATCTCAGGGAGCACAGTTCAATCTGTCATCCAAAAATGGAAAGAGTATGACACAACTGTAAACCTACCAAGACATGGCTATCCACCTAAACTGACTGGCCGGGCAAGGAGAGCATTATATCCTGCATTTCTTAAATAACGACGGGCGGTGGCAATCGGAGTACGTCATCCGGAGGCCACTTCCCCTTGTGACGTCACTGACCCATCATGCCCCAGGCGGTGACATCACAAGGGGCGTGGCCTCTGGATGACGTACTCCGATTGCCACGCCCCCATAGTTATTTAAGAAATGCCGGACATCGGCGCCGACAGATCAGCGGGACGCAGCATCGGAGGAGGGTCGTCGGCGGGAGCGGCGGCAGAGGAAGAAGAACACCGGACAGAAGAAGAGTGGAAGAAGAAGCAGGGGGAGAAGGAGAAGACCGGAGGATGGAGATGCGGGAGAAGATGGAGGAAGACCGGAGGAAGAAGCGGAGAAGAAGAAGAAGATTTTTAATAAAAGACTTGTCAAAAACTGTCTACTGTATTTTTTAACAATACACTACTTTTTTTTAGTGAATGAGTAGGGGTACAATGTACCCCATACTCATTCACATGGGGAGCGGGCTCTGGGGGCCCCCTTGTAAACGGGGCTTCCAGATTCCGAAAGGCCCCCTGCCCGCAGACCCCAACAACCACCGGGCAAGGGTTGTCGGGAAGAGGCTCGCTCGTCCCCTCCCTTTCCTGACCTGCCGGGCTGCATGCTCAGATAAGGGTCTGGTATGGATTTTGGGGGGACCCCCACACCATTTTTCTAAAAATTTTGGTGTGGGGGGGTCCCCTCCAAACCCATACTAGAGGAAGGGGCCTTGTATGGACCTGGGGGGGGACCCAACGCTGTTTTTTTCTCAATTCTTTTTTTAGCTGGTAATTCTTTTTTTTTTTACATTCAGCAGGAAGCCCGCTGACAACTGATGACTCATCAGTTGTTAAGGACGCAGCGGCTGGCTTCCCCGACCCCCTCCTTAGCAACCGGCTGTTTACAGTTTAAAAAAAAAACGCAACACGCAAATCGCGGCAAAATCGCGGTAAAATCGCGTGTCCAATAACGCGGCAAGCGCCACAGTAGCACTGCAGAAACGCTCAAAAGCAACATGCATAGATGTGAATCGAGCCTTATGGAAGAGTGCCAAGAAGAAAGCCATTGTTGAAAGAAAGCCATAAGAAGTCCCATTTGCACTTTGTGAGAAGCCATGCGGGGACACAGTAAACAAGTAGAAGAAGGTGCTCTGATCAGATGAGACCAAAATTGAACTATTTGGCCTAAAAGCTAAACGCTATGTGTGGCAGTAAACTAACACTGCACATCACCCTGAACACACCATCCCCACCATGAAACATGCTGGTGGCAGCATCATGTTGTAGGGATGCTTTTCTTCAGCAGGGACAAGGAAGCTATTCAGAGTTGATGGGAAGATGAATGGAGCCAAATACAGGGCAATCTTAGAAGAAAACCTGTGAGAATCTGCAAAAGACTTGAGACTGGGGTGGATGTTCACCTTCCAGCAGGACAACGACCCTAAACATTCAGCCAGAGCTACAATGGAATGGTTTAGATCAAAGCATATTTATGTTTTAAAATGACCCAGTCAAAGTCCAGACCTAAATCCAATTAAGAATCTGTGGCAAGACTTGAAAATTGCTGTTCACAGACACTCTCCATCCAATCTGACAGAGCTTGAGCTATTTTTCAAAACAGAATGAGCAAAAATGTCACTCTCTCGATGTGCAAAGCTGGTAGAAACATCCTCAAAAAGACTTGTCGCTGTAATTGCAGCGAAAGGCGGTTCTACAAAGTATTGTCACAGTGGGGCTGAATACTGCATGCCACACTTTTGACATATTTATTTGTAAAAAAAATTGAAAACCATTTATCATTTCCCTTCCACTTCACAATTTTGTGCCACTTTGTGTTAGTCTATCACATAAAATCCCAATAAAATACATTTACATTTTTTGGTAGTAGCATGACAAAATGTGTAAAATTTGAAGGGGTTATGAATCCTTTTTTAAGGCACTGTATTTGGACCAAGGCAAACTGAGGCAAAAATAAAGCTGTTGTCCACATAACAACAGCTAGGTTATTTTTTCTTGTAAGATGAAACAGCTGTGTGATGAGGTACTGTGATGAAAAATGCCTACTTTTCTACACATTTCTATGCAAAAACATAACATAAATCAGAATGAGTGTTCATTTTTCACATGAGAAGTGTTCTATGTTTTTCTTAGCTATCAATCATTTTCAAACTTTTCCTCTAAAACTGTCATTTTCAGTTTCATAATATAATCTTGCTGTTATGGTCTGTACAGAACAGGTATATAAGGTCAGCAGAGAAAGTGCTGGGCTCCCAGTACCAAATCTGATTTGAATTCACTTTCTGACATAGAGAGAGTTCTAAATTGTGACTAAGGCCTCATGTACACTGCTGCTGGTAAACGGACATTTAGGAGCAGTTGGGCATTTTTTTCAACTGCTCCTCAACTCTCCTCTGTTATCTTATCAGTACATGTACACAGGGTCGTTTACAGTCGTTTCTAGGCAGTTGAGTTTAGAGGCTTTTTCTGGAACCCAAAAAAATGTGTTCAGAAGCTGTGTTTAGAGGCATCTCAAGTGCCAAACTTGCGTTTAGCAGCGTTTCGTTTACAGACATTTTCCATTTTAACCCAAAAAAAAAACCGCCGGTTTCTTTTTTTTTATTTTTATTTTATATTTTCTTTATTGATTTTCTTCAACCTTATACATAACAGTGAGCATACATATGCTTTAATAATTTTCATCCCTTATATTGACAAAATAATAGTAATATCATGCATTTGCATAATTAACACCTTTTCCTTTCTATTGAACCTTTCCCCCCCCCTCCCTCCCCCCCTCCCCCCGATTCTATGGTTTCTCTTACTAGGGTTTCTATATTCTTTCCTTTTTCACACATTATTTATTTTGTTTTTATATTATAATTTTTTTCGTTCTTCTGCTTACTGCATTACTTCTATTTTACGGAGTGTACTCCATACTTTCTAACCATGGTTTCCACACTTTTTCGAACTCTCTAATATTCCTTCTCTTAGTGTAGGCTACTTTCTCTTTCCATATTGTTTCCGTGACTATGTTAGCCCAATCTTCTACCGACGGTGGTCTCTCTGCTTGCCATCTTTGCGCAATTAATTTTCTTGCGTGGAAGAGACATCTGAGCACTGCTTTTATTGTACTAGTCTCCCCGCTTATTCCCTCCCCTAATCCCAGGATACACAGTCTAGGTTCCCTTTCTAATGTTATTTTATATATCCTATTTATGGTGTTAAGGACCTCTGACCAATATCTGAATAATTTGGGGCATCTCCATATCATGTGCATCAAGTCCCCCGTGCCCTGACACCTGGGACACCCTGCATCTATCCTCCACCCAAACCTAAACAGCCTTTTTGGTGTATAGTACGTCCTATGTAGCAGCATCAGATATGAGAACTTTTGTGCGGGCGAGATTGTTACCAGGTGTCCCCTCTCTAATATCTTCTTCCATTGCCCCTCTGATATGGGCCCTAGGTCTTTTTCCCATTTGCCCTTACTTTTGTGGAGTTCGGGGCCCTCAATACTTCCTTTACATATATGTGGATAGATTTCAGAAATAAAGCCCCCAGTCCTACTCTGATTATCCAGTCTCTGGAGAATAGGAGATTTACACCAGGCTGGCCCCGTCCTGTCAAACTGAACGTTTAAAGCGTGTCTAATTTGAAGATATCTATATAATGTGTATCTAGGAACATCATATTCCTCTCTCAGTTCAGTGAAGGTTTTTAGGGTACTTCCCTTATACAACTGGGCTAGCCTGACTATCCCTTTTATTTCCCATTCCTTAATTTTCCCCACTGCCTCCAACTCCTGAAGATTCCTGTTGTCCCAGAGAGGCATGTATTCTGTTACTCCACCTTGTCCTCCTATTGATTTTACTGCTTTCCATACTTTTATGGCCATCTTAGCCGTAGGGGATCTATAGGCAAATGAATTGGCCTCCAGTACCTCCATAATTATTTTATGGGGTGCCCCCACTGTCATTAGTCCCCCATTTATATCTCCTCCTGGCTCTGATCTTCCTCCTATATGCTGCAATTGTGCTGCCAGAAAGTAGCACCGAGGGGGTGGCACCGCCATACCTCCCTCCCTTGTTGATAGCTGTAGGGTTTGCAACCTTATCCTAGACTGACCTCCCTTCCATATTAGTTCTCTAAATGTATCGATTTTCCTGAACCATTTCTTATGTATCCATATTGGCGTATTATGTAAAAAGTACAGTAACTGTGGCATCCGCAGCATTTTAATCGGGTTACATCTCCCTGCAACTGATAATGGGAGACGCCACCATATTTGGATTTTTTTTTTAATTTAGACAGGAGGGGAACTATGTTATTATCTATGTATTTATTTATTAATTAGGGTCGGTCGTTATATGTATTCCCAAGTATTTCATTGTATCAACTATTTCCAATTGAGGGGTTTCTACTGAGGTTTGGTTTACAATCGTGTCCACCGGCATCAAAGCTGATTTCTCCCAATTTATAATCAATCCTGAGAGTCTTCCAAATTCTCTAAAAATTTTCATTGCCTGCATGAGCGAGTGATCTGTGTCCCCAAGGAAGAGGAGAACATCATCCGCATAAAGTGCGATTCTCTCCTCCCTGGTTGGTCTCACAAATCCCTCCATTTTTGTATTAACTCTTATAGCAGTCGCCAATGGCTCCATTGCTAATGCAAAAAGCAGGGGGGACAACGGGCACCCCTACCTTGTGCCTCTCTCCAATTGAATCTTGTCTGAATAATCATTGTTAACTCTAATTTTCGCAGTGGGATCTCTATACAATATTTTTATCCATCTAATAAACACTGGGCCGAAGCCAAATACTCCTAAAACATGCCAAATATACCCCCACTTCAGGCTGTCAAAGGCCTTAACCACATCTAAAGACATAACTGCTCTTGCGCCAATATTCTCTGTTGGTGTTTGTAAATAGTGATGAGCCGAACACCCCCGGGTTCGGTTCGCACCAGAACCCGCGAACGGACCGAAAGTTCGCACAAACTTTAGAACCCTATTAAATACAATGGATGCGAACGTTCGAAATCTAAAGTGCTAATTATAACGACTATTATGAATGTTATTGTCCTAAAAAGGGTTTGGGAACCCGGGTTCTGCACCAGGGGACATGTATCAATCCAAAAAAAAGTTTTAAAAACGGCAGTTTTTCGGGAGCAGTCATTTTAATGATGCATGAAGTGAAAAAAAAAAGTCAAATATTCCTTTAAATATCGTACCTGGGGGGTGTCTAAAGTATGCCTGTGAAGTGCCACGTGTTTCCCGTGTTTAGAACTGTCCCTGCACAAAATTACATTTCTAAAGGAAAAAAAGCCATTTAAAACTGCTTGCGGCTTTAATGTAATGTCTGGTCCCGGTAATATGGATGAAAATCTTTAAAAAAAATGGCATAGCTACCCCATCACAGCCCCCCCCCCCCCCCTACCCCAGCCCATTACCAGCCCCTTTGGGTCTTGTATGGATATTAAGGGGAACCCCGCACACAAAATAAAAAAGGCCCTATATACTCTGAACAGCCGTATACAGGCGGTGCATACAAGACAGGGACTGTAGGTTTGTTCTTATGTAGAATCTGTTTGTAATTTTGAACAGGTACATTGTTTAAGTGTAGCTCCAGCCAAAAAATCTATTTTTAAGCTTTTTGGAAAACATAGGGAAGGGTTATCACCCCTGTAACATTTGTTTTGCTGTCTGTGCAGTGTGCACCTGTTCAGAACAGTTCACCTCACTTTCCGTCCTAATGAAAAATGTTTTTTGAAAATTTGTTTTTTTTATTGAAACAAGAATTGGTGATAAAGCATCAGTGGAGAGGAGACACTTTTTTTCCCATATTATCTCTTACAGGAGAGAATTTGCCTTCCTAGTGGTAGATTTCCTCTCACTTCCTGTTGTATCCTTCCGTTTGCAAGGAGGAGTCGTTTGTAAGTTGGATGTTTGAAAGTAGGGGCCTGCCGTATATACTCAGCTGAAATTTGCCCCTTACATGTTGGTGTTGCCACAACACTGTGAGCCCTCACAGTTACTCTTGGTGGGCGCATGAATGGGCCCTGCTGTGAATTATTAGATCAAGAATTGTAATTGCATGCCCCTGTTGAACAGGGGCTGAAAAATTGGGCCTTTGGTGGTGGTGGTGGTGGTGTTGACACAACACTGTAAGGCCTCACAGTTACTCTTGGTGGGCGCAGGAATGGGCCCTGCTGTGAATTATTAGATCAAGAATTGTAGTTGCATGCCCCTGTTGAACAGGGGCTGAAAAATTGGGCCTTTGGTGGTGGTGGTGGTGGTGTTGACACAACACTGTAAGGCCTCACAGTTACTCTTGGTGGGCGCAGGAATGGGCCCTGCTGTGAATTATTAGATCAAGAATTGTAATTGCATGCCCCTGTTGAACAGGGGCTGAAAAATTGGGCCTTTGGTGGTGGTGGTGGTGGTGTTGACACAACACTGTAAGGCCTCACAGTTACTCTTGGTGGGCGCAGGAATGGGCCCTGCTGTGAATTATTAACACTGCAACCCCTCACAGATTCTGTACTTGGAGCACAGCAATGAGCCCTGTTGCAAAGTATTGTATCAAAAATTGTAATTACACGCCCCTGTTAAACAGGGGCTGAAAAATTGGGCCTTAGCCACTGGTGCTGGTGCCACGACACTGCAACCTCTCCCAGATACTCTAGTTGGAGTGCAGAAATGAGCCCTGCTGCAAAGCATTGCATAAAAAATTGTAATTACATGCCCCTGTTAAACAGGGGCTGAAAAATTGGGCCTTAGCCACTGGTGGCGGCACCCAGAAACAAAAATGTTCTTCCAAGCTATCATCATCAATCGGATCATTGAGGAGGAGGAGGATAGTCAGTCAACATAACAGGACAGTCTCTCAGCATCAGCATCAGTCTTGAAGGGATGTGACATTTGAAAATAAATTAGTCTGTTATATCAGCTTCAGGTGTTTGGTAGCTGGTGGTGATCCAAGACTGGTTCATCTTTATGAAGGTCAGTCGATCAACAGAGTCGGTGGACAGGTGCACCCTGTGATTCGTGACAAATCCTCCAGCAGCACTGAATGTGCGTTCTGAAAGAACGCTGGATGCAGGACAGGCCAGTAGCTCAATTGCATACTGTGCAAGCTCTGGCCAGTGATCCATCCTCAAGACCCAGTAAGCCAGAGGATTTTCGGTTGGGAAGGTGTCCAAGTCTGACTTTGCCCCTAGGTATTCCTGCACCATGTATATCAGACGCTGGCGATGGTTGCTGGAACCGATCATACATTGGGGCTGCGGACTAAAGAATTGTCTGAACGCATTGGTCAGACGGCCACCTTCCCCACCGCTCCTTCTTTGACTGACCGAAACCTCAGCAACTCGTTGTCCAGGACCAGGAGTTTGTAACCTCCCAGTCTCTGGGAACGCGTTGCACAGACCTTTCTGCAAGGCCTCCCGGAGTTGTCTCATCCTCTGCTCCCTCTGCAATGGTAAGATAAGGTCCGCAACCTTACCCTTGTACCGTGGATCAAGGAGAGTGGCCAGCCAGTAATGGTCCCTCTCCTTGATCCGAAGAATACGAGGATCCTTCCGCAGACTTTGCAGGATCAGGGAGGCCATGCAGCGTAGGTTAGCTGAGGCATTCGGTCCGGAGTCCTCTGGGTCACTAAGGACGACATGATCCGCAGCCACCTCCTCCCAGCCACGTACAAGTCCACTGGTTTCTTGGGACTGTAAATCATCCCTAAAAGACTGCTGCTGATGATGCTGAGTGCCAGGCTCCACCTCCATGCTGACACAATCCTCCTCCTCCTCCTCTTCTTCCTGTGCGATGGGTGGGACAGAAGGAACACTGTCTGGGTAAAGGGGGCCTTGAGAGGCAAGGAAGTCCTCCTCTTCCTGCCTCTGTTCTGCCTCAAGTGCCCTGTCCATTATTCCACACAGCGTATGTTCCAACAGGTGGACAAGAGGTACAGTGTCACTGATGCATGCACTGTCACTGCTCACCATCCTCGTGGCCTCCTCAAATGGTGCCAGGACAGTGCATGTATCCCTGATCATGCCCCACTGGCGTGGTGAAAAAAACCAGAGCTCCCCTGACCCTGTCCTGGTGCCGTAGTCGCACAGGTACTAATTGATGGCCCTCTGCTGCGTGTGCAGCCGCTGCAGCATGGCCAACGTTGAGTTCCACCTGGTGGGCATGTCACATATAAGGCGGTTCTTGGGCAGGTTCAACTCCTTTTGCAGCTCAGCCAGGCGAGCACTGGCATTATAAGATCTGCGGAAATGCACACAGACTTTCCTGGCCTGCCTCAGGACATCCTGTAAGCCCGGGTACCTGCCCAAGAACGGCTGCACCACCAGGTTAAGGACGTGAGCCACACAGGGCACATGGGTCAGTTGTCCCTGTCGGAGAGAGGAGAGGAGGTTGGTGCCATTGTCGCAAACTACCATTCCTGGCTTAAGCTGGCGTGGCGTCAACCACCTCTCGGCCTGCCCCTGCAGAGCAGACAGAACCTCTGCCCCAGTGTGGCTCCTGTCCCCCAAACACACCAGCGCAAGCACGGCATGGCATCTTTTTGCCTGCGTACTTGCGTAGCCCCTTGAATTCCTACGGAGCACCGCTGGTTCCGAGGACAAAGCACAGGAAGAGGCCATGGAGGAAGAAGAAGAGGAGGGGGTGGAGGACAGAGGTGTGTTACAACCAGTAGTAGCATTTTGGAGGCGTGGCGGTGGAACAACCTCCAACACTACTCCACCTTGTCCTGCATCCTTCCCAGCTGCCAAAAGAGTGACCCAATGGGCCGTGAAAGAAAGGTAACGTCCCTGTCCATGCCTGCTGGACCATGAGTCAGCGGTAATATGCACCCTACCGCTGACCGCCCTGTCCAGCGAGGCCAAGACATTGCCTTCCACATGACGGTAGAGAGCCGGAATCGCCTTCCGTGAGAAAAAGTGGCGTTTGGAAACCTGCCACTGAGGAACCGCACATTGCACAAACTCACGGAAGGGGGCCGAGTCTACCAACTGAAAAGGCAGCAGTTGAAGCGCTAGCAATTTAGCCAAGCTAGCATTCAACCGATGGGCATGTGGATGGCTGGGAGTGAACTTCTTTCGACGGTCCAGCAGCTGGGGCAGGGAAATTTGCCTGCTAGAATCGGACGTCGGTGTACTGCTAGCAGAGTGCCCGCAAGTACTTGGCTGTGACACACCTAATTCTACACCTTCATTCCTCTCAGTGCAGGTTTCAGAGAGGACTGAAGGTATAGTGGGGTTGGAGATCCCAGCTGATGCGGTGCAAGAAGAGGTCCGCTTTGTTCTTTGGTGTGGGTCTTTAAGGTAGGCTTGCCAACGAGCTGCATGGCAGGTCAACATATGTCTGGTCAAACATGTGGTGCCCAAGCGGCTGATGTTTTGGCCACGCGATATACGCTTGAGACATATGTTGCAAACAGCAGCTGTACGATCTGATGCACTCGACTCAAAAAAGGCCCACACCAAAGAACTTTTTGAATAACGGGCAGAGGCAGCGGCCTGCACAGGCAGAGCTCTGCGGTGTGATTCTGTCGGTGTGCTGCCCTTACGCTGGCCCCCCGAGGGCATCCTGCCTCGTTGGAGATGTGCCTCCTCCTCATCCTCCTCCTCCTCCTCTCTCCTATTAGGCACCCATGTGGAGTCAGTGACCTCATCATCCCCTCCCTCCTCATCACTGGAGCCAATCTGGCAGTATGCTGCAGCTGCTGGAACATGACTGCCAGATTGGTGTCCTTCTTGAGCATCCCCTCTCTCTGCTCTCATGCTACTGCCTTCCTCTAGCTGGGTATCATCATCAGACCCTTCGAAACGCTGGGCATCCTCCTGGAGCATGTACCCAACACTGTGCTCAAACAGTTCGGGGGACTCCTCAGGAGGACATGGTTGGTCTAGGGAAGGAGTGACTGATGATGACATTGATACCAGGGAAGAGGACACTTTGGCAGCTGCTTTGCCAGTACCCTGAGCCTGGGTGAGAGAGGATGAGGAGGATGAGGAGGGCTTGGTCATCCACTCTACCAAGTCTTCAGCATGATGCGGCTCAACACGTCCATTTGCCGAAAAGAAGGACAAGCGTGTCCCATGGCCACGTGCTCTATGGCGATGCACCGCGTCCACGACCAGCACTGTTGTCTCTAGACACAGAGCCTGCTTGCCCTCTTTTATTGGCTCCTGACTGTCTACCTCTCCTTGTTTGCCTTCCAGACATTCTAATGGCCTGCAGGGAAATGGGAAAACCAGCAATAAGGCCTAGCTTCAGGAGTATATTTTGCAGGAATCACACTACGCCTGCTGTTGGTGCTGCAAATGCCTGTTGGTGTAACACACCAGGAAAAAGCAGCAATACAGGCTAACTTCAGGTGTAATATGATCAGGAGGCACACTCCGCCCGCTGTAAGTGCCGCAAATGCCTGTTGGTGTAACACACCAGGAAAAAGCAGCAATACAGGCTAACTTCAGGTGTAATATGATCAGGAGGCACACTCCGCCCGCTGTAAGTGCCGCAAATGCCTGTTGGTGTAACACACCAGGAAAAAGCAGCAATACAGGCTAACTTCAGGTGTAATATGATCAGGAGGCACACTCCGCCCGCTGTAAGTGCCGCAAATGCCTGTTGGTGTAACACACCAGGAAAAAGCAGCAATACAGGCTAACTTCAGGTGTAATATGATCAGGAGGCACACTCCACCCGCTGTAAGTGCCGCAAATGCCTGTTGGTGTAACACACCAGGAAAAAGCAGCAATACAGGCTAACTTCAGGTGTAATATGATCAGGAGGCACACTCCGCCCGCTGTAAGTGCCGCAAATGCCTGTTGGTGTAACACACCAGGAAAAGGCAGCAATACGGGCTAACTTCAGGTGTATAATGTGCAGGAGGCTTAGCAACAATGACACTGACACTGTCCCCTGCCTATCCTTCTCTCTCCCTGCACACAAGGTTTATCAAAGTATATGACACTGACACTCTCCCTGCCTATCCTTCTCTCTCCCTACACACAAGGTTTAGCAAAGAATATGACACTGACACTCTCCCTGCCTATCCTTCTCTGTCCCTACACACATGGTTTAGCAAAGAATAGATTTGACACTGTCCCTGCCTATCCTTCACTTTCCCTGCTCCGGAACACACTACACGAGGCCGCCGCGCTGGCGGCCTTTTATAGTGTGGGGCGTGTACTAAACCCCCTCAGCTATAATTGGCCACAGGCATCCTGCCTGTGGCCAATCATTGCTCTCCTCGCTGCCGGCGCTGTGATTGGCCAAGCATGCAGGGTCACAGTGCATGCTTGGCCAATCACAGCGCCGGGATTACACTGCGATGGCGCAATGTATTGTGGGCCGTTCGCGTCACTCGAATTTGGCGCAAACGGCCCAAATCGTTTGTTGTTCGCCGAACGCGCGAACAGCCGATGTTCGAGTCGAACTTATGTTCGACTCGAACACCGAGCTCATCCCTATTTGTAAGTTAAGAAATACCCTCCTGATATTCATACTGGTTGATCTACTGGGAATAAACCCAGTTTGATCCTGGTGTATAAGGCTTGTGATGTTTTTATTTAACCTAGCTGCCATTATTTTGGCTAATATTTTGGCATCTGAACAAAGGAGAGAAATAGGTCTATATGATGTAGATGTAGTTTCTAACGGGTCTTTCCCTTCTTTGTGCAGGACTATGATTGTTGCCTCTGTCATTGATATAGGCAATTTCCCCTCTTCCCTTGCCCAGTTCAACATTTTAAGTAGTTCTGGAAGTAACACTTTTCCATAATATTTGTAGGTTTCTACAGGGAGACCATCAGGTCCGGGCGATTTCTGGTTGGCCATCTCTGCAACTGCTAACTGTATTTCTTCAAGAGTTATCAGGGCCTCCATTCCCTCTTTTTCTACTTAAGAGTCTGTATTTTTTTGTTCCTAAAAAATGTTTCCAATTCCTCCTCTCCCGCAGCCCCCTGCGATTTGTATAGGTCAGTGTTTCTCAACTCCAGTCCTCAAGGAGCCCCAACAGGTCATGTTTTCAGGATTTTCCTCAGATGAAACAGCTGTGGGAATTACTAAAGCAGTTAAACTGATCAAATAACCTGTGCAAAACAATGGAGAGCCTGAAAACATGACCTGTTGGGGCGCCTTGAGGACTGGAGTTGAGAAACACTGTTATAGGTTATCGTAGTATTCTCTAAATGTATCTGTAATCATTGACACCCGAGTGAGATCTCTCCACTCTGGGTTTTTATCATGGGTACTGCGTAGGGGGAGGAATTAGTTCTTACTAGATGTGCTAACATTCTTCCAACGTTTTCTCCCTCCCCGAATGCAACTTGCTTCTGGAATAATCTCTCATTCTCAGATTTTTTTGTCATTACTACTTTATATTCCTGTTGCTTATTCAACCATATTCTTTGTTTCTCTGGTGTTGTATTTTCAACGTATTCCTTCTCTGCATTCACCAGTTCCTTCCTAACCCCATTCTCCCACTCTCTTGATACCATTTTAATTTTAGCCACTTGTTGAATACATATACCCCTGAGGAATGCTTTCAATGCATCCCACATTACTCCCTGTGTGACAGTTCATTCGTTGAATTCTATGAACTCCTTTAATTTAGATAGTATCTCCTCTGGATTCCCAATTACTTCAAACCATAGCGGATTCATCTTTCATACTCTAATAGATCTATCCCCGTCTAAGTTTACAGAAACCGTCACTAATGAGTGGTCCGACACCCCTCTTGGCTATTCGATGAAAAGGCTGAGTGCTCACAGAATGCCAAAAAAAAAGTACAAGCACTGCCTGTTTGTGTTGGAGAACTCATAGTTACATATATACATAGTAGGTGAGGTTGAAAAAAGCACCCATCCCCCCATGTTAAGGGCATGCGGCCTGGTATGTTCAGGAGGGTGGGGGGGGGGGGCGCTCGCTCGTACCCTCCCTTTCCTGACCTGCCGGGCTGCATGCTCGGATAAGGGTCTGGTATGGATTTTGGGGGGACACCCACGCCATTTTTTTTATTTTGGTGTGGGATGAAACCTACTTGGTCATAATGGACTAACTTGGGGACAAAAGAGATCAGGCGGTTGGCTAGTATCTTGGTAAATATCTTGAGGTCCGTGTTCAATAAAGATATTAGGCGGTAGTTTGCACAATCTGTTGCATCTCTACCCTCTTTAGGAATCAGAACTATGTGAGCAAATAAGGAGTCCCTAGGGACTGGAGTCCCATCTAAGAGCGCATTGTAAGCTTGCAAAAATTAAGGCACCAGGTGCGAAGCGTACGTCTGATAATAAAGTAGAGGAAAACCATTGGGTCCCGGTGTTTTTCGCGCTTCCATACCTTGGATGGCTTTGAGAAATTTTTGTTCTGTAATATGGCCTTCCATTTTTTCCTTCTCCTGAGGCGTCAACGTGGGAACACCTGAGGAGAGCAGATATTCGTCTATTATCGAGGTGTGAGCCGGCGAGATAGACTCTGTACTCGCAGAAAGCAATTGGCAATCTCCTTTGATTTATAGATTTTTTGACCCGAAGGGGACATTAAGGAGGGGAAATAGGAATGCGCTGTGGTCTCACATAGTGCACGGGCTAGGGGTCTGCCAGGTTTACCGCCAAGTTCATAGAATAGCCTCTGCGAGTACATGAGTTTGGTTTTTGCTTTAGCTAATAAGAGAGAATTATGAGAGTCATGTAAGTTTTATAGATCAACGGCCACATCGCGAGCTAGAGATAGTTTATGTTGCCTTTCCAAGGCTCCAATGCGCTCCAAGAGAGAGTCCACTTCTTATTGTCTGTCTTTCTTAACTTTAGCTCCCAATTTAATAAGTACTCCCCTGACTACACATTTGTGAGCCTGCCATAGCAAGCAAGGAGAGGACACTGAAGCTGCATTGCCTGCGTTAATCCCCTTTTTAATGCATGCCAATATTCTGTTTGCTTTGTTAGCAGAAGCTTGGCATTGCATGCCATTGCTAAGGCTATCATCTACTAGGACCCCCAGGTCCTTTTCCATCCTAGATTCCCCCAGAGGTTCTCCCCCCAGTGTATAGATTGCATTCATATTTTTGCCACCCAAATGCATTATTTTAAATTTTTCTACATTGAACCTCATTTGCCATGTAGTTGCCCACCCCATTAATTTGTTCAGATCTTTTTTCAAGGTTTCCACATCCTACGGAGAAGCTATTGCCCTGCTTAGCTTAGTATTGTCTGCAAATACAGAGATTGAACTGTTTAACCCATCCTCCAGGTCGTTTATGAACACATTAAACAGGATTGGTCCCAGCACAGAACCTTGGGGAACCCCACTATCCACCCCTGACCATTCCAAGTACTCCCCATTTATCACCACCCTCTGAACTCGCCCTTGTAGCCAGTTTTCAATCCATGTACTCACCCTATGGTCCATGCCAACAGACCTTATTTTGTAAATAAACGTTTGTGGGGAACTGTGTCAAATGCTTTTGCAAAATCCAGATACACCACGTCTACAGGCCTTCCTTTATCTAGATGGCAACTCACCTCCTCATAGAAGGTTAATAGATTAGTTTGACAAGAATGATTCTTCATGAATCCATGCTGATTAATGCAAATGATACCGTTCTCATTACTAAAATCTTGTATATAGTCCCTTATCATCCCCTCCAAGAGCTTACATACTATTGATGTTAGGCTAACTGGTCTGTAATTCCCAGGGATGTATTTTGGGCCCTTTTTAAATATTGGTGCTACATTGGCTTTTCTCCAATCAGCTGGCACCATTCCAGTCAGTAGACTGTCAGTAAAAATTAGGAACAATGGTCTGGCAATTACTTGACTGAGTTCCCTAAGTACCCTTGGGTGCAAGCCATCTGGTCCCGGTGATTTATTAATGTTAAATTTCCCAAGTCTAATTTTAATTCTGTCCTCTGTTTACCATGGAGGTGCTTCCTGTGATGTGTCATGAGGATAAACACTGCAGTTTTTTTTACTGAAGCCCCCTGATTCCCTTGTGAAGACTGAGGAGAAGAATAAATTCAATACCTTCACCATCTCCCCATCCTTTGTGACCAGATGTCCTTCCTCATTCTTTATGGGGCCAATATAGTCTGTCCTCCCTTTTTTACTGTTTACATACTTAAATAATTTCTTGGGATTTTTTTTTTGCTCTCCTCCGTTATGTGTCTTTCATGTTCTATCTTAGCCGACCTAATTGCACCCTTACATTTCTTGTTGCATCCTCTATAAAGTCTGAATGCTGATCCCTCAACCTTGTATTTTTTGAAGGCCTTCTCCTTTGCTTTTATATGCATTTTTACATTGGAGTAAAGCCATCCAGGACTTTTGTTCACTCTTTTAAATGTATTATCCTATGGGATGCATTGGCTAATGCCCTTATTTAATATGCTCTTAAAGCAAACCCATCTCTCCTCCGTATTATTTGTTCCTAGGATTTTATCCCAATTTATGCATTCTAGCGAGGTTCGAAGTTGGCTTTTTTTAAATTCAGTGTCTTTGTATTCCCCTTATGTTTCCTATTTGTGTGATTTATATTAAAGCCAAATGACCTGTGATTGTTGTTATCTAAATTGCCCCGTATTTCCACATCCGTGATCAGGTCTGTATTGTTGGTAATCAGTAGATCCAGTAACGCTTTATTTCTAGTTGGTGCGTCTACCATCTGACCCATAAAATTGTCCTGCAAGACATTTAGGAACTGGTGCCCAGTCTATGTCTGGATAATTTAAATCCCCCATTATGATAACACTTCCCATCCTTGCTGCTAATCCAAATTGTGATAGTAGATCTGTCTCACCCTCTTCCCTCAGGTTAGGGGGCCTATAGCATACTCCCAGTATTATTTTCCCCTTAACTTCATCCCTTTGGAGCTCTACCCATAAGGATTCCACCTCCTCCCTAGCTCCCTTAGTGATGTAATCTCTCACATTCACTTGTACATTATTCTTGATATATAGGCATACCCATACCCATACTCATTAGAATGCACCTTGTTAATCAGGGACTGACTAGAGTTTAGTTAGTGGCTCGGATGAGCGCACATTTTTTTGTTTCATGGACTTGCTATAGAAAGCCCTCTTGCATTAAAACTGTGTTTGGTGGATGTCTTGTTGAATAAAAGGGACAAGTCTGCCTGGCCTGTTCCTGGGTGGCCACCTTGTTGTTTACCACTGCCAATATTAGTTGAAACAATCTTCTTACTTATTTGAATAAAGAGAAAGAAGATTTCAGTGCTGCAAACTTTGCTTCATTTAAATTATTGGAACAGTTTAGATTGTTTCTTGTTGCTAGTACCACTACTGTGTACCTCACCTTTATAGAAATATATTATTGTGTGCCATCAAGTTTATGTCAACTCCCGGAGACTGCATGAATAACGTTTCTCACCATGAATATAGTCATTTGTCTAAACCTCTAAGTTTCATGATGTTCCACAGATCTGAATGCAAATAGTTATATTAATTAGTAACCCATCACTTTCTTTGCTGAGCTCCTTCTGAAAATGCTAGTGGGCTGTACGTTACTTCAGTATTTTTGGAGTCACTGAACCAGAACAAATATGCAGCCAGTGAATTCAGAACTTCTGATCTGCATACTTGTTCAGGGACATGGGACCTGATTCACTAAGGTGTGACGTAAGCTGAAATGAGATAACAGGAGGTAAAGCAAAAAACAGAACTTGGTCTGAAATTTTAATGTGCTAAGTAACTTGAGAGGAGCGTATGATCATCATGTGCAGGGGAATATGAAAAGCTATTCCCCTGTGATTCTCCTGCAGTATTAATGGTTGTTTGAAGTAAACACATGCTAATTTCACCTCACTTTGCTTTTAGTATATCAGCTCTAGATTATATTCTTCTTTATTTTACCTTATATCACTTCACTTTAGTAAGTTCCCTCTGTGGACTCAGAAATCATTAACCCCATAGGGTTAACCCTACAGCCGAAAACAAGTAAGCCAGGAGAGGTCAACAACAACATTCCATGTATTTCTCTCTTGGTAGAAATGTTGAATGTAGGAGAATCAATGAAGTAGTCAAAATTAATTCACAAGTTTATTTCACTATAAAAGATGAGATGGAAAAAAAGGAAATCCCTGAGTTTATACTATTTAGGCAAAGGACACCCATCTGCCATGTCCCCAATTACCCCAGCTATGAATATTTATTGTATAGACACTAATTATACGTACATATTATATGCAAGAAAAAAGACAATTGAGGTGCTCATGGTCTGGAATAGGGATGAGCTGACGGTTCAGTACGAACCTAGGCTCGGACTGAACTTTGGCTGTTCAGTATTCAATTCGGATAAACGTTTGACCCCGTTCAGTGGGAGCCAAAAATCATATTTAGAATTAATACGTCCACCTCTTCTATATATGACAGCTTCTCACTCTCAGTAGTTCCTAAGGCAGCTGCGGGTCCATGTCCCTAAGAACCACTGATGTCCCTGGGTATGCTTGCCACTTAAGAAAAGAGGATAGCAATAGCAGTGACATCACTGCCAAAATATGGCCACTGGTCATATTTGTTCAATGATGTCACCACCATATCTCTCTCTTATCTTTTTCTTTTTTCTTTTTGCGAATGACAGTTTGGGAAGCTGATATTCAAATATAAGCACCCTTTAGGATTGGTCATGTGTGCCAGGTGGTCTTTTTTCATTTTTTTGGTGAGTTGGTGGGAGGTGGTAATCGTGATTGACCAGGGGCTTTTAGGATATTTTTGCCAAAGGTTTGGGTGTCAATATTTTAAGGTTACATCCTTTATTTTGTGAAAAAGTTAAAATACTATGTACCCCATACCCATCCACATAGGTGGCCTGGAATTTTAGAGGCCCCCTTATTATTAAAGGGTCTTCCAGATTTCTGTATGCCCTACTCGCACAGATCTGCACTACCCTCTCTAGGGTTGTGTGGAAGAGGCCCTTGTCCTCACCAACATGGGTACAAGGTGCTTAACCCCCCCCCACTTCCTTTCCTGGCCATCAAGGTTGCATGCTTGGATTAAGTATCTGGTATAGTCTTCTTAAGGGGACATTTTTTTTTTCTATTAGATAATCCCTTAAATTGCATACAAGACTCAGTTGGCCAGGAACCTGGGAAACTACATAACCCTATTTTGATCTGTCTGATATATGTTAGTTCAGGTCAATTCTAGAAGGTGAATACATTTTCACAGTGGGAAAGATGCACTGTAGGTTGCAAAGGAACTGAATATCGGCAAGATTGCACGTGGGGGTGGACCGCAAACTTTTACATTGACAATTGTATGGACACTTTAAGGGCACTTATTGCAATATATGTTAATGTGCATTATTGTTTGATGTTTTTTGTTTTGTATTCAGAAGATACATTGTTTTATGGTGAATGTACTGAGTTTTGATATATTACACTTTGAATAAATGGGGTTTGTTATGTCACCACTGATTTAAGGTGACTGTGATCATTTCATATTTGATTATGTTAGAAGTAGAGATTATTTCTTTTAGCTCTGCACAATTCTTTATTCAATACTTAACTCCCAATGCTTCCTCATTTGGAGGGACAAACCCTTTTGAGATCATATCCCTCGTCCTCTTTCCTCCTTCAATGTTCCTCTTTATGATGTCACGTGCATGTGCAAAATGTACTAGCTAAATGCCAAGATTTTTTTATACAGTACTAAACCTATTCTTTCCACCTTTATATTATTACTAAATACACAAATATAAAATAAAAATTATGATAAAAAAAGTACCAACAGGTTGAATTGATTATTTTTCATGATTTTAATAATCTATAAATTCATAATGTATATAGTCAGCAGTATTGTATGGTTTTGAATAGACTAGGAAATGTTAGAACTCCCTGTCAGATTGTTATTTCTGTCTAGGAAGACATATCTTATCTATGTGTCCTGATAATGTGTGTTGCAATGTGAAGTTAATTGTATCCAAGAGGAGATTTAAAATGTGCTGCAGTACACCTGTGGTATAGGGCACCAATAAGGAGCAGATAATATATGCAAAAATGTCAGCACTTTTTTTTTCTGCTTTGACACCCTCTTTATTTTAAAGGGGCAGCCTAGCACAAAACGTCTCAATGCACTAAAGCAATGCAGCCCACTGTGGTAATATGTAATGGGCCCTAAATATTTTGTATTAAATTATATACCTTTTTCCCATCTCAGAAAGATAGGAATTATGGTATTATACCAATACCTTCCACTGATCCTCTATTGAAATTATTACCATTTATAAATACATTAAACTAACCTAAGAAAATCACACAGGATGCAGTCTATCTATGTGAATTAGAAAACCAATATTTTCTTCAGCATCAGCTCAGTAAAAAAAAACAATGTTATTTCTCTGCGGTGTCTCTCACACTGCTGAAACTGTTTGATTTTAAAGTTCAAAATATAATTAATGAAAAATAACCCTTAATATCAGCAGTCAGACAGGAGATTTGCTTTGGGCATTGTAAGACAAAGTGAAATATTTACACAGGTAAAGATGTTGAGCTGAAAATAATTCCCATTCATGATGAAATGATTAGTGATGTTTTCCTTTACTTATAGTCTCCGATGTACATTGTCAGAGTTTTCAATTAAGCAACAGGAGGCAGTAACATTCACAACCTGTCTGGTTGGTTTAAAGTCCATCAAAGTGTGATAAGGGGTGACAGAGTGATATTATTTTTCTGGAATGGAACAGCAGTTGTGCATTGATCACCTCAGCATGCAGTGACTAATTTCATCTAGTCATTTAAATCCTTTGTAGAAATTACTTATTTTTTTAGATTATATTACCAGCTGGAATAAATTGACAATCTGCATGTCCTTAGGTAATAGGATACCTGTAGTGAACTGTATTAAGATGAATTATGCACACTGCCTTAGCTTTATTTAGTCCATATGCCTCCCTTTGAGCAGTATTAGCCATTTTCGCTTTCATTCTGTTTACTTATTAATTTACTTGTATTGCAAACAATATTTTACAGTCCAATAAGCAGTATAATGAACCTTCACAAGGCTTATAAATTATTATTTAAAAGGATTTTGTGCTTTTAACTAGAAAATTTAAAGAAATAAAAACATTTTCCACTTGTTGCTCTAAGTTTCCAGACAAAATCTGTGACATTTACAGTTGAGAACGCTTCTGCAGTCACGTTTCTACACACTGCAAACAGCTGATTGCTTGAGGCTTGACTAAAGAAAGACCTCTGGTGGTCTGTATAGGCAACCGCTTCAATACAGGGCATTTTCACCCCCTTCCTGCCCAGACCAATTTTTAGTTTTCAGCGCTGTCGCACTTTGAATGACAATTGCACGGTCGTGCAACATGGCTCCCAAACAAAATTTACATCCTTCTTTCCCCACAAATAGAGCTTTCGTTTGGTGGTATTTGATCACCTCTGCGTTTTTAATTTTTTGCGCTATAAACAAAAGAATAGCGACAATTTTGAAAAAAAACACAATATATTTTATTTTTTGATTTAATAAACATCACATTTTTTTTTAAACAATTTTTACATCAGAGGGGAGCGGGGTCACCCGCACGTCACTGGGAAAGCCCGGGTTTCCCCTTGCATCAGAGGGAGACAGGGTCACGTGACGGGTGGCCCCGTCCTCAGCTACATAAGACCTGTCAGGCTGCGGCGACGATATTCCTGGGTGTCTCCGGTGGAGACAGGATGCGCTGCGCTGGACATCTCATCGCTGCAGCCTGGACCTGGATGGAGAGGAGATCATCCACTGCTGGACCCCAGAGAGGAGAGCATCCATCGCAGGATACCGACTGCGTTGGAGTGGAGACCGAGAGTGGATTACCACCGCTGGAATTTTTTTTTTTTTTTAATAAAGGACTTATCCCAATGGTGCTGTGTGTGTTTTTTTTTTCATTTTTACACTTTTTGTGAAATGGTAGGGGTATAATGTACCCCTTACCAATTCACATAGGGGGGGCGGGATCTGGGGGTCCCCTTTGTTAAAGGGGTCTTCCAGATTCTGATAAGCCCCCTGCCCGCAGACCCCCACAACCACCGGGCAAGGGTTGTGGGGATGAGGCCTTTGTCCCCATCAACATGGGGACATGGTGCTTTGAGGGGTCACAGACCCCAAAATCATCCTCCCCATGTTGAGGGCATGTGGCCTGGTACGGTTCAGGAGGGGGCGCGCTCTCTCGTCCCCCTTCTTTTCCTGCGGCCTGCCAGGTTGCGTGCTCGAATAAAGGGTCTGGTATGGATTTTTGGGGGGAAATCCACGCCATTTTTTTTTATTTGCCACAGGGTTTCCCTTAATATCTTTACCAGAACTGAAGGGCCTGGTAATTGAATTTGGGGGGACCCCCACGCATTTTTTTTCATCAATGACTTCCAATTACTTTTCTCTGTATTGCCGGGAGCCGACAATTCATTACAGCCGCGAGTACTTTTAAATTACTTTTTTTCCGCTGCTTTACAAGGCATACTATACACACCCCCTAGGTATGAAATTTAAAGAAATATTTAACTTTTATTGTTTCACTTTAAGCATTATTAAAATCACTGCTCCCATTGGCTGCAAGAGCTGATTGGATCCTGGCCTTCCAGCATGTTGCTTCGCCAAAAGTTGTTCCTTAGACCGGTTAAAAGTCAGCAGCTACTAACAGTGTAACTGCTGACTTTTAATAAGGACACTTACCTGTCCTACTCTCCCGCGCTGATGCCCCCCCGATGCCGATCCCTCGATCAGTGCAAGTCCCGCGCCGCCATCCACACTAAGGGAAACAGGCAGTGAAGCCTTACGGCTTCACTGCCCATTTCCTACTGCGCATGCGCGAGTCTCGCGCCAACTTGTGAATGGGTGGCTGCTCTCTGGGATTACACACAGTTCCCAGAAAGCAGCGCACCCCATTCACTAGAAGAGGATGGGGAAGAAAACAGACCGCGGTTACGGAAGAGGCAGATTACGGACTTCCGCATAGCAACAGGTATTTCGGGTGAGTATAAAAAAAAAAAAAAAATCAATTTTTTTTAGGATTTTTTGTGGAAAAAAAAATTCTGGGTGGAACTCCACTTTAAGTCAGTCACTCAACTTTTTTCTTTTTGTTTTCTTTTTTTATTTCAATACTTTTTATTGAATATTTCATATAAAACATTGTACAAATTAGGTAGGACAATTTGATATACACGATATACACCTAATTATAAGTTTGTGGTTGGTTAATGATTACACATTAAATCTCCATAAAGGGAATTGCGTTCAATGAGTAGTAACAAAATAACAGTTTAAACGTAAGAACGTAATGGAAGCATACATAAAGCAAAGGTCTTATGAGACATTAATAAAGCGCTATTACTTTTTAGGCCAGATAGACCAACGTTTGTCAAACTTAGTACATTGCAGAGAATTAATTGCTATTAGGCGTTTGAACGTGTAGTTTCTATGTACAGCTTTGGTAACATCAGAAAGGTTTATGGTAGTTTTTGTTTTCCAATTACGTAGTATTAGTATTCGCGTTTCCAGTAGGATGTGACTCATGACTGGTCTATAGTCTGGTGGGAACTTTTCTATGCCTAGGTGTAGAATTGCTAAGGCCGGGGTAGGGGGGGTCGGTATTCCTGTTAGGGAAGAAATTAGGTGGAATGTTTGGTTCCACAGACTTCTTATATTCGGGCAATGCCATAACATGTGTAGTAAGTTTCCTATCTGCCCACATTCTCTCCAGCATTGTGGTGACGATCCTAAAAAGTAGTTTGATAGTCTATATGGGGTATATTGCCACCTATTCGCTATTTTGATTATCATTTACCAGTTTTTAACACAGTGTGAAGCCTTGTGTATTTCCTTAAACGTACCTTGCCACTGATCGTTTGAGAATGACATACCTAGGTCATTTTCCCATTTGCTCATTGCTATGGTTTTTTTGAGTGTTTGCTTGTCTTGGATAAGTTTATAAAATAGTGAGATTCCTTTTATAGCTTTTTCAGAAGTTGAGTAGAATTGCCAGATTTTTGGCGGGAATTTTCTAGTTTTGGACTTGGATGGGATTGGAGAAAGTGTGATATGCGTAAGCAGGTGAACAACTTGTTGCTAGGCAGTTGATATTGTGTCATTATTTGTTCTGGGGTTTTGGGCTGAGGTCCATTATATAGGTCCGATACGCGTGTCTTACCAGGTCTTTTACTGATAGCATTGGGATTTTTGCTTCTAGTATATTTAATGGTAGTCTATAGTTTATCTCCTGGGCGTCAGTGTCATTTATCCGAAGGAGGGATCTCCATGCCCTTAAAGAGGTCTGTGTTGGCGGAGAAAGAGTTGATATGTCCCATGGTGACCATATATCGCCCAGAAGTAGTAATGTGAGGTCTTTTGTCGGTGATGTTGTCTTTTCTATGTCTACATATAATGGTGTTTCCTGGTTATCTAGCCAATATTTGATGTGGTCCAGTCTGACTGCCCACAGGTAGTTGTATATGTCTACTAGGCCTGCCCCTCCCGCTTTCCTATGGGAGATAAGATTGTTTCGTGAACATCTAGCTTTTTTGTCTCCCCAGATGTATTTCCAGCTAATGCCTGACAGGTGATTAAGGTAGCTTTTAGGTATGTGAATTGGCAGGGTACGGAAAACATATAAGATTTGCGGCAGTATCAACATTTTGTAGGCTGTTATTCTCCCTAGCCATGATAATTCCTTATTCGACATGTTGCTGAGTTGGGTTTCCAGTTTGGCAATTAGCTTGGTCATATTAGCTTTAACTAGTGCTTAAATGGTATTAGCTATAGTGATGCCTAGGTAAGTGATACCTTTGTCACTCCATGTGTACGGCAATTGGTTTTACCCAAATCTAGGATTAGAGAAAGTGTGATATGCGTAAGCAGGTGAACAACTTGTTGCTAGGCAGTTGATATTGTGTCATTATTTGTTCTGGGGTTTTGGGCTGAGGTCCATTATATAGGTCCGACACGCGTGTCTTACCAGGTCTTTTACTGATAGCATTGGGATTTTTGCTTCTAGTATATTTAATGGTAGTCTATAGTTTATCTCCTGGGCGTCAGTGTCATTTATCCGAAGGAGGGATCTCCATGCCCTTAAAGAGGTCTGTGTGGGAGGCGAAAGAGTTGATATGTCCCATGGTGACCATATATCGCCCAGAAGTAGTAATGTGAGGTCTTTTGTCGGTGATGTTGTCTTTTCTATGTCTACATACAATGGTGTTTTCTGGTTATCTAGCCAATATTTGATGTGGTCCAGTCTGACTGCCCACAGGTAGTTGTATATGTCTACTAGGCCTGCCCCTCCCGCTTTCCTATGGGAGATAAGATTGTTTCGTGAACATCTAGCTTTTTTGTCTCCCCAGATGTATTTCCAGCTAATGCCTGACAGGTGATTAAGGTAGCTTTTAGGTATGTGAATTGGCAGGGTACGGAAAACATATAAGATTTGCGGCAGTATCAACATTTTGTAGGCTGTTTTTCTCCCTAGCCATGATAATTCCTTATTCGACATGTTTCTCAGTTGGGTTTCCAGTTTGGCAATTAGCTTGGTCATATTAGCTTTAACTAGTGCTTAAATGGTATTAGCTATAGTGATGCCTAGGTAAGTGATACCTTTGTCACTCCATGTGTACGGCAATTGGTTTTACCCAAATCTAGGATTAGGGATTTACTAAAGTTCACTTTGTAATACGAGACATCTCCAAAATCTGTTAGGATTTTATTAGCCTGGTTTAAGGATGTAAGTGGATTGGTCAAGAGCAGGATGACATCATCCGCGAATAGGTTGATGGTATGTGTGCTAGGGCCAAACTGGAAACCTGTGATCAGGGGGTGAGTTCTGAGTGCTTCAGCCAAAGGTTCGATCATGAGATTGAAGATGGTCGTCGACAAGGGGCACCCTTGCCTGGTCCTATTTGTTATGTTGAATGTTTTGGATAGGAAACCAGTTGAATGCACCTGCACAGACGGGCATGAATAAAGCGCTAACATAGCTGTTAATATGGGACCTTGAAAGGCAAATTTTGATAAGACCATTTTCATATAGGTCCAGTGGACCTTATTGAATGCATTCTCTGCGTCAGTAGATAACAACAGAGAAGGCGTTTGATTTGTTTCAGCAGAATGCAGTACATTAATAATCCGTCTGGTAGCATCTGAGGTTTGTTTCCCCTTCACAAAGCCCATCTGGTCGTGTTGGTTAATTGATGGAATGCCGTTCATTAATCGTTTGGCAAGCAATTTTCCATAAACTTTGATATCCGAGTTGAGAAGGGATATTGGTCTGAAATTAGCCGGTGTAATGGGGTCCTTTCCTGGTTTGGGTAGTGTCACTATGTGGGCTCTCAGCATTTCCTGGGGGAAGGATGCAGAGGCTGCTGCTTTATTGAAAATTGGTTGCATGTGATGTGATAAGATGTGTTTAAATGTTTTGAAGTATTCGTTAGAAAATCCATCCGGCCCTGGTGATTTACCGTTTGGTAGTGTGTCTATAACTAGTTCTATGGAAAAAAGAAAAGGTTGGGACTTTGAATGAGGCCTGAGACAATTAAGTCACTAGGCCTCCATCCCTGTCCATGCACAGACAGAAAAGGGTCAGGACTTTATATGAAGCATGTGGATTGAAAGCCAAACAGAGCTAGTAAATCAGAAAATGTAAATTTATAAAATATTATACAGTAAAATACATAAGACACCATGGTACATATTCCATCACCCAACATGGTTAGTGGGTTCATTAGCATTTGTTCGTAAATAAATAGAGTAAAACAGTAAAAACATGAGGTAGAACTTCATGGTAAATATTATTTGGGATCTGAAGCTCGACGCGTTTCGCTGCTGTCATGCCGCTCATCAGGAGCTGATAGTTAATGGATGTCTATAATACAAGAACATTGTATCATACACCTTAGGCTGCGCCCTCCCTTTTCTCTTCTTTTCTTCCCCCCCCCCTTTTTTCAATCCCCCCACGACGGTGCTTTTATGTTGGAGCATCCTCATTGCCCTCAATAAGCTCACAAGCGCTCACCCTTTTTCATTTTTTAAATTTTTTTACTTTTCATTGATAGCGTTCTTAACGTTGGAGCACTTTATTGCTTTCAACATAGCTACACTATCACATATTTTAGTTATTCTGTTTATTACCACCCCTTCTCATTCACATTCACTTTTTACCCTTCCACTGTTGTACATAGGGTCCATCGCCCTTCAGAAATTTAACACACAAATTCTTTGCATTTCACATTCATTTTCAGATGGCCCAGGAGTCTTTCTGCATGTGCCCCTTGACCCTGGTGAAGATCACATGTTCAGCTCACACAATGATGCCTGCCTCCTTGCTGCACTACCTGTTATGCCGCCTCAGCTCCCATGTCGGACTGTGTCCCCGGCCGCCTACATGCCCCCTGCGGTGCCCATACCATCACCCGACCTGTAAGTATGGGCTGTTGATTTAAGTGCATATTTCTCTCCCCCTTATATATAATTTTTCCTTAACAAGCCTAACCTATAATTTGATACAATGTTCTTGTATTATAGACATCCATTAACTATCAGCTCCTGATGAGCGGCATGACAGCCGCGAAACGCGTCGAGCTTCAGATGCCAAATAATATTTACCATGAAGTTCTACCTCATGTTTTTACTGTTTTTCTGAACCAACTAACCATGTTGGATGATGGAATATGTACCATGGTGTCTTATGTATTTTACTGTATAATATTTAATAAATTTACATTATCTGATTTACTAGCTCTGTTTGGCTTTCAATCCGCATGCTTCATATAACTAGTTCTATTTCCTGGTGTGAGATGGTGGCATTAAGGCTAGATAGTTGCTGCTCAGATAGAGATGGGAGGTTCAGTCCCTGTAGAAATTATTGCATTTTGTCTCTGGTTGGTTGAGGTGTGTTGGGATCTGTGTGTAAATTATATAATGAGCTGTAGTAATCAGCAAATTGATTTGCTATAGCTTGTGGATCCACTACTTTGTGTTGTGAGGTAGAATGTTTGAGGTATGCTATTCTGGATTTTGTGCGTGCTGCTTTCAATCTGTTTGCTAAGTATTTGCCTGCCCTGTTGGCGTTGGCGTAATAGTTTAGTTGCAAGCGTCTTAGATGTTTGTCATATTGTTGGGAGAGTTGTTCTCTCAGTGTTTCTCTGAGTGTGGCTAATTTGTGATGACTTCAGTAGATGAGGTCCGGGTGCTTCCGAGATATCTGTGTATATCGAATGAATAACAAAAGGAACAAAGGGCGATAAGAACAAAAAATAAAGTCAACATGGGTAGCATAAGAAAAGGATCTTGAAACTGATCCGCGTGCAGGATTGTCTGCTATGTGTTACTAGGAGGGGAAGAGGAGAAAACAAGTATAGATCTCCTGTCCCCAGAGAATTATGTATGCATTTGAGTAGTTGTTTCACGAGTTTCCAACGGCGATTTTCTTATGTGAGCGCTTGTGGGATACTACTTGCCATTCATTGTGCATGGATTGTGGGCTTACCGGAGGCGAGTGGGTTGCAGTTTGGTTTGGTAGAATGTTCCACTTTCTTAAGGCGGTGATCCCTTCCTCCAGTGTGGATATCAGTGTAGTGTCCCCGTTATGGGTGATCGAGAGTGTTGCTGGGTACTTCCACTTGTGAAGAATGCTGTGGTTCCTCAGCGCTTTAGTGATGGTCACCAGGTTGCCACGCCTTTGTGGTGTGTGCCTGGAGAGATCAGGTAGCAGCCGTATGTCAGCATACTGTGGAGAGATTTTGTCCAGTTTACGGGACACCATCAGTATTTGTTCTTTCACATGGTAGTAATGAACTCGCAATAGGACATCCCTTGGGGTTTCGTCAGGGAGAAACGATGGCTTAGGGTCTCTGTGAATCCTGTCCACAATGAGGTCCTGGACTGTTAATTCTGGCACCAGTGTGGAGAACATGGTTTGGGCATATTGCAGGAGTTGATTAGGAGGGACAGACTCTGGGACATCCCACAGTTTGAGGTTGTTCCTCATGGACCTGTCCTCAAGGTCCACGGTTTTGTCTTTCACCCATGTTTTGTCTTCCCCCTGTGCTGCGTGTGCCTCCACCATCACATTATAAGATGAGGTATATTCCTCCATCTTGTGTTCCACTTGGTACACCCTGGTACCTAGAGCTTGTACCTCCTTGTGGCACTTGTTGTTCCCCCTTACCATGTTAGCCTGCAGTGACGCCCGTAGTGACAGCAACATTTCTTTGAGTGTAGTGTCAGAGATGGGTCTGTCTGCTGTTGGGAAATCTGTTATGGGGTCTCCGTCAGTTGCCCTCTGTGCTGAGGCAGAGTGTTGTGGCCCGCTTACCTCCATGTGTGGATCGACTTGCGGCCTAGCAGGAGAGTCCCTCCTGGGTTTAGATTTCGCTGGGCTTCTTGTGGTGGGGCTAGATGTCCCAGAAGAGGGTTCACTAGGAGGCTTGGCAGCGCTGGATGGTCCGGACGGCATCCCGTGGTGATTACTGTGTGTGCCGTCCCTGTGATGAAGCCGTTGCTCCTGTGTGCCGCCGCCATTTTGTTGTAGCCCGCTCTGTTCTGAGGTAAAATAGCTGTCGAGCTTGCACGGATGCTGCGGGGCCTTTCGTCTCCTGGTCATCCTCAATCTGTGCCTCGGGTCGTTGGCTAGAGGATGGTGATATTTGTAGCTGCGGATGGAGCCGGTGGGCTCGGATGGCGGCGGATTTTCTCCGGCGGACGAGCGGAGCTCTCAGACTAAGCGTCCATCTTGGAGCTCGGTCAGTCACTCAACTTTTGAAGCCAATAACCAGGTAACTAGCATTAATAATAGCTTATGTATTTTACTCAGCACAGATTTCATTTTTCCTAAGTGAGTGAAACTTTGGTTCCTACTGATCCTGCTCTTCAACTGACAAGGTCTATCTGCTTGAAAACAATAGGCTCACTACAGTTTCTAATGAAGTCCAACACCCACAAAGCAGCTGGTAGCCAAATGTCATCTTTATTTAGGCTAAATGTGTCATGGTAGAGCTCGGAACAGCATTTTGTATTCTTATTCTTCTTATTTGAACTGTGTTTAATTCTGACATTTGCCATATAAAGTGTGATTTATATTGACAGGTCCACTTTAACAAGCATACAAGCTCAGATATACTGCAAATGCAATGCTATGCACTTTTTGAAATAGCATTGTTTACATTGGAATACATTAAAGGACATCCTTTTGTAAAACCTGTTTGAAATTCAGCCTGCATCTCAATTTGCGGTTTAGTGAGCTGTTCCCATTTGTCCTTCAAAGCACAAGATAAATGAGATATGCTGAGCATATATTTAGTGTTCTACTGACAGGTCAATGCCCACTTCATTGATAGATCTCTTAGCTGCCACTAGCTGTCATGACTTCATTATACTATTTGACCTGTCTTTAATGTTATCCTTACCAATACTCATAAACATTTATGTAGTTTGTGCTAAACAGGTTGCTTTGAACTAACCTTATAGGAACACTAGCATAATTTTTTTTATTTTTTATTCAGTGATATTTGTCATTAAAGCAAGCATTATATAGGACCCCTCTTTGTTTTTAATTTATAAAGGAGACTAAACATATGGACTTTGTTACTACTCTGGACTTTAAATTTTTTATATATATTTTAGATCGGAGAGGGATTAGAACATGTGTCAGGTTTTTATTGCTGTCTGTTTCCCCATTAGGGCCTCTATTTGTCTTGGGAAGTGTGACATAGAATGGAGAATGTCTTTTTTTTTTTCTGTGGGGTTCAACCGTATTAAAAAGGCAGTTTATCTAGCTGGCATTCCAAGGTTTAAAAAGAACTATCAGCTATATCCTTACTGAACTAATTAATTAATTGGAGCCATACAAATTTTTTTAATTTTTTTTAACACAATAAGGTTAAAAACACACATAGTGAAAACATTAAGTAGGTACTAAGTAAATCAATCCATGCTTCTTTCAGCTATGAAGCATCCATGTCTGCCCCGCTGTCTATGTCTCTGTCATCTTACATCTTCAGTTGCTCTGCTGGGGTTTGCCTTCTGTTGTGCAGCTGAGGCTGTAAGGTGTTTGTAGCGCTCGTCATCACTGACAGTGTTAGTACCAAGCTTGTCAACTCCCCATAGTTTATTTAACTGATCAAATACTGAAAATTTACTGCTGGAACAAACCTTTTACTGGCAACCTCAATTATGAAAAATCCCCTATTGCAAAAGTAAGCAATCTATATTTAAACAGTATAAACAATATATGCAATACCCACAAAAGCTAATTAAAAAGTCACATAGAATTCGTAACAAAAATTGAGCATGACAAAATGATTAATTTAGTGCTTTGTATTAAAGCGGTATTAAACCAAAAATCAAAAATGTTATGTAGCAACCTCACCCCCTTCAACTGCCTTCGGCTCCCCGCAGGTAGAGAGGGCACACCACGCCACAAGCCCGTACCCTCCTGTGTAAAGAGGTTGAGCGGTGTTGTTAGCGGGTCTCCACGGCCAGAAACCATAATCCTCCAGAGAATGATTCTCACCTCTACAATAAACAGAGATAAGTCCTTGTTCCCCCCAGTGACTTGAATGTCCACACCAGCTGCAACTCCAACGCAGAGTTTATTTTCTCTTTGCAGATAACAGTCTCTGATAGAAAAAGGTTGGAGTAAAAGACAGGACAGCACAAGGTGTGGGAGAGGTCCAGGCACAAACACAATCACTTCAATGCTCAGCTTCTCAAGCAGACTCAGCCCAGATGGATAGTCTCCCTAGGAAGGGACTAGCAGCCAAATGGTACTCTAACTTAACCGCACAGTCTCTGCCACAGACTGGTTGAACTCGGTCTCTGCCACAGACCTGGTGAACTTGGTCTCTGCCACAGACCTGGTGAACTTGGTCCCTGCCACAGACCTGGTGAACTTGGTGCTTCAAGACTTGACCTCTTTGTAAGGAGAAGACATCCCTCCAGAGAGTTACCGGGCCCCTTCCTTCACCGTGACTTCTCACCGGTCCCTCGGAACAGTTCCTCCCCCGACCTCCTCGTCCAAGATACGGGTCCCCTCGCAAGGCGGTACCCTGGGATTCCTCGATCCTTGATGGGCCCCAGCCGAAGGTGCTGGGCCCAAGGCCTTTGCCGCAGCCCCAGGGCTAAAGGTGCCTGGGACTGATTCACCGACCTCTACCCCTGGGCCAAAGGTGCCCAGGGCGGACAGGAACACACTCCCTGGGGTAGGACCCCCGGCCACAACAGACCACGCAGAACAGACCCCCGAACAGGCAGCGTCTGCCCCTTTTATATCCTCTCCCAGCTTGCACAGCAGGCTGCATGGCTGCCGAGAGGGGACACACAAGGCACAGCACTGTATCAGCGGTTCAACCCTGGCCTACCATGGCAGCGCCACCTGCAGGCCACAGGGAACTATACACCAATACTTTCCCTGCAGACAAAAATGGTTGATAGAATCCTGACAATTGGGGTGTCTGAGCATAACTACCACTCAAACACTTCCCCTAAATTTAGGACCCCGCTACAGTTATATATTGCAGTTTATAAATCATTAGATGTGGTGGCTTAACCCCTTCAGATCCGTGCTCCGGGGAATATCCGATTGCCTCTCGGGGGATCAGGAAGGAATTTTTTCCCCTGCTGTAGCAAATTGGATCATGCTCTGCTGGGGTTTTTTGCCTTCCTCTGGATCAACTGTGGGTATAGAATTGGGTATATGGGATTTTCCGATATTTTTTATTTTATTTTTTGGTTGAACTGGATGGACTTGTGTCTTTTTTCAACCTGACTAACTATGTAACTATGTAAATATGTGCTATAGCCGAATGACGGCTACAGCGCAGACCTACTAGGAGGGCATCAATATCTGATATCTATATTCAGACTGGGAAGGAGCGGTATATGATGAAAGCACTCAAGCGGAGTGTGGGACGTTTCGTTACAATCACCTCTGTGTTTTTTATTTTTTGTGCTATAAACAAAAAAAAATGTTTGATACCTTTTGCTAATAAACATATCCAAAAAAAGAATTGAAAAAAAAAGATTCTTCATCAATTTAGGCCAATATGTATTCTGCTACATATTTTTGTTTAAAAAAAAATCCTAATAAGCGTATATTGATTGGCTTGTGCAAAAGTAATAGTGTCTAGAAACTATGGGATCGTTTTTTTTTTTTTTACTAATAATGGCGGCGATCAGTGACTAATAGGACTGCGATATTGCGGCGGATCAATCAGACACTAACTGACACTTTTGACACTTTTTGGGGACCAGGGACACTAAAACAGTGATCAGTGCTAAAAATATGCACTGTACTAATAACTCTGGCAAAAGGGTTAAATATCAGGGGCGATCAAAGTGTTGTGCCTAGCTAATGTGTTAGTGTACTGTGGGAGGTGCTTTTACTAGGCGAAGGCATAGATCCATGTTCCTGCTTTGCTGAAACACAGGATCTATACCTTCCCTACTGACAGAATGGCGATCTGCGGTTCTAGCTCTCTGCCTGATTGATTGGTGCCAGTGGGCATCAAGATCGTGGTACCCGCAGATCAGCTCCTGCTGTGTATAATCACAGCGGTAGCAGGTTGTCGGCTGCGCGCATGCAGGCCCCAGACCCAGAATTGTCTCATCACGTACTAGGTACACAATCCGGCACATGTTTTACTGGTGACAAGGGCTTAATTTTTATGTGGGGGATTTTTTTCCCTTTATTTTCACCTAGAGATCTGACCAGTAACACACCCCCTGAGTGACTTTACTCTAAATTAAGGAGTACACGGGGCACATTTAGACAACCGCATTGTTATGCTGGGGTGTGGGGGGGAGGAGGAGTGCTGTGCACTAGCAGATTTAAATACACTAACAAAATGAAGCAAAAACTGCAGCTAACAATGTATAAGCAGTTACAGCAAACCCTTTTACCTTTTGGGATAAAGGTTTTACATAAAAGTGTTACAAAACCCAGGACCCTGCATTCATTATATCTGGTCTCCCACAGTGCACAGAACATGGAAATGCAATTATTTTAGTAAATATAAACTGCTAAATACCTTTCTCATCATCAATTAAAGCAGTCCTGTGACTTCTATCAGTGTCTGGTTAAAGCTTGTAGGAGGAGTTTTCATTCTCCCCTGGTTGTCCTATGAGGCTGCAGGATCCTTACCCCCCTGTATGGACAGTACTAAACTATCCCTGTGCTGATCACATGCACCCTCCCCAAAAAAATAACAAAACAAAGCAAACACCAAACTGAGCACATGCAGCTTGCCCCAAAGGCTCTGTCCTACCAGCCGATAGATTGGTAACTGTGGAAGAAGGGGAGGATAAGAGAAGACAGGATCAAACAGTCTTTTTACACAATGCACAGGATTAACCCCTTAGGTTCCACAGTGAGCATAATAACAAGCATGCTTTACTGCATATACAGACTGATGTTACTGTTGTGGGTTTAGTAGCAAATTAAAAACAAAAGCTGATCATGGTTTGTCTCATCCCTGTAACTTGATACATCTGCAAGAAAGCCTGTTCTCACACCTGTCTGTGTGGTCAGTAAGACAGGAAGTAGGGGGACATCTTTCCACATAAAACACTAATAAAAAAATAGTATCAGCAGAGTAGGGAAAAGTTAGTACCTTTGCTATGCACTGATTATTGAGAAGATCCCAGTAGGTACAGATAAATCTCCCCAGTGGGAACCCAGTTAGCAATACAAATCTGGCAGAGTATCATACAAAACAGAAAGAAGAGAGATGAGGGGGCGTGGTCTGCCAGCGCTGGTGATGGCTGCTTAGACTCAGTGCTCGTCAGCTAAGGGAGAGACAAGAAGCGATTAAGGCCCAATCTCACAGTCAATCCACGGCCATCCTGCCTCCTGACACATCGGAGATTATAGCCAGCCATGTCTAGGAAGAGGATGACTGAACATCAGCCGAAAAAACTGACAGCCTTCTTCTCCACATACTCCAGCAAGGTTAGTCAGCCCCAAAATGGCGCCGGCGCGGCTGCGATACCGGAGGCCTACACGGATCTACCCGACGATATTCCGGGAGATCAAGACTCACCTCGCCCTCCCCAGTCCCCTACCCTCAGAGCAGGAGACAACCCTGTCACAGGCAGCCCAGCGAAAACGCGGTTGCGATTAGAATCACCGCCGCTGCCGCGGACATCTCAAATTGAGGCCCCGGCTTTCAACCACTTCCAGGCCAACCAGGCCCTACAATCATCCATGGCCTCATTCCCCACAACGGGCCAACCAGTGATGGATACTACATTAAAGGAAATGCTACTTTCTCTCCAGTCCTCACTGATGACTGACCTTTCATCACTGTTCACTAAAATATCTACAGATATGCATCTTATGGACAATAGAGTGACACACTTAGAAAACAGCATGGAGGAATGCACTGAAACGGTGAACGATTTAGTCGACTCATATGCTGACATTAGAGAAGAACAATCCTGGGTGAGGGCAAAGCTGGCAGACCTAGAGGACAGGTCCAGAAGAAATAATGTAAAAATTAGAGGAGTCCCTGAAACCATCCTACCTCTGGACCTCCCTAGGTATGCCAAGGAGCTTATGCACTTAATCCTGCCCGACGCTTCACCCAGAGACTTGATTGTGGATCGAATCCACAGAATTGCAAAACCCTCTCACCTAGCTGCATCAGTCCCTAGAGATGTCCTAATGAGGGTACATTTTTTCCCTGTGAAGGAGAGGCTGCTCATGACATTGAGAAATAACCCTTCATTGCCTGAACCATACGCAGGGGTGCAACTATTTCCTGACCTCTCAAAATACACCCTGCAAATGAGGAGACAGCTTAACCCGATCACCAAAAGCCTCCACAACCACAAGATCCAATTTAAATGGAGATACCCTGCAACCTTGATCATCACAAGGAATGACGATTCGCATGTGATCCACACCCTCCAAAAGGGAATGCATCTACTCCAGTCCTGGGGAATCATTCCTGACACACTGCAGAATTCAACCCCTCCGAAGGAGCAACGCAACAACAGCACGACACGTCGCTCCTCACAGGGTCGCGGCACTTGATCAAATCAGCTTATTTATTTATTTTTTCTTCTTTTCCTTCAACCAGCATTTGGGCCTGATTACATCTACAAGTATGATGCTCTCCCTGGCTCTCAGCCTTTCGATTTGTTAGTAAATTGAACAGTGACAGTTGTTACCCCCTCTTAGTGGTTTAGCTGAATGCGTACATTCTCTACTCCACCTAACGTTCTATCCGGTGGTCACCCCATCGAAAAAGAATACTCTTCAAGTTCCAGTTTTTATCTGGTTTAGTTCTATAGTTAACCCTTATTGTTTTACAGCAGCTTCGCCGCAAGTTTGGCAACTACAACACCCCTAGAAGGTCTATCAGAACGTATGCTTATAGACAAGATCTGTCCTCTGAACCCAGGGAACCAACACATCCGCGACGTACCGTAAGTGCTTAAACCATATCTGTTTTTCCGTGCCTCCACACAACACCTGCAATGCCGACTACAGTATTATCCATAAATGCGAATGGACTCAACCACCCAGCAAAGAGGTATTCGCTATGGAAAACGGCTGTGGACCTAAGATGCGACGTACTGTGTGTCCAGGAGACGCATTTTCTTTCCACAGCTCCACCTACATGCACGAACAGACATTTTTCCCAGATTTTTTCCGCCCCCTTTACCTCTAAAAAAAGAGGGGTGATGATAGCGATACGTAACTCGGTATCATTCCAACTGCACAATGTTAACCTAGATCCAGAAGGTCGTTACATCATTCTTGTATGTACCATTAATAACAATAAGTATACTTTGGTGAATATTTACGCTCCTAATGTCAAACAGGCTCGCTTTCTTCGCAAAATTATGCGTATTATACAACCTATGAGACATGGCAACTTAATCTTGTGCGGTGATTTCAACCTAGTACCTGAAATCCACATGGATTCTACATCCGCTTTAAAACGCAGAGAATCTCCCTTGAAAAAATTCATTGTTGAGCACGACTTGTTTGACGTCTGGAGATGTTTGAATGGAGAGGAGAGAGATTATACATATTTCTCTCCTTTACATAAAACGTACTCCCGTATTGATAATTTTCTCACTGACAAATGGCTCCTCCAGAACATTAGCGCAGCTGTTATCCACTCCGCATCCTGGTCGGATCATGCCCCAATTACTATTACTGTGTCTGATTCCTCGTGACAAAACACCACATTCATATGGAGGGCGAACAACTATATCCTGCAACATCCAAATTACTTTCCAGAAATATCAGCCCAATTAAACGAATATTTCGAAATAAATTCAGGCTCTGTGTCCGACCAGTGTGTGCTGTGGAATGCGCACAAAGCGTTTATCAGAGGAATGCTAATCAAGCTTAGCTCCCGCCACAAAAAAAATAGAACAATGCAGATAGACTCCCTTCTGTCCCAAATTGAAAAATTAGAACAACGAAATAAATCCAAACCCAATTCAACATACTCAGCACAAATCCTAATATTTAGACGAGAACTACGTATCCTCCTCCTCCAGTCGTACGAACGAATCCAGAGAAGACTAAAAGCCACTTCGTACTCCACATCCAACAAAGCAGGTAAAACACTTGCACAACGTATAAAGGGCAGGCGTATAAAAAATAAAATAGACCACATACTACATCCCCACACAAAGGAAAACCTCAGAAGCCCACAAGAGATAGCGGATGCTTTCAGCGCGTACTACAGCGATCTATATAATCTACAGCGAGACCCCGACACACACCAACCCACCCTAGACGAAATCACAGACTTTCTCTCACATGTCAGTCTTCCGTCGTTAACGTTAGAGCAACTCTCCCGCCTCAATGACCCTTTCACAGTACAAGAAATAGTAGAAACTATCAACACTCTCCCCTTAGGGAAATCACCAGGCCCCGACGGGCTAACGGGAGAATACTATAAACAATTTGCGCATCACCTAGCTCCACACCTTGCGAACATGTACAATGACGCGGCCTCCTCTGCTACATTTCCTCGGGAATCCTTACAAGCATTAATTATTACCCTCCCCAAGCCAGGGAAGGACCCAGTAACACCTCAGAACTTCCGTCCAATATCTCTATTAAACCTAGACTTAAAAATGTATGCCAAGTTGATCGCCACACGACTGAATCATATCATGCCCAACCTGATCCACAAGGATCAATCGGGCTTCACAGCGGGAAGACAAGCGTCAGATGCTACAAGGAGACTAATCAATATCATACATTATGCCGAGAATAGTGGAACGCCTTCCCTGCTCCTTTCTTTGGACGCGGAGAAGGCGTTCGACAGGATCAACTGGAAGTACTTACATCAAGTTCTCCAGAAGTTTGGTTTCACAGGTCAAATACTTAACGCTATCCTAGCACTATACACCTCCCCTTCGGCCCGGGTATTCTCTGCAGACATGATCTCCCAACCATTTAACATTACCAATGGCACTAGACAAGGATGCCCATTGTCGCCACTGATCTTCAACCTACTAATGGAACCCCTGGCAGAACACATTAGACAGAATCCAAATATCTCTGGTCTCAAGATAGGACACCAAACACACAAGGTTAGTCTGTTCGCAGACGATGTCATTCTTATGACTACAAACCCGATATCATCCCTACCAGAAATACAAAATACTCTTCAGTGGTTCAGTAAAATTTCCTACTATAAGGTCAACGCTTCCAAGTCATACATATTAGACCTAGGAATAGATGCAACTTCCAGGAACCTACTCCAAACGCAATTTCCCTTCACATGGGCGGAACACGACATAACATACCTAGGGATCCAACTGCCAAGATCGACAAAAAATCTCTTTAAGTGCAACTTTATCCCGTTTCTTACCAAACTACAAACTGAGGCCCAGAAATTAGCGAAACAGGAATTATCATGGTCGGGTAGACTCGCTGCATTCAAAATGTTACTGTTGCCACAGCTGATATACTTATACAGGACCATCCCCATCCCTATCCCGTCGTCTTACTTTAAATCTCTCCAAACAACTCTGAACAAATTTCTATGGAAAGGCAAACCACCTAGATGCGCAAAACATACACTTATAAAACATAAATTAGCGGGAGGAGCAGGTCTGATTGACTTTGAAGATTACTATTGGGCATCCCTACTGACACAAATACAGGAATGGTTTCACAACCCTCCTAGCAAACTCTGGAGCATTACCGAAGCTGCAGTGATTAAACATCATACATTGCAAAACTGGTTGCTGAGTACCCCTCTTGGAGCCCCCATCTCCAATGCCCTTCCTCCTACGATAAGAGCCTCTGCACAAGCTTGGAAAAAACTAATAAACCTAACTCCAACAATGGCAAACTCATTCTCTCCCCCGTTACCGTTAGAAATACTCTGTCATTTCACTACAGATCTATATCTAGCACACTGGACACGTAAAGGTATTAACCACATACAAGATCTACTACAAGGGAACACAATAATGTCGTTCCAAACACTTCAGCAGAAATTCGCCCTTCCCAATTCGGATCTATTTACATATCTACGAATCAAACATTGTCTATCTCACCTAGCTCAGCCACTCTACACACTCCCACTTAGAGCGTGGGCATACTTGACAAATCCCTCGAAGATAAAAGGAATTTCCCTTTTCTATAATATTCTACATCAGAAAATGGAAATTACTAAAACTAAACCGCACATACACTGGGACACAGACCTTGGGAAAACCTTTACTGAATCTCAGTGGAAAACAGCACTACGCTCCATATACAAGGCAACCCTGAATTCAACATTCTGGGAAATCACTCAAAAAATTTCTCTGCGGTGGTATCTTACACCAACTAAATTAGCATCTTTTAACAACACCACCTCAGACGTATGTTGGAGATGCAACTCAGGGAGAGGTGACCTGTTTCACATCCTCTGGGCGTGCCCTTCAATACAAACATATTGGATAAACATCTTCCTCATCCTGTCGGACATCGCACAGGAACAAATGCCACCTTCTCCGGCATTGGCATTGCTCAACTTGACAATTGAGTCGGTGCCAGGCCCATTGAGATTGGTTATAACCAACGTCCTTCTTGCTGCTCGGCTGAGTTTGACCAAATTATGGAAAAACACCCAACCTCCTACGACTGAATATACCATTGATCTCGTTAACCTACACTTCACATATGAGATTACACTGGCTTCTAGTAGAGGTCAACTTAATAAAACAAAAAATGCATGGCTCCCCTGGACCAGGTGGTCCGGAGCAGAGCGGTTCATACAACCCACAGGAGCTGATAGTACCCCCGGACTGCGATAACTGAGTCATCTGTCTGGATACGATAGCTATGATAAGGTCACGTTAATATGTTTTGAAGTTACACTCTAGTGACGTATGTTTTTTCTGATTGCACTGTAAAGAACTATATGATATCTCCTGAATAGGGATGAGCTTCGTGTTCGAGTCGAACATACGTTCGACTCGAACATCGGCTGTTCGATCGTTCGACGAAGATCGAACGATTTGGGCCGTTCGCGCCAAATTCGAGTGACGCGAACGGCCCACAATGCACTACGCCATCGCAGTGTCATCCAGGCGCTGTGATTGGCCAAGCATGCACTGTGACCCCGCATGCTTGGCCAATCACAGCGCCGGCAGCGAGGAGAGCAATGATTGGCCACAGGCAGGATGCCTGTGGCCAATTATTGCTGAGGGTGTTTAGTACACGCCCCACACTATAAAAGGCCGCCAGCACGGCGGCCTAGTGTAGTGTGTTCCGGAGCAGGGATAGAGCAGCATAGGCAGGGACAGTGACTGTTATTTCTTTCTTGCTTAACCTGGATTCCTTTAGTTTAGGGAAAGAGAAGGATAGGTAGGGAGAGTGTCAGTGTGTTTTGTGCTTGTGCTATAGTGTGCTTAAAAAAAACATTTATTCTAGGGACAGAAAACTGTAGGTAGGGACAGTGTCAGTTTCTTTCACTCTGCAAGTCCTTGTTTCCAGGGACCTGGAAGGACAGTGAGTGAATTGTCCTTGTGCTATATTGTGCTTAAAAAAACATTTATTCTAGGGACAGAAAACTGTAGGTAGGGAGAGTGTCAGTTTCTTTCACTCTGCAAGTCCTTGTTTCCAGGGACCTGTAAGGACAGTGAGTGAATTGTCCTTGTGCTATATTGTGATTAAAAAAACCATTTTTTCTAGGGACAGAAAACTGTAGGTAGGGAGAGTGTTTTTTTTCTTTCACTCTGCAAGTCCTTGTTTCCAGGAACCTGGAAGGACAGTGAGTGAATTGTCCTTGTGCTATATTGTGCTTAAAAAAAAACATTTTTTCTAGGGACAGAAAACTGTAGGTAGGGAGAGTGTTTTTTTTTTTCACTCTGCAAGTCCTTGTTTCCAGGGACCTGTAAGGACAGTGAGTGAATTGTCCTTGTGCTATATTGTGCTTAAAAAAAAACATTTATTCTAGGGACAGAAAACTGTAGGTAGGGAGAGTGTCAGTTTATTTCACTCTGCAAGTCCTTGTTTCCAGGGACCTGTAAGGACAGTGAGTGAATTGTCCTTGTGCTATATTGTGATTAAAAAAAACATTTTTTCTAGGGACAGAAAACTGTAGGTAGGGAGAGTGTTTTTTTTCTTTCACTCTGCAAGTCCTTGTTTCCAGGGACCTGGAAGGACAGTGAGTGAATTGTCCTTGTGCTATATTGTGCTTAAAAAAAACATTTATTCTAGGGACAGAAAACTGTAGGTAGGGAGAGTGTCAGTTTATTTCACTCTGCAAGTCCTTGTTTCCAGGGACCTGTAAGGACAGTGAGTGAATTGTCCTTGTGCTATATTGTGATTAAAAAAAACATTTTTTCTAGGGACAGAAAACTGTAGGTAGGGAGAGTGTTTTTTTTCTTTCACTCTGCAAGTCCTTGTTTCCAGGGACCTGTAAGGACAGTGAGTGAATTGTCCTTGTGCTATATTGTGATTAAAAAAAACATTTTTTCTAGGGACAGAAAACTGTAGGTAGGGAGAGTGTTTTTTTTCTTTCACTCTGCAAGTCCTTGTTTCCAGGGACCTGGAAGGACAGTGAGTGAATTGTCCTTGTGCTATATTGTGCTTAAAAAAAAACATTTATTCTAGGGACAGAAAACTGTAGGTAGGGAGAGTGTCAGTTTATTTCACTCTGCAAGTCCTTGTTTCCAGGGACCTGTAAGGACAGTGAGTGAATTGTCCTTGTGCTATATTGTGATTAAAAAAAACATTTTTTCTAGGGACAGAAAACTGTAGGTAGGGAGAGTGTTTTTTTTCTTTCACTCTGCAAGTCCTTGTTTCCAGGGACCTGTAAGGACAGTGAGTGAATTGTCCTTGTGCTATATTGTGCTTAAAAAAAACATTTATTCTAGGGACAGAAAACTGTAGGTAGGGAGAGTGTCAGTTTATTTCACTCTGCAAGTCCTTGTTTCCAGGGACCTGTAAGGACAGTGAGTGAATTGTCCTTGTGCTATATTGTGATTAAAAAAAACATTTTTTCTAGGGACAGAAAACTGTAGGTAGGGAGAGTGTTTTTTTTCTTTCACTCTGCAAGTCCTTGTTTCCAGGGACCTGTAAGGACAGTGAGTGAATTGTCCTTGTGCTATATTGTGATTAAAAAAAACATTTTTTCTAGGGACAGAAAACTGTAGGTAGGGAGAGTGTTTTTTTTCTTTCACTCTGCAAGTCCTTGTTTCCAGGGACCTGGAAGGACAGTGAGTGAATTGTCCTTGTGCTATATTGTGCTTAAAAAAAACATTTATTCTAGGGACAGAAAACTGTAGGTAGGGAGAGTGTCAGTTTATTTCACTCTGCAAGTCCTTGTTTCCAGGGACCTGTAAGGACAGTGAGTGAATTGTCCTTGTGCTATATTGTGATTAAAAAAAACATTTTTTCTAGGGACAGAAAACTGTAGGTAGGGAGAGTGTTTTTTTTCTTTCACTCTGCAAGTCCTTGTTTCCAGGGACCTGGAAGGACAGTGAGTGAATTGTCCTTGTGCTATATTGTGCTTAAAAAAAACATTTATTCTAGGGACAGAAAACTGTAGGTAGGGAGAGTGTCAGTTTATTTCACTCTGCAAGTCCTTGTTTCCAGGGACCTGTAAGGACAGTGAGTGAATTGTCCTTGTGCTATATTGTGATTAAAAAAAACATTTTTTCTAGGGACAGAAAACTGTAGGTAGGGAGAGTGTTTTTTTTCTTTCACTCTGCAAGTCCTTGTTTCCAGGGACCTGGAAGGACAGTGAGTGAATTCTCCTTGTGCTATATTGTGCTTAAAAAAAACATTAATTCTAGGGACAGAAAACTGTAGGTAGGGAGAGTGTCAGTTTATTTCACTCTGCAAGTCCGTGTTTCCAGGGACCTGTAAGGACAGTGAGTGAATTGTCCTTGTGCTATATTGTGCTTAAAAAAACATTTATTCTAGGGACAGAAAACTGTAGGTAGGGAGAGTGTTTATTTTCTTTCACTCTGCAAGTCCTTGTTTCCAGGGACCTGTAAGGACAGTGAGTGAATTGTCCTTGTGCTATATTGTGATTAAAAAAAACATTTATTCTAGGGACAGAAAACTGTAGGTAGGGAGAGTGTCAGTTTATTTCACTCTGCAAGTCCTTGTTTCCAGGGACCTGTAAGGACAGTGAGTGAATTGTCCTTGTGCTATATTGTGATTAAAAAAAACATTTTTTCTAGGGACAGAAAACTGTAGGTAGGGAGAGTGTTTTTTTTCTTTCACTCTGCAAGTCCTTGTTTCCAGGGACCTGTAAGGACAGTGAGTGAATTGTCCTTGTGCTATATTGTGCTTAAAAAAAACATTTATTCTAGGGACAGAAAACTGTAGGTAGGGAGAGTGTCAGTTTATTTCACTCTGCAAGTCCTTGTTTCCAGGGACCTGTAAGAACAGTGAGTGAATTGTCCTTGTGCTATATTGTGATTAAAAAAAACATTTTTTCTAGGGACAGAAAACTGTAGGTAGGGAGAGTGTTTTTTTTCTTTCACTCTGCAAGTCCTTGTTTCCAGGGACCTGTAAGGACAGTGAGTGAATTGTCCTTGTGCTATATTGTGATTAAAAAAAACATTTTTTCTAGGGACAGAAAACTGTAGGTAGGGAGAGTGTTTTTTTTCTTTCACTCTGCAAGTCCTTGTTTCCAGGGACCTGGAAGGACAGTGAGTGAATTGTCCTTGTGCTATATTGTGCTTAAAAAAAACATTTATTCTAGGGACAGAAAACTGTAGGTAGGGAGAGTGTCAGTTTATTTCACTCTGCAAGTCCTTGTTTCCAGGGACCTGTAAGGACAGTGAGTGAATTGTCCTTGTGCTATATTGTGATTAAAAAAAACATTTTTTCTAGGGACAGAAAACTGTAGGTAGGGAGAGTGTTTTTTTTCTTTCACTCTGCAAGTCCTTGTTTCCAGGGACCTGGAAGGACAGTGAGTGAATTGTCCTTGTGCTATATTGTGCTTAAAAAAAACATTTATTCTAGGGACAGAAAACTGTAGGTAGGGAGAGTGTCAGTTTATTTCACTCTGCAAGTCCTTGTTTCCAGGGACCTGTAAGGACAGTGAGTGAATTGTCCTTGTGCTATATTGTGATTAAAAAAAACATTTTTTCTAGGGACAGAAAACTGTAGGTAGGGAGAGTGTTTTTTTTCTTTCACTCTGCAAGTCCTTGTTTCCAGGGACCTGGAAGGACAGTGAGTGAATTGTCCTTGTGCTATATTGTGATTAAAAAAAACATTTTTTCTAGGGACAGAAAAGTGTAGGTAGGGAGAGTGTCAGTTTATTTCACTCTGCAAGTCCTTGTTTCCAGGGACCTGTAAGGACAGTGAGTGAATTGTTCTTGTGCTATATTGTGATTAAAAAAAACATTTTTTCTAGGGACAGAAAACTGTAGGTAGGGAGAGTGTTTTTTTTCTTTCACTCTGCAAGTCCTTGTTTCCAGGGACCTGTAAGGACAGTGAGTGAATTGTCCTTGTGCTATATTGTGCTTAAAAAAAACATTTATTCTAGGGACAGAAAACTGTAGGTAGGGAGAGTGTCAGTTTATTTCACTCTGCAAGTCCTTGTTTCCAGGGACCTGTAAGGACAGTGAGTGAATTGTCCTTGTGCTATATTGTGATTAAAAAAAACATTTTTTCTAGGGACAGAAAACTGTAGGTAGGGAGAGTGTTTTTTTTCTTTCACTCTGCAAGTCCTTGTTTCCAGGGACCTGGAAGGACAGTGAGTGAATTGTCCTTGTGCTATATTGTGATTAAAAAAAACATTTTTTCTAGGGACAGAAAACTGTAGGTAGGGAGAGTGTCAGTTTATTTCACTCTGCAAGTCCTTGTTTCCAGGGACCTGTAAGGACAGTGAGTGAATTGTTCTTGTGCTATATTGTGATTAAAAAAAACATTTTTTCTAGGGACAGAAAACTGTAGGTAGGGAGAGTGTTTTTTTTCTTTCACTCTGCAAGTCCTTGTTTCCAGGGACCTGTAAGGACAGTGAGTGAATTGTCCTTGTGCTATATTGTGCTTAAAAAAAACATTTATTCTAGGGACAGAAAACTGTAGGTAGGGAGAGTGTCAGTTTCTTTCACTGTGAAAGTCCTTGTTTCAAGGGACAGAGAAGGACACCTGAAGGTAGCCCTTATTGCTTTTTTCCCATCTCCCTGCAGGCCATCTATTAGAATGTCTGGAAGGCAAACAAGGAGAGGCAGACAGTCAGGAGGCAATAAAAGAGGGCAAGCAGGCTCTGTGTCTGGGGGCAACAGTGCTGGTCGTGGACGCGGTGCATTGTCATCAGCACATGGCCATGGGACACGCTTGTCCTTCTTTTCGGCAGCTGGACATGTTGAGCCACATCATGCCGAAGACTTGGTAGAGTGGATGACCAAGCCCTCCTCCTCCTCCTCATCCTCTCTCACCCAGGCTCAGGGTACTGGAAAAGCAGCTGCCAAAGCGTCGTCTTCCCTGGTATCAATGTCAGACAAATCATCAGTCACTCCTTCCCTAGACCCACCATGTCCTCCTCCTGAGGAGTCCCCCGAACTGTTTCAGCACAGTGTTGGGTACATGCTCCAGGAGGATGCCCAGCGTTTCGAAGGGTCTGATGATGAAACCCAGCTAGAGGAAGGCAGTAGCGTGAGAGCAGACAGAGGGGATGCTCAAGAAGGACACCAATCTGGCAGTCATGTTCCAGCAGCTGCAGCATACTGCCAGATTGGCTCCAGTGATGAGGAGGGAGGGGATGATGAGGTCACTGACTCCACGTGGGTGCCTAATAGGAGAGAGGAGGAGGAGGAGGATGAGGAGGAGGCACATCTCCAACGAGGCAGGATGCCCTTTGGTGGCCAGCGTAAGGGCAGTACACCGACGGAATCACACCGCAGAGCTCCGCCTGTGCAGGGCGCTGCCTCTGCCCGTCATTCAAAAAGTTCTTTGGTGTGGGCCTTTTTTGAGGCTAGTGCATCAGATCGCACAGCTGCTGTTTGCAACATATGTCTCAAGCGTATATCGCGTGGCCAAAACATCAGCCGCTTGGGTACCACATGCCTGACCAGACATATGTTGACCTGCCATGCAGCTCGTTGGCAAGCCTACCTCAAAGACCCACACCAAAGAACAAAGCGGACCTCTCCTTGCACCGCATCAGCTGGGATCTCCAACCCCACTATAACTTCAGTCCTCTCTGAAACATGCACTGAGAGGAATGAAGGTGTAGAATTAGGTGTGTCACAGCCAAGTACTTGCGGCCACTCTGCTAGCAGTACACCGACGTCCGATTCTAGCAGGCAAATTTCCCTGCCCCAGCTGCTGGACCGTCGAAAGAAGTTCACTCCCAGCCATCCACATGCCCAGCGGTTGAATGCTAGCTTGGCTAAATTGCTAGCGCTTCAACTGCTGCCTTTTCAGTTGGTAGACTCGGCCCCCTTCCGTGAGTTTGTGCAATGTGCGGTTCCTCAGTGGCAGGTTCCCAAACGCCACTTTTTCTCACGGAAGGCTATTCCGGCTCTCTACCGGCATGTGGAAGGCAATGTCTTGGCCTCGCTGGACAGGGCGGTCAGCGGTAAGGTGCATATTACCGCTGACTCATGGTCCAGCAGGCATGGACAGGGACGTTACCTTTCTTTCACGGCCCATTGGGTCACTCTTTTGGCAGCTGGGAAGGATGCAGGACAAGGTGCAGTAGTGTTGGAGGTTGTCCCACCGCCACGCCTCCAAAATGCTACTACTGGTTGTGACACACCTCTCTCCTCCACCCCCTCCTCTTCTTCTTCCTCCATGGCCTCTTCCTGTGGTTTGTCCTATGAACCAGCGGTGCTCCGTAGCCGTTCACGGGGCTACGCAAGTACGCAGGCAAAAAGATGCCATGCCGTGCTTGCGCTGGTGTGTTTGGGGGACAGAAGCCACACTGGGGCAGAGGTCCTGTCTGCTCTGCAGGGCCAGGCCGAGAGGTGGTTGACGCCACGCCAGCTTAAGCCAGGAATGGTGGTTTGCGACAATGGCACCAACCTCCTCTCCGCCCTCCGACAGGGACAACTGACCCATGTGCCCTGTGTGGCTCACGTCCTTAACCTGGTGGTGCAGCGGTTCTTGGGCAGGTACCCGGGCTTACAGGATGTCCTGAGGCAGGCCAGGAAAGTCTGTGTGCATTTCCGCAGATCTTATAATGCCAGTGCTCGCCTGGCTGAGCTGCAAAAGGAGTTGAACCTGCCCAAGAACCGCCTTATATGTGACATGCCCACCAGGTGGAACTCAACGTTGGCCATGCTGCAGCGGCTGCACACGCAGCAGAGGGCCATCAATGAGTACCTGTGCGACTACGGCACCAGGACAGGGTCAGGGGAGCTTGGTTTTTTTTCTCCACGCCAGTGGGGCATGATCAGGGATGCATGCACTGTCCTGGCACCATTTGAGGAGGCCACGAGGATGGTGAGCAGTGACAGTGCATGCATCAGTGACACTGTACCTCTTGTCCACCTGTTGGAGCACACGCTGCGTGGAATAATGGACAGGGCACTTGAGGCAGAACAGAGGCAGGAAGAGGAGGACTTCCTTGCCTCTCAAGGCCCCCTTTACCCAGACAGTGTTCCTTCTGTCCCACCCATCGCACAGGAAGAGGAGGAGGAGGAGGAGGAGGAGGAGGATTGTGTCAGCATGGAGGTGGAGGCTGGCACTCAGCATCATCAGCAGCAGTCTTTTAGGGATGATTTACAGTCCCAAGAAACCAGTGGACTTGTACGTGGCTGGGAGGAGGTGGCTGCGGATCATGTCGTCCTTAGTGACCCAGAGGACTCCGGAGCGAATGCCTCAGCAAACCTACGCTGCATGGCCTCCCTGATCCTGCAAAGTCTGCGGAAGGATCCTCGTATTCTTCGGATCAAGGAGAGGGACCATTACTGGCTGGCCACTCTCCTTGATCCACGGTACAAGGGTAAGGTTGCGGACCTTATGTTACCGTCGCAGAGGGAGCAGAGGATGAGACAACTCCGGGAGGCCTTGCAGAAAGGTCTGTGCAACGCGTTCCCAGAGACTGGGAGGTTACAAACTCCTGGTCCTGGACAACGAGTTGCTGAGGCTTCGGCCAGTCAAAGAAGGAGCGGTGGGGAAGGTGGCCGTCTGACCGATGCGTTCAGACAATTCTTTAGTCCGCAGCCCCAAAGTATGATCGGTTCCAGCAACCATCGCCAGCGTCTGATAAACATGGTGCAGGAATATCTAGGGGCAAGCTCAGACTTGGACACCTTTCCCACCGAAAATCCTCTGGCTTACTGGGTCTTGAGGATGGATCACTGGCCAGAGCTTGCACAGTATGCAATTGAGCTACTGGCCTGTCCTGCATCCAGCGTTCTTTCGGAACGCACATTCAGTGCTGCTGGAGGATTTGTCACGGATCACAGGGTGCGCCTGTCCACCGACTCGGTTGATCGACTGACTTTCATCAAGATGAACCAGTCTTGGATCACCACCAGCTACCACACACCTGATGCTGATATAACAGACTAATTGATTTTAACATGTCACATCCCTTCAAGACTGATGCTGATGCTGAGTGCCTGTGCTGTTATGTTGACTGGCTATCCTCCTCCTCCGAGTCCTCAATGATACGATTGATGATGATAGCTTGGAAGATCATTTTTGTTTATGGGTGCCGCCACCAGTGGCTAAGGCCCAATTTTTCAGCCCCTGTTTTACAGGGGCGTGTAATTACAATTTTTTTAGCAATAATTTGCCATAGGGCTCATTGCTGTGCTCCAAGTACAGTATCTGTGAGGGGTTGGAGTGTTGTGGCACCAGTGCCTAAGGCCCAATTTTTCAGCCCCTGTTTAACAGGGGCGTGTCATTACAATTTTTGAAGCAATACTTTGCAACAGGGCTCATTGCTGTGCTCCAAGTACAGTATCTGTGAGGGGTTGTAGTGTTGTGCCACCAGTGCCTAAGGCCCAATTTTTCAGCCCCTGTTCAACAGGGGCATGCAATTACAATTCTTGATCTAATAATTCACAGCAGGGTCCATTGCTGCACCCACCAAGAGTAACTCTGAGGGCTTACAGTCTTGTGGCAACGCCACCACCACCACCACCACGAAAGGCCCAATTTTTCAGCCCCTGTTCAAAAGGGGCATGTAATTACAATTCTTGATCTAATAATTCACAGCAGGGCCCATTGCTGCACCCACCAAGAGTAACTGTCAGGGCTTACAGTGTTGTGGCACCAGCACCACCATCAAAGCCCCAATTTTTACTACCACTGTTCAACAATTATATGTAATTAAAATTCCTGATATAATAGTTGACAGCAGGGCGTTCCAGCACCAACCAAGAGTAACTGAGTGCTTACAGTGTTGTGCCAACACCAACAACTAAGGGGCCTATTTCTGCAGAGTATATACGGCAGGTCCCTACTTTCAAACATCCAACTTACAAACGACTCCTACTTGCAAACGAAAGAAGACAACAGGAAGTGAGAGGAAATCTACCCCTAGAAAGGAAAATTCTCTCCTGTAAGAATAAATATGGGAGAAAGGGGTCTCATCTGTACTGATGCTTTATCAGCAATCCTTGTTTCAAGAAAAACACCACATTTCAAAAACAGTTGTCATTGGGACGGAAAGTGAGGTGAAATGTTCTGAACAGGGGCACAGACAGCAAAACAAATGTTACAGGGGTGATAACCCTTACCTATGTTTCCCAAAAAGTTTAAAAATAGATTTTTGGGCTGGAGCTACACTTCAACAATGTACCTGTTCAAAATTACAAACACATTCTACATAAGAACAAACCTACAGTCCCTGTCTTGTATGCACCGCCTGTATACGGCTGTTCAGAGTATATAGGGCCTTTTTTATTTTATGTGCGGGGTTCCCCTTAATATCCATACAAGACCCAAAGGGGCTGGTAATGGGCTGGGGTAGGGGGGGGTCATGGGGTAGCTATGCCATTTTTCTTAAAGAATTTCATCCATATTACCGGGACCAGACATTACATTAAAGCCGCAAGCAGTTTTAAATGGCTTTTTTTTCCTTTAGAAGTGTCATTTTGTGCAGGGACAGTTCTAAACACGGGAAACACGTGGCACTTCACAGGCATACTTTAGACACCCCCCAGGTACGATATTTAAAGGAATATTTGACTTTTTTTTTTTCACTTTATGCATCATTAAAATGACTGCTCCCGAAAAACGACCGTTTTTAAAACTTCTTTTTGCATTGATACATGTCCCCTGGTGCACAACCCGGGTTCCCAAACCCTATTTATGACAATAACATGCATAATAGTTGTTATAATTAGCACTTTAGAATTCGAACGTTCGCATCCATTGTATTTAATAGGGTTCTAATGTTCGTTCGAACTTTCGGTCCGTTCGCGGGTTCTGGTGCGAACCGAACCCGGGGGTGTTCGGCTCATCACTATCGGTGGGGTTGGGGAGTCCTCTAAAGGGTGTGTAGGGGCTGTTGGGTGCATTTGGTTTGTTGCGTTTTGTTCAGTCAATACTTGCTGAACTAAACTTCGGAGGACGGTCATATTATTGTCCTCTTTGTCTAAAAACATAGTCTTTTTATGATTTTTACCTACGGTTAGCCTCCTCAAGCAATTTCTTTGCATGGGGAAGACCTAATTTCTTCTGTTTCCTAATTTTTTCTTTTATATATATATATATATATATATATATATATATATATATATACTGGCATAATTTTTAAGCTTTCTACACTACACAGTATTACACAACAATCCTTAAAAAATGCATCAAAATCATACTTTGTTTTCCATATCTTAAGGAGTTTCACATTCTCCTTGTCTAGACTACACATATACTTTGCATCTTCATTCAAACCATCAGATTTTCCATGGATCACACCCATTTTAACGTGTACACAGAGTTTTTTTGTAAGGTCTTCTCACACTGACATAACACCTGCACACAGTATCTTATCACTTCTGCAGCTACTCACAAACTTTCCAGTCGTGACATATCACTTCTAAATTATTGATCTTGTATCCTGCTAAAACACTGGTCTTGTCTTCTTATGTAATGTTTCATTCATTTGTAGGGAGCATGAACAGAATTACAAGGGAACTGTATTTTCACCTGACTGTTCACCTCACTCCTTATCAAAACATTAATATTTCAGTAAACTGTAGGGAGCATGAACAGAATTACAAAAAGAGATTTATTTCTCCCGACTGTTCTTCCCACACTTTATCAAAACATTAATATTTGTTGATTAAAAAGGTATTTATTATGCCTGTACAGGATTTTATACAACATATGAGGCTGGTTGAGCACAAGGGCTCGTCAAATGACCTTTGTATCAACAGGGGTTTATTTATTTTGATGTAGGAATATTTATGTGTCCCCACGGGAATTTCTGCAGTTTACAAGGCTGTCAGGACCTAGAGCCTTTGTCGACAAATTTTTGTTTATCTGCACCCGGGTATTAATATGGGACCATACTCTTATATCAAAGGGAATTAAACTACTGACGTATCTACTTATTTTCCCTAAACATGGATAAAGCTAAATAGAATAGAAACAGATAAACATTCAATTAATCTCTATATTATATGTATGTAATTCAATCCCTTAATTCATTAAATTCCTAATCACATTTAACCCAAAAGGTAATAATATAATGAAAAGAAAATATCTTACTCTGTCCCGAGAACGGTCTCTTGTGCTGGTCCGGTAAGTCGCTGCCCTTTCTAGATGCTGACATTACCTTTTTTGTTGATGGGTCTTGTAGAAAAAACGATAAAGGGGTAAATCAAACGGCTTATGCTATAGTAACACATGACCAGGTCATTGAAGCTAGACCCCTTCCCAGTTCCTATTCTGCACAACAAGCTGAAATTATAGCCCAGTCTAGGGCCTACAGTCTAGGGGAAGGGAAAAAAATATATATATATTTATACTGACAGCCAATACGCTTTCTCAACTATACACATATTTGCCCAGCAATGGAAAACATAGAGATCTCATTCTTGCCCTTCTAGAAAATGTACAAAAACCAGCACAAGTGGCTATTTGTAAATGTGCAGTACATAGAAATGGAACAGATCCAATTACCCTAGGAAATGCACTAGAAGTCAAGACAGCAAAGGAAGCTGCTGAAGGACAGAAAATGACACACATATGCTATGCAGTTTCCCAAGTAAATGATGAGGTATGGAAAGCTATTGATGAAACATGGTTATCAGAAATGCAGAAAACATCACCGGCAGGTGAAAAACAAAAGTGGTTATCTACAGGGGCAACACTGGTCAATGGTATATACACATGTACAGAAGGTAAACCCATCCTACCTACATCATTATTTAGGTATGCTGCGTTATTGAGCCATGGGCAAGCCCATACCTCAAAAGGAGGGATGGTACAGGTGATCAACAGGGTATTCACAACATATGGATTTACGAACTACTCAAAACATTTTTGCCTCACATGTCCGATTTGTAACAGATACCATGCACAAGGTGCCCTAAGACCCTTAAGAGGTTGTTTCCCACAACCCCCTTATCCCTTTCACACAATATGCATGGATTTTTTTGAATTGAACAAATGTGAGAATAAAAAGTACTGTCTGGTTATTGTTGACATGTTTACAAAGTGGGTGGAAGCTTTTCCTATGACACACCCGGATGGACAGTCAGTAGCCAAAGTACTAATCAAAGAGGTGATTCCACGACAAGGGATCCCTCAGTGATTTACAGTGACAATGGCTCCCATTTTGTAAACCGAACAATACAACAAATTGGTAAATGGTATAATATTAAAAAACACTGTGTCTACCACCCACGATCTGCAGGCACAGTGGAAAGACATAATGGTACCTTAAAGAGTAAACTAAGAAAATTAATGGAGGAAACAGGAAAGAACTGGGTTCAGTGTTTGCCAATGGCATTGTTGAGTACAAGAATTACCCCTACTGCTAAGGGCCTAACACTGTATGAAATACTGTATGGTAAACCTTATTATATTCCACAACTCAGAGCATTCACTCGAGATGAGAAGGAAATGGTGCACTATGGACTCATAGGGGTCGAGGGAAGACCCAGAGAAAAACGTATGTTTGAGCCAGGGTATTTTACTAAGACATGGGCGTGGAGAATCCTCTTTGCCACAATGATAATAAGGGGCATAGTTGTGGGGATTTTAATGCTTCTTGACCTCATGCCAATACTGAACATAATGGGTCATAGGGGGGAAAGACAGATAACGAAGGGACCAGACGGTGCCATCATAACTGTTATACAGGGTAAGACCACCACCATACAATTTGATCTCAGTCAAGTCATAGACATTGGGTATCAAAGATATGTTTTCACTGGCAAATACCTATGTTCTACTCCAGAATGCAATATGTGGGCTGATGTGTGGTGCTCATCAGATGATAGTGGTTGGCTTGCTAGTTCTGCCGTGAATCCCTAAACAAAGGAAGGATCAGGTAGAACGTATATCTATATACAGCCGAAGAGGGTGGACCGGGGACTGCCAGTCCCGTTCTCGGCTTACACCTGATAAATGTAATCCCATCTCCCTGACAATAAAAAACCCGTAGGTATCAGATGCTGGAGTTTATGGTCTAGGAGTATATAGGCACAGCCTGAGTGATCTACTAGGAAGAATTACTATTAAGGTTGTAATCCCTGGTCAGAACACCCCAGCCCCGGAGCCAACTCAGTTTCAACTTAATCCCTCCTTGTTTAAAACAGATTTTACCTACAAGGAACAATTAAGTATAGAAACAGGATTTGGAGACAAATATGAATGGATAGAATGGGTCAGATACACAACCCAAGCAAAGGGGCTAGGTGATTGTAGTGTCTCACATCAGGTTCTGCCTTTCTTTTCCTCTCCCTGAAGAGGTAATAGACTTGACTTGTATAATAAAATGTTTTTAGAAAATATTACTGGATCAGAATGTGTAAATGAGAAAAAGAGCTACCCTAAGACTAAAATGCAAAGTATACCCCCTTCAGTACAAGCACTACCAGGAAATTGTTATCTTGTTTCTCTAACAAAGATAAGGATGGTACAAAGGTTGGCACTCTATCTCCTGAATACTGTGCAACTACAACATCAACTACAGACATTAAGTACCAACTAAAATGGTTTCAGGAACAGAAACGGCAACTAGCTGATGTTTGGTGGCTGTGTGGGGACAAGAAACTAAGACCCAGACTGCCACCTAGATGGGAGGGTAGTTGTGCCCTTACCCGCTTGTTGCTTCCCTTTTATATTGTTCCTATGACTAACAAATTGATGAGACTACCAGATAAACACAATTTTAAGCGATTTAAGCGAGAAACACCCCAAGGATCCTTTAACAACCGGGTATATATAGACTCAATAGGTGTTCCACGAGGAGTTCCGGATGAATTTAAAGCACAGAATCAAGTAACAGCAGGACTCACCTCACTCTTCCTATGGGTACAGCTCAATAAGAACGTTGACTGGATAAACTACATCTATTACAACCAGCAGAGGTTTGTGAATTACACCAGAGATGCTATCAAAGGTATAGCAGCACAATTGGACACCACCTCTTTGACAGTGTGGCAGAACCATATAGCATTGGATATGTTGCTGGCAGAAAGGGGCGGGGTATGCAAAATGTTCGGCACCTTCTGCTGCACTTTTATTCCAAACAATACGGCACCTGATGGAAGTATCACCAAGGCTTTGCAAGGCCTACAAATGTTATCCCAGGAACTAACTGAGAACTCTGGTGTAGAGAACCCCCTAACAGGACTCTTCGAAAAATGGTTTGGTAAATGGGGTGATCTTGCAAAAAGTTTGCTCATCTCTGTTGTCATGGCAGCCACGGTCCTTACGCTGTGTGGATGTTGCTGCATTCCCTGTATTAGAGGAATTCTTCAAAGACTAATTGACACATCTTTAACAAAAACTATGCTTTTTCAGAACAACAATGAACTATACCCAGAACCTGATGAAGATGAACTTACAGTTCTTTCAAAAGACTTATTTGTCTAAATGATAATACCTGGTAAAATAAAGAACCTGGATATTCGAACTATTGACATTTTAAGTATAAAAGGAAGGAGATGTTAGAGAAATTAGAAATTATACTTTAAATGTCAACTATGAATATGCATAGAAATATAGCTTTATCTTCATTAAGTTGAAAAATGCTTAGAAATATATGTTTTTTATAACCCTATTATACTTGAATATGCTGAGTAGTTATTTAACCCTAATATACTTCAATATTACTGGAATAGTCAAATGACCATATTCTATTGTGCTGAGTTAAATGTGCTGACTGATTGTAAAACTGTTTTGCTTACATTTGCAAAACATGGGCTTCCAACCATGGAATATTTATGTGTCCCTTGTATGAAGTCTCCTGTGGCAGGGTGTTGCCTGTAAATGGATATTCCCTTCTTCCTGCTCTACGTCAGAATAAAGGTTGAAATTATACACATGATCAGGACATTACGAGCAGGAAGAGGGAAGGTTTAAGGGTGATAAAAAGGAGCATGTTACCCTATGACAGGCAGAAATGTCTCGAAAGTAAGCCTGAATGTACATTTCTCTGCATATGCAAATAAATACCTTAACTTGACTCGAGGAACGGTCTAAGATGGCAATTATTCTGCAACAGCATGTGCGAGGCTCGTGCCGCTTCGTGAATGGGCGGCTGCTCTCTGGGATACACACAGTTCCCAGAAGGCAGCCGCGGACTAGGAAGAGACAGATTAGGAACATCTGCATAGCGACAGGTATTTCGGGTAAAAAAAATTATATTTTTTTGCAGCATTTTCCTCTAATTTTTTTTTTTTCAGGGTGGAACTCCACTTTAAGTTGGTGACAAGGGTCTACTTTGTATGCAAAGTAGTAGCAATCTAGAATTGTTCTGGGCATGTTTCAAAGTTCTTATGTCAAAAGCAAGCCTTTAAATAACAAATAAAGCCAGCACATGCTTACAGAATGGACAAGGGACAAACCTTCTGTTAGGTTTTAAATTCTTTCTTTTTTTTATTTTTATTTGTCTGTGATATATTAACTGCTGTGTCCCCGTAGAAGAAATATCTCTCTTCTTTCTTTTTTTTTTTTTCAATAGTTTTTATTAAATTTTTCAAGTGTAGTACATACAAGTTCAAACAATTTGCGTTCCAAATTTTTGTTTCAGGAGTAGTGATGAGCCGAACACCCCCGGGTTCGGTTCGCACCAGAACCCGCGAACGGACCGAAAGTTCGAACGAACATTAGAACCCTATTAAATACAATGGATGCGAACGTTCGAATTCTAAAGTGCTAATTATAACAACTATTATGCATGTTATTGTCATAAATAGGGTTTGGGAACCCGGGTTGTGCACCAGGGGACATGTATCAATGCAAAAAGAAGTTTTAAAAACGGTCGTTTTTCGGGAGCAGTCATTTTAATGATGCATAAAGTGAAAAAAAAAAAGTCAAATATTCCTTTAAATATCGTACCTGGGGGGTGTCTAAAGTATGCCTGTGAAGTGCCACGTGTTTCCCGTGTTTAGAACTGTCCCTGCACAAAATGACACTTCTAAAGGAAAAAAAAGCCATTTAAAACTGCTTGCGGCTTTAATGTAATGTCTGGTCCCGGTAATATGGATGAAATTCTTTAAGAAAAATGGCATAGCTACCCCATGACCCCCCCCTACCCCAGCCCATTACCAGCCCCTTTGGGTCTTGTATGGATATTAAGGGGAACCCCGCACATAAAATAAAAAAGGCCCTATATACTCTGAACAGCCGTATACAGGCGGTGCATACAAGACAGGGACTGTAGGTTTGTTCTTATGTAGAATGTGTTTGTAATTTTGAACAGGTACATTGTTGAAGTGTAGCTCCAGCCCAAAAATCTATTTTTAAACTTTTTGGGAAACATAGGTAAGGGTTATCACCCCTGTAACATTTGTTTTGCTGTCTGTGCCCCTGTTCAGAACATTTCACCTCACTTTCCGTCCCAATGACAACTGTTTTTGAAATGTGGTGTTTTTCTTGAAACAAGGATTGCTGATAAAGCATCAGTACAGATGAGACCCCTTTCTCCCATATTTATTCTTACAGGAGAGAATTTTCCTTTCTAGGGGTAGATTTCCTCTCACTTCCTGTTGTCTTCTTTCGTTTGCAAGTAGGAGTCGTTTGTAAGTTGGATGTTTGAAAGTAGGGACCTGCCGTATATACTCTGCAGAAATAGGCCCCTTAGTTGTTGGTGTTGGCACAACACTGTAAGCACTCAGTTACTCTTGGTTGGTGCTGGAACGCCCTGCTGTCAACTATTATATCAGGAATTTTAATTACATATAATTGTTGAACAGTGGTAGTAAAAATTGGGGCTTTGATGGTGGTGCTGGTGCCACAACACTGTAAGCCCTGACAGTTACTCTTGGTGGGTGCAGCAATGGGCCCTGCTGTGAATTATTAGATCAAGAATTGTAATTACATGCCCCTTTTGAACAGGGGCTGAAAAATTGGGCCTTTCGTGGTGGTGGTGGTGGTGGCGTTGCCACAAGACTGTAAGCCCTCAGAGTTACTCTTGGTGGGTGCAGCAATGGACCCTGCTGTGAATTATTAGATCAAGAATTGTAATTGCATGCCCCTGTTGAACAGGGGCTGAAAAATTGGGCCTTAGGCACTGGTGGCACAACACTACAACCCCTCACAGATACTGTACTTGGAGCACAGCAATGAGCCCTGTTGCAAAGTATTGCTTCAAAAATTGTAATGACACGCCCCTGTTAAACAGGGGCTGAAAAATTGGGCCTTAGGCACTGGTGCCACAACACTCCAACCCCTCACAGATACTGTACTTGGAGCACAGCAATGAGCCCTATGGCAAATTATTGCTAAAAAAATTGTAATTACACGCCCCTGTAAAACAGGGGCTGAAAAATTGGGCCTTAGCCACTGGTGGCGGCACCCATAAACAAAAATGATCTTCCAAGCTATCATCATCAATCGTATCATTGAGGACTCGGAGGAGGAGGATAGCCAGTCAACATAACAGCACAGGCACTCAGCATCAGCATCAGTCTTGAAGGGATGTGACATGTTAAAATCAATTAGTCTGTTATATCAGCATCAGGTGTGTGGTAGCTGGTGGTGATCCAAGACTGGTTCATCTTGATGAAAGTCAGTCGATCAACCGAGTCGGTGGACAGGCGCACCCTGTGATCCGTGACAAATCCTCCAGCAGCACTGAATGTGCGTTCCGAAAGAACGCTGGATGCAGGACAGGCCAGTAGCTCAATTGCATACTGTGCAAGCTCTGGCCAGTGATCCATCCTCAAGACCCAGTAAGCCAGAGGATTTTCGGTGGGAAAGGTGTCCAAGTCTGAGCTTGCCCCTAGATATTCCTGCACCATGTTTATCAGACGCTGGCGATGGTTGCTGGAACCGATCATACTTTGGGGCTGCGGACTAAAGAATTGTCTGAACGCATCGGTCAGACGGCCACCTTCCCCACCGCTCCTTCTTTGACTGGCCGAAGCCTCAGCAACTCGTTGTCCAGGACCAGGAGTTTGTAACCTCCCAGTCTCTGGGAACGCGTTGCACAGACCTTTCTGCAAGGCCTCCCGGAGTTGTCTCATCCTCTGCTCCCTCTGCGACGGTAACATAAGGTCCGCAACCTTACCCTTGTACCGTGGATCAAGGAGAGTGGCCAGCCAGTAATGGTCCCTCTCCTTGATCCGAAGAATACGAGGATCCTTCCGCAGACTTTGCAGGATCAGGGAGGCCATGCAGCGTAGGTTTGCTGAGGCATTCGCTCCGGAGTCCTCTGGGTCACTAAGGACGACATGATCCGCAGCCACCTCCTCCCAGCCACGTACAAGTCCACTGGTTTCTTGGGACTGTAAATCATCCCTAAAAGACTGCTGCTGATGATGCTGAGTGCCAGCCTCCACCTCCATGCTGACACAATCCTCCTCCTCCTCCTCCTCCTCCTCCTCTTCCTGTGCGATGGGTGGGACAGAAGGAACACTGTCTGGGTAAAGGGGGCCTTGAGAGGCAAGGAAGTCCTCCTCTTCCTGCCTCTGTTCTGCCTCAAGTGCCCTGTCCATTATTCCACGCAGCGTGTGCTCCAACAGGTGGACAAGAGGTACAGTGTCACTGATGCATGCACTGTCACTGCTCACCATCCTCGTGGCCTCCTCAAATGGTGCCAGGACAGTGCATGCATCCCTGATCATGCCCCACTGGCGTGGAGAAAAAAAACCAAGCTCCCCTGACCCTGTCCTGGTGCCGTAGTCGCACAGGTACTCATTGATGGCCCTCTGCTGCGTGTGCAGCCGCTGCAGCATGGCCAACGTTGAGTTCCACCTGGTGGGCATGTCACATATAAGGCGGTTCTTGGGCAGGTTCAACTCCTTTTGCAGCTCAGCCAGGCGAGCACTGGCATTATAAGATCTGCGGAAATGCACACAGACTTTCCTGGCCTGCCTCAGGACATCCTGTAAGCCCGGGTACCTGCCCAAGAACCGCTGCACCACCAGGTTAAGGACGTGAGCCACACAGGGCACATGGGTCAGTTGTCCCTGTCGGAGGGCGGAGAGGAGGTTGGTGCCATTGTCGCAAACCACCATTCCTGGCTTAAGCTGGCGTGGCGTCAACCACCTCTCGGCCTGGCCCTGCAGAGCAGACAGGACCTCTGCCCCAGTGTGGCTTCTGTCCCCCAAACACACCAGCGCAAGCACGGCATGGCATCTTTTTGCCTGCGTACTTGCGTAGCCCCGTGAACGGCTACGGAGCACCGCTGGTTCATAGGACAAACCACAGGAAGAGGCCATGGAGGAAGAAGAAGAGGAGGGGGTGGAGGAGAGAGGTGTGTCACAACCAGTAGTAGCATTTTGGAGGCGTGGCGGTGGGACAACCTCCAACACTACTGCACCTTGTCCTGCATCCTTCCCAGCTGCCAAAAGAGTGACCCAATGGGCCGTGAAAGAAAGGTAACGTCCCTGTCCATGCCTGCTGGACCATGAGTCAGCGGTAATATGCACCTTACCGCTGACCGCCCTGTCCAGCGAGGCCAAGACATTGCCTTCCACATGCCGGTAGAGAGCCGGAATAGCCTTCCGTGAGAAAAAGTGGCGTTTGGGAACCTGCCACTGAGGAACCGCACATTGCACAAACTCACGGAAGGGGGCCGAGTCTACCAACTGAAAAGGCAGCAGTTGAAGCGCTAGCAATTTAGCCAAGCTAGCATTCAACCGCTGGGCATGTGGATGGCTGGGAGTGAACTTCTTTCGACGGTCCAGCAGCTGGGGCAGGGAAATTTGCCTGCTAGAATCGGACGTCGGTGTACTGCTAGCAGAGTGGCCGCAAGTACTTGGCTGTGACACACCTAATTCTACACCTTCATTCCTCTCAGTGCATGTTTCAGAGAGGACTGAAGTTATAGTGGGGTTGGAGATCCCAGCTGATGCGGTGCAAGGAGAGGTCCGCTTTGTTCTTTGGTGTGGGTCTTTGAGGTAGGCTTGCCAACGAGCTGCATGGCAGGTCAACATATGTCTGGTCAGGCATGTGGTACCCAAGCGGCTGATGTTTTGGCCACGCGATATACGCTTGAGACATATGTTGCAAACAGCAGCTGTGCGATCTGATGCACTAGCCTCAAAAAAGGCCCACACCAAAGAACTTTTTGAATGACGGGCAGAGGCAGCGCCCTGCACAGGCGGAGCTCTGCGGTGTGATTCCGTCGGTGTACTGCCCTTACGCTGGCCACCAAAGGGCATCCTGCCTCGTTGGAGATGTGCCTCCTCCTCATCCTCCTCCTCCTCCTCTCTCCTATTAGGCACCCACGTGGAGTCAGTGACCTCATCATCCCCTCCCTCCTCATCACTGGAGCCAATCTGGCAGTATGCTGCAGCTGCTGGAACATGACTGCCAGATTGGTGTCCTTCTTGAGCATCCCCTCTGTCTGCTCTCACGCTACTGCCTTCCTCTAGCTGGGTTTCATCATCAGACCCTTCGAAACGCTGGGCATCCTCCTGGAGCATGTACCCAACACTGTGCTGAAACAGTTCGGGGGACTCCTCAGGAGGAGGACATGGTGGGTCTAGGGAAGGAGTGACTGATGATTTGTCTGACATTGATACCAGGGAAGACGACGCTTTGGCAGCTGCTTTTCCAGTACCCTGAGCCTGGGTGAGAGAGGATGAGGAGGAGGAGGAGGGCTTGGTCATCCACTCTACCAAGTCTTCGGCATGATGTGGCTCAACATGTCCAGCTGCCGAAAAGAAGGACAAGCGTGTCCCATGGCCATGTGCTGATGACAATGCACCGCGTCCACGACCAGCACTGTTGCCCCCAGACACAGAGCCTGCTTGCCCTCTTTTATTGCCTCCTGACTGTCTGCCTCTCCTTGTTTGCCTTCCAGACATTCTAATAGATGGCCTGCAGGGAGATGGGAAAAAAGCAATAAGGGCTACCTTCAGGTGTCCTTCTCTGTCCCTTGAAACAAGGACTTTCACAGTGAAAGAAACTGACACTCTCCCTACCTACAGTTTTCTGTCCCTAGAATAAATGTTTTTTTTAAGCACAATATAGCACAAGGACAATTCACTCACTGTCCTTACAGGTCCCTGGAAACAAGGACTTGCAGAGTGAAAGAAAAAAAACACTCTCCCTACCTACAGTTTTCTGTCCCTAGAAAAAATGTTTTTTTTAATCACAATATAGCACAAGGACAATTCACTCACTGTCCTTACAGGTCCCTGGAAACAAGGACTTGCAGAGTGAAATAAACTGACACTCTCCCTACCTACAGTTTTCTGTCCCTAGAATAAATGTTTTTTTTAATCACAATATAGCACAAGGACAATTCACTCACTGTCCTTACAGGTCCCTGGAAACAAGGACTTGCAGAGTGAAAGAAAATAAACACTCTCCCTACCTACAGTTTTCTGTCCCTAGAATAAATGTTTTTTTAAGCACAATATAGCACAAGGACAATTCACTCACTGTCCTTACAGGTCCCTGGAAACAAGGACTTGCAGAGTGAAATAAACTGACACTCTCCCTACCTACAGTTTTCTGTCCCTAGAATTAATGTTTTTTTTAAGCACAATATAGCACAAGGAGAATTCACTCACTGTCCTTCCAGGTCCCTGGAAACAAGGACTTGCAGAGTGAAAGAAAAAAAACACTCTCCCTACCTACAGTTTTCTGTCCCTAGAAAAAATGTTTTTTTTAATCACAATATAGCACAAGGACAATTCACTCACTGTCCTTACAGGTCCCTGGAAACAAGGACTTGCAGAGTGAAATAAACTGACACTCTCCCTACCTACAGTTTTCTGTCCCTAGAATAAATGTTTTTTTTAAGCACAATATAGCACAAGGACAATTCACTCACTGTCCTTCCAGGTCCCTGGAAACAAGGACTTGCAGAGTGAAAGAAAAAAAACACTCTCCCTACCTACAGTTTTCTGTCCCTAGAAAAAATGTTTTTTTTAATCACAATATAGCACAAGGACAATTCACTCACTGTCCTTACAGGTCCCTGGAAACAAGGACTTGCAGAGTGAAATAAACTGACACTCTCCCTACCTACAGTTTTCTGTCCCTAGAATAAATGTTTTTTTTAAGCACAATATAGCACAAGGACAATTCACTCACTGTCCTTCCAGGTCCCTGGAAACAAGGACTTGCAGAGTGAAAGAAAAAAAACACTCTCCCTACCTACAGTTTTCTGTCCCTAGAAAAAATGTTTTTTTTAATCACAATATAGCACAAGGACAATTCACTCACTGTCCTTACAGGTCCCTGGAAACAAGGACTTGCAGAGTGAAAGAAAAAAAACACTCTCCCTACCTACAGTTTTCTGTCCCTAGAAAAAATGTTTTTTTTAATCACAATATAGCACAAGGACAATTCACTCACTGTCCTTACAGGTCCCTGGAAACAAGGACTTGCAGAGTGAAATAAACTGACACTCTCCCTACCTACAGTTTTCTGTCCCTAGAATAAATGTTTTTTTTAAGCACAATATAGCACAAGGACAATTCACTCACTGTCCTTCCAGGTCCCTGGAAACAAGGACTTGCAGAGTGAAAGAAAAAAAACACTCTCCCTACCTACAGTTTTCTGTCCCTAGAAAAAATGTTTTTTTTAATCACAATATAGCACAAGGACAATTCACTCACTGTCCTTACAGGTCCCTGGAAACAAGGACTTGCAGAGTGAAAGAAAAAAAACACTCTCCCTACCTACAGTTTTCTGTCCCTAGAAAAAATGTTTTTTTAATCACAATATAGCACAAGGACAATTCACTCACTGTCCTTACAGGTCCCTGGAAACAAGGACTTGCAGAGTGAAATAAACTGACACTCTCCCTACCTACAGTTTTCTGTCCCTAGAAAAAATGTTTTTTTTAATCACAATATAGCACAAGGACAATTCACTCACTGTCCTTACAGGTCCCTGGAAACAAGGACTTGCAGAGTGAAAGAAAAAAAACACTCTCCCTACCTACAGTTTTCTGTCCCTAGAAAAAATGTTTTTTTAATCACAATATAGCACAAGGACAATTCACTCACTGTCCTTACAGGTCCCTGGAAACAAGGACTTGCAGAGTGAAATAAACTGACACTCTCCCTACCTACAGTTTTCTGTCCCTAGAATAAATGTTTTTTTTAAGCACAATATAGCACAAGGACAATTCACTCACTGTCCTTACAGGTCCCTGGAAACAAGGACTTGCAGAGTGAAAGAAAAAAACACTCTCCCTACCTACAGTTTTCTGTCCCTAGAAAAAATGTTTTTTTTAATCACAATATAGCACAAGGACAATTCACTCACTGTCCTTACAGGTCCCTGGAAACAAGGACTTGCAGAGTGAAAGAAAAAAAACACTCTCCCTACCTACAGTTTTCTGTCCCTAGAAAAAATGTTTTTTTAATCACAATATAGCACAAGGACAATTCACTCACTGTCCTTACAGGTCCCTGGAAACAAGGACTTGCAGAGTGAAAGAAAAAAAACACTCTCCCTACCTACAGTTTTCTGTCCCTAGAAAAAATGTTTTTTTAATCACAATATAGCACAAGGACAATTCACTCACTGTCCTTACAGGTCCCTGGAAACAAGGACTTGCAGAGTGAAATAAACTGACACTCTCCCTACCTACAGTTTTCTGTCCCTAGAAAAAATGTTTTTTTTAATCACAATATAGCACAAGGACAATTCACTCACTGTCCTTACAGGTCCCTGGAAACAAGGACTTGCAGAGTGAAAGAAAAAAAACACTCTCCCTACCTACAGTTTTCTGTCCCTAGAAAAAATGTTTTTTTTAAGCACAATATAGCACAAGGACAATTCACTCACTGTCCTTACAGGTCCCTGGAAACAAGGACTTGCAGAGTGAAATAAACTGACACTCTCCCTACCTACAGTTTTCTGTCCCTAGAATTAATGTTTTTTTTAAGCACAATATAGCACAAGGACAATTCACTCACTGTCCTTCCAGGTCCCTGGAAACAAGGACTTGCAGAGTGAAAGAAAAAAAACACTCTCCCTACCTACAGTTTTCTGTCCCTAGAAAAAATGTTTTTTTTAATCACAATATAGCACAAGGACAATTCACTCACTGTCCTTACAGGTCCCTGGAAACAAGGACTTGCAGAGTGAAATAAACTGACACTCTCCCTACCTACAGTTTTCTGTCCCTAGAATAAATGTTTTTTTTAAGCACAATATAGCACAAGGACAATTCACTCACTGTCCTTCCAGGTCCCTGGAAACAAGGACTTGCAGAGTGAAAGAAAAAAAACACTCTCCCTACCTACAGTTTTCTGTCCCTAGAAAAAATGTTTTTTTTTAATCACAATATAGCACAAGGACAATTCACTCACTGTCCTTACAGGTCCCTGGAAACAAGGACTTGCAGAGTGAAATAAACTGACACTCTCCCTACCTACAGTTTTCTGTCCCTAGAATAAATGTTTTTTTTAAGCACAATATAGCACAAGGACAATTCACTCACTGTCCTTACAGGTCCCTGGAAACAAGGACTTGCAGAGTGAAAGAAAAAAAACACTCTCCCTACCTACAGTTTTCTGTCCCTAGAAAAAATGTTTTTTTTTAATCACAATATAGCACAAGGACAATTCACTCACTGTCCTTACAGGTCCCTGGAAACAAGGACTTGCAGAGTGAAATAAACTGACACTCTCCCTACCTACAGTTTTCTGTCCCTAGAATAAATGTTTTTTTTAAGCACAATATAGCACAAGGACAATTCACTCACTGTCCTTCCAGGTCCCTGGAAACAAGGACTTGCAGAGTGAAAGAAAAAAAACACTCTCCCTACCTACAGTTTTCTGTCCCTAGAAAAAATGTTTTTTTTAATCACAATATAGCACAAGGACAATTCACTCACTGTCCTTACAGGTCCCTGGAAACAAGGACTTGCAGAGTGAAATAAACTGACACTCTCCCTACCTACAGTTTTCTGTCCCTAGAATAAATGTTTTTTTTAAGCACAATATAGCACAAGGACAATTCACTCACTGTCCTTCCAGGTCCCTGGAAACAAGGACTTGCAGAGTGAAAGAAAAAAAACACTCTCCCTACCTACAGTTTTCTGTCCCTAGAAAAAATGTTTTTTTTTTATCACAATATAGCACAAGGACAATTCACTCACTGTCCTTACAGGTCCCTGGAAACAAGGACTTGCAGAGTGAAATAAACTGACACTCTCCCTACCTACAGTTTTCTGTCCCTAGAATAAATGTTTTTTTTAAGCACAATATAGCACAAGGACAATTCACTCACTGTCCTTCCAGGTCCCTGGAAACAAGGACTTGCAGAGTGAAAGAAAAAAAACACTCTCCCTACCTACAGTTTTCTGTCCCTAGAAAAAATGTTTTTTTTTTAATCACAATATAGCACAAGGACAATTCACTCACTGTCCTTACAGGTCCCTGGAAACAAGGACTTGCAGAGTGAAAGAAAAAAAACACTCTCCCTACCTACAGTTTTCTGTCCCTAGAAAAAATGTTTTTTTTAATCACAATATAGCACAAGGACAATTCACTCACTGTCCTTACAGGTCCCTGGAAACAAGGACTTGCAGAGTGAAATAAACTGACACTCTCCCTACCTACAGTTTTCTGTCCCTAGAATAAATGTTTTTTTTAAGCACAATATAGCACAAGGACAATTCACTCACTGTCCTTACAGGTCCCTGGAAACAAGGACTTGCAGAGTGAAAGAAAAAAAACACTCTCCCTACCTACAGTTTTCTGTCCCTAGAAAAAATGTTTTTTTTAATCACAATATAGCACAAGGACAATTCACTCACTGTCCTTACAGGTCCCTGGAAACAAGGACTTGCAGAGTGAAATAAACTGACACTCTCCCTACCTACAGTTTTCTGTCCCTAGAATAAATGTTTTTTTAAGCACAATATAGCACAAGGACAATTCACTCACTGTCCTTACAGGTCCCTGGAAACAAGGACTTGCAGAGTGAAAAAAAAAAAACACTCTCCCTACCTACAGTTTTCTGTCCCTAGAAAAAATGTTTTTTTTTAAGCACAATATAGCACAAGGACAATTCACTCACTGTCCTTCCAGGTCCCTGGAAACAAGGACTTGCAGAGTGAAAGAAAAAAAACACTCTCCCTACCTACAGTTTTCTGTCCCTAGAAAAAATGTTTTTTTTTAATCACAATATAGCACAAGGACAATTCACTCACTGTCCTTACAGGTCCCTGGAAACAAGGACTTGCAGAGTGAAAGAAACTGACACTCTCCCTACCTACAGTTTTCTGTCCCTAGAATAAATGTTTTTTTAAGCACAATATAGCACAAGGACAATTCACTCACTGTCCTTCCAGGTCCCTGGAAACAAGGACTTGCAGAGTGAAAGAAACTGACACTGTCCCTACCTACAGTTTTCTGTCCCTAGAATAAATGTTTTTTTTAAGCACACTATAGCACAAGCACAAAACACACTGACACTCTCCCTACCTATCCTTCTCTTTCCCTAAACTAAAGGAATCCAGGTTAAGCAAGAAAGAAATAACAGTCACTGTCCCTGCCTATGCTGCTCTATCCCTGCTCCGGAACACACTACACTAGGCCGCCGTGCTGGCGGTCTTTTATAGTGTGGGGCGTGTACTAAACACCCTCAGCAATAATTGGCCACAGGCATCCTGCCTGTGGCCAATCATTGCTCTCCTCGCTGCCGGCGCTGTGATTGGCCAAGCATGCGGGGTCACAGTGCATGCTTGGCCAATCACAGCGCCTGGATGACACTGCGATGGCGTAGTGCATTGTGGGCCGTTCGCGTCACTCGAATTTGGCGCGAACGGCCCAAATCGTTCGATCTTCGTCGAACGATCGAACAGCCGATGTTCGAGTCGAACGTATGTTCGACTCGAACACGAAGCTCATCCCTACCCACCGACAATCGCTGCTCCCATTCACGAAGCGGCACGAGCCTCGCACATGCTGTTGCAGAATAATTGCCATCTTAGACCGTTCCTCGAGTCAAGTTAAGGTATTTATTTGCATATGCAGAGAAATGTGCATTCAGGCTTACTATCGAGACATTTCTGCCTGTCATAGAGTTACATGCTCCTTTTTATCACCCTTAAACCTTCCCTCTTCCTGCTCGTAATGTCCTGATCACGTGTATAATTTCAACCTTTATTCTGACGTAGAGCAGGAAGAAGGGAATATCCATTTACAGGCAACACCCTGCCACAGGAAACTTCATACAATGGACACATAAATATTCAATGGTGGGAAGCCCATGTTTTGCAAATGTAAGCAAAATACAGTTTTACAATCAGTCAGCACATTTAACTCAGCACAATAGAATATGGTCATATGACTATTCCAGTAATATTGAAAAATATTAGGGTTAAATAACTACTCAGCATATTCAAGTATAATAGGGTTATACAAAACATATATTTCTAAGCATTTTTCAACTTAATGAAGATAAAGCTATATTTCTATGCATATTCATAGTTGACATTTAAAGTATAATTTCCTAATTCCTCTAACACATGCGCAGTAGGAAACGGGCAGTAAAGCCGCAAGCTTCAGTGCCTGTTTCCCTTACTGAGGATGGAGGCGCCGGGACCTGCAATGATCCGGATCGGCATCGGGGGGGGGGGGGGCATCATCGCGGGCGCCTAGGACAGGTAAGTGTCCTTATTAAAAGTCAGCAGCTACAGTGTTTGTAGCTGCTGACTTTAAAAAAAAAAATCACGGGTGGAATGCCGCTTTAAGAAATTGCAGGTAAACACTCATGAAGTATTTTAAAAGACCACTTGTTTTTTATTCAGGCTGGGTTCACACCTATGCAAATTGGATGTGGATTTCACTGCATCCAATTTGCATGAGAGGAGAGTCTGACCGTCTCTATGGAACCGGTTCATATATCTCAGTTGCAGCTGCGGAGCGGCTTGCACAGAAATGCTGTGGGTCTTTGGCTCAGTTTCAGGGAGCAATTCAGGCAAAAATTTGTCCCTGATTCATCCCTGAAACGGAGAACAGGGATGCACCGGACCCCCTGCTGCGAGCCACATCCGTCGGATTCCGAGGTGTAAATCCAGCCTCACTTGCATTGGCCCTTAGAACCTGCTAATAAAGTTGAGTAGGTCAGTTCCATAGGATAGCCCCCTCCCTCCTTGCACATCACAGCCCTCCCCTCTCCTCGGAGTGTCTGATTAATAATAGTTCTGGCCTCAGTTCTTTGCCTCATGTTTCACCTCCTTTTTTTAAAAGTTGTTAGGGGAGGAGGAAAGGGGATTACTATAGTGCCACATTAGTGACAACTGTTGGGGCTATTGATATTGCATCCAAGATGGCAGAACCCAGCAGCAAGCTCAGTGCTTTTATATGTTGACACAAGCCATGCTTTTACAGGTAATTCACATGCCTAATATAAAGTATGGAAATATTAATGCTGAAATGAATAGTCTGGTGGCAGACCTTTTTAAGCAAAGTGGACAATTAAAGGCCCATACACACAATACAAAAATCGGAAGTACATTTTTTTACGATGAACGATCTGCCGATTTTCGGATTGTTAGTATGGTGCTTTTTCGAAAGCCGATTACGATTTTTCGTCCAACAAAAGCTGGATGTGCAGACTATAAAATTTTTGTCATACGTGAACTCAACGTGCGATTTTAATTTCATTAGTACAGTTTTCATTCTGTAAAAAATCATAAGAGCAAGACTACGCTTTCTCAGAAACAAAATAATACATACAAAACTATTCAACACATTACGTCACTTCTGAAGTTGAATTCTGTCGTACGAGAAATTTCGTATGGTGAGTAACCTCTTCACTTTCAACATGAGACTAGCATGCAACAAAAAACGGATGAACAGTCGTCCAAAAATCTGATCGTGTGTACGAGGCTTTAGCAGTTGAGAACTGCTGTCACTCACATTTAAATAAATACCAACTGGAACACTGATCCTAGTAACCTAAGAGGTTTCCTAATAATTTTCTGTTGATTTTTAAACTGATCTATGGGCAATATAAAAATTGAGTACAAGTAAACTGATTTTACACTCAAGTACCTGAATCTGTCTTGATATCATTAATAACCTGTACATCACTCAGACTGAAAAGGGCAGTACTAGAAGCTAATCAAACACTATTGTACTGTATGCTCATGTGTTGCGGGTGGAGTGAGCATAGTGAGCAGATTTGATGACTATTTTTTTCTTATTGTGGGTGAAGGTATGGTTAAAACTGCTGTTATTTTTGTGTCATTTGCGTCCCATTAGAGAGATTTTTTCTTACCTGCAATCCCCAAAAAACCTTTACAAAGTCCCCACCTAGAAAATTGTCACATGAACACAAGGCCTCATTAAAAACCATCCTCTCTTTTCCTGTTCTAGTGGCAACTTAACATTTGATATGTCCTCACTTTCTTTTCTGGTGACAGCAGTCAACAGGAAAAACAGAGAGGTTTAGGCATTATCCATATCCATAATGGGGACAGAAAGGCTTCTAAGCCTTCCTTATTCTATCCCAAACCATAAAGCAAAAAAATAAATAAAAGGTTTTGTAGTAACATTTAACCACTTGCTTACTGGGCACTTAACCCCCCCTCTTGCCCAGACCAATTTTCAGCTTTCAGCGCTGATGCACTTTGAATGACAACTGCGTAGTCATACAACACTGTACCCAAATTTAATTTTTATAATTTTTTTCCCACAAATAGAGCTTTCTTTTGGTGGTATTTGATCACCTCTGTGGTTTTTATTTTTTGTTAAATTTTTTTCAAAAGGACCATTTTTTTATTATATTTTTTATATTTTGTTATGAAATTTTGCAAACAGGTAATTTTTCTCCTTCATTGATGTACGCTGATGAGGCTGCACTGATGGGCACCAATAGCGTGCACTGATGGGCACTGATGGGCTGCACTGATGGGCTGCATTGATGGGCACCGATAAAGCAGCAAGGGTGGGCACTGATAGGCGGCACTGGTGGGCACTGATAGGTGGCACTGAGAGGTGGCACTGATGGGTGGCACTGAAGGGCATTGATAGGTGGCACTGGTGGACACTGAGTGGCACTAATAGGTGGCACTGATAGGTGGCACTGATAGCTGGCAGGGATAAGCACTGATAGGTGCAGTGATGGGCACTGATGGGTGGCAATGATGGGCAGTGATCAGCACTGGTAGGTTACGCTGATAGGCAGCACTGCTAGGTGGCACTGATAAGGCACTGATTGGCACCACTGGTGGGCATTGATAGGTGGCACTCGTGGGCATTGATAGGTGGCACTGGTGGGCACTGGCAGGTGGCACTGGCAGGCAGTAATTGTGGGCACAGATGAGGCAGATGTGCCTCCTTCCTCTTCGGGACCGATTTCCCTTGCACATAAGCCAGTGATCGGCTTTTTTTTCTCTCACGCTATCAGCGTGAGGAGAAAAAAAAAACAATTACCGAGCTTTTGTTTACATCACGTGATCAGCTGTCATTGGCTGACAGTTGATCACGTGGTAAGGGGCCGGGATCGGATCACTCGGATCTGTGATCACCCGCATCTCAGTGACTCGGTGATCACAGCGCACGCCCTGCAGGGGGCGTGGGGGGAGCGAGAAAAGAGGAGGACTTCTATTAACAGCCTCCCTGAAATTCAGGTCCGCGCTGTGGCCGTCATTTGTATATAGCGCGGACGCTGAGTGGTTAAGGAGTGGGGAGGGTACATCCATGTGTTCCTTAACCACTTCAGCCCCGGAAGGTTTTACCTCCTTCCTGACCAGGCCATTTTTTGCAAAAGGGCACTGCAATGCTTTAACTGACAAGTGCGCGGTCGTGCGACAAATGTATGTCCTTTTTTCCCTACAAATAGAGCTTTCTTTTGGTGGCAATTGATTTACCTCTGCGGTTTTTATTTTTTGCCCTATAAAAAAAATAAACAATATTTTTTACTTTCTGCTATAAAACACAGGCAATAAAAAAATGTAAAAAAATCAAATTTCTTAATCAATTTAAAGACAATATGTATTCTGCTACATATTTTGGTAAACAAAAATCCCAATAAGCGTATATTAATTGGTTTGCGCAAAAGTTCTAGCGTCTACAAACTATGGGATAGATTTATGGACTTTTTTTTATTGTTTTTACTAGTAATGGCGGCGATCAGCGATTTTTAGCAGGACTGCGACATTGCGGCCGACCAATCTGATAGAGGTGCGCATCTTCACTGGCCTCACGATTCGATTCGATTACGATTATCAGGTCAACGATTCGATTCGATTCGATTCTGCAATGCATCACGATGCATCACGATTACAGCGCAAGTGCGTATGGTTTTCATCAAAAAAATTCAAGCAGTCAGGAGATCTCAATTTTTTTAATTATATCTGTTCTTTTTAAAAAAAGACAACACTCCCTGCATGTAGCAAATTCTAGACAAAGCAGACAACAACTTGTACATAGTACAGGAGATGGTCAGAGAGACTGCGGACATGCTACAGGAGATGGTCAGTAACTGCGGACATAGTAGAGGAGATGGTCGGTGACTGCGGACATGCTACAGGAGATGGTCGGTGACTGCGGACATGCTACAGGAGATTATGAATCCACAAATATATTGAATAAATGAAGTCCAACAGTGATAACAATGAATGTGTCCTGTAAAAATGAATATATCCTAAATAAGTCCCATCAAAAATCAGCAATGAAGGGAAGCCATGAAGAGGTGAACCGCAAAAAGTTTGAAATTCGGTGCATGCACACCCGTGTCCACCACCAACAATCAAGCTGCTTACCAGAGGTAAGAAACAAATAAGCCCATCCGCAATCCCAGGGGGAGATCCAGAGAAATCCAGATAAACTTCGCAGAGTTCCAACGTCACTTGATAGGCAGTGGATACAGCAAAGATTTCCCAAGGAGAGAGAGGAGGCTCAATAGTGCATTACCCAATGTAAAATTAATTTTTAAAAACGGGTTTAAAAACACTTACACAATGTACAATTTAAAGAACATAACAACCGGCCGGTCCGCCGTACCTGTCCCGTAGTGATGACGTCAGCACGCACACCTCCCGACGTACGTTTCGTGTTCCTACACGTCGTCTTGGGGATCAGGTGACGTGCTGACGCATCACAAGATATAGGTAGAAGGAAGCCAGGCCTCGCTCTGAGCGGCCAATGGAGCTGCGGCAATTACACCGAACCTCCACACCGCCTACAAGGCCCGGCCCAGAACCAAGCCTCGCTCTAAGCGGCCAATGGAGTCATGGCAGTTATACCAAGCCTCCACGCCGCCCACAAGGCCCGGCCCAGAACCAAAATAAGACCAAGCCTCACTTTGAAGTACAGGCAGCGCTATATAAATGGGCAAATGTAGCCCCAAATATATTCTAAATAAGAGGGTACCACATAAAATGGCATCTAGGTGATGAAACCCAATGGAAATAAACCATGTCGTGTAAGTGGACAGGTTTAATGCCTGATATAAAAGAACATCCACATGTCCACCACAGCACGGTATACCATTTGAACCTAAAAATAAAAAAAGGTATATTATGAAAAATATATACATATGTGTGTGTCATAATGAAAACACACGTATGTATAAATGGTATTGAAAAAGATTATAAAAAAGAGTTATATCTTTTCTTCTCAATGAGGAAAGAAACCTTTGTAAAATATCATGTATGATGGAGGTCAAAAAAAGACAAAAAAATATACCTCCACCAAACCTGATAATAAAGGAGAAGAGGGGGGGGTGTTATTCTGGCATGTAAGGGCCCAATAGGGGTCCATATTGTGACAAAATTACACACATATAAATGTATATTGGCAGACAGTTCAAATCAACAAAATGCCAGACCTCACATAGCTCTCAGATATATGGACATAGCCCCCACTCGCACCAAACTAAGAGTTATCGATGAAAGCGTTGAGGTCTACCTCAACGTTCATCCCAAACGGTACATAACTCTTCAGTTTGTGGATCCAGGACATCTCTAGTCTAGAAATACTTCTAATCATAGAGTCTCCTCTCCATCTGGTAGAATATTTATCAATCCCCAGAAAGATCATATTAGTGGGGTCTTTATCATGGATCTCTAAATAGTGCCGGGATACTGGGTGTTTTGGGAAACCTGTGAGGATATTTGTGATATGTTCATTCAATCTAACACGGAGAGGTCGCTTGGTCCTGCCCACATATTGAAGCCCACATGGGCATTGCAGGAGATATACGACCCTCTCCGTGGAGCAAGTAATGAAAGGCAATATTTTATGCTCAACATTAGTTACGGTGGATTTAAACGTATTGGTACGCCTATGGGTACATCCGCTCAACGAACATACTCTGCACCTCCTACACTGATAGAAGCCTACCAACTGATCAAGAAAGGTCTTATGCACAGACGGAGGATCTAGTATATTAGGTGCCACTCTCCCACGTATGGAGGGTGCACCTTTGTATACGACCTGAGGATGAACAGGTAATACTTCATGTAAAACAGGATCATTGGTAAGTATATGCCAATGTTTTTTAATCAACTGTTTAATGCCCCTATATTGGGCTGAATAGGTGGTAACAAATGGGATGGATGGTACTCTTGATTGAGACCTAGGCTTCTCAGCCAATAGGTCTTTCCTATCCAACAATGCCACTTTGTTTAAGGTATGAGTAAGTGAGTCATTGGAATACCCTTTTTCCACAAATCGACCAATCAAAATCTGAGCCTGTGTTAGGAATTCCTTATGGTCTGTACAGTTCCGTTTCAGCCTAATGAATTGGCTCTTCGGTACGGATTTAAGCCATGATGGATGATGGCAGCTATTGATAGGTATATATGAATTTCTATCAGTATTTTTAAAGAAGGTGGAGGTAGTGAAGGAGCCATCCTTAATACATATCTTTACATCCAAAAAATGAATCTCCTCCTGGCTTGCCTCAAAATTCAAAACAATACCCCTAGTGTTGTTGTTGAGGTGCTCCATATAGACATCCAAATCTTGGCGCTCTCCATCCCACAGGAGGAGGACGTCATTAATGTACCTCGCCCACAACATAAGTTGGGGCGGGCGTTGGACATAGACGACGTCCTCCTCCCATAGGGCCATGAAGAGGTTGGCCAGGCTGGGGGCATACTTTGCCCCCATAGCCACACCTCTATCCTGCCTGTAGAATTGGTTGTTGAACCAGAAATAACTCCTAGAAGCAGCAAATGTTAATAATTCAAGAATATATGAAATCTGTTCATCAAACAATCCAGAGTCACGCCTCAAGTAGTATTCTACTGTAAATAAACCCAAATTGTGGGGAATAATGGTATATAAGGACGTGACGTCCGCCGTTACCAACCACATATTGTATTTGGGGGTAATTCCAGTCATGATATTAATAACCTGGCGTGAGTCCTTAAGATGCAAGGGCATCATCGAAACTAACGGTTGTAAAAAGCCATCAATGTAACGTCCTACCCGGGACGTGATGGAATCGATGCCACTAATGATAGGCCGTCCCGGGGGGTGGGTGGCATCTTTGTGTATCTTGGGAAGATAATAGAGAACAGGTGTACGTGGCGCCCTAGGCACCAAATACTCACTCTCCTTTCTATTCAATATTCCAAGATCAAGACCTCTTTGGACCAATACTGATAGCTCTCTGGTGTAAAGGGCCTTTGGGTCAGAGGGTAAGGGAGTGTATGTGTCCCGATCGTTGACAATCCGGAACATCTCAGAGAGGTAATCAGCCTTGTCTAAGATGATGATGCCCCCCCTTTGTCCGCAGGCCTAATGACAAGATCTCTATTTTTGCAAAGAGAATCAAGGCCTTCAGTGAGAGTCCTATCGGAGTGTACTTTTTTAAGTGGCAACTGGTCCAAATCCCTAAGAACCACATCCCTAAATACTTTAAGAGGAGGAGCCAATGCTCCGGGAGGGTTGAACAGAGAAGCATTGGATAGTCCCGAGTGGGTAAACCCAGGTGTCAAGTCATTATTTGTCCCAATGGGATTACATAAAAAATGGCGTTTAATGCTGACTCTCCTGATAAATCGACGAACATCCATATAGGTCTGGAATTTATTCAGCCTACATGGGGGGACATATTTAAGACCCTTATCGAGTACAATCTGTTCTGCATCAATTAGAATGACAGAACTTAAATTAAAAATTCCTGAGCCCCTTATGATTTTTGTCTTTTTGTTTCTAGCCCTAACCCCCCTCTCTAGTTCCTCTCGTGCGTCGCACGACCTTTTTGTGCCTTGGCCCAATTTGTGACAACCCCAATTATGTCCCTCCTGTCCAGATGGACCGGGGTTGTCACAGATCTCATGATGAGTGGCACCAGAGTGCTGTATCTGACTCTGGTAATCATTCCCATGGTCGGATAGGGGGCCATATCGGTCACTAAGGGGAAAAAAATTGTTCGATACATCCACATTGTATTCGTAATCATCCCTGTATGTGGACGGACCTGGGGGTTGGAAATGGTGGGATGTAGCACCCTCTTTTTCCAAATAGCCCAAACCGTAACTTAAATGGGGACCTTGATAATACCCCTGAGCCCATCCCTGATTGGGATTTTGTGGGTACGGTGGTGCATTCCTATATGCATTCCCCTGATTGGGTATATAGGGTGGCCGAGGCTGATTAAATCCTGTAGGGCCATGGCCATAACCACGCCCCCGTTGGCCCTGAGATTGGCCCTGGGGTCCTGGTCTACGAAAGGGACGTGGAGTTTTGGGAGCCTGTGAGGGTAATCCCCTACCCCCCCCACCCTGTCTGGAGGGTGACTGGTATGAACCCCGCCTCCCCTTTTGTGGGGCTTGTGTGCGACCCCCTGTTAAATGTTTATTGGCAAGTTGAGGGTTAGGAACAGATGGACCAATGTTCCCACTGTTCACAGTAGCCTGAGTAATAACCTCCATCTCTTGACTTATAGGGGCAGGCTGTTCGGCTAAAAGTTTATTTTGCCAATCAAATACGATGCTATTCTGATAGTCAACCAAATCCCGATTGTACTTTTTCTTTTTTTTGAATTTCTGTTCCCTCTACTCTTTCTCTAATATTTTTAAAAGTGGTAATGACCTCTCCTTATATTCATTGGTCCCGTTAAATGGGGTGAGTTGTTCCTTTAGGACCTTAATCTCCTCATCCAACCGGGCCAATTTGATGTTTTTCCTCTCAATGAGAAACTGGAGGAAATTGATCCCAGCTGTATTGAAATACCTGAACCATTCCTCTAATTGTGTTTCTCCTTTCTGTGGACTTACTTCCCACCTGAGACTGCGTGGAACCATCTTGTTTTTAACATATGTTTCCAAATAGGCGATATCCCATTGGGTGTGCGTCTCTGAAATCATGAGATTCTTAAGACGCATAAACATGCCCCCAAGGTCGCCTCCCTCATTAGAAAAAGCCTCAAACACACCCTCGGTGTTAACCACTCTAGTGGCTCTAAACTCAAAAATATCCATCACCCCTGGATGTGGGACGGATTATTTAGAGGATAGAGTTTGTGATAATATAAATTGTAAACAAATTCTATATAATACAAAATGAACTGTATGAGCAAGCTGCAGTGCAAATATCAAAAAATACAATGGTGTAAAAAATTAAAGCAATAAACCACGCTAGCCAGTAACATAAATAAATATACAGCAGCACCTGTGATATGTGATAACATATAAAGTATACAAAAGAATAAAAAGGAACAAGTGCGCTAATGTGAATTGACTAATAATCAAAAATTATGAATCCACACATATATTGAATAAATGAAGTCCAACAGTGATAACAATGAATGTGTCCTGTAAAAATGAATATATCCTAAATAAGTCCCATCAAAAATCAGCAATGAAGGGAAGCCGTGAAGAGGTGAACCGCAAAAAGTTTGAAATTCGGTGCATGCACACCCGTGTCCACCACCAACAATCAAGCTGCTTACCAGAGGTAAGAAACAAATAAGCCCATCCGCAATCCCAGAGGGAGATCCAGAGAAATCCAGATAAACTTCGCAGAGTTCCAACGTCACTTGATAGGCAGTGGATACAGCAAAGATTTCCCAAGGAGAGAGAGGAGGCTCAATAGTGCATTACCCAATGTAAAATTTATTTTTAAAAACGGGTTTAAAAACACTTACACAATGTACAATTTAAAGAACATAACAACCGGCCGGTCCGCCGTACCTGTCCCGTAGTGATGACGTCAGCACGCACACCTCCCGACGTACGTTTCGTGTTCCTACACGTCGTCTTGGGGATCAGGTGACGTGCTGACGCATCACAAGATATAGGAAGAAGGAAGCCAGGCCTCGCTCTGAGCGGCCAATGGAGCTGCGGCAATTACACCGAACCTCCACACCGCCTACAAGGCCCGGCCCAGAACCAAGCCTCGCTCTAAGCGGCCAATGGAGTCATGGCAGTTATACCAAGCCTCCACGCCGCCCACAAGGCCCGGCCCAGAACCAAAATAAGACCAAGCCTCACTTTGAAGTACAGGCAGCGGTATATAAATGGGCAAATGTAGCCCCAAATATATTCTAAATAAGAGGGTACCACATAAAATGACATCTAGGTGATAAAACCCAATGGAAATTAACCATGTCGTGTAAGTGGACAGGTTTAATGCCTGATATAAAAGAACATCCACATGTCCACCACAGCACGGTATACCATTTGAACCTAAAAATAAAAAAGGTATATTATGAAAAATATATACATATGTGTGTGTCATAATGAAAACACACGTATGTATAAATGGTATTGAAAAAGATTGAACTGTCTGCCAATATACATTTATATGTGTGAAATTTTGTCACAATATGGACCCCTATTGGGCCCTTACGTGCCAGAATAACACCCCCCCTCTTCTCCTTTATTATCAGGTTTGGTGGAGGTATATTTTTTTGTCTTTTTTTGACCTCCATCATACATGATATTTTACAAAGGTTTCTTTCCTCATTGAGAAGAAAAGATATAAATCTTTTTTATAATCTTTTTCAATACCATTTATACATACATGTGTTTTCATTATGAAACCCTCATTCCTAACCCTCAACTTGCCAATAAACATTTAACAGGGGGTCGCACACAAGCCCCACAAAAGGGGAGGCGGGGTTCATACCAGTCACCCTCCAGACAGGGTGGGGGGGGTAGGGGATTACCCTCACAGGCTCCCAAACCTCCACGTCCCTTTCGTAGACCAGGACCCCAGGGTCAATCTCAGGGCCAACGGGGGCGTGGTTATGGCCATGGCCCTACAGGATTTAATCAGCCTCGGCCACCCTATATACCCAATCAGGGGAATGCATATAGGAATGCACCACCGTACCCACAAAATCCCAATCAGGGATGGGCTCAGGGGTATTATTAAGGTCCCCATTTAAGTTACGGTTTGGGCCATTTGGAAAAAGAGGGTGCTACATCCCACCATTTCCAACCCCCAGGTCCGTCCACATACAGGGATGATTACGAATACAATGTGGATGTATCGAACAATTTTTTTCCCCTTAGTGACCGATATGGTCCCCTATCCGACCATGGGAATGATTACCAGAGTCAGATACAGCACTCTGGTGCCACTCATCATGAGATCTGTGACAACCCCGGTCCATCTGGACAGGAGGGACATAATTGGGGTTTTCACAAATTGGGCCAAGGCACAAAAAGGTCGTGCGAAGCACGAGAGGAACTAGAGGGGGGGTTAGGGCTAGAAACAAAAAGACAAAAATCATAAGGGGCTCAGGAATTTTTAATTTAAGTTCTGTCATTCTAACTGATGCAGAACAGATTGTACTCGATAAGGGTCTTAAATATGTCCCCCCATGTAGGCTGAATAAATTCCAGACCTATATGGATGTTCATCGATTTATCAGGAGAGTCAGCATTAAACGCCATTTTTTATGTAATCCCATTGGGACAAATAATGACTTGACACCTGGGTTTACCCACTCGGGACTATCCAATGCTTCTCTGTTCAACCCTCCCGGAGCATTGGCTCCTCCTCTTAAAGTATTTAGGGATGTGGTTCTTAGGGATTTGGACCAGTTGCCACTTAAAAAAGTACACTCCGATAGGACTCTCACTGAAGGCCTTGATTCTCTTTGCAAAAATAGAGATCTTGTCATTAGGCCTGCGGACAAAGGGGGGGTATCATCATCTTAGACAAGGCTGATTACCTCTCTGAGATGTTCCGGATTGTCAACGATCGGGACACATACACTCCCTTACCCTCTGACCCAAAGGCCCTTTACACCAGAGAGCTATCAGTATTGGTCCAAAGAGGTCTTGATCTTGGGATATTAAATAGAAAGGAGAGTGAGTATTTGGTGCCTAGGGCGCCACGTACACCTGTTCTCTATTATCTTCCCAAGATACACAAAGATGCCACCCACCCCCCGGGACGGCCTATCATTAGTGGCATCGATTCCATCACGTCATTTATTTACTTCTTATGTTTCAAACTTCATTTCTCTTCTATTCTTTTTATCTCACCTTTTTCATCACTTTTTATTGTTATTTATCCTTCGTATTATCACTTCTTTTTGTTTTGTTTTCTTTTCATTACCTTTTCTAGTCAATACCTCACACATGGTTCTATCATATCTTTTCACCACACAATTATGCAACAGTATTCTTCTTTAGTTTATCACTCACACACATATATGTGTCACCTCACTCATTGATCCCCCACTTTCACAATCAATGATTTATTATTCACTTCTCTTCATCACACACCTCTTACACACACTATTCATTTTCACTTCTACACCTCCTTTGTTTCATTCATTTTTTTCATTTTGATTTTCTTTTATTTTATTTATTCATTTCATTTATTTTTTCACTTTTATTTTTTCACTTTTATTTTCTTTCATTATTATTTTTTTTATTTTTTTTTTCCATCATTCTCTTGCACATTATTTTACATATTGCCTCTTTTCACTATTCATAACACATCACATAGTTTTACACATATCCACTCACATTCATTTCTCATTTCTTCTTTTTCTTTTTTTGCACTATCAGTTTCGATTTTCCTTTTTCTTCACATTTCACAGGTGCATCACTCTTTTTCCTTGCACTTGTTCTTGTTTTCATTGGATTCAATCATGATTTTGATCACATGGTATTCAGCCACACCTGTCCTTGGTAGGCGGTATGGCCCATTTTTATATTTAAACATGTTTGATTTCTTTACATTTTCAGCTATGAGTAAGCATCCCATGATGTGAAACGTGTTAGCTAACTCCTGTGTTATATTTTTTGGGGTGTTTTTGTTGTGTTTCATGGATTTTATTAATAAACCAGCATCTTCTGCAGAGTGCGGCCGTCCAGAAAATCTTTTTCCCCATTACCTATATTGTGCAGAGCCAGCACCTGTTTGCATTCAGAGTGGGGCGGGAGTATCACATGGACACAGCAGCTTGTGAGCGGTAATTTCTCTTCTTCAATACATTTACTATCTGGACTTTGCCTGTTACTTTTACCTGCTCAGCCATCTGTCTTCCTGCACCGTTACTTTTTATTCCATTTTTTTACTAAGGAAATCCCCACGCTAAGGATGCTTCCTTCATATCCCATTTTGGCAGCAGACACCCCGGAAACAGACACAGCTTTCAGCAGAACATTAACGGCCCCATCCGATAATCCACTCCGATCTAGCCAGACTGTTTTGCTTCAAACTCCGGACACGGGTGAACTTTCCCTGAAAACCACCTTTCGGAAATTAGAAAGTCTCATGGCTAAGGAGATTAGGACATTTTGGGATGTGACCACACTCACTGAATATTTATCATTGGAACAGATCCCTCGGGGTCTACGGATCAGGAAATTTCCTACTTTTGATCTCGCTAATGAAGAACTTAAACGTGAATGGACTAATACTCTTTCGGTCTGTTCCTTCAAATTAATGAATATCATTGTGAGTCAGAAACAACAGGAATTGGACCGGGTACAACGTGAAATGGCTATTATACAAAAGGATTTAACCGAACAGCAGAAGGTTCCTGGTTACACTGAATTGGATAATCAATTGAATAAAAGATTGAACAAACTAGAATGAAGTGTGATATCTACAAAAAAGGAAAAACGAGCTCGTGACCAGCTTGATTACGATACTGATAATGTTTACATATGGAAAAAAACAGTCTTTCATACCCGCCGCACAAGGAGACCACTCTCCAAAAAAAGAGTCAGTTTCTCAGACACGGAGGGTGAACCGGTCAACGATACCTTTGCCGTTACAGGATCAGACTCCTCATCAGATCTTAGTCCTTCGGCCGACCATACACGCACAGATCAAACGGCGACTTTAAACAAGGATGGCCGGGGCCGCAACAGAAGGAGCAGAAAAAAGAAAGGAAAACGAGAAGAGGAGGCAAAAAACACAAAAGACATAAAAGAGTCAAAGGAAATTCGTTACCAACTGCGGGGTCGGAAGTAGCAGAACATCATAATGTCATTAATCTATCTATTCGTTCCCTTTCCCATACAGAGGTTTCACTTCTATCAAGGGGTTTGAACTTTTGTCCATCAAATCATTTTGATCTATTTGGCACTATATTGGACGTGAATAGATTGGCACGTGTATTGACGTTACAGAAGCATTACTTCACTGATTCTGAGAATGGCAATCAATCTACCCTGCCTGCAGAAGACACATCAAATGGTGAGTCCCTTCCTTCTCCTAAACTTTTTCCGGAGGTATGTGCACTTATAGATCTTATAGATCTTGCAGCAGAGTCCGATGTACATAATGACGATTGTAATTCTATGCCTTATCCTGTGTCATTTAAAATCAAATCGGATTTTTATCCCATTAACTCAAGGGGCAAAGACATGGATCTCTACCAAAAATTGGGGGAAAGAGATCTAACCAATCTAGCAAGGAACATGTCCAATAACACCATTGGCAATATTTCTGCTGACGAGAAAATATCTTTAGAAGACTTACGCAAAGATTCATCAATTGTCATTAAAAATGCCGACAAAGGCGGTGCAGTTGTAGTATTGGATGCCACCCAATACAGGGATGAAGCACTAAGACTGCTATCCGATTCCAATACTTATTTAAAATTAAAAGTTGATCCCACCGCTGCCTTTTCTAAAGAACTCTCTTCCATTTTGGACACAGCAATATCGATTGGGATTTTTACATCTAAAGATAAAGAAATGTTCCTTCCTGCCTCTCCGGTCATGCCGATATTTCATCACCTGCCAAAATTACATAAGTGACTTTTCCCATTAACAGGCAGACCGATTGTGGCAGGCATTAATTCATTAAATGAGCGGTTGGGGCAATGGGTGGACCAACAACTACAACCCTTGGTCACTGCATTACCTGGTTATTTGCGTGATACCAAGCAATTATTGTCCAAATTGGAACATGTACCATGGGATGACAATTTTCGTTGGATCACATGTGACGTTTCCAGTTTATACTCATCTATTCCACACACGCTTGGTTTACAAGCATTGTCCCATTTTTTGAAGAAACCAGGACGCTTCTCTCCAGTACTACAAGAATTTATTATTACGTGTTTGGAGTACCTCCTGACCCACAACTTTTTTATGTTTGACGGGACCCACTACCTCCAGAAATGCGGTGCCTCCATGGGAGCTAAATTCTCACCATCCCTGGCCAATTTGTACATGGGATGGTGGGAGAGGCACCGCATTTTTGGACCTAGTGGTCCCCGTCGAAAGGATACTGTATTTTTCTGTAGATATATTGACGATCTCCTGTTTATTGTCTCCGATCCGCAAATCAATCTAGATACATGGTTAGAATACATGAATGACAATATGCTTAATCTAAAATTCACAGGTGCCCTAAATGCTAAATCTATAGAGTTTTTGGATGTACAACTGACAGGCCAAGGCAGCACTATTGTTTCTACCTTACATAGGAAAGCTAGCGCAGGCAATACTATTCTCAGGGCAGACTCTAGTCATCCAAGCCACACCATTAAAAGCATTCCAGTAGGACAATTCCTCAGACTAAAAAGAATCTGCAGCACAGAATCGGATTTTGATCTACAAGCCTGCCAAATGGCACAGAGGTTCATAGAACGGGGATACCCTAAATCTGTCATTGACAGAGGTATGGCCATAGCTAAATCAACACTACGTGACAGCCTTTTGAACGACAGGCCCTCTAAAAAATCCAAGAAATCCAAGAAATCAAAATTCAACTTTCACTCGAAATTCTCACCGTACCATCAATGCATTCCTACTTTCTCTACCCCTTACAGTACAGAATTTAACAAAATCCAAAAGATTGTAACTAAATATCTTCCTGTTTTGTCTCATGATCCTATATACTCACAAATCCTAGATAGAGGCATTCGTACTGTATCTCGTAGAGCTCCATCTCTCAGCAGTATGCTGTCACCCAGTCTCTTTTCTAGTACAACCAATATAAATCATTGGTTGTCATTTAGAGGCACATACAAATGTGGTGGTCGAAGTTGTGTTTACTGCCCCTTTATAAGAAAAGGTGATTCTGTCACTTCTGCTACTACGGGCAAATCGTACAGGATACATTCTTTTGTAAACTGTAACACACGGTATATAGTTTATGTCATTACTTGTACGATTTGCTCGGTTCAATATGTAGGCAGAACAACGCGAAGACTCAAAGATCGCCTTTATGATCACTTATATGACATTGATAAGGATCATGCCACCAATGTTGCCCGACACTGGAATTCAGTTCACCAAAAAAATACATCCAGTTTAGTCATACAGGGCGTCAATAAAATAGTAAAACCTCTTAGAGGAGGTGACAAATTTAATTTACTTTGTAAGCAGGAGGTTCGATGGATTTTTCTTTTAAATACTAGATATCCTAAAGGGCTCAACTTCGAATGGGATGTATCTCATTTCTATTGATTTATTGATTTTTTTGAATTTTTTGATGTGGTGTTTTTCAATTTGCGATGTGATATATGGTGCTTGGAATGTTTGTGATTATTTATATTATGGTGGATCCTGCAGATCCAGCAGCATATATACATATATATATTCCTTCACACATACTTCCACCCATGGTTCATGCCGCAATTTTGCCATTATCACATCATTTCAAATCCAAAACTTCATCTCTCTCTCTCTTTCTTTACCCATATCCAGTAATAGCCCTTTTACATCTAGAAGTAATATGCTTCCTTTGTTCTTTATGGTCCTTTATTTTTTCGTTCCATCCTTTAGTTTATCCAGTTCTTGATAGAGGCGCGCCTCATTCTGGATATACATAATTATTCAGTAGAGTTACAATGTTCTGCCTGAATGTTCTCCTCTTTCTCACCTTTTCTTTTCTTTTTTCTTTCTTTTTTCTTTTTCTCTCTTTTTCCTTATCTATTTCCCTCCCTCTTCTTCTTTAGCTCCTTTTAACATTACTTGTGCAGGAGATTCGGATGCTTCATATGAGACATTGTGTAGCACACTATATACACAGAAGTGTAATATATTCTGTGACCATAATTACAGTTTGTTCAGTAGTCCGATTTTAGCTCTGTTTAACGGTTAATATAGTGTTATAACATGTCAATGCAGTCTAAATACATCAGAAGTACAAGTAATTCCTTTTACCTAGAGCTATCTATAATGTTCAAGAAATGTTTCTATTACTACATATTTAATTTTGTGACAGTTGTATACACATACTACAATTATGATAGATTTATTATTAACTATCTAAGTTTTCTATATACATTGTACTGTCTCATATATGTTTTTATATCACGCTATACATATTTTATATTGCATCATCCCTTTGTGGGTAGCTATACGCAAGAATTTATATATTTACTCATATATATCCACATATATTTTTTTTTATTTTTTATTTTTCTTTTCTTTTCTTTTCTTTTCATTTCATTTCATTTATTTACTTCTTATGTTTCAAACTTCATTTCTCTTCTATTCTTTTTATCTCACCTTTTTCATCACTTTTTATTGTTATTTATCCTTCGTATTATCACTTCTTTTTGTTTTGTTTTCTTTTCATTACCTTTTCTAGTCAATACCTCACACATGGTTCTATCATATCTTTTCACCACACAATTATGCAACAGTATTCTTCTTTAGTTTATCACTCACACACATATATGTGTCACCTCACTCATTGATCCCCCACTTTCACAATCAATGATTTATTATTCACTTCTCTTCATCACACACCTCTTACACACACTATTCATTTTCACTTCTACACCTCCTTTGTTTCATTCATTTTTTTCATTTTGATTTTATTTTATTTTATTTATTCATTTCATTTATTTTTTCACTTTTATTTTTTCACTTTTATTTTCTTTCATTATTATTTTTTTTATTTTTTTTTTCCATCATTCTCTTGCACATTATTTTACATATTGCCTCTTTTCACTATTCATAACACATCACATAGTTTTACACATATCCACTCACATTCATTTCTCATTTCTTCTTTTTCTTTTTTTGCACTATCAGTTTCGATTTTCCTTTTTCTTCACATTTCACAGGTGCATCACTCTTTTTCCTTGCACTTGTTCTTGTTTTCATTGGATTCAATCATGATTTTGATCACATGGTATTCAGCCACACCTGTCCTTGGTAGGCGGTATGGCCCATTTTTATATTTAAACATGTTTGATTTCTTTACATTTTCAGCTATGAGTAAGCATCCCATGATGTGAAACGCGTTAGCTAACTCCTGTGTTATATTTTTTTGGGGTGTTTTTGTTGTGTTTCATGGATTTTATTAATAAACCAGCATCTTCTGCAGAGTGCGGCCGTCCAGAAAATCTTTTTCCCCATTACCTATATTGTGCAGAGCCAGCACCTGTTTGCATTCAGAGTGGGGCGGGAGTATCACATGGACACAGCAGCTTGTGAGCGGTAATTTCTCGTCTTCAATATATTTAGGGATGTGGTTCTTAGGGATTTGGACCAGTTGCCACTTAAAAAAGTACACTCCGATAGGACTCTCACTGAAGGCCTTGATTCTCTTTGCAAAAATAGAGATCTTGTCATTAGGCCTGCGGACAAAGGGGGGGCATCATCATCTTAGACAAGGCTGATTACCTCTCTGAGATGTTCCAGATTGTCAACGATCGGGACACATACACTCCCTTACCCTCTGACCCAAAGGCCCTTTACACCAGAGAGCTATCAGTATTGGTCCAAAGAGGTCTTGATCTTGGGATATTGAATAGAAAGGAGAGTGAGTATTTGGTGCCTAGGGCACCACGTACACCTGTTCTCTATTATCTTCCCAAGATACACAAAGATGCCACCCACCCCCCGGGACGGCCTATCATTAGTGGCATCGATTCCATCACGTCCCGGGTAGGACGTTACATTGATGGCTTTTTACAACCGTTAGTTTCGATGATGCCCTCGCATCTTAAGGACTCACGCCAGGTTATTAACATCATGACTGGAATTACCCCCAAAAACAATATGTGGTTGGTAACGGCGGACGTCACGTCCTTATATACCATTATTCCCCACAATTTGGGTTTATTTGCAGTAGAATACTACTTGAGGCGTGACTCTGGATTGTTTGATGAACAGATTTCATATATTCTTGAATTATTAACATTTGCTGCTTCTAGGAGTTATTTCTGGTTCAACAACCAATTCTACAGGCAGGATAGAGGTGTGGCTATGGGGGCAAAGTATGCCCCCAGCCTGGCCAACCTCTTCATGGCCCTATGGGAGGAGGACGTCGTCTATGTCCAACGCCCGCCCCAACTTATGTTGTGGGCGAGGTACATTGATGACGTCCTCCTCCTGTGGGATGGAGAGCGCCAAGATTTGGATGTCTATATGGAGCACCTCAACAACAACACTAGGGGTATTGTTTTGAATTTTGAGGCAAGCCAGGAGGAGATTCATTTTTTGGATTTAAAGATATGTATTAAGGATGGCTCCTTCACTACCTCCACCTTCTTTAAAAATACTGATAGAAATTCATATATACCTATCAATAGCTGCCATCATCCATCATGGCTTAAATCCGTACCGAAGAGCCAATTCATTAGGCTGAAACGTAACTGTACAGACCATAAGGAATTCCTAACACAGGCTCAGATTTTGATTGGTCGATTTGTGGAAAAAAGGGTATTCCAATGACTCACTTACTCATACCTTAAACGAAGTGGCATTGTTGGATAGGAAAGACCTATTGGCTGAGAAGCCTAGGTCTCAATCAAGAGTACCATCCATCCCATTTGTTACTACCTATTCAGCCCAATATAGGGGCATTAAACAGTTGATTAAAAAACATTGGCATATACTTACCAATGATCCTGTTTTACATGAAGTATTACCTGTTCATCCTCAGGTCGTATACAAAGGTGCACCCTCCATACGTGGGAGAGTGGCACCTAATATACTAGGTCCTCCGTCTGTGCATAAGACCTTTCTTGATCAGTTGGTAGGCTTCTATCAGTGTAGGAGGTGCAGAGTATGTTCGTTGAGCGGATGTACCCATAGGCGTACCAATACGTTTAAATCCACCGTAACTAATGTTGAGCATAAAATATTGCCTTTCATTACTTGCTCCACGGAGAGGGTCGTATATCTCCTGCAATGCCCATGTGGGCTTCAATATGTGGGCAGGACCAAGCGACCTCTCCGTGTTAGATTGAATGAACATATCACAAATATCCTCACAGGTTTCCCAAAACACCCAGTATCCCGGCACTATTTAGAGATCCATGATAAAGACCCCACTAATACGATCTTTCTGGGGATTGATAAATATTCTACCAGATGGAGAGGAGACTCTATGATTAGAAGTATTTCTAGATTAGAGATGTCCTGGATCCACAAACTGAAGAGTTATGTACCGTTTGGGATGAACGTTGAGGTAGACCTCAAAGCTTTCATCGATAACTCTTAGTTTGGTGCGAGTGGGGGCTATGTCCATATATCTGAGAGCTATGTGAGGTCTGGCATTTTGTTGATTTGAACTGTCTGCCAATATACATTCATATGTGTGTAATTTTGTCACAATATGGACCCCTATTGGGCCCTTACGTGCCAGAATAACACCCCCCCCCCTCTTCTCCTTTATTATCAGGTTTGGTGGAGGTATATTTTTTTTGTCTTTTTTTGACCTCCATCATACATGATATTTTACAAAGGTTTCTTTCCTCATTGAGAAGAAAAGATATAAATCTTTTTTATAATCTTTTTCAATACCATTTATACATACGTGTGTTTTCATTATGACACACACATATGTATATATTTTTCATAATATACCTTTTTTATTTTTAGGTTCAAATGGTATACGGTGCTGTGGTGGACATGTGGATGTTCTTTTATATCAGGCATTAAACCTGTCCACTTACGCGACATGGTTAATTTCCATTGGGTTTTATCACCTAGATGTCATTTTATGTGGTACCCTCTTATTTAGAATATATTTGGGGCTACATTTGCCCATTTATATACCGCTGCCTGTACTTCAAAGTGAGGCTTGGTCTTATTTTGGTTCTGGGCCGGGCCTTGTGGGCGGCGTGGAGGCTTGGTATAACTGCCATGACTCCATTGGCCGCTTAGAGCGAGGCTTGGTTCTGGGCCGGGCCTTGTAGGCGGTGTGGAGATTCAGTGTAATTGCCGCAGCTCCATTGGCCGCTCAGAGCGAGGCCTGGCTTCCTTCTTCCTATATCTTGTGATGCGTCAGCACGTCACCTGATCCCCAAGACGACGTGTAGGAACACGAAACGTACGTCGGGAGGTGTGCATGCTGACGTCATCACTACGGGACAGGTACGGCGGACCGGCCGGTTGTTATGTTCTTTAAATTGTACATTGTGTAAGTGTTTTTAAACCCGTTTTTAAAAATAAATTTTACATTGGGTAATGCACTATTGAGCCTCCTCTCTCTCCTTGGGAAATCTTTGCTGTATCCACTGCCTATCAAGTGACGTTGGAACTCTGCGAAGTTTATCTGGATTTCTCTGGATCTCCCCGGGGATTGCGGATGGGCTTATTTGTTTCTTACCTCTGGTAAGCAGCTTGATTGTTGGTGGTGGACACGGGTGTGCATGCACCGAATTTCAAACTTTTTGCGGTTCACCTCTTCACGGCTTCCCTTCATTGCTGATTTTTGATGGGACTTATTTAAGATATATTCATTTTTACAGGACACATTCATTGTTATCACTGTTGGACTTCATTTATTCAATATATGTGTGGATTCATAATTTTTGATTATTAGTCAATTCACATTAGCGCACTTGTTCCTTTTTATTCTTTTGTATACTTTATATGTTATCACATATCACAGGTGCTGCTGTATATTTATTTATGTTACTGGCTAGCGCGGTTTGCTTTAATTTTTTACACCATGCTACAGGAGATGGCCGGTGACTGCGGACATGCTACAGGAGATGGTCAGAGAGACTGCGGACATGCTACATGAGATGGTCGGTGACTGCGGACATGCTACAGGAGATGGTCAGAGAGACTGCGGACATACCACAGGAGATGGTCAGTGACTGCGGACATGCTACAGGAGATGGTCGGTGACTGCGGACATGCTACAGGAGATGGTCGGTGACTGCGGACATGCTACAGGAGATGGTCGGTGACTGCGGACATGCTACAGGAGATGGTCAGTGACTGTGGACATGCTACAGGAGATGGTCGGTGACTGCGGACATGCTACAGGAGATGGTCAGAGAGACTGCGGACATGCTACAGGAGATGGTCAGAGAGACTGCGGACATGCTACAGGAGATCAGTAGGTAAGTATAATATCCGTTTTACTTTAAAGAAAAAATAATACTGGCACTTTAATGAACTTTATTCACACTTCTTTACCCTATTCTAATCACTAACCTTTTCTGCAGTAGTGAGAACTTTGTGCCAAGAATGGTTCCCCCCGCCGGATTCTGTTCCCCTGGCTCTCGGCTCCTATAGGAACTCGGCCCCCCCCAGCCCTGTACATTGCCGCTCCCTCCTCCTACGAATGCTAATGCTCCTAATACCGCCCCGCCCCGCCTCTCCAGCCCTCTGCTCATTAGCATTCGTTAAACAGTAGGCGTAAGCAGAGGGCTGGAGAGGCGGGGCGGGGCGGTATTAGGAGCATTAGCATTCGTAGGAGGAGGGAGCGGCAATGTACAGGGCTGGGGGGGCGGAGATCCGATAGGAGCCGAGAGCCAGGGGAACAGAATCCGGCGGGGGTAACAGTGTGTGTATATGATGCGCTCATGTAACTGCCCTCTCTCCTCTCTGCTTTCACGTCTCTCCTGACGTACGTGAGACGTGAAAGCAGAGAGGCGGGCCGGGCAGTCACATGAGCGCGTCATAGGAAAAAAATAACAAATGAGGAAACGGCTCTCCCGGGAGGAGGGGGCGGGGCTAGACATCGGGGATAATCGATTAATAGGTTTCCCTGCATCGGTGCCGCATCGGGGACGCCCGAATCGCGATGCACCGATGCAACGATTAAATTCCGCACCCCTACAATCTGACACTAAGTGACACTTTTTGAGGACCGGTGACACAATACAAAATAATGCACTGTCACTGTATAAATGACACTGACAGGAAAGGGGTTAACATCAGGGGTGATTAAAGAGTTAAGTGTTCTCCTAGGGAGTGCTTTCTAACTGTGAGGGGGGGGGAATACTGTGACTGGAGAAAAACAGAGATCTAAATTTTCCTCCTCACAGAATGGCGGTCTGCCTCTCCTGTGAATGATCGCGGGTGGCTGTCGCCCATCGCGACCACTGGACACCCTGATTGGCTCCCACTGTGTCCAATCACAGCATGAGCGGAGCTCCAGTGATGCATGCCCCAGAGCCGAGGAGAGGAATCACGTAAAGGTATGTGATTTTACGCTTAAGGGCTGCCCTGCCGCAGTATATGTACTGTGCGGTCCTTAAATGGTTAAAGCACTATTAAACCCAAAAGCAAACATTATATTGGAGCTTACCAATTCTTAGATGTAAGCTTTCTCTTCTTTTACCAGGTGATCCAGCCAGTAAGTCTGTTGTTTTTCAACACAAAAAGGGTTTTTGAACATCACCTAGTAAGTTGCCAACATCCCTAAAATGGAATCAAAGAAAGAGAAACCCCCCCCCCCAAGGATGGGACTTTAAGGGCAACAAGAGGTGAATATGTAAAAAGTTTATTACAAATTATACAAATATACAATAATGCAGTTTAAAACCATTGATGATACGAAGGTGCAAGGATCCCAACGTAAGTTCCGGAGGCTCAACCCGTTTCGGGACAGTGTTCGTCCCTTCATCAGGGGCTAGTATCCAGACGGGATCACACTGCATAATACAAATAGAATCAGATTGAACAACAATACATATTTACATATTAATTATCTGTATGAATTGGCCTAGAAAAATAAAGCATTACATAATACAAGAGAACACACATACCCTAACATGTCATTGTGCAGATTCGTAACCAGACTGACAGACTCCCAAGGACAACGGCACGGAAGTGGCTCAAGCGCCAGAGGGTGCAAGAGCAAGTGGGACTCCCTCACCTCCCAAAAGATCCCAAAGCATCACCAGGACATGGGCACGGCAGCCAAATAACACACTCCTGCATGTTGTAATTAAATTCACAAATAATATTGGCATATTAGTTTCAAATGTGAATCAACAGCCAATTATATAGCTAAAACTATGAAAATTGTAAAAAGGAAAAAAGAAAAAGGGCACTGTACCAGTGTGCTATGGCATCCAAGAGGAAGTTGTACAAAAAGGACCAGCACTGAATCTCTATGTTCCTGTATTCCTCTATAGTGTCAATCAGGCTACAGTTTAACTGGCCTTGCGATCTATATAAAGAACGACATATAGTTATATATAGCTTCAAGTTAAAAAACATCAGTTTGAGAGGAAAGGAACAAATCCTCCCCCCTTATCTTGAACCCAATGTTCGCAGTTCAACATACCTTGTTGCTGACACAGAGGCACTTGTTACCAGCCTGGAGTATACCTGCCGTCTAAGATTAAGACAGGGCTGTAGTGCAAACTAGCCGCATTTAAAGGGAAGGGGGAGGGAGGCACAGGGTCACATGACATTCATGACGCAAAAGCACCATGCGTCATGCAATATAGAAGTCTAGCAGAGTCACATGACTGGGGAAGCAGAGTCACATGACGCGGTGACGTGAAAGCGCTGCACGTCACGTGATACAAGGTCCTAGAAGCTCTCGGAACACAACATTGTACAGTGCAAGGTCCTGGACGGCAAAAAATATGCCACGATTTACCAGGGGAGAAAATTCCACCAAAAGGATCCCACCAATATGGGAACACTCCAAAGGGGATGGGCCAAGCTTGAATGTCCTCGCTGAGAGGATGCACATAGAAAGCACACACACCGCTCCCAGCCAGAACAATTGGAACACTGGAAAACTCTTTCATGCAAACAAAAAGCACAATCACAGCTAAGGATGGTGCCAGCAAAAGAATATTTAATTTTGATTTTTTAAGTTGTGTCAAACAGCAGGCATGGTGTCAGAGGGTACCATAAGCCATGGCCACGCAATATATGAGATCCCGAGCATACAATGCGAGGAAACCCCCCACACCGAGCCCAATCAGGGGAAGGACAGGGCCCCGTGGTGAGGGCATCCCGCACTCCACGCCCACCGACGCACACAAACCCACGGAAGGCTCAAAACCAAGACCCTGGTCAGGCCTACGTGCGTCGGATGGGAAATGTGGGAGCCCACCCATGAACACAACCACCGCAGTCACCCTCCCCAAAAAGAAGGAACCCCCAAAACGGGGGGAGGAGGGGGAAATAGGGGAGAAAAGAAGTGTAAGGAAGCTGCCGGGAATCCGTCTGCGCATGCGCGCATTTGTCAACAGTCTCGGAATGCTGGCGCACGCGCGCGCATCCCCGGGACGCAGCGGCCTTACCGGAGTACCATTGCGACAGCCTGCCTACTTAAAGGATGCTCTGACTTCTGACAAGTGCTGACTGGTCTTCAGCAAGTACCCTGATACCTGAACTCTGTTTAAATCTGGCTTGATCCCTGTTGCTGAACCTTGGCTTCCCTTTGACCTTGCTTCCGGACTTGAATACTTGATTACTGGTTCCTGATCTCGGCTTCCCATCTGACCTCCCTCCTGCCTGTGCCTTGTACCTCGCTGCCCGTCTGCTACCGAACCCGGCCACCCTTGTGATCCTGCACCAGCCTCCTGCTTGGCTTAACGCTGTCTCCAGTGCCTGTGCTAGCTGTCCATCCTACCAGCTTTCCTGAGTCCAGTTCCTTACCAGATGCTCTGCCTGCATCTCCACGTCTGCAACTCAGCTGACAAGTTCTGCACGCAACTACAGGCACTCGTGGAACTCCTCACCATAGCCACCATCTGTCCCATCCTCAGTGGGGCTTGGGTTAGAGATACAAGGGAGGCCGACCTCGTCATTCCAGACTCCTACCAGGTACGTGACAGTACCAGTCAGCCAGAGATGGAGTCTGGAAGGGAGGCCTCTCCACCGAAGGACATTTACCAAACTATTTCTGCGCTATCAAATATTGTGCAGAGGTTACAAGAGAATCTTGGTCGCATGGAAGAGCGACTTCTGCATGAGGTGAACGTCGCATCGGCCTGTGCTCCTCTCACCGCCATGGATTCTTCTACTCAAACGGAGTCCAGTCTGTTCCATGATGCCACTCCCCCTCCGGAACCCAAAGTGCCTATCCCTGAACGGTTTTCTGGAGAACGCAAGAAGTTTCGTACCTTCCGGAATTCTTGTGAAGTTTACTTTTCTCTGCTACCCCGAACCTTTGCATCAGAGGACATCAAGGTAGGGTTTATTATTACACTACTACTGAACGAACCACTCTCCTGGGATCATCACCTTCGGGAACAACATGACCCTGTTCTGACTGCCACGGGTTCATTCTTCTCAGCCATGGCTCAGTTATACGCTGACCCCTTTTCCCAGCAAACTGCCGAATCCATGCTTGTCAATAGGGATGAGCTTCGTGTTCGAGTCGAACATACGTTCGACTCGAACATCGGCTGTTCGATCGTTCGACGAAGATCGAACGATTTGGGCTGTTCGCGCCAAATTCGAGTGACGCGAACGGCCCACAATGCACTACGCCATCGCAGTGTCATCCAGGCGCTGTGATTGGCCAAGCATGCACTGTGACCCCGCATGCTTGGCCAATCACAGCGCCGGCAGCGAGGAGAGCAATGATTGGCCACAGGCAGGATGCCTGTGGCCAATTATTGCTGAGGGGGTTTAGTACACGCCCCACACTATAAAAGGCCGCCAGCGCGGCGGCCTTGTGTAGTGTGTTCCGGAGCAGGGAAAGAGAAGCATAGGCAGGGACAGTGTCATTATTTTTCCTTTACTAATCCTGGATTCCTTGTGTTTAGGGACAAATAAGGATAGGTAGGGAGAGTGTCAGTGACAGTGTGCTATTCTGTGCTAATCCTTGTTTGTAGGGACAGAGAGGTACAGTGAGGGAAAGTGTCAGTGTGCTATTCTGTTCTAAACCAATCTTGCTGAACCATATTTTCAATCCTTGAGTTTAGGGACAGAGAGGTACAGTGAGGGAAAGTGTCAGTGTGCTATTCTGTTCTAAAACTATTTTGCTGAACCATATTTTCAATCCTTGAGTTGAGGGACAGAGAGGTACAGTGAGTGAAACGGACAGTGTGCTATTCTGTTCTAAACCAATTTTGCTGTTCCATATTTTCAATCCTTGAGTTTAGGGACAGAGAAGGACACTCGTAGAAATTATCAGTGTGCTATTCTGTGCTAAATCTTGTTTGTAGGGAGGGACAGAGTAGGACAGTGAGGGAAAGTGTCAGTGTGCTATTCTGTTCTAAAACTATTTTGCTGAACCATATTTTCAATCCTTGAGTTGAGGGACAGAGAGGTACAGTGAGTGAAACTGACAGTGTGCTATTCTGTTCTAAACCAATTTTGCTGTTCCATATTTTCAATCCTTGAGTTTAGGGACAGAGAAGGACACTCGTAGAAATTATCAGTGTGCTATTCTGTGCTAAATCTTGCTTGTAGGAAGGGACAGAGTAGGACAGTGAGGGAAAGTGTCAGTGTGCTATTCTGTTCTAAAACTATTTTGCTGAACCATATTTTCAATCCTTGAGTTGAGGGACAGAGAGGTACAGTGAGTGAAACTGACAGTGTGCTATTCTGTTCTAAACCAATTTTGCTGTTCCATATTTTCAATCCTTGAGTTTAGGGACAGAGAAAGACACTCGTAGAAATTATCAGTGTGCTATTCTGTGCTAAATCTTGTTTGTAGGGAGGGACAGAGTTGGACAGTGAGGGAAAGTGTCAGTGTGCTATTCTGTTCTAAAACTATTTTGCTGAACCATATTTTCAATCCTTGAGTTGAGGGACAGAGAGGTACAGTGAGTGAAACTGACAGTGTGCTATTCTGTTCTAAACCAATTTTTCTGTTCCATATTTTCAATCCTTGAGTTTAGGGACAGAGAAGAACACTCGTAGAAATTATCAGTGTGCTATTCTGTGCTAAATCTTGTTTGTAGGGAGGGACAGAGTAGGACAGTGAGGGAAAGTGTCAGTGTGCTATTCTGTTCTAAAACTATTTTGCTGAACCATATTTTCAATCCTTGAGTTGAGGGACAGAGAGGTACAGTGAGTGAAACTGACAGTGTGCTATTCTGTTCTAAACCAATTTTGCTGTTCCATAGTTTCAATCCTTGAGTTTAGGGACAGAGAAGGACACTCGTAGAAATTATCAGTGTGCTATTCTGTGCTAGATCTTGTTTGTAGGGAGGGACAGAGTAGGACAGTGAGGGAAAGTGTCAGTGTGATATTCTGTTCTAAAACTATTTTGCTGAACCATATTTTCAATCCTTGAGTTGAGGGACAGAGAGGTACAGTGAGTGAAACTGACAGTGTGCTATTCTGTTCTAAACCAATTTTGCTGTTCCATATTTTCAATCCTTGAGTTTAGGGACAGAGAAGGACACTCGTAGAAATTATCAGTGTGCTATTCTGTGCTAAATCTTGTTTGTAGGGAGGGACAGAGTAGGACAGTGAGGGAAAGTGTCAGTGTGCTATTCTGTTCTAAAACTATTTTGCTGAACCATATTTTCAATCCTTGTGTTTAGGGACAGAGAAGGATAGGCAGGGGACAGTGTCAGTGTCATTGTTGCTAAGCCTCCTGCACAGTATACACCTGAAGGTAGCCCTTATTGCTCTTTTTCCCATCTCCCTGCAGGCCATCCATTAAAATGTCTGGAAGGCAACCAAGGAGAGGCAGACAGTCAGGAGGCAAAAAAAGAGGGCAAGCAGGCTCTGTGTCTGGGGGCAACAGTGCTGGTCGTGGACGCGGTGCATTGTCATCAGCACATCGCCATGGGACACGCTTGTCCTTGTTTTCGGCAGCTGGACATGTTGAGCCACATCATGCCGAAGACTTGGTAGAGTGGATGACCAAGCCCACCTCATCCTCCTCATCCACTCTCACCCAGGCTCAGGGTACTGGCAAAGCAGCTGCCAAAGCGTCCTCTTCTCTGGTATCATTATCTTCATTAGTCAATCCTTCCCTAGACCCACCATGTCCTCCTCCTGAGGAGTCCCCCGAACTGTTTGAGCACAGTGTTGGGTACATGCTCCAGGAGGATGCCCAGCGTTTGGAAGGATCTGATGATGATACCCAGCTAGAGGAAGGCAGCAGCGTGAGAGCAGAGAGAGGGGATGCTCAAGAAGGACACCAATCTGGCAGTCATGCTCCAGCAGCTGCAGCATACTGCCAGATTGGCTCCAGTGATGAGGAGGGAGGGGATGATGAGGTCACTGACTCCACGTGGGTGCCTAATAGGAGAGAGGAGGAGGAGGAGGATGAGGAGGAGGCACATCTCCAACGAGGCAGGATGCCCTTGAGTGGCCAGCGTATGGGCAGCACACAGACGGAATCACACCGCAGAGCTCCGCCTGTGCAGGGCGCTGCCTCTGCCCGTCATTCAAAAAGTTCTTTGGTGTGGGCCTTTTTTGAGGCGAGTGCATCAGATCGCACAGCTGCTGTTTGCAACATATGTCTCAAGCGTATATCGCGTGGCCAAAACATCAGCCGCTTGGGCACCACATGCTTGATCAGACATATGTTGACCTGCCATGCAGCTCGTTGGCAAGCCTACCTTAAAGACCCACACCAAAGAACAAAGCTGACCTCTTCTTGCACCACATCAGCTGGGATCTCCAACCCCACTATACCTTCACTCCTCTCTCAAACCTGCTCTGAGAGGAATGAAGGTGTAGAATTAGGTGTGTCACAGGCAAGTACTTGCGGGCACTCTGCTAGCAGTACACCAACGTCCGATTCTAGCAGGCAAATTTCCCTGCCCCAGCTGCTGGACCGTCGAAAGAAGTTCACTCCCAGCCATCCACATGCCCAGCGGTTGAATGCTAGCTTGGCTAAATTGCTAGCGCTTCAACTGCTGCCTTTTCAGTTGGTAGACTCGGCCCCCTTCCGTGAGTTTGTGCAATGTGCGGTTCCTCAGTGGCAGGTTCCCAAACGCCACTTTTTCGCACGGAAGGCGATTCCGGCTCTCTACAGGCATGTGGAAGGCAATGTCTTGGCCTCGCTGGACAGGGCGGTCAGCGGTAAGGTGCATATTACTGCTGACTCATGGTCCAGCAGGCATGGACAGGGACGTTACCTTTCTTTCACGGCCCATTGGGTCACTCTTTTGGCAGCTGGGAAGGATGCAGGACAAGGTGCAGTAGTGTTGGAGGTTGTTCCACCGCCACGCCTCCAAAATGCTACTACTGGTTGTGACACACCTCTCTCCTCCACCCCCTCCTCTTCTTCTTCCTCCATGGCCTCTTCCTGTGGTTTGTCCTCGGAACCAGCGGTGCTCCGTAGGCGTTCAAGGGGCTACGCAAGTACGCAGGCAAAAAGATGCCATGCCGTGCTTGCGCTGGTGTGTTTGGGGGACAGGAGCCACACTGGGGCAGAGGTCCTGTCTGCTCTGCAGGGGCAGGCCGAGAGGTGGTTGACGCCACGCCAGCTTAAGCCAGGAATGGTGGTTTGCGACAATGGCACCAACCTCCTCTCCGCCCTCCGACAGGGACAACTGACCCATGTGCCCTGTATGGCTCACGTCCTTAACCTGGTGGTGCAGCGGTTCTTGGGCAGGTACCCGGGCTTACAGGATGTCCTGAGGCAGGCCAGGAAAGTCTGTGTGCATTTCCGCAGATCTTATAATGCCAGTGCTCGCCTGGCTGAGCTGCAAAAGGAGTTGAACCTGCCCAAGAACCGCCTTATATGTGACATGCCCACCAGGTGGAACTCAACGTTGGCCATGCTGCAGCGGCTGCACACGCAGCAGAAGGCCATCAATGAGTACCTGTGTGACTACGGCACCAGGACAGGGTCAGGGGAGCTCGGGTTTTTTTCACCACGCCAGTGGGGCATGATCAGGGATGCATGCACTGTCCTGGCACCATTTGAGGAGGCCACGAGGATGGTGAGCAGTGACAGTGCATGCATCAGTGACACTGTACCTCTTGTCCACCTGTTGGAGCACACGCTGTGTGGAATAATGGACAGGGCACTTGAGGCAGAACAGAGGCAGGAAGAGGAGGACTTCCTTGCCTCTCAAGGCCCCCTTTACCCAGACAGTGTTCCTTCTGTCCCACCCATCGCACAGGAAGAGGAGGAGGAGGAGGAGGAGGATTGTGTCAGCATGGAGGTGGAGGCTGGCACTCAGCATCATCAGCAGCAGTCTTTTAGGGATGATTTACAGTCCCAACAAACCAGTGGACTTGTACGTGGCTGGGAGGAGGTGGCTGCGGATCATGTCGTCCTTAGTGACCCAGAGGACTCCGGATTGAATGCCTCAGCTAACCTACGCTGCATGGCCTCCCTGATCCTGCAAAGTCTGCGGAAGGATCCTCGTATTCTTCGGATCAAGGAGAGGGACCATTACTGGCTGGCCACTCTCCTTGATCCACGGTACAAGGGTAAGGTTGCGGACCTTATCGTACCGTCGCAGAGGGAGCAGAGGATGAGACAACTCCGGGAGGCCTTGCAGAAAGGTCTGTGCAACGCGTTCCCAGAGACTGGGAGGTTACAAACTCCTGGTCCTGGACAACGAGTTGCTGAGGCTTCGGGCAGTCAAAGAAGGAGCGGTGGGGAAGGTGGCCGTCTGACCGATGCGTTCAGACAATTCTTTAGTCCGCAGCCCCAAAGTATGATCGGTTCCAGCAACCATCGCCAGCGTCTGATATACATGGTGCAGGAATACCTAGGGGCAAGGTCAGACTTGGACACCTTCCCCACCGAAAATCCTCTGGCTTACTGGGTCTTGAGGATGGATCACTGGCCAGAGCTTGCACAGTATGCAATTGAGCTACTGGCCTGTCCTGCATCCAGCGTTCTTTCAGAACGCACATTCAGTGCTGCTGGAGGATTTGTCACGGATCACAGGGTGCGCCTGTCCACCGACTCGGTTGATCGACTGACTTTCATCAAGATGAACCAGTCTTGGATCACCACCAGCTACCACACACCAGATGCTGATATAACAGACTAATTGATTTTAAAATGTCACATCCCTTCAAGACTGATGCTGATGCTGAGTGCCTGTGCTGTTATGTTGACTGGCTATCCTCCTCCTCCTCCTCAATGATACGATTAACGATGATAGCTTGGAAGATCATTTTGGTTTATGGGTGACGCCACCAGTGGCTAAGGCCCAATTTTTCAGCCCCTGTTTAACAGGGGCGTGTAATTAAAATTTTGATGCAATACTTTTTAACAGGCCTCATTGCTGTGCTCCAAGTACAGTATCTGTGAGGGGTTGCAGTGTTGTGCCACCAGTGCCTAAGGCCCAATTTTTCAGCCCCTGTTCAACAGGGGCATGCAATTATAATTCTTGATCTAATAATTCACAGCAGGGCCCATTGCTGCGCCCACCAAGAGTAACTGTCAGGCCTTACAGTGTTGTGGCACCAGCACCACCATCACCACCACCACCACCACCAAAGGCCCAATTTTTAAGCCCCTGTTCAACAGGGGCATGCAATTATAATTATTGATCTAATAATTCACAGCAGGGCCCATTGCTGCGCCCACCAAGAGTAACTGTCAGGCCTTACAGTGTTGTGGCACCAGCACCACCATCACCACCACCACCACCACCAAAGGCCCAATTTTTCAGCCCCTGTTCAACAGGAGCATGCAATTATAATTATTGATCGAATAATTCACAGCAGGGAGCATTGCTGCGCCCACCAAGAGTAACTGTCAGGCCTTACAGTGTTGTGGCACCAGCACCACCATCACCACCACCACCACCACCAAAGGCCCAATTTTTCAGCCCCTGTTCAACAGGGGCATGCAATTATAATTATTGATCAAATAATTCACAGCAGGGAGCATTGCTGCGCCCACCAAGAGTAACTGTCAGGCCTTACAGTGTTGTGGCACCAGCACCACCATCACCACCACCACCACCACCAAAGGCCCAATTTTTCAGCCCCTGTTCAACAGGGGCATGCAATTATAATTATTGATCAAATAATTCACAGCAGGGAGCATTGCTGCGCCCACCAAGAGTAACTGTCAGGCCTTACAGTGTTGTGGCACCAGCACCACCATCACCACCACCACCACCACCAAAGGCCCAATTTTTCAGCCCCTGTTCAACAGGGGCATGCAATTATAATTATTGATCTAATAATTCACAGCAGGGACCATTGCTGCGCCCACCAAGAGTAACTGTCAGGCCTTACAGTGTTGTGGCACCAGCACCACCATCAAAGGCCCAATTTTTACTACCACTGATCAACAATTATATGTTATTACAATTCCTGATATTATACTTGACAGCAGGGCGTTCCAGCACCCACCAAGAATAACTGTGAGTGCTTTCAGTGTTGTGCCAACACCAACACCTAAGGGGCCAATTTATGCAGAGTATATACGGAAGGTCCCTACTTTCAAACATCCAACTTACAAACTACTACTACTTGCAAACGGAAGAAGACAACAGGAAGTGAGAGGAAATCTACCCCTTGGAAGGAAAATTCTCTCCTGTAAGAATTAATATGGGAGAAAGGTGTCTCCTCTCTACTGATGCTTTATCACCAATCCTTGTTTCAATAAAAACACCACATTTCAAAAACAGTTGTCATTGGGACGCAAAGTGAGGTGAAATGTTCTGAACAGGGGCACAGACAGCAAAAAAAATGTGACAGGGGTGATAACCGTTCCCTATGTTTTACAAAAAGCTAAAAAAAAGGAATTTGCCATGGAGCTCCACTTAAACAATGCAGCTGTTCAAAATTACAAACAGATTCTACATAAGAACAAACCTATAGTCCCTGTCTTGTATGCACCGCCTGTATACGGCTGTTCAGAGTATATAGGTCCTTTTTTATTTTGTGTGCGGGGTTCCCCTTAATATCCATACAAGACCCAAAGGGGCTGGTAATGGGCTGGAGTAGGGGGGGGGGTTGATGGGGTAGCTATGCCATTTTTCCTAAAGATTTTCATCCATATTACCAGACATTGCATTAAAGCCGCAAGCAGTTTTAAATGGCTTTTTTCCCTTTAGAAATGTTATTTTGTGCAGGGACAGTTCTAAACACGGGAAACACGTGGCACTTCACAGGCATACTTTAGACACCCCCCAGGTACAATATTTAAAGGAATATTTGACTTTTTTTTTTCACTTTATGCATCATTAAAATGACTGCTCCCGGAAAACGTCCGTTTTTAAAACTTCTTTTTGCATTGATACATGTCCCCTGGTGCAGAAGCCGGGTTCCCAAACTCTGTTTCGGACAATAACATGGATAATAGTCGTTATAATTAGCACTTTAGAATCCGAACGTTCGCATCCATTGTATTTAATAGGGTTCTAATGTTCGTGCGAACTTTCGGTCCGTTCGCGGGTTCTGGTGCGAACCGAACCCGGGGGTGTTCGGCTCATCACTACTTGTCAAATTACAGCAAGGGCCAAGGCCTGTTGAAGATTACGTAACTGACTTTTGTGTTTGGAGCGCAGATACCCAATGGAATCACTCTGCACTTCGTCACCAGTTCCGTCTAGGACTTTCTGACACCGTAAATGATGAACTTGCCAGAGTGGGAATACCCGCGTCCCTGGAAGATCTGATAAATTTAACTATTCAGATCGATTGGCGGTTTCGAGAAAGGCAATCTGGAAAATCTAAAGGGAGTCTTTCTGTGGTTTCAAGGCCAGCCGCCCCTGCTCCTCTACCTGTTTTTCCCCCCAGAAGGAGGGAACAGCATAAGGCACCTCACAGCAGTTTTCGTAGGTTACCTCTTTCTCCTGCTGAACGTCTACGTCGAGTCCAAGGCAGTCTGTGCCTCTACTGCGGGGAGGTGGGCCACTTCATACGAACTTGTCCGGCAAAGACCTGCAGGGTCTCTTCCCGTCAGCCTCTTGTGATGCATCTCCCTGGGAAGGATCAGTCACATGTCTCTCTTCCCATCAAGCTTCAGCTCCCCGAAAAGACGGTTTCAGTACTTGCAATCATAGACTCTGGGGCCTGCAGCTGTTTTGTGGACTCTGCATTTGCTTCTCTTCAGCAGCTGCCCTTGGGCACCAAGAGGCAAGGGTTCCATGTCCATCTGGCTGACGGCTCCGGTATTAAATCAGGCCCGGTTACTCAAGAGACCTTGCCTATTCTCTGCCAGACTTCTTCAGGCCATAGCGAACTCCTCCGTTTGGATGTCATAGCTTCTCCCATGTTTCCCGTTATCCTCTGCATTCCATGGTTGAAGGCACACAACCCTCACGTTGACTGGCTTACCGGATATATCTCTTTTTCGTCCAACTACTGCCAGACGCACTGCCTCTTGGGAGGAACTGTCAACTCCACGCCCCTCCTGGGTATCCACCCTGACCATGAAGCCTCTAAATTGATCCCGGTTGCTTATCACAAATTTCTGGACGTCTTTAATAAAAAGGGTGCAGACACTCTTCCACCTCATAGAACTTACGATTGCCCCATTGAACTTCTACCGGGAGCCGAGATCCCGTGTGGTCGGATTTACCCTCTCTCTGAGCCTGAATTGGAAGCCCTGCATACCTATATCGATGAGAGTCTTGAAAAGCAGTTCATCCGGCCTTCTACTTCACCAGCAGGAGCTGATATTTTCTTTGTTGAGAAAAAAGACCACACCTTTAGGCCCTGTGTGGACTATCGTGACCTTAACAGGGTCACTGTCAAGAATCGGTACCTTCTTCCTCTGATTCCCGAACTATTCCAGAGGCTGCGAGGGGCACGAGTGTTCTCCAAACTGGACTTGAGGGGTGCCTATAATCTTGTCAGAATCAGGGAGGGAGACGAATGGAAGACGGCCTTCCGGACACGCTTTGGCCACTTTGAGTATTTAGTCATGCCATTCGGGCTCTGCAATGCTCCAGCCACATTCCAGCATCTGGTAAACGATGTTTTTCGGGACTTTCTTGATTTATTTGTCATCGTGTATCTGGATGACATCCTTGTATTCCCTGAATCTTTAGAATCCCATCGGACTCATGTAAAAAAGGTATTGCGGGAACACCGACTTTACGCAAAGGCTGAAAAATGCGACTTTGAAAAGCAAGTTGTGCATTTCCTAGGACTTGTCATCTCCGCCGAGGGAATCTCCATGGACCCTCAGAAAGTCACTTCTGTCTTGGAATGGCCTGCTCCTACTGACAGAAAAGCTGTACAGAGGTTTGTGGGGTCTGCCAACTTTTATAGAAAATTTATTAAGGACTTTTCTGGCATCATCACTCCCATTACTCAGCTAACGAAACAGCATGTTCCCTTTCGATGGACCCCAGAGGCTCAGACAGCGTTTGAACAGTTGAAAGCCTTATTCACCTCAGCTCCCATCTTGAAACATCCCGATCCCTCCCTAGCTTATGTTTTGGAGGTAGACGCCTCGGAAAATGCAGTTGGGGCTATTATTTCCCAATGCCAAGGGCCCAAATCACTGCTCCACCCTGTGGCCTTCTTCTCTAAAAAATTAAATCCTTCCGAAAGGAATTATGATGTTGGTGACCGAGAGCTACTGGCTATCAAGGCTGCTCTTGAAGAATGGCGTTACCTTTTGGAGGGAGCTTCTCACCCAATTCTCATCTTCACAGATCACAAGAATCTTGAGTATTTGAAGACAGCTAAACGCCTAAGACCTCGGCAGGCAAGATGGGCACTTTTTCTCTCTCATTTCATGTTTCATATAACCTACCGTCCTGGCTCAAAGAACGGGAAACCAGATGCCTTGTCCCGCATGTTCAGTGATCCAGTTGTATCCTTGGAACCTGATACTATTCTACCAGCCAAGAATGTTTTACTTCTTCAGGCGGATCTGATGTCACAAATAAGAAAATATGTGGAAGACCAACTGCCTTCCAAGGACCTGGCTCTTCAACTAAGGGATGGCCTGTACTTCCATAAGAGGCAAATCTTTATCCCAGAACAGTTCAGAGTTGCCGTCCTAGGGCGATGTCATGATCATCCCCTAGCGGGTCACTTTGGGATTCACAAGACGGCTAATTTGATCTCCCGTACATTCTGGTGGCCAAACTTGATGAACGACTGCAAGAAATATGTAAGATCTTGTATTTCATGCCTTCGGAATAAGACAGACAGAGCCAGAACTTGGGGTCTACTTGAGCCCCTTCCTGTACCTGAGAAACCATGGAGCATGATCTCCATGGATTTTATAGTAGAACTTCCCCCATCTGAAGACTTCACTACCATTTTCATTGTGGTTGATCGTTTGACCAAAATGGTCCACTTTGTACCTCTGCAAGGAACTCCTTCTGCCCCGGAGACTGCCTCAACTTTTATCAAGGAGATTGTAAGGTTGCATGGCATCCCTGACAGCATAGTTTCTGATCGAGGGGTGCAGTTCACTTCTAGATTTTGGAGGGCCTTATGTGAAACTTTAAACATTGAACTCCGCCTCTCCACAGCTTATCACCCACAAACTAATGGACAGACTGAAAGGGTCAATCAAACCCTTGAACAGTACCTACGATGCTTTTCTTCTTTTGCACAGGATGACTGGCTATCACTTCTCCCACTCGCGGAATTTTCATACAATAATTCCACCCATTCGGCAACCAAACAGTCACCTTTTTTCGCCAATTATGGATACCATCCTTCTTTCTTGCCTGAGCTGCCTATTGATTCTTCTGTACCTGCCGTACAAGACAGGTTGAACTTCCTTAACTCCAACTACCAATTACTGCAGGATACAATCTCCAAGACCCAGGCAGATAATAAGAAGTTCTTCGACAAGAAGAGAAGAGGCAATTTGAATCTTGAACCTGGAGATAAGGTCTGGCTTTCCACAGCAAACTTGAAACTAAGTTGCCCCTTGAGGAAGCTTGGCCCAAGATTTTTGGGGCCTTTTCCAGTCAAGAGAAAGATTAATGCAGTATCATTCGAATTAGCGTTACCCAGGAACCTGAGAATCCACCCAGTATTCCATGTTTCTTTGTTGAAGCCTACAGTGCCAAATCCTTTCCCAAATCGGATTTCTGAAACCCCTCCACAGCTACTTATCGAAGGGAATGAGGAATTTGAGGTGGAGGCCGTATTAGACTGTAGGAAGAGAGGTAACCAAACACAGTTTCTCATTAAATGGAAAGGCTATGGGCCGGAAGAAAGTTCCTGGGAACCAGCTTCTGATGTGCATGCTCCAAGACTGGTACGAGCTTTCTTTCTACGCCACCTGGAAAAAGAGGTCCTGAGGGGCATCCAGAGGCTGCCCCTAAGGGGGGCAATGTAAGGAAGCTGCCGGGAATCCGTCTGCGCATGCGCGCATTCGTCAACAGTCTCGGAATGCTGGCGCGCATCCCCGGGACGCAGCGGCCTTTCCGGAGTACCATTGCGCACGCATGCGCGTGCGCGCAGGCAACGTGCGCACGGGCAACGTGCGTGCACAGGAGCATGCTCCTAATTCCCTTTGGCGCCAGCCTGCCTACTTAAAGGATGCTCTGACTTCTGACAAGTGCTGACTGGTCTTCAGCAATTACCCTGATACCTGAACTCTGTTTAAACCTGGCTTGATCCCTGTTGCTGAACCTTGGCTTCCCTTTGACCTTGCTTCCGGACTTGAATACTTGATTACTGGTTCCTGATCTCGGCTTCCCATTTGACCTCCATCCTGCCTGTGCCTTGTACCTCGCTGCCCGTCTGCTACCGAACCCGGCCACCCTTGTGATCCTGCACCAGCCTCCTGCTTGGCTTAACGCTGTCTCCAGTGCCTGTGCTAGCTGTCCATCCTACCAGCTTTCCTGAGTCCAGTTCCTTACCAGATGCTCTGCCTGCATCTCCACGTCTGCAACTCAGCTGACAAGTTCTGCACGCAACTACAGGCACTCGTGTTCCTCCTTACCCTAGCCGCCATCTGTCCTATCATCAGTGGGGCTTGGTTTGGAGATACAAGGGAGGCCGACCTCGTCATTCCAGACTCCTACCAGGTACGTGACAAGAAGGATGGAAAAAATTACAGTCAGGGCACGAATCTGCAAGGAAAGGGGCTGGGAACAGTTGGAAAACACAGGTATGCAACAAGATTTTAACACATTGTACATGGATGGGTAACCAGAGGGAAAATAGGTCATGTCAATAAAAATTAACATATATATATAATGTACATAAACCAGAAATATATACATGAATGTATTCATTATTTTTCACATTCACCCGAAGCAAACCCTTCCAAGAAGGGTCTATAGCTGATCTGTTCATTTAACCCGGGGGGAGTGGTGGCCCCAAGATCCGCAATACAGCGGGTTTCCCGCTGGAGCAACATCTTGTTTCAATCCCCTCCCCGGGGATAGGGATGGATCCTATCTAGGATTAGAAATTGAATTCTGGGGAATTTACCCCTATGTTCCTGGATCACATGTCTGCCCAAGGGCAGATCTGGGTTTGGCATCTTCATAGAGCTAATGTGTCTCGAGGCCCTCTTATAAAATTGCAATTTTGTTTTCCCCACATAAAATCTGGAACACTGGCATGTCATAAGGTACACCACTCCCTCGGTCTTGCAATTGAAGAAGTGACAGGGTTTATATGGACGTCCATTGGGCAAAACATTACCCTGTCGGGTGTTCATATATTGACACAGTGGGCATCCCCCACAAGTGAATGTTCCTATTCTCTTGCAGGGATCCTTGGGAAAGTCACCCCGAAATTCACTCTGCACCAAGTAATCCCTGAGTGACAGGGCATGCCGATAGGTGATTGCGGGTGCCTCAGTAACAAATAGACTTAGTGTCAGGTCAATACAAAGCAAATGCCAAAACTTGGAGATGACATTCCTGACAGCTTGATGCTGATTATGATATTTCGTAATGATTTGCACAGTCTGAGTATCACTACTATTCCTTTTAGGACCAAACAAAAGCTCTTGTCTCTCCTGTCCATTTGCGCGTTTAAAGGCCCTCTTCAAGCATGTATGGGAATAGCCCCTCATTCGGAGTCTATCCCTCAGGGCGTTGGCCTCTTGGAGGAAATTGTCCTGACTCAAGCAATTCTGTTTTAGCCTCAAATACTGGCTATACGGAATTGATTTTACCAAGGCTTGGGGATGGGAACTAGTCGCATGAAGGACTGTATTACCAGCCGTAGCCTTACGATAGAGTCCACTTGATAGGCTACCATCTATATTCTTATTAATTGTCACATCCAGAAAGGTAATACTGGTGGGACTAGAGGTAACCGTGAACTTTAAATTAAATTTGTTGTTGTTCATGTCAGACACACACTCCTCCAATTCTGTCTCTGAACCCTCCCATATCACAAAAGTATCGTCAATGTAGCGAAACCAGACTGTCACATGACGAGTAAGGGAGTTGGCAGATAAACTAGACAGGAAAGATTTTTCCCATTCCCCTGGTACAGGTTGGCATACGATGGGGCACAAGAGGTCCCCATCGCAACCCCCTGTACCTGGAGGAAATAGGAACCATCAAAGGAAAATATACAGTGATCAAGGACACATTCCAAGGACATAATAATAAATTCTCTAAGCTTCTGATTGGCACTCTACATTTGAGAGAGCACGCGTCTGATGGCTGCTAAACCCAAAAAATGGGGAATTGAGCTATATAAAGCCATGAGGAGGAAGCAAGGTATACCCTAAGAAACCACGGTTGGAAGAGGTGAAAAGGTTGCAGTAATCCCTGTTTGCATACAAGAACTGGAGTTCATCATCCGGAGCAGTGGAGATCTATTAAGGCTGTATCTGACCCCTTGGGGTCCATCAGTAAGGTGAGAGGCTGGTGTCAACGGGGGAGATTGTACATGCATATCGATTTCCTACTGATTCCCTTTTGATGTGATGAGCTGGACTCCCACGCCTGTTCTTTTCCTTTTTTTTCCTGCTCTTGGCTGCTGATATTTTCTAATTTTTTGGGGGAAGACTAGCACTTTATGTGTGAACTTTTTACACATATATATATTATTCCTTTGGGACACATCAACATTTGGATGTTTTTTGTATTTTCTGTAAACTATGTTTTTGCACAGTATGCACGCTTATTAATAGTCATTATCATTATTGAAGCTATTTAGCACTTTCATTGGAATTGTTCATTTATATTTTAGCGCCTTTACAGCACGTTGATAAACTATTATTGTTCACGGACATTTAGCGCTGCTTCAATATTTTTTTATTTTTTTAAAGCCTCAACATCGATAGCGACCAACAGAGCATGCTCAGATACACGAAGACCCTCTAGATTTTGTAAGAGATGAATCGTATCCCGTATGTAGGAGGGTAAACCAATCACAAAGGGTCTCAGATATGTATCCAGAAATATACTTAAATTCTCTGTGATAGCCCCATTCCCTGATACAATCGGCCTACCAGGAGGCTCAGATAGGCTTTTATGGACCTTGGGGAGGCAATAGAGTGACGGAATTCTCGGATATTTGATCCGCAAAAATTCCCACACATCCCGATTGATGACCCCCTGAGAAAAAGCGCCATCAATCAGTGCATAGAACTGGATCTCAAATTTAGCAATACTGGATTTAGAGATTGGTTTGTACCAATCTTTGTTAGATAATATTTTCTGGCACATGATTTTGTATTGCTCATTGGTCATTATTACAATATTGCCCCCTTTGTCAGAGGGATTAATTGTAAGAGAATGAGAATTTTTTAGTTTATCCAGAGCTGCTTGTTCCATAGTAGTTAAATTACCCAAAGGTCCTTGTTTATGTAATTTCCCAATCTCAGCTGATGTCAAAGAGACAAAGGCTGATAAATTGGGATTAGCGTGAAGGGAAGGGAATTTATCTGATTTGTTCTTCAAATTACTTACCAAAGGAAGAGGTGTATCTGGCACAGCAGGTTCACAGAGTAGGGTCTCCAAATCTATAGCATCGATAAGATCCGGAGAATCCTGATCGTCCGATAGGGACATCAAGACCTCCAAATCCCTATCATGCTGAGTTGTAGTAGGATATTTTCTTGTTCATACATCACGGGACACAGAGCAGCATAGTCATTACTATGTGGGTTATATAGAATTACCTTCAGGTGCTGGCACTGGCAACTTCCAAAACAGGAAGTACCCTCCCCTATATAAGCCCCTCCCATCCGGGAGTACCTCAGTTTTTTGCCAGTGTCTAAGGTGTTGGCCAAGGTTAACATGTATTCATCTGGGCTTGTGTACAGGTTCTCTGGGCCTTAGCAAGCTATTCCGGATCCGACCAAAAAAGCTTCATAGCTAAACGGTCGGTACCCGGGCCTTGCAGAGAAGAGCAGGGTTTTGCCTGTAATGCCTCTCTTAGGAGGGCTGGACCCTGGGATCCAGAGCTCTGGTCATACCCAAAACCAAGAGGCTATCTGTGCAGGGTGCTATACAGGTCCAGGGGAGTGGAATCCATGGGAACCCGGTCCCTGAAGGTCTAGTACAATGCCTGCCGTGAGAGGTGAAGTTTGGGCTTCTGTGGACCAAACAAAGTCCTGCGGCGGGGAAAAGGTAAGTGGGGGCCCCTCAGGAACTTGGTTCTATTGAGGGGACCCCCAAGCCTAATATGTCTTTCTGCCTGTTACCTAAAGGTATTCCCGCTAATAGCTGTATATGCCTAAGAAATCCTAGAAATGTCTTTTCATAAAGGAAGTTTTAAAAACTGTAAACCTGGAAATGTTTTTCATAAAGGAGGTTTTAAAAAAAAAAAAAAAAAAAGACAAAAGTGCGGTGCCTGTGTTTGTCCACTAGAGGCCGCTGTGGAACGTGTTTTTTTCTTGGGACTATTCCTTCCATGGTGAAAGTCCAGGCAGATGAGTGAGCTCTCTATCAGGGAAGCTGCATTCCTCTGTCATGCTGCCAAGTAGTTTCCTTCCATCCCCGAGTCCTGGTGAAACAGGGACCCTGGCTCCTCTCCCTACAGGGCGCCAAGAGCGCACACGTGCACGCGCGCGCGCGCGCACACACGCTTTCTTTTTATAGATTTAGCTTCAAAAAAGTGGGCGGAGCCTGGCGGATGACGCGCTCTGTGCGCCCAGCGCTTCTGCGCATGTGCGGGCGTCCCAGCAAGATAAAAGGACTCAGTCCACGCTGCTTGCTATGGACACAGAGCATGAAAAGGAGCTGGTAGCATGGTATAGGGGCTTACAGCGGGCGGTTGATACAGGCATCCCCAGAAAGACGCATTAGTAGACACCCACTGATGTACATAGCAGCAAATTGCATTAGACTATTTCAGTAAAGGGGTGTATTGCGGCTGGAATACCTCAGCTTTGAACTAAGGAATATGCCGCCTAAAAAACTCCGAGATATACCTCTCAGGAAGTGTAGGGGGTCTCCATCGGGCTCTGAGGATCTGGAGCAGTCATCTGCACCCTCCTCCCCTGAGAAATCAGAGGTTAATACCCATAAGGAACCCCCGGGAGTGCCAGGTACTGCGGCTGTCCTCAGTCCACCTGCTCCTGCATATATAACAGAGGAGGTTTTTGCCTCAACTCTGGAGGGATTGAAGCAGAGATTGGCAGCATTGATCGCTTCTTCTCTACAGGAAAGAAAGCGCGCCAGATCTCCATCACCTCCATTAGAGTGCCTGTTGGCAGAGCAACAGTCCCAGGAAGGGACCGACCTACCTGAAGGGGATCAGGAGGAGGTTAACTCTGTTTTTGAGGAATCGACAGTAGATGAACCATTTTCAGCATCACAGACTGAAAGATTGTGGGTCCAGACCCTAACTGACATGGTTCGATCTGCATTTAAAATGCCTCTTGTTGAACCATCAACTACTGCTGTCTCCTCATTGGGGTCGCTAAAAGCTCCCCAGGTTAATTGCTCCTTTCCAATACATCCATTATTGGAAGGACTTATATACCAGGACTGGGAACATCCTGATAAACTATTTGTTCCGCCTAAGAAATTTCCGGTGATCTATCCCATGGAGGAAAAGTTCACCCAGAGATGGAATGTTCCTACGGTGGATGCAGCCATCTCTTCTGTGAACAAATCACTGACATGCCCAGTAGATAATGTTCAAATGTTCAAAGATCCAGTAGATAAAAAATTGGAATCTTTATTAAAATCTGCTTTTTCCACAGCAGGGGCTGTTACACAGCCAGCAGTGGCAGCTATTGGGGTCTGCCAAGCTTTAAAGGATCAGATGAAAATGGTCCTGAGGGATTTGCCAGACCAGCAGGCCCAGGCTCTGGCTGATCTGCCTAGAGCATTATGCTTTGCGGTTGACGCCATCAAGGATTCTATCCATCAGGCCTCACGCCTCACGCTGTCTTTGGTACATATGCGTAGGCTTCTGTGGCTCAAGAACTGGTCTGCTGAAGCTCCCTGTAAGAAGCTCTTAGTTAGCTTCCCATTTCATGGGGAACGCCTTTTTGGCGAAGACCTGGATAAGTATATCCAGAAGATTTCCAGTGGTAAAAGTACTCTCTTACCGAGTAAGAAGAGGTCTAGGGGTCCATCTTTTAAGAGGACTACCTCTCCTATCCCTGCGACGTCTGCTACTAAGCAGTTCCGACGGCCTCCTCGGTCAAACTCAGGGGGTAAAAATCAGGGACAGTCACAGGGTAATAAGAAACCCTGGATCCGAAGGGGTACTAAACCAGCCTCCAAGTCAAGCCTATGAAGGGCTGCCCCCACTCAAACGGGTGGGGGGAAGACTTCAGTTGTTCGCAGAGACCTGGCGGGAGACGATCAAAGACAGATGGGTGCTCTCCGCAGTAACTCTGGGATACAAGTTGGAGTTAAAAGAGTCTCCTCCTTCCCATTTTATGTGGTCAGGCATGCCAAGAGACCCTCTGAAAAGAGGGTCTCTCCTATTGGCGTTAGAACAACTATTGCTCCAAGGAGTAATTATGGAGGTTCCTATGGAAGAGTGGGGGTTGGGTTTCTACTCAAACCTTTTCACAGTCCCGAAACCAAACGGGGACATAAGACCCATATTGGACCTAAAGAGTCTAAACAAATTTCTAAACGTCCGGTCTTTCCTGATGGAGTCGATCCGATCGGTCACCGCTGCCCTACAGGGGGAGGAATGGTTAGCCTCGATCGACATCAAAGATGCTTACTTGCATGTTCCCATCTTTCCAGGTCATCAAAAATTTCTACGCTTTGCAGTAGAAGGGCGCCATTTTCAGTTCAGAGCCTTACCATTCGGTCTGGCCACAGCACCACGAGTGTTCACAAAAATTCTGGCCCCACTGTTGGCCGATCTAAGAACACGAGGTGTAACGATAATGGCATACCTAGACGACCTGTTGTTGATGGACCACTCAGTTGCCAAGCTAGAAGTGGTAATTGTCGATACAATCAAGTATCTAGAATCTCACGGTTGGGTCATCAACCTGGACAAGTCAGCCCTACAGCCAGTGAAAAACCTGGTATATCTAGGGCTACGGCTGGATTCAGACCAGAGGAAGATTTTCTTACCTCTAGACAAGGTATCCTCTTTGAGGGGCTTGGTCCATCTGCTTTGTGCAAAAAGACAGCCGTCCATACGCCTGTGCATGAGGCTGCTAGGAAAGATGGTAGCATCATTAGAAGCTGTGCCATACGCCCAATTCCACTCAAGGAATTTACAGAGGGCCATATTGTCAGCCTGGAACGGAGAAATTCAGGCTCTAGACTTCCCGATGGCTTTGTCCCCTTCCGTTCGGAAGAGTCTCTGCTGGTGGTTGATCCCCCAGAATCTCCAGAAGGGAAAACCCTTCAGTCCGATATCCTGGAAGGTGGTCACTACAGATGCCAGCCTTATAGGCTGGGGGGCAGTACTGGAACAATGGTCTCTCCAGGGCAGATGGTCAAATGTAGTAAAAACCCTGCCCATCAATCTCTTAGAGATACGAGCAGCCCGGTATGCCCTAGTAGTCTGGACATCCAGACTCCAAGGGTCCCCTGTCAGAATTCAATCAGACAATGCCACAGCAGTGGCATATATCAATCATCAGGGAGGCACCAGGAGTCGTGCAGCCCAGAGGGAAGTAAGTCACATCCTGGAATGGGCAGAAAAGCATGTCCCATGTATATCAGCTGTCTTCATTCCAGGGGTGGAGAATTGGAAGGCGAACTTTCTGAGTCGCCAACAGTTATGCCCAGGGGAATGGTCCCTTCATCCCGAGGTCTTCCGAGCAATATGTCAGCGGTGGGGAACACCGGATGTAGATCTGCTAGCATCCAGATTCAACGCAAAGGTGGACAGATTTGTCTCCCGGACAAGGGATCCCCTCGCTTGCGGCTCGGATGCTCTGGTGTTCCCTTGGGATCAGTTCAGACTGATATATGCATTCCCTCCGCTACAATTGTTGCCTCGACTCCTTCGCAGAGTCAGGTTGGAAAAGAAGCCGGTGATCCTGGTGGCTCCAGCGTGGCCCCGAAGGGCCTGGTACGCGGAGATCATCAAAATGTCTGTGGGGAGTCCTTGGACCCTTCCACGTCGTCCGGACCTGCTTTCGCAAGGACCGATATACCACCCTTCCTTACTAACTCTAAGTTTAACGGCCTGGCTATTGAATCCCACATCCTAAAGAAGAGAGGTCTCTCTAACTCTGTGGTATCAACTATAATCAATGCCAGGAAGCCTGTATCCAGACAGATCTACTATAGAGTTTGGAAGGCGTACATCACTTGGTGCGAGGCCAGAAAATGGCATCCACGTAAGTACGTTATAGGCAGAATTCTGGACTTCCTGCAGTGGGCTGTAGACAGGAAGTTTGCCTTAAGTACTATCAAGGGCCAGGTTTCGGCCTTATCAATACTATTTCAAAGGCCCCTGGCTATGCATTCACTTGTCAAATCCTTTATGCAAGGGGTGACTCGTATTATTCCACCGATTAAAGCTCCCATATGCCCATGGGATCTAAATTTGGTTCTGTCGGTTCTGCAGAAGCAGCCATTTGAACCTTTGCGGCACATTTCCTTGGTTTTACTCACCAGAAAATTTATATTTTTAGTAGCCATATGCTCGGCTAGAAGAGTGTCGGAATTAGCCGCCATGTCCTGTAAGGCCATATCTGGTTATTCATAAGGACAGAGTAGTATTACGCCCTCACCCAGCCTTTCTTCCTAAGGTGGTATCGAGGTTTCACTTGAACCAGGATGTGGTTCTTCCTTCTTTTTTCCCCAAACCAAGCTCGGTAGAGGAAAAGTTATTGCATTCTTTGGATGTAGTAAGAGCAGTTAAAACTTATCTAAAAGCCACTGCTCAGATTCGTAGAACGGATTCTTTGTTTGTTCTGCTTGAAGGCCCCAGAAAGGGTCAGGCAGCATCAAAATCTACTTTAGCCAAGTGGATTCGACAGGTCATAATACAAGCCTATGGCTTGAGAAGTAGACCGCCTCCGTTCAAAGTTAGGGCGCACTCCACGAGAGCAGTTGGAACTTCATGGGCAGTGCATCACCAGGCCTCCCTGGCTTAAATTTGTAAGGCCGCAACATGGTCTTCAGTACACACGTTTACTAGGTTCTACCAGGTGGACGTTAGAAGTCAGGAGGATGTCGCCTTTGGGCGCAGTGTGTTGCAGGCCGCAAAAGATCCTCATGCCTGATGGCGCCCAGCTTATGTATGGTGTATCCCCCCCCTCATTTGGCATTGCTTTGGGACGTCCCACATAGTAATGACTATGCTGCTCTGTGTCCCGTGATGTATGAACAAGAAAATAGGATTTTTAAAACAGCTTACCTGTAAAATCCTTTTCTTGGAGTACATCACGGGACACAGAGCTCCCACCCCTCTTTTGGGGACACGTATTGCTTTGCTACAAAACTGAGGTACTCCCGGATAGGAGGGGCTTATATAGGGGAGGGTACTTCCTGTTTTGGAAGTTGCCAGTGCCAGCACCTGAAGGTAATTCTATATAACCCACATAGTAATGACTATGCTGCTCTGTGTCCCGTGATGTACTCCAAGAAAAGGATTTTACAGGTAAGCTGTTTTAAAAATCCTATTTTTTGTCTTTATTTTTTGAGTAGAGGCTCTTAAAAAGCAATTTTCTGGCAAAAAGTCTCAGTTTCTTAATGATCTCAAAAGTATCGAGGCGTGAATTAGGGCAAAAACATAATCCCTTCGATAACACAGCAATTTCCTCGATAGAGAGATCATAATTGGAAAGGTTGATGATGTCCATGGCACAACTGCCTATTCGGGCATCACCAAGCGGACTTGTCTCTATGCTCCCAGACTGGGTCCCAGTTCCTGTGGAAAAAACCCACCATAACTGACACGATCAATGTTGGTTCTAGGCCCATCCTGGGACAAGTGTGCACCCAAGTGTTGTGAAGTGAAAGGACCTAAACCAGAAGACCCAGACACCTGAGCAGGGGAAACACCACGTGAGTCATCATAGTAACCACACATCCCAGAAGAAACAGCAAAGGGTTGAGTATCGGTAATTCTTTTCTTGTGTACAATCGAGTCTTCCCCAGAAAGCGGACGCTTTGGTTTCTTGCTTCTATTCCTGTTACGGTTTTGAGAGGGGGGTAAAGCAGAGGAGTTAGTTCGGAGATTGGAACCACGATAAGTTGTTGGTTTCATCAGTCCCTTGTTTTTGTGGGGCTGAGTAGGGTAATTGGTTTGTCATTTATAAGCCTTACCCTCCTGAAAGGACATCTTATCCCTCCAGAATTTTTTCTCTTTTTTACTTAAAATGTCAATGGTCACCTGATCTAGGCGGCCCTTGATCTTTTCTTCATGTTCATTGAACATGGGTAAACTTCTGAAGGGTTGTAACTTGTTATAAACATCATCAATGTCTTTTTCCAGTGATACCATCCTAATTTTATACTCCTCCACCAACAACAACATCATGTTATGAGTACATGATTGTAGGTTACTTTCCCACTTCCTTCTAAATTCAGGGCTAGTATTGTCAATCATGGGGAATACCTGAATACGTAAACCATAGGGATTGATGTCCTCCCTAATATACTTTTCAAAGCTGTCAACATGCCAAAATAAGGCTGACCTCCTCTCCACTAATCTTCCTAACTGGGCACAGAGCGAGGACAGTTCAGACTGAACCGCCTCACCTTTTTCATGGTCCCTAGAATAGCCCGCCATGAGAGTCTCCCATTCCCTGTCCTGAAACATGATGGATGGGAGGAAATCCTATAACAAGCAAAACAGTATTCTCAGGCCAAACCACAAACAAAACACACAAAAACACATATAAATTCAATACAATAAATTTCCTTGTAAAAGTAAATGTGTATATATTGGTGGTCAGATTGATGAACAAAAGGGGAGGGAAGAAAATTGGTATGGGTATTTGCTACCCTAAACAATACAAAAAGGTTTTTTGAGCATCAAATTAGACCTAGTAAGTTGCCAACATCCCTAAAATGGAATCAAAGAAAGAGAAATCCCCCAAGGATGGGACTTTAAGGGCAACAAGAGGTGAATATGTAAAAAGTTTATTACAAATTATACAAATGTACAATAATACAGTTTAAAATCATTGATGATACAAAGCTGCAAGGATCCCAACGTAAGGTCCGAAAGCCCAACGAGTTTCGGGACAGTGTTCGTCCCTTCATCAGGGGCTAGTATCCAGACGGGATCACACTGCATAATACAAATAGAATCAGATTGAACAACAATACATATTTACATATGAATTATCTGTATGAATTGGCCTAGAAAAATAAAGCATTACATAATACAAGAGAACACACATACCCTAACATGTCATTGTGCAGATTCGTAACCAGACTGACAGACTCCCAAGGACAACGGCACGGAAGTGTCTCAAGCGCCAGAGGGCGCAAGAGCAAGAGGGACTCCCTCACCTCCCAAGAGATCCCAAAGCATCACCAGGACATGGGCACAGCAGCCAAATGACACACTCCTGCATATTGTAATTAAATTCACAATTAATATTGGTATATTAGTTTCAAATGTGAAACAACAGCCAATTATATAGCTAAAACTATGAAAATTGTAAAAAAGAAACAAGAAAAAGGGCACTGTACCGGTGGTCTATGGCATCCAAGAGGAAGTTGTACAAAAAGGACCAGCACTGAATCTCTATGTTCCTGTATTCCTCTATAGCAGGGATATGCAATTAGCGGACCTCCAGCTGTTGCCAAACTACAAGTCCCATGAGGCATAGCGAGACTCTGACAGCATCAAGCATGACACCCAGATGTAGAGGCATGATGGGACTTGTAGTTTGGCAACAGCTGGAGGACCGCTAATTGCATATCCCTGCTCTATAGTGTCAAGCAGGCTACAGTTTAACTGGCCTTGCGATCTATATAAAGAATGACATATAGTTATATATAGCTTCAAGTTAAAAAACATCCGTTTGAGAGGAAAGGAACAAATCCTCCCCCCTTATCTTGAAACCAATGTTCGCAGCTCAACATACCTTCTTGCTGACACAGAGGCACTTGTTACCAGCCTGGAGTATACCTGCCGTCTAAGATTAAGACAGGGCTGTTGTGCAAACTAGCCGCATTTACAGGGACGGGGGAGGGAGGCACAGGGTCACATGACATTCATGACGCATAAGCGCCATGCGTCATGCAATATAGAAGACTAGCGCCGCTCAATCCAATCATTAGGGGGAAGCAGAGTCACATGACGCGGTGACGCGAAAGCGCTGCACGTCACGTGATATAAGGTCCTAGAAGCTCTCGGACCACAACATTGTACAGTGCAAGGTCCTGGACAGCAAAAAATATTCCGCGATTTACCAGGGGAGAAAATTCCACCAAAAGGATCCCACCAATATGGGAACACTCCAAAGGGGATGGGCCAAGCTTGAATGTCCTCGCTGAGAGGAAGCACATAGAAAGCACGCGCACCGCTCCCAGCCAGAACAATTGCAACACTGGAAAACTCTTTCATGCAAACAAAAAGCACAATCACAGCTAAGGATGGTGCCAGCAAAAGAATATTTATTTTTGATTTTTTAAGTTGTGTCAAACAGCAGGCATGGTGTCAGAGGGTACCATAAGCCATGGCCACGCAATATATGAGATCCTGAGCATACAATGCGAGGACACCCCCCACACCGAGCCCAACCAGGGGAAGGACAGGGCCCCGTGGTGAGGGCATCCCGCACTCCACGCCCACCGACGCACGGAAACCCATGGTAGGCTCAAAATCAAGGCCCTGGTCAGGCCCACCAGGTTAATGGCCACACTAGGTGGCCTACGTGCGCCGGATGGGAAATGTGGGAGCCCACCCATCAACACAACCACCGCAGTCACCCCCCCAAAAAGAAGGAACCCCCAAAACGGGAGGAGGAGGGGGAAAGAGGGGAGAAAAGAAGGATGGAAAAAATGACAGTCAGGGCACGAATCTGCAAGAAAAGGGTCTGGGAACAGTTGGAAAACACAGGGATGCAACAAGATGTTAACACATTTTACATGGATGGGTAACCAGAGGGAAAATAGGTCATGTCAATAAAAATTAACAAATATAAATAATGTACATAAACCAGACATATACATGAATGTATTTATTCTTTTTCACATCCACCCGAAGCAAACCCTTCCAAGAAGGGTCTATAGCTGATCTGTTCATTTAACCCAGGGGGGAGTGGTGGCCCCAAGATCCACAATCCAGCGGGTTTCCCGCTGGAGCAACATGTTATTCCAATCCCCTCCCCGGGGATTGGGATGGATCCTATCTAGGATTAGAATTGAATTCTGGGGAATTTACCCCTATGTTTCTGGATCACATGTCTGCCCAAGGGCAGATCTGAGTTTTCCATCTTCATAAAGCTAATGTGTCTCGAGGCCCTCTTATAAAATTGCAATTTTGTTTTCCCCACATAAAATCTGGAACACTGGCATGTCATAAGGTATACCACTCCCTCGGTCTTGCAATTGAAGAAGTGACAGGGTTTATATGGACGTCCATTGGGCAAAACGTTACCCTGTCGGGTGTTCATATATTGACACAGTGGGCATCCCCCCACAAGTGAATGTTTCCATTCTCTTGCAGGGATCCTTGGGAAAGTCACCCCAAAATTCACTCTGCACCAAGTGATCCCTGAGTGACGGGGCACGCCGATAGGTGATTGCGGGTGCCTCATTAACAAATGGGCTTGGTGTCGGGTCAATACAAAGCAAATGCCAAAACTTGGAGATGACATTCCTGACAGCTTGATGCTGATTATGATATTTCGTAATGATTCTCACAGTCTGAGTATCACTACTATTCCTTTTAGGACCAAACAAAAGCTCTTGTCTGTCCTGTCCATTTGTGCGTTTAAAGGCTCTCTTCAAGCATGTATGGGAATAGCCCCTCATTCGGAGACTATCCCTCAGGGCATTGGCCTCTTGGAGGAAATTGTCCTGATTCGAGCAATGTTGTTCATGTCAGACACACACTCCTCCAATTCTGTCTCTGTGTGTTCTCTTGTATCATGTAATACTTTATTTTTCTAGGCCTATTCATACAGATAATTAATATATAAATATGTATTGTTGTTCAATCTGATTCTATTTGTATTATGTAGTGTGATCCCGCCTGGATACTAGCCCCTGATGAAGGGACGAACACTGTCCCGAAACGCGTTGGGCCTCCGGACCTTAGGTTGGGATACTTGGACATTCGTATCATTAATGGTTTTAAACTGTATTATTGTATATTTGTATAATTTGTAATAAACTTTTTACAAATTCACCTCTTGTTGCCCTTAAAGTCCCATCCTTGGGGGGGTTTCTCTTTCTTTGATTACATTTTAGGGATGTTGGCAACTTACTAGGTCTAATTTGATGTTCAAAAACCCTTTTTGTATTGTTTAGGGTAGAAAATACCCACACCAATTCTCTTCCCTCCCCTTTTGTTCATCAATCTGACCACCAATATATACACATTTACTTTTACAAGGAAATTTATTGTATTGAATTTATATGTGTTTTTGTGTTTTTTGTTTGTGGTTTGGCCTGAGAATACTGTTTTGCTTGTTATAGGATTTCCTCCCATCCATCATGTTTCAGGACAGGGAATGGGAGACTCACATGGCGGGCTATTCTAGGGACCATGAAAAAGGCGAGGCGGTTCAGTCTGAACTGTCCTCGCTCTGTGCCCAGTTAGGAAGATTAGTGGAGAGGAAGTCAGCCTTATTTTGGCATGTTGACAGCTTTGAAAAGTATATTAGGGAGGACATCAATCCCTATGGTTTACGTATTCAGGTATTCCCCATGATTGACAATACTAGCCCTGAATTTAGAAGGAAGTGGGAAAGTAACCTACAATCATGTACTCGTAACATGATGTTGTTGTTGGTGGAGGAGTATAAAATTAGGATGGTATCAGTGGAAAAAGACATTGATGATGTTTATAACAAGTTACAACCCTTCAGAAGTTTACCCGTGTTTAATGAACATGAAGAAAAGATCAAGGGCCACCTAGATCAGGTGACTTCACAACACTTGGGTGCACACTTGTCCCAGGATGGGCCTAGAACCAACATTGATCGTGTCAGTGATGGTGGGTTTTTTCCACAGGGACTGGGACCCAGTCTGGGAACATAGAGACAAGTCCACTTGGTGATGCCCGAATAGGCAGTTGTGCCATGGACATCATCAACCTTTCCAATTATGATCTCTCTATCGAGGAAATTGCTGTGTTATCGAAGGGATTACGTTTTTCCCTAATTCACGCCTCGATACTTTTGAGATCATTAAAGATCTGAATCTTTTTGCCAGAAAATTGCTTTTTAAGAGCCTCTACTCAAAAAAGAAAGACAAACAATGTCCTACTACAACTCAGCATGATAGGGATTTGGAGGTCTTGATGTCCCTATCGGACGATCAGGATTCTCCGAATCTTATCGATGCTATAGATTTGGAGACCCTACTCTGTGAACCTGCTGTGCCAGATACACCTCTTCCTTCGGTAAGTAATTTGAAGAACAAATCAGATAAATTCCCTTCCCATCACGCTAATCCCAATTTATCGGCCTTTGTCTCTTTGACATCAGCTGAAATTGGGAAATTACATAAACAAGGACCTTTGGGTAATTTTTTTTTTCTCAATCGAGGTTTTTATTGAAAAGATAATTCAGGTGTACAGTTGACATTATATATCATGCAAACATTAGTAACATAAAATAAGAGAGAATAATGTCAGCTTAATTAACAAAATAGCTGTAACAGATAGGGCTTAATGAATATAAATTGTAAATTACATAGTTATTGTCTATATTGTAATTACAGAAAGGAAGGGAGAGGGGGCAGGGGGGGTGGCAGAAGTGATGGGGTGTAGACACAATGGGAGTTTGGGGTGGGGAGATTGGGGGTTAAAGTATTTACTTTTGAATTATACAGTTTAGACATAGCACAAAGTGAGTTTAATATATACATGTGCCAAGAGGCCGGAACAGAAAAAGTTCAGGGGGGGTATACTGATCTACTTCATGCAGTAAGGGAATGGTAGTCATCTGAGAAGGTGAACAGCAGCCAAGGTTGCCACAACTCGTTGAAGTTAGTGCTATTCTCCTTCTTCATTGCAAGGATTTCCTCCATTTTGTAAAGGTACTGAACCCTGTCTAACCAATCTCTGATCGTCGGGGTCTGTGTTGATTTCCAATGCAAGGGGATGAGTGTTTTAGCAGCTATCAAAAGGTGTTTGGTAAGCGTTTTCTTGTATTTGCTTATCGTGAGGTGGTTGATGTGAATCAAGCATGCTGCTGCGTCTAAGTCAATTGTCGTTTCAGTGATAAACTTGATCCATTTGATAATGTTCTCCCAATAGCTCTGGATTGGGGGGCACCCCCACCAAATATGTAGGAAAGACCCCTTTTCTGAGCTACATCTCCAGCATAAGTCCGATGCGGTATGAAACCATTTCCTGGCCTTCTGTGGCGTAATATACCACTGAGTGAGTATCTTATAGGAGACCTCCTGGTATTTAGAGCTCAGGGAGCATTTATGGGTTAGAATGCAAGCCTTCTCCCATTGATTTTCACTTATCGTGATGCCCAGGTCCCTTTCCCACCTCTCCTTGTGTTTGCTATTATCTGGGTGCGGGGTTTGAATTAACCATGAGTATGCCAGAGAGGTGGTTTTGGATATCTGGGATCTCTTGAAGCAAATAGATTCGAGATTTGTGAGTGGGAGGGAGAAAGAGGATTTCAGTTTGTTGTTCACCAGGAAGTCTGTTAATTGAATATAGAACCAAAAGCCAGGAAATGATTCCCCGAATTCTTGTCGTAGTGTGTCATAAGACTTAACTTTGGGGCCTATCATACACTGGGAGACCAGTAAGTTTGGGATCGTATTTTGGTCCAGGCCTGGATAAAAGTCAGGGTTATCGGTAACAGGTGTTAGAGGACCTGGAATTGAGGCCAGTTTGTGCGGGCCTGCGGTCTTTTGCCAAATTCTAAATGTATTCGCTACCAGTGGGTGGTCTATCACCCTGGTTGTTTTAGAGTGTAGTGACCATTGGTAAAAGAGAGTACGTTGAGAGGCTAGGTGTTGTTCTAGAAGAACCCAGTCCTTTTCCGAGCTGTGGCAGTGCCAGTCGATGATTCTGGTGATATGGGAGGCCTGATGGTATTTTTTGAAGTCTGGGAGACCTGTACCACCCATATGTTTTGGTAAAGTGAGAAGTTTAAAATCAATTCTGGGTTTCTTATCTGCCCAGAGGAAGCGTCTTTGTATCTTTACCAAGCTGCTGAAGAAGGACTCGGGTATCTGGGTGGGGAGAGCGTTGAATATGTATAATAGTCTGGGGAGTACCGTCATCTTTAGTATTGAGGCTCTCCCGAACCACGAGAACATTTTAGGGGTCCATTTTTGGAGATCTTTTGTAATTTATTTTAGTAAGGGCATGTGGTTGGCATTGAAGATATCATCTAAATGGCTGGTCAGGTTTATCCCTAGATATTTGAGTTTACGTGTTTCCCATCTATACGTGCAGTTTTTCTTCAGTAGATCTATCTGATGAAGGTTGAGGGAGAGGTTTAGTGCTTCCGATTTATTTTGGTTTATCTTGAAGTTAGAGATATAACCGAATAAGTCGAAGATCTTTTTAAGGTTGGGAATGGAAGTATGTGGCTGGGTAATGAAGAACAAGAGGTCATCTGCGTAGGCAGCTATCTTATAATCTCTGTTGTCTACCTTGAAGCCATATATGTCTTTGGAAAGATTTATGGTTCTGATTAGGGGTTCGAGTGTAATGATGAAAAGGAGTGGTGAAAGTGGGCAGCCCTGGCGTGTGCCGTTGTGTATGTCTAAGGGAGCGGAGAAAGTATTGTTAATTTTGATTTTGGCCTGTGGATTGTGGAATAGTGCTTCTATCCATGATAACATATTGTTTCCTATTCCCATGTGTCTGCAGGTGGAAAACATGTAGTTCCAGGAAACCCTGTCAAATGCCGTTTCGGCATCTGTTGACAGTAGTATTCCTCTAGTTTTAGAGGTTTGTGTGAAGTGGATCAGGATCAATGCTTTGATGATGTTATCACGTGCTTCTCTGCCAGGCATAAAGCTGACTTGTTCTGGACCTATGATTTTTGACAGGAGGGGTTTTAGTCTATTTGCTAAGATTTTGGCCATGAGTTTCAAGTCTGTGTTTAGCAGTGAAATAGGTCTGAAGTTGGCGCAGTCTGAATGATCTTTATCGGGTTTGGGGACTACAGCTATGTGTGCTAGGAGGAAGGAATGAGAGTTATTTTTGTGTTTCGCTAAATAATTAATTTAACTACTATGGAACAAGCAGCTCTGGATAAACTAAAAAATTGTCATTCTCTTACAATTAAGCCCTCTGACAAAGGGGGCAATATTGTAATAATGACCAATGAGCAATACAAAATCATGTGCCAGAAAATATTATCTAACAAAGATTGGTACAAACCAATCTCTAAATCCAGAATTGCTAGATTTGAGATCCAGTTCTATGCACTGATTGATGGCGCTTTTTCTTAGGGGGTCATCAATCAGGATGTGTGGGAATTTTTGCAGATCAAATATCTGAGAATTCCGACACTGTATTGCCTCCCCAAGGTCCATAAAAGCCTATCTGAGCCTCCTGGTAGGCCGATTGTATCAGGGAATGGGGCTATCACAGAGAATTTAAGTATATTTCTGGATACATATCTGAGACCGTTTGTGATTGGTTTACCCTCCTACATACGGGATACGATTCATCTCTTACAAAATCTAGAGGGTCTTCGTGTATCTGAGCATGCTCTGTTGGTCGCTATCGATGTTGAGGCTTTATATAGCTCAATTCCCCATTTTTTGGATCTAGCGGCCATCAGACGCGTGCTCTCTCAAATGTACAGTGCCAATCAGAAGCTTGGAGAATTTATTATGATGTCCTTGGAATTTGTCCTTGATCACTGAGGGATATCCCTGAGGGATAGACTCAGAATGAGGGGCTATTCCCATACATGCTTGAAGAGGGCCTTTAAACGCGCAAATGGACAGGAGAGACAAGAGCTTTTGTTTGGTCCTAAAAGGAATAGTAGTGATACTCAGACTGTGTGAATCATTACGAAATATCATAATCAGCATCAAGCTGTCAGGAATGTCATCTCCAAGTTTTGGCATTTGCTTTGTATTGACCCGACACTAAGCCCATTTGTTACTGAGGCACCCGCAATCACCTATCGGCGTGCCCCGTCACTCAGGTATCACTTGGTGCAGAGTGAATTTCGGGGTGACTTTCCCAAGGATCCCTGCAAGAGAATAGGAACATTCACTTGTGGGGGATGCCCACTGTGTCAATATATGAACACCCGACAGGGTAACGTTTTGCCCAATGGACGTCCATATAAACCCTGTCACTTCTTCAATTGCAAGACCGAGGGAGTGGTGTACCTTATGACATGCCAGTGTTCCAGATTTTATGTGGGGAAAACAAAATTGCAATTTTATAAGAGGGCCTCGAGACACATTAGCTCTATGAAGATGGCAAACCCAGATGTGCCCTTGGGCAGACATGTGATCCAGAAACATAGGGGTAAATTCCCCAGAATTCAATTTCTAATCCTAGATAGGATCCATCCCAATTCCCGGGGAGGGGATTGGAACAAGATGTTGCTCCAGCGGGAAACCCGCTGGATTGCGGATCTTGGGGCCACCACTCCCCCCGGGTTAAATGAACAGATCAGCTATAGACCCTTTTTGGAAGAGTTTGCTTCGGGTGGATGTGAAAAAGAATAAATACATTCATGTATATATGTCTGGTTTATGTACATTATATATATATGTGTTAATTTTTATTGACATGACCTATTTTCCCTCTGGTTACCCATCCATGTACAATGTGTTAACATCTTGTTGCATCCCTGTGTTTTCCAACTGTTCCCAGCCCCTTTCCTTGCAGATTCGTGCCCTGACTGTCATTTTTTCCATCCTTCTTTTCTCCCCTCTTTCCGACTCCTCCCCCCGTTTTGGGGGTTCCTTCTTTTTGGGGGGGTGATTGCGGTGGTTGTGTTCATGGGTGGGCTCCCACATTTCCCATCCGGCGCACGTAGGCCACCTAGTGTGGCCATTAACCTGGTGGGCCTGACCAGGGTCTTGGTTTTGATTCTACCGTGGGTTTGCGTGCGTCGGTGGGCGTGGAGTGCGGGATGCCCTCACCACAGGGCCCTGTCCTTCCCCTGGTTGGGCTCGGTGTGTGGGTGTCCTCGCATTGTATGCTCAGGATCTCATATATTGCGTGGCCATGGCTTATGTTACCCTCTGACACCATGCCTGCTGTTTGACACAACGTAAAAAATCAAAAATAAATATTCTTTTACTGGCACCATCCTTAGCTGTGATTGTGCTTTTTGTTTGCATGAAAGAGTTTTCCAGTGTTGCAATTGTTCTGGCTGGGAGCGGTGTGTGTGCTTTCTATGTGCATCCTCTCAGCAAGGACATTCAAGCTTGGCCCATCCCCTTTAGAGTGTTCCCATATTGGTGGGATCCTTTTGGTGGAATTTTCTCCCCTGGTAAATCGTGGCATATTTTTTGCCGTCCAGGACCTTGCACTGTACAATGTTGTGGTCCGAGAGCTTCTAGGACCTTATATCACGTGATGCGTGGCGCTTTCGCGTCACCGCGTCATGTGTCTCTGCTTCCCCCTAACGATTGGATCGAGCGGCGCTAGTCTTCTATATTGCATGACGCACAGCGCTTATGCGTCATGAATGTCATGTGACCCTGTGCCTCCCTCCCCCTTCCCTTTAAATGCGACTAGTTTGCACTACAGCCCAGTCTTAATCTTAGACAGGAGGTATACTCCAGGCTGGTAACAAGTGCCTCTGTGTCAGCAACAAGGTCTGGATACTAGCCCCTGATGAAGGGACGAACACTGTCCCGAAAAGCGTTGGGCCTCCGGACCTTACGTTGGGATCCTTGCACCTTCGTATCATCAATGGTTTTAAACTGTATTATTGTATATTTGTATAATTTGTAATAAACTTTTTACATATTCACCTCTTGTTGCCCTTAAAGTCCCATCCTTGGGGGGTTTTCTCTTTCGCTGTTTTTCAATAGAACAAGCTCTCCTGCAAATGTAGCAGTTAGAATGTTGAGACAAACTATTTGGGGTGCTTACAATGATCAGGTTTTATTTATTCTGGTAAAACCTTTATCTCAAAAGAAAACTGTGTAACTGCAGTGAAAGCTTCATTGTATTAGTGTACCTAAATCTGCTAGTATATCTAATAGTCCCCTCCCCCCAGACTGAAAATGCTGTTGTCCAATGAAGCCCCTGTGTTCCTTCATCCAGAGTGCAGACACTCTAATTTAGGAGGTGTTTTACTGACCAGGTCGCCTGGTGAAAACTAATGCAGCCACCACATCTAATGATTGATAAGCTGCAATATATTGTATTTTTGGTTTTGGGTTGAAACCGCTATGACTCTAACAGAGCACGTAGAGCTATTCTGGATTTGCTGTCTGACAAAGATGAGTAACTGGATAGGATCACAAATCCTTTGCAGATAAAGCAGTTCACAAATGTGCATTTCAGTTGTTTATTAATTCCTTTGAGCCTGCGCCTCCTGGCCCTTTAAGGGGTCAAGCAGGGTGAACGCTCTCGGCACATTGGCATTAATCGACGAAAATATGCGGCCGCTCAGCACCAAGGCCCATTTACCATGAGGCTAAATATTTGTGTTTGCCTTGAGTTCAATTTCATGTTTAATATTTACCTTTGCCTTTTTTTTTTGCTGTTAAAATAGTATAGCAGTACATAGTTTTCCGCAAATATGTATATTTTTATTGCTTTTAGGATGTAATTTTATCATTACTTTTCCCGTATGATATTTTTTCTGGCTGAGTTACACTTTTCCTTATCAGAGTATTGATTTACCAGTATATTCTCTTTGATTTTCTTTTTAATTTGAAGTCCCAGAGCATGTGATAGTTTCTTCATGAAACAAAGATTTTATGGTGAAGGCTTAGACATTTCTCATTACATGCATTAACTTTTATATGGGTCAGACTTTTTCATATCTTGTGTTGCCTTACATGCTTTCTGATGCTAAATTATTTTAAAAAGAAAGCGAAAACAAATTCAATGTTGTGTCCACTAGACATGTGCAATTCGTTTCGTTCCGAATTAGTTTTTTAACGAACTTCGACAAATGTGTTAATATCAGAATTAACAAAAACCCATTTAACATATTTTTCTGAACATTCGTAAATTCGAATATTAAAAAATTTGTAAATTCGAAAATTCAGAAATTTGGAAATGAAAAATAATTGAAAATCCAAAAACCCGAAAATTAGAAAATCTGAAATAATAACTAACTAATAATAACTTAACTAATACTAACTATTAAATTATAGGTATTGGAATTTCCTTTCAAATTTGGCTGTTAGTGAATGTAACAAATACGAATTTATGTGAAGTTACGAATTATCCGAAATAGTGAATGCTTATCTAAACAAATGGAATGTAAATAAGTAATACTAAATAAATAACAATAATAATATTAAAAAACGTTTTATTATTATTATTATTATTTATTATTAATTTGTTCTGTTCCATTTGTTTAGATGTGGCATTCGTTATTTTGGATAATTCATAACTTCGGATAAATTCGTATTCTTTACGTTCACTAACAGCCGAATTGGAAAGGAAATTTGAATACCTATAATTTAATAGTTAGTTATTATTATTTAGTTAGTTATTCTTTCAAATTTTCTGATTTTCCTTCAGATTTTCTTTCTTATTTTTGAATTTTCAAATTTACGAATTTATGAATTTACGAATTGCGATCAACGAATGATACAAAAAACCCCCCCAAAAAAACCCGAATGAAACGAAAACAAACAAATTTTTCGGCAGTGCACATGTCTAGTGTCCACACACATACCTGAACAGAAATTAGATAGATGTAACTTTGCTACAAAGCTTATGACCTTGTTCACATGGGCATACTCCAGTGTACACCCATGCGAAGGCCTTGTTTACCTACACATGGATGCACAGTTGTTCTGTCCACCCTTGTGTAGGCAGTCTCTTTCAGGTCAAATGGGATGTAGCGGCTGCACGGACACAGCTACTACTCCCAATTTGACATCCCTGCAGGTGTGGGTGTCTGGCCCCGAATGCAGACAGTGTTTTTAAATCCAAAATATTTAAAACTAGCTGATGTTTTAGGCCAAAGATGGCAAAAAATGACTGTTAAAATTTACTAATAAAATGTATGGAACAAAAAAAAATTAATAATTTGCTTATGTGAACAATGGCCAGGAATTGTGTTATGAGTTGGTAGATTGATCACGTTTAGGATTCATGAGATATAACCAGCATGTGGCAAATTCATTCAAGGTGGAATCTACAAGAATCTTTTTCTGGAGTGAAGTGTGGCAGGCTCTCCCTTACAGATTTACCAGTTTCCACTTTTCACTTGGTCAGTGAAGCTGACCAAGCTTGATGAAGATCTCTACGCTCAACAAAGCCTTCACAAGTAGACAGATTTCTTGCTTCTTATGTTAATTATCATCCTTGGACATAAGTAGATTAGCAGTGCTGCAGAGAATTTTCATTGTTATTCAATGCTTTTTTTTTTTTTCTGTTGAATCTTCAAATCATACCTTATGCAATGTAGACATATATAGTACTATGCACAGTGGATTTTAAACAATATGATAGTCCACAAACACTTATAAAAACTACAATAAAAATATTTTTATTGCAGTGTCACTTCATATGCAATTTTCCATCACTAAATGCAATGCATTTAAGTCTTGTGACAGCAGGAAGGTAAAGTCACCTGGTTGCATCCAGGGGGGTAGATATATTTCGCCCAGATTCAGGCTTTACGCCGACTTATACAACTAGGTGGAGAGTTGTATAAGCCCAGCTAAGGCTAGTGGGCTCATGGATGACTCATACCTCTAGGGAGAGTGTGGGGCGTCGTGCAGACAGGGAGTTGATGAGACCAGCTGAAGCTTGTCAGCTCATTTAGGCCTCTATAAGAACTCCCAGCTTCATTAGATGTTAGCTCATGCCTGGACCCAGACCTGTGTGGACTGTCTAGGGAGAGTGAACCCCTGTGCGGTGAGACAAAGCCTGTGTGGCTATTTGCTTGGACATTTAAAACCAGGGACTTAGGGACTAGGACAGCACTAGGCTGATCCCAGTTGTTAGTTAGGAAACCTGTATGTTTAGTCAGAGGTCAAGTTGACCAGGATTTATTTTGTTTATGTTTCTTTTGGCTTTGCTGTGTTTTGTCACTGTAAATAGAAAATAAACCGCACCTTTTTTGATTTTGAAAACCACAACCTCCATTTGCTGGGCCTGTTTTTGTGTGGGGAGCCCATCCCGGGGGTCACACACACCCGCTGCCGAGCTAACCCCCTCACAGTTGGTGGAGAACCAGTGGCAGTTTTTTTTAAGCCAGCATGGAGGAGATACTGAAGCAGCTGGCTCTAGCAAATGCCAATCAACAGCAGACAAATGCAGGTTTGCAAAAGAGCCTTGCAGCTCATCAACAGAGCCTTGCAGCTCAACAACAGAACTTCGCAGCCCAGCAGCAAGCTCATCAACAGAGCCTTGCAGCCCAGCAGCAAGCTCACCAACAGAGTCTGGAAGCTCAGCAACAAGCCCAGCAGCAATCTGAGGCCCGCTTCATAGACCTGTTACAGAAGCAAGAGCAGAGACTACAACAAATGGAAGCAGTAATGCAGCAACGTCCGCAGACCAGTGAGGAAAGCCGTCCCACTAATACCGCGTCCTTTGGGGTGAGTCGTTTATTGACAAAAATGACTGGAGAGGATGATCCAGAGGTATTTTTGACCACATTTGAAAGGACTGCTGAAAGAGAAAAGTGGCCTGAGGAGCAGTGGTCTGGACTGGTGGCTCCTCTGTTAACTGGTGAATCGCAGAAGGCTTACTATGACCTAGAGCCTGACCAAGCAAAAGACTATGTGATGCTAAAAGCTGAGATATTGGCAAGGCTGGGTGTCACCCAGGCTGTCCGGGCTCAGCGTGTGCATAACTGGACTTTCCAGCTTGGAAAACCCCCCAGGTCTCAAATGTATGATCTCATTCACCTGAGCAGAAAGTGGCTACAGCCAGAGACTTTGTCCGCACCAAAGATTGTGGAACGTGTTGTAATGGATCGGTTTTTGAGAGCTCTTCCTACTGCCATCCAAAAGTGGGTAAGCCATGGAGACCCAGAGACGGCCGATGGTCTTGTGGATCGTGTGGAGAAATACTTGGCTACAGAGAACCTGACGGCCTCTTCCAGAGACACTCGGACTTTCCACCCTAAGACCAGACCATCCCCAGGGGCGGATAAGAGGATTCCAAGGGGTAAGGGTGGAGAGAGTGAGAGGGTGGGAGCTCTACCCCAAGTTTGGCGAGAACAGCCTGGGAAATCAGCGGCTCAAGAGGCGGCAAGAAGGATCGTTTGCTACCGCTGCCGGCAAGCGGGACATATTGCAGCCAATTGCCCGGTTGTGGAGGAACCCATGCAGTGTGACTTTCTGACGGGCAGACGTCAGTCGCTGTGTGCGACAGTCGCATGCACTGCCATTCGAGGAACTGAGAAACATTTATGCAAAATGTGTGTTAATGGTAGAAATGTTGTGGTATTGCTGGATTCAGGTAGCCTTGTGACCCTGATAAAGGCTGAGTTAATTAAAACAGAGGTCTCTGGGAATAGCAAGGTAGCTGTTATTTGTGTGCATGGGGACACCCGAGAGTATCCAGTGACTACAGTGTGTTTCGAGACCCCCAAAGGTACCCTCTCTCATCCAGTGGGCTTAGTATCTCAGTTACCGTATGACGCCATTGTGGGAAGGGATTTTCCGAAGTTCTGGGAACTGTGGGATGATCCTGATCCCCCCACTGGTGCCCCTATGTACCAGGAATGTGATAGCCAGAACTCCCCTGAGAGTGGTGAGGACTCTCCGGAATTTCCCTTATCAGTATTGGCAGGGGAGACTCAAGAAACTGGAGAGGAGCCCACCTCCTCAGACGAAAACCTACCGTCTGTGGAGTTTTCTGATCTTGAGGTTCACAGGGAAAACTTTGCCACAGAACAGTTGAAAGACCCCGCCCTAATAAAGGCACGCGAAAACGTAGTGAAAATAGATGGCGAGTTAGTGAACCCAGATAATACCTGCACTTACCCATACTTCAGCGTAGAGAAGGACCTACTGTATCGGGTGGCAAAAAGGGCAGAAGAAACCGTTGAGCAGCTTGTGGTGCCCAAACCTTACAGGAAGTTGGTGTTGGAGTTGGCCCATGGGCACATTCTTGGAGGTCATCTGGGGACAGAGAAAACCCGAGAGAGGGTATTACAGAGATTCTATTGGCCGGGGGTGATGAAGGACATAGAAAATTATTGTTCCTCCTGCCCTGTGTGTCAGAGGTCGGCCCCGATGCCACATTTCCGTAGCCCGCTGGTCCCTCTACCCATCATTGAGGTCCCGTTTGAGAGGATCGCCATGGATTTGGTAGGTCCTATAATCAAGTCCGCTAGGGGGCACCAGTACATATTAGTTATAATGGACTATGCCACCCGTTATCCAGAAGCGATCCCTCTCCGAAATACCTCGGCCAAAACCATAGCCAAAGAGCTATCTCTTGTGTTTAGCCGGGTGGGTATTTGTAAAGAACTGCTTACGGACCAAGGTACACCCTTTATGTCCCGGGTTATGAAGGAGCTGTGTAAATTGTTCAAAGTGACGCAATTACGTACATCTGTGTATCACCCCCAAACCGATGGGCTGGTTGAAAGATTCAACAAAACCCTAAAACAAATGTTGAAGAAAGTGGTGGATAGAGATGGAAAGGATTGGGACTGTCTACTTCCTTATCTGATGTTTGCTATTAGGGAGGTGCCCCAATCCTCTACGGGATTCTCCCCCTTTGAGTTACTGTATGGGAGACACCCAAGAGGGCTGTTGGATATTGCCAAGGAAACTTGGGAAAGTGAGAGTTCTCCCCACAGGAGTGTGATTGAGCATGTCGCCCTGATGCAAGACCGAATTGCACAGGTAATGCCCATCGTGAAGGAACATTTGGCCCAAGCGCAGTTAGCACAGCAGAGAGTGTACAACCGTGGAGCCAAGACCCGTACCTTTTCCCCGGGGGATAGGATACTGGTACTTGTCCCTACGGTTGAAAGTAAATTCCTTGCCAAATGGCAAGGCCCCTACGAGATAATGGAAAAAGTGAGCGAAGTGAATTACAAGGTCAGACAACCAGGAAGGCGAAAGCCCGAACAGATCTATCACGTTAATCTGTTGAAAGCCTGGAGGGATAGAGAGTCCCTAGTCGCAGACACTTGGTCACCAGCTCAAACTGGTTGCGTGATTCCTGAGGTTGGAATAGCAGCCACCTTGTCACAACCCCAACAACAGGAGGTTAAGGAGTTTGTGCTTCGCAACAAGGAGGTATTCTCTGAGCTGCCGGGACAAACATTTGGGGTAGAGCATGACATCATTGAAAGGGTGAAGTTAAAACCCTATCGGATCCCAGAGGCCCGATGGGAGGCAATACGGGAGGAAGTACAGAAAATGCTGAACTTAGGGGTGATAGAGGAGTCCCAAAGTGATTGGTCTAGTCCCATTGTGTTGGTGCCTAAACCGGATGGGAGCTGGCGATTTTGTAACGATTTTCGTCAGTTGAACAAAGTTACAAAATTTGACACCTACCCCATGCCACGTATAGATGAGTTGATCGACCGGCTGGGAACAGCCCGATACATGACGACTCTTGACCTCACAAAAGGGTATTGGCAAATCCCCCTGGCCAAATTGGCCAAAGAGAAAACCGCATTTGTAACCCCAGACGGGGCGTTCCAATATAAAAGAATGCCGTTCGGGTTACAGAATGCGCCGGCCACATTCCAGCGGAAAATGGACCAGATGCTGAGGCCCCATCGGAAGTATGCTGTGGCTTACCTGGATGACGTAATTGTCCATAGCACAGATTGGGCCTCACATCTGCCAAAAGTGCAAGCAGTCCTGGACTCTGTTCGGGAAGCAGGGTTTACGGCTAACCCCAAGAAGTGTACCATTGGGCAGGAGGAGGCCAAATATCTTGGGTACACCATTGGGAGGGGAGTAATAAAACCCCAACTCAACAAAGTCAAGGCCATCCAGAGTTGGCCACGTCCCAACAGCAAGAAGCAGGTACGAGCCTTTCTGGGAATCGCTGGGTATTATCGGCGATTCATTCCCCACTTTGCTTCTAAGGCTGTGCCCCTAACCAACCTAACGAAGGGGAAAGGGTCGGTCATGATTAAATGGACCCCCGAGGCTGAGGCAGCATTCCAATTCTTGAAACAAGCCTTATGTAGCCAGCCAGTGTTGTACTCACCCGACTTCTCTAAAGACTTTGTCGTACAAAGTGATGCGTCAGATGTGGGGTTAGGAGCAGTATTGTCCCAGGTCTGGAACGGGGAAGAGCACCCAGTCATTTACCTCAGCAGGAAGTTGAAGTCCCATGAGGTAAATTATGCCACCGTTGAAAAGGAGTGTTTAGCGGTGAAGTGGGCTCTAGATTCCCTTCGGTACTACCTGCTAGGTAGGCACTTTGACATGGTTACGGATCACGCTCCGTTAAAGTGGATGGCTCAAAACAAGGAAACAAATAGAAGAGTGAATAGGTGGTTCCTGGCCCTCCAGGAATTCAACTTCACAGTAAAGCATCGCCCTGGCGTTCAAATGGGGAATGTGGATGCTTTGTCTCGAGTACATGAATGCCTGATTGCTGGTGTTCCAACCCCGAGGTTAAAACAAGAGGGGGGGTATGTGACAGCAGGAAGGTAAAGTCACCTGGTTGCATCCAGGGGGGTAGATATATTTCGCCCAGATTCAGGCTTTACGCCGACTTATACAACTAGGTGGAGAGTTGTATAAGCCCAGCTAAGGCTAGTGGGCTCATGGATGACTCATACCTCTAGGGAGAGTGTGGGGCGTCGTGCAGACAGGGAGTTGATGAGACCAGCTGAAGCTTGTCAGCTCATTTAGGCCTCTATAAGAACTCCCAGCTTCATTAGATGTTAGCTCATGCCTGGACCCAGACCTGTGTGGACTGTCTAGGGAGAGTGAACCCCTGTGCGGTGAGACAAAGCCTGTGTGGCTATTTGCTTGGACATTTAAAACCAGGGACTTAGGGACTAGGACAGCACTAGGCTGATCCCAGTTGTTAGTTAGGAAACCTGCATGTTTAGTCAGAGGTCAAGTTGACCAGGATTTATTTTGTTTATGTTTCTTTTGGCTTTGCTGTGTTTTGTCACTGTAAATAGAAAATAAACCGCACCTTTTTTGATTTTGAAAACCACAACCTCCGTTTGCTGGGCCTGTTTTTGTGTGGGGAGCCCATCCCGGGGGTCACACACACCCGCTGCCGAGCTAACCCCCTCACAGTCTAAAGAAAGAAAAATTATAATACTATACATTTGCTTTATGCACTACATTATGGCTGTTTTATGCTGTTTTTTGTATAAGTATTTCCAGCTCATATTAAAACATATTTATTGGTCGGTGTTTAGGCTGCTTTGAATAAGATTACAAACATATTTAAGTGTAAATTAAGCACAAACCATGTTTCTCCACTGATAGTTTCAACATAAAATAACAATTAAACCATTAATCTGTGATTGCTGGTATAGTAAAAGTGTTCCTGTAGTTTCTTAGGCAAATTAAAATGTAGAGCGCAATTACAATGATTTTGTTAATTATTGTGGATTTGCCAAAAGGGTTTATTTTTTGTACACCAGTATTTAAACCTAACAGAATAAAAAAAAATAAGGACAGTGCCCCAAACAATTTCAAACAAAATATAACTCTCCAGTACAAGTTTATTGAAAAAACATAATTGGACCATTATTCCATTTTCAGTGCACAAAAGATAACAGATGTGAATTTTTAGTCAATGTGTTGTGCTATTTAAAGCCCTGCCTTTTAAAACATGTTTACTTGTGAGTGAGTAAAAAATAGATACAGAGTAATTGGCCTTTTTTTCCTTTTAGTAATTTGGTATATACTGAAGTTGGTTGAATCACTTTCCTATAATAAGAAAGCAGAAATATGTCATTTATAAATCATTTGTAAAGACTACCTGATACTCCCTCCCTAGTCCATCCATTTAACCTGTGTGTGTGCGTCTATATCAATAGTACATTGTATGTCCCTGTATGTCGTGGTCGCTAAGGTGCCCATCTAATAGTTTTATGAAATTATTGATGCTCCCAGCTGATATCACTGGGATTCCACATCCTTACCGCTCTGACAGTAAAGAACCCTCTACGCAGTTTAAGGTTAAACCGCTTCTCTTCTAATTTTAATGAATGGCCACGTGTCTTTTTAAATTCCCTTTCACTGAAAAGTTTTTTTCCCTATGCTAGGGTGACCAGTACAGTATTTGAAAATTGTCATCATATCCCCTCTCAAGTGTCTCCTCTCCAAAGAGAATAAGTTTAATTCCTGTAGCCTTTCCCCATAGCGGAGGTCCTCTAGTCCCATTGCTAGCTTTGTTGCTCTTCTCTGGACTCTCTCCAGGACCAGCACATCCTTCCTGAGGATTGGTGCTCAGAACTGGATGGCATACTTAAGATGTGGCCGGACCAGAGTCTTGTAGCGAGAATTATCATTCTATCTCTCAAATAAATGCCCTTTCTAATGCATGCCAATATTTTGTTGGCTTTGCTTGCCCCAAACTGGCATTGCATGCCATTGTTGAGCCTGTCATCTACTAGGACCCCTAGGTCCTTTTCCACCCTAGATTCCCCCAGAGGTTCTCACCCTAGCGAGCAACTTGCATTCGTCTTCTTGGCACCCAAATGCATAACCTTAAATTTTTCAACATTAAACCTAATTTTCCATGTATTTGCCCACCCCATTAATTTGTTTAGGTCTTCTTGCAAGGTTTCCACATACTGCATATAAGTTATTGCCCTGCTTAGCTTTGTATCGTCTGCATATACTGAGATTTATGAAAAAATTTAACTGGATTGGTCCCAGGATAGATCCTTGGGGGACCCTACTTACTACACCAGACCATTCCTAGTACTCCCCATTTATCACCACCCTTTGGACTCGCCCCTGTAGATATTTTTCAATCCAGGTACTCACCCTATGGTCCATGCTGACAGACCTTAGTTTATGCAGTAGACATTTGTGGGGAACTGTATCAAATGCCTTTGCAAAATCCAGATACACCACATCTACAGGCCTTCCTTTATCTAGATGGCAGCTCACTTCTTCATAGAAAGTTAATAGATTGGTTTGACAAGAACGATTTTCCATGAATCTATGCTGGTTACTGCTAATGATACTGTTTTCATTACTGAAATCTTGTGTATATAGTCCTTATCATCCGCTCTAATAGCTTGCAAACTATTGATGTTATGCTGATTGGCCTGTAGTTCCCAGGGATATATCTCTGCTCTTTTTTAAATATTGGTGCCATGTAGGGATGAGCTGAACACCCCCCAGTTTGGTTTGCACCAGAACTTGCGAACAGGCAATAAATTTGTTCGAACATCCGAACACCGTTAAAGTCTATGGGACTCGAACATGAAAAATCTAAAGTGCTACTTTTAAAGGCTTATATGCAAGTTATTGTCGTAAAAAGTGTTTGGGGACCGGGTCCTGCCCCAGGGGACATGTATCAATGCAAAAAAAAGTTTTAAAAACTGAAGTTTTTTCGGGAGCAGTGATTTTAATAATGCTTAAAGTGAAACAATAAAAGTGAAATATTCCTTTAAATTTCGTACCTAGGGAGTGTGTATAGTATGCCTGTAAAGTAGCGCTTGTTTCCCGTGCTTAGAACTGTCCCTGCACAAAGTGTCATTTCTGAAGGAAAATAAAATCATTTAAAAGCACTCGCAGCTATAATTTATTGTCGGCTCCCGGCAATACAGAGAAAAGTCATTGATAAAAAAAATGTTTGGGGGTCCCCCCAAATTCAATTACCAGGCCCTTCAGGTCTGGTATGGATTTTAAGGGGAACTTCACACCAAATGTAAAAAAAAATGGCGTGGAGTTCCCCCCAAAAATCCATACCAGACCCTTTATCCGAGCACGCAACCTGGCAGGCCGTAGGAAAAGAGGGGGGACGAGAGAGCACCCCCCTCCTGAACCGTACCAGGCCACATGCCCTCAACATGGGGAGGATGCTTTGGGGGTCTGGGACCCCTCAAAGCACCATGTCCCCATGTTGATGGGGACAAGGGCCTCATCCCCACAACCCTTGCCCGGTGGTTGTGGGGGTCTGTGGGCGGGGGGCTTATCGGAATCTGGAAGACCCCTTTAACAAAGGGGACCCCCAGATCCCGCCCTCCTATGTAAATTGGTAAGGGGTACATTGTACCCCTACCATTTCACAAAGAAAGTGTAAAAAATTGTAAAAAAAACACACAGACACCGTTGGGAAAAGTCCTTTATTAAAAATAAAAAATAAAATAAAAAAAGATTCCAGCGGTGGTAATCCACTCTCGGTATCCTGCGATGAATGCTCTCCTCTACGGGGTCCAGCGGTGGATGATCTGCTCTCCATCCAGGTCCAGGCTCCAGCGATGAGATGTCCAGCCCAGCGCATCCTTTCTCCACCAGAGACACCCCTGGAATGACGCGGCTTCAGCCAGTGACAGCTCTTATCTACTGAGGGCGGAGCCACCCGTCACGTGACCCCGTCCCCCTCTGACGCAAGGGGAAACCCGGGCTTCCCCAGTGACGTGCAGGTGACCCCCGCCTCCCTCTGATGCAACGGAAACCTGCGTTAATATATTCTTCACACTTAACCCCTTCAGTGCCCCCTACAGGTTAACCCCTTCACTGCCAGTGTCACTTTTAGAGTAATCAGTGCATTTTTATAGCACTGATCACTGTAAAAATGACAATGGTCCCAAAATGGTGTCAAAAGTGTCCGATGTGTCCGCCATAATGTCGCAGTCATGATAAAAATCGTTGATCGCCGCCATTACTAGTAAAGATAAAATATTATTAAAAATGCCATAAAACTACCCCCTATTTTGTAGACGCTATAACTTTTGCGCAAACCATCAATAAACGCTTATTGCGATTTTTCTTTACCAAAAATATGTAGAAGAATATGTATCGGCCTAAACTGAGGAAAAAAAAATTATATATTTTTTGGGGATATTTATTATAGCAAAAAGTTAAAAATATTGCATTTTTTTCAAAATTGTCTCTCTATTTTTGTTTATAGCGCAAAAAATAAAAACCGCAGAGGTGATCAAATACCACCAAAAGAAAGCTCTATTTGTGGGGGAAAAAGGACATCAATTTTGTTTAGGACCCACGTCGCACGACCGCGCAATTGTCAGTTAAAACGACGCAGTGCCGAATCGCAAAAAGTGGCCCGGTCTTTGGCCAGCAAAATGGTCCAGGGCTTAAGTGGTTAAAAACCTTGCCATCTGTCTGTCTTTTGTAACCAGATTCCCCTCATCATCCTTTAAGGGGCCAATATGTTCTGGCCTACCTTTCTTACTATTTATATATTTAACCACTTAACGACCGCCCACTGTAAATATACGTCAGCAGAATGGCACCGACAGGCAGAATCACGTACATATACATGATTGCCTTTGTATAGTTGGGGGGTCCGATCGGACCCCCCTTCTTTACAGTGGGTGGTCGTTTTACCTTCGGGAGCGATCCGGCATGAGGGGACGGCCGTTCGATTCCGGCCACCCCCTCTCGATTGCTCCCGGCGAATGAGAGAGCTTCCCCTGCCTGCCAGGAAGGAGGAAGTGATGTCATCTCTCCTGCGGCGCTCACATATACCGAGCGCCGTACAGGAGAAGATGCAGGTTAGTACACAAAACAGCACACTGACATCAGGACACATAGGCACATAAATCGCCCCCCCAGGCCCCCCAGACACCCCCAGATCACCCCCCAGCCCCCCCCAGTCACAGTGTCACTGATTGCAGTGACCATTTATTTAGTGATCACTGCAATCAGTGACATTTGTGACTGTAAACGTGTCACTACATTTAGTTTTAGGTCCAGTGTAGCCCCCTAACCCCCCCCCCTAATAAAGGTTTAACCCCCTGATCACCCCCCAGATAACCCTTTCACCCCCTAGCACCGCCGTCACTAAGCAATAATTTTTCTGATCGATGTCTTAGCGTCGGTGATGCTGATCGGTAGCCAGTAATTTTTTTTAGGTTCGCCGCAGGTTTTTATAGCGTCGGGTACCCCCATATATTACCTAATGAAGGTTTAACCCCCTTGATCGCCCCCCAGGTAACCCTTTCACCCCCTATCACCACTGTCACTAAGCGAAAAAAATTCTGATCGATGTCTTAGCGTCGGCGATGCTGATCGGTAGCCAGTAATTTTTTTTAGGTTCGCCGCAGGTTTTTAGAGCGTCGGGTACCCCCATATATTACCTAATAAAGGTGTAACCCCCTTGATCACCCCCCAGGTAACCCTTTCACCCCCTAGCACTGCCGTCACTATGCGATCATTTTTCTGATCGATGTCTTAGCGTCGGTGATGCTGATCGGTAGCCAGTAATTTTTTTAGGTTCGCTGCAGGTTTTTATAGCGTCAGGTACCCCCATATATTATCTAATAAAGGTTTAACCCCCTGATCGCCCCCCAGGTAACCCTTTCACCCCCTATCACCACTGTCGCTAAGCAATCGTTTTTATGATCATTGTCTTAGTGTCGGTGATGCCGTTAGGTAGCCAGTAATTTTTTTTTAGGTTCGCCGTCAGGTTTTTATATAGCGTCAGGTACCCCCATATATTACCTAATAAAGGTTTTAACCCCCTAATTGCCCCTAGTTAACCCTTTCACCAGTGATCATCATATAAGTGTTATGGGTGACGCTGGTTAGTTAGTTTGCTTTTTATAGTGTCAGGGCACCCGCCGTATATAACCCAATAAAGGTTTAACCCCCTGATCGCCCGGCGGGTGATATCAGTTAGGTTTTAGCGTCAGAGAGGGTCTGCGTCACACCCCAGGCAGCGTCAGGTTAGTGCCAGTAGCGCTAACACCCACACGTGAAGCATACACCCTCCTTAGTGGTATAGTATCTGATCAGCTCAATATCTGATCTGATCAGATCTATACTAGCGTCCCCAGCAGTTTAGGGTTCCCAAAAACGCACTGTTAGTGGGATCAGCCCAGATACCTGCTAGCACCTGCGTTTTGCCCCTCCGTCCAGCCCAGGCCACCCAAGTGCAGTATCGATCGATCACTGTCACTTGCAAAACACAACACACATAACTGCAGCGTTCGCAGAGACAGGCCTGTTCCCTGCGACTCCAGTGCTGTAGGAGGTGATTTCACCACCACAGTTAATAAAAAAAAGCATATATGCCGAAGCATTGGGGCAGCAGGAGCGGAGGAGCGATTTTGCTCCTAATGCCGCGTATATACGGTCGAAATTCCAACGGAGGCTTGCCCGTGGAAAAGTCTGACCATGTGTACGCGGCATAACTTTTGCGAGAAGATGCCCCCATGCTTCGGCATATATAAATGGTGCATGTATGCCCATCATTACATATGGGTGGATGAAGGGCGGTATTCTAATGGTGGGCATACCCACCGATCAATCTTTTTTTTTCGTTCAGCCAACAGGCTGCATGAAAAAAAAGATTACAATACATGTCCAACAAGGACCAGCAACGTACTGGTATGTTGCTGGACTTTGAATGTTTATACCAGAATGATGCCTGTGGGTTTAGGTATCATCTTGGTATCATTCTTTTCAGCCAGCGGCCGGCTTTCATGTAAAAGCAATCCTAGTGGCTAATTAGCCTCTGGACTGCTTTTACAAGCAGTGGGGGGGAATGTCCCCCCCCCGGATATAAAAAGCGCCATTGGGAAATTGGGAAAGCATTTTATCACACCGATCTTGGTGTGGTCAGATGCTTTGAGGGCAGAGGAAAGATCTAGGGTCCAATAGACCCCAGTTTTTTCAAAAAAGAGTACCTGTCATTACCTATTGCTATCATAGGGGATATTTACATTCCCTGAGATAACAATAAAAGTGATAAAAATAAATAAATATGGAAGCAACAGTTTAAAAATAAAATAAAAAAGCAAAATTAATAATAAAAAAAAAAAAGCACCCCTGTCCTGCCCTGCTCTTGCCCAATGGCGAACGCAAGCGTCGGTCTGGCGTCATATGTAAACAGCAATTGCACCATGCATGTGAGGTATCACCGCGAAGGTCAGATCGAGGGCAGTAGTTTTAGCAGTAGACCTCCTCTGTAAATCTAACGGGGTAACCTGTAAATGCTTTTAAAGGCTTTTAAAAATGTATGTAGTTTGTCGCCAATGCGCGTTTGTGCAAAATTTTAAAGCATGTCGTGTTTGGTATCTATGTACTCGGCCTAAGATCATCTTTTTTATTTCATCAAACATTTTGGCAATATAGTGTGTTTTAGTGCATTAAAATTAAAAAAAGTGTATTTTTTCCCCAAAAAATGCGTTTGAAAAATCGCTGCGCAAATACTGTGTAGAAAAAAAAAATGCAACACCCACCATTTTATTCTGTAGGGCCTTTGCTTTAAAAATATATATAATGTTTGGGGGTTCAACATAATTTTCTTGCAAAAAAAATATGTTTTCATGTAAACAAAAAGTGCCAAAAAGGGCTTTGTCTTCAAGTGGTTAGAAGAGTGGATGTAAGCTTCCTAATGTTGTGTATAAAATGCCAGAACAGTTCAAAACCCCCCCAAATGACCCCATTTTGGAAAGTAGACACCCCAAGCTATATACTGAGAGGCATGTCGAGTCCATGGAATATTTTATATGTTGACACAAGTTGCGGAAAAAATACAATTTTTTTTTTTTTTGCACAAAGTTGTCACTAAATGATATATTGCTCAAACATGCCATGGGCATATGTGGAATTACACCCCAAAATACATTCTGTTGCTTCTCCTGAGTACGGGGATACCACATGTGTGAGACTTTTTGGGAGCCTAGCCGCGTACGGGACCCCAAAAACCAATCACCGCCTTCAGGCTTTCTAAGGGTGTCAATTTTTGATTTCACTTCTCACTGCCTATCACAGTTTCGGAGGCCATGGAATGCCCAGATGGCACAAACCCCCCCCCCCAAATGACCCCATTTTGGAAAGTAGACACCCCAAGCTATTTGCTGAGAGGTATTGTGAGTATTTTGCAGATCTCGCTTTTTGTCACAAAGTTTTGAAAATTGAAAAAAAAAAAGAAAAAAAAAAAAATGTTCTTTCTTCATTTTCAAAAACAAATGAGAGCTGTAAAATACTCACCATGCCTCTCAGCAAACAGCTTGGGGTGTCTACTTTCCAAAATGGGGTCATTTGGGGGGGTTTTGTGCTATTTTGGCATTTTATGGCCTTCAAAACTGTGATAGGTAGTGAGGAGTGAAATCAAAAATTTGCGCCCTTAGAAATCCTGGAGGCGGTGCTTGGTTTCCGGGGTCCCGTACGTGGCTAGGCTCCTAAAAAGTCCCACACATGTGGTATCCCCGTACTCAGGAGAAGCAGCAGAATGTATTTTGGGGTGCAATTCCACATATAACCATGGCATGTGTGAGCAATATATCATTTAGTGACAACTTTTTGTAATTTTTATTTTTTTTTGTCATTATTCAATCACTTGGGACAAAAAAAAAAATATTCAATGGGCTCAACAGGCCTCTCAGCAATTTCCTTGGGGTGTCTACTTTCTAAAATGGGGTCATTTGGGGGGGTTTTGTGCTATTTTGGCATTTTATGGCCTTCAAAACTGTGATAGGTAGTGAGGAGTGAAATCAAAAATTTGCGCCCTTAGAAATCCTGAAGGCGGTGCTTGGTTTCCGGGGTCCTGTACGTGGCTAGGCTCCTAAAAAGTCCCACACATGTGGTATCCCCATACTCAGGAGAAGCAGCAGAATGTATTTTGGGGTGCAATTCCACATATAACCATGGCATGTGTGAGCAATATATCATTTAGTGACAACTTTTTGTAATTTTTATTTTTTTTTGTCATTATTCAATCACTTGGGACAAAAAAAAATATTCAATGGGCTCAACAGGCCTCTCAGCAATTTCCTTGGGGTGTCTACTTTCTAAAATGGGGTCATTTGGAGGGGTTTTGTGCTATTTTGGCATTTTATGGCCTTCAAAACTGTGATAGGTAGTGAGGAGTGAAATCAAAAATTTGCGCCCTTAGAAATCCTGAAGGCGGTGCTTGGTTTCCGGGGTCCTGTACGTGGCTAGGCTCCTAAAAAGTCCCACACATGTGGTATCCCCGTACTCAGGAGAAGCAGCAGAATGTATTTTGAGGTGCAATTCCACATATAACCATGGCATGTGTGAGCAATATATCATTTAGTGGCAACTTTTTGTAATTTTTTTTTTTTTTTTGTCATTATTCAATCACTTGGGACAAAAAAAAAATATTCAATGGGCTCAACATGCCTCTCAGCAATTTCCTTGGGGTGTCTACTTTCTAAAATGGGGTCATTTGGGGGGTTTTGTACTGCCCTGTCATTTTAGCACCTCAAGAAATGAGATAGGCAGTCATAAATTAAAAGCTGTGTAAATTCCAGAAAATGTACCCTAGTTTGTAAACGCTATAACTTTTGCGCAAACCGATAAATATACGCTTATTGACATTTTTTTACTAAAAACATGTGGCTGAATACATTTTGGCCTAAATGTATGACTAAAATTGAGTTTATTCGATTTTTCTTATAACAAAAAGTAGAAAATATCATTTTTTTTCAAAATTTTCGGTCTTTTTCCGTTTATATCGCAAAAAATAAAAATCGCAGAGGCAATCAAATACCATTAAAAGAAAGCTCTATTTGTGGGAAGAAAAGGATGCAAATTTCGTTTGGGTACAACATTGCATGTCCGCACAATTTACAGTTAAAGCAGCACAGTGCAAAATTCTGAATTCACCTCTGGTCCTTTAGCTACCAAATGGCTCGGGGCTTAAGTGGTTAAAGAATTTTTTTTTTTACTCTCCTCCGCTATGTGCATTTCTTGTTCTATTTTAGCAGCCCTAATCGCACCCTTATGCCTCATACACACCATCGGTTTTCCCGTCGGGAAAACTGCCATGTTTTCTTTTGGCCGGGAAAACCGGCCGTGTGTATGCTTCATAATAGTTTTCCCGACAGAAAAACTGCGGTGAAAAAAAAATTTGAACTTGTTTGCAGCGTTTTTTTTCTCGCAGTTATATGAGGAAACACTGCGAGAGAGCATACACAAGGCCGGTTTTCCCGACCAAAGCTCTCCTGGCAGTTTTCCTGTCGGGAAAACCGGCCGTGTGTACAGGGGAAAAGTGATCGAGCCGGTTCTCGGTTTTCCCCTCGGTTTTTCCCCTCGGTTTTCCCGGCAGTCTTTTGACCGCCGGGAAAACCGATGGTGTGTACGAGGCATTACAATTCTTATTGCATTCTTGTAAAGCTAGAATGCTGACAATGACCCCTCAGCCTTATATTTTTTTAAGGCATTTTCTTTTGCTTTTATTTACATTTTTACGTTGGAGTTGAGCCACCCAGGATTTTTTTTAGCTCTTTTAAATTTATTTACCATTGGAATGCACTGGCCAATACCTTTATTTAGTATGCTCTTAAAGCACTCCCATTTTTCCTCCGTGTTCTTTGTTCCTAGGATTTTATCCCATTTAATATCATCTAGCAAAGAGCGCCATTTAGGGAAGTTGTCTCTTTTATAATTCAGTGTCTTTGTATTACCCCTATGCTTCCTATTTCTGTGATTTATACTGAAACAAATTGACCTGTGGTCGCTGTTTCCTAAGTTTCCCTATATTTCCACATGTGCGATTAGGTCTGTATTGTTAGTAATCAGTAGGTCTAGTAACGCATTGTTTCTTGACCTATGAAGTTATCCTGCAAGACATTTAGGAAATGGCGAGCCTTAGACAAATGTGCGGTCCCTTCCGCCCAGTCTATATCTGGATAATTAAAAACCCACATTATAATAAAATTTCCCCGCCTTGCTGCCAATCCAAACTGTGATAGAAGGTCCGCCTCACCCTCCTCCCTCTGGTTAGGGGGCCTATAGCATACACCCAGTATTATTTTCCCCTTAGTTTCCTCCCTTTAAAGCTCTACCCATAAGGATACTACCTCCTCCCAAGCTCCATTAGTGATGTTGTCCCTCAATAGGCTTGTGCAATTTGTTTCGTAACGAATCAAAATTCGTCCGAATTTAGCAACTTTCGGGCATTCGGAAGCATTCGAATTTCCGAACAAAGCAATTACGAATAAAACCGAATCCGAAATAAATTATATTGCAAATAGCTAATGCCCGAATGTCTTCGGCATAATTCATTATGAAAAAAGTTACGAATGTACGAATCCATTCAAAGCACAATAACACTCTGCTCTGCTCTCTGCTTCTCCCTCACCGTGCTGAACTCCCTCTCAAAATGGTGTACAGGGGCGGAGGCTATAGCCGCATGTAAAAAACAAAAGTAAAACAAGAGATTTCAAATCGTTACAAATAACCGCTATGTATTTAGAAAAGTACAAATCCATTCGTAGCACATTAGGCATAATAGGTAGCGTCGTTCTGAGAGAGATACGGAAAATTACGAATCAACGAACACCAAAAAAGTTACGAAAGTAGGAGTTGTGTCCAGAATCAACAAAAAACAATGTACTCTACCGAAAGTACGAATTATAAATCAACGAAAAATAAGGCTTACATTAATACGAATCATTCCGATTCAACGAAAAATGACGCTTGCGTAAATACGAATTAGTCCGAACACGAAAAATCCTGTCTAGCAAAATTACGAACGATTACGAATCAACAGGACCGAAAAGAAACTAACCGAAACTAAAGGAATTTTTCCGTTGTGCACAAGTCTATCCCTCAAATTCACTTGCACATAATTTCTGATATACAGGCATAACCCCCCCTTTTTACCCTCCCTATCTCTGCGATATAGGGAATAACCCTGAATGGTTTGCAGCCAATCCTGAGAGCTGTCAAACCACGTCTCGAAAATTCCCACAAAATCGAAATCCTCCTCGTACATCAGTAGCTCCAGTTCTCCCATCCTGTTAGCCAGACTTCTAGCATTAATGTACAAGCCTTGTAGTTTTGTCCGGTTGCATACTGTCGCTTTGCGCCTAACGGGCGCATATCAACCTACTTCAGACATGGCTCCCATCGAACAGTCCATATGATCTGAACAGTCCTTAACTATCTTAATGTGATGCATTCTTCAACATGCGCCTCAGAAACAGCTCCTATGGAACAGCCTATAACTGTCTTCCACCATGTGCTTCAGAACCAATACCTCTGGAACAATCTTTAACCGCCTTCCAACATGTGTTTCAGAACCAGTACCTCTGGAACAGTCCATAATGGTTTTGCCGTGTTGCGCCTCTTAACATAGGCTTCAGATAGAACAGTCCATAACGGTCTTAACGTGCTGTGTTTCCCCACACGTGCCGCTTTGCTACTGGGTGACACACCAACATTAATCTTCCGTGACAGCTTCCCTGTCACTGTTCTGTATCTTCTTCTTCTTGACATCTTCATGAAGGGGTATAGTATCGGCAAGGGGTGTCCATTCATTCACCATTCAGAGAAACAACCTCAGGGATCTAAATTGGCAGCAAAGTCTCTAATTTGTACGAAGAGACCCTACCGTCACTTTGTCCCTCAACTTGCATAGATCAGCGGGAGAGCTTCCCATACAAGTTTTTAGTCTAACAACACATATAAATTTCAAACAATAACAAAACCCACAAAATTCCATTCCTGTGTCTGGATTTCAGTGACCATGCCCAGGGCATATCATGCACCCCTACCTACTGTTAGGTACAAGAGATACCCTAGTTCCATGACTAACGCTACATCGGTATCCTTTAGGACAAAGAAACAAACTCGCCTACGTCCTAAATAATACCCAGGTGCTTCCTTCCCATCCAGAACACAGAGTACCGTGTACTGACCTGGTATGCAAAGGACACCGTGGTCATGCTTCCGACAGAGGGAAATATCAACCTGCCCCCAGCTTCCGCACTCTCTGATAACATGTGGGTCACTTAGCCACAAATGCAACAAGATAGAATCCCCAGTCAGTAAGCCCATTGATGTCACCGAATATACAGACCGAATCTGCACTCCTGTATATGGGATCATACAGCACAACACCTTTCACAAGAGATAGTGTACAATCAGCTTGATGCTGGTCGATAACTCCGCCTGCCCCTGTGCGTATATCCAGAGCCAATGACCTATATCTGTCCCATACCCTCTCACACTCTCTACCAACTTCTCACCATGATTGACAAAATCTTGAGCCACTTTACACTGGGTATTTATGTGACTCAAAGGGGGGGGGGCATCAATCTCTCTGAGTAACAAAGCCCCGCCTGCTGCCTGAAGCTATGGCTGAGAGTTTGTTCCCTAGGAGATCGATGTCCACTCCACCAACACCCATCCCAGCTCCTATTCCCCCAATATAGTGTTGAATACATCCCTCCTCTTTCGGGTTACTCCTCAGAAATAAGCGCTCCGCATATCTCTGGGAGAAAGTCACTGATATACTGACCGCACTTGATTCAGAGTATATTCAGCACATATAGGGTAACAGGTTTTTATCAACCACTATGAGATGCTGCAGCGCTATGTGGTGAAGGTATACTGTACCCTGGTAGCCAGTGTTTATTCCCTTTGTTCAACGGAGCATGCTCCTGTGTGTAGTCACTGGCATTACCTGTGAAGGGTTTCAAACCTCTCAGGTGAGACATCAATTAGGTGTATCTCCCATGTCCGGTTCTGGTGTCCCACATGTCCACTAACCGAGAGCTTCTCTATAGGACTGCTAAGATTGAGACACCCCCCTACGAGGAAGTTTTCACCCCATTGATGTGTCACCTGATACCAGACACCTTTATGCATAAGTGTCAACCTCCTAGGTACCTGCACCATATTAATTCAGTTACGTCAATACATGTCACACAGTAAAACATTTCCTTCTTTCAATTCCTCGTCCCATAATAAAAAAGAAAAAAACATATATTACATCTCTTGTTCTGAAGGATTGGTTAGGTTATATTCCTTCCCCAACCTCCAACCCATTGCATTTGTATTCATAGTCCGTTTGCATTCATAAATGACAGGAGAGACTGTGGCAAAATGTTTCACAAGTCTCGTTGTTGGGCAAAGTCCTTCAGATTCAGTATCAGCACAAAAATTGTCCATAGGAAAAAGAAACCTTATATTTCAAGTATTAGTCTTAATCTTTTCTCTCCTGAACGTTTATAAGAACAAATTTTCGGTGTGGTATGGCACAGACGAACTGCCAACCAGATGAACATCTTTCATCTCTGTTCCAGAATCCTCTCCAATCTCGCTCCACCAAGATTCTGGAAGTTAAAAACAAGAGCAGAATCAAATTCTTATCCATAATATCTACTAACAAAGGAATTTAGTATTCCTGACTTCTGAACAAATTACCAAAAAAACCATGCTTCCTTTTGGATGAACCCACTCTAAAATGGATCCCCATGGTATGAGCAAAAATCTAAAATAAAAAGATTTAAAATAAAAGATTAACGTGAACGTTGCTTCTCAAAAATTCAAAATTTTAAGCACTCAAAAATACAATGCATTATCTGTACTTTCAGATCTATGCACTACTCCGCCTTTCAGATGCATAAATCCCAAACCTTTGGAACTTTTTCCACCTGAATGAAAATAAAAACAAACTAAAACAAACTTTCGTAGCCAAAATGGCTTCCTACCAGCTCTTGTCCTAGACAAAATGTAGTCAGCTGCTAATTGATGACATAGTCAATGACCACCTAGTCAGTTGCTAATGACCCCCTTTTCAGGTGGATTAAACCTAACAATTTTTCCACCTGAACCAAACCAAAAATAAAATAGATGAAACAATATAAAAAAAACACTGAAAATAATACAAAAAGAAATAAAAAGAAATAAATGGAAAGTAAAAAAAAAAATTATAAAAATAAAAATCCAAAATTAAAAATAATTAATAATAAAAAAAAATACAAAGACAAAATGAAAGAAAATGAATGAGAAAACATTAAAACTTAAAAAAAAATGTAAAATCAATAAAATTTTAAAATTTAAAATCTGGTCATCAACACACAACAACATGGCAAGACAACCATCATCAAACAACGACAAACACTCAACTTTAATTAAAGACATCCATGGACTTTTCTCATGAGGGGAGTAAGTGCTCATTTCGATCTGGAAGAGAATTAGTTAATGGGAAAACAAAAAAAAAACAACCTCTGTACTTCATCCCAGCATTTGTAACTTCATTTGTAACTCTTTACTCCATTAATGTCTGACTATTTTTTAAATTTTTTTCATTGTTTGCAAACAATTACTAATTAATGAGCTCATGGTACCATGTGAAAACCTAACCCCTGCTCTGCAAAATTTGCCCACTGTTGTTTTCACTTTGAAGGATCTGCAAACAAAACACAAACATTAGTATCCAAACCAGTTTAACTTCTTCCCTGGTCTCTAGAAAAACAAACAAACACAAAGATGGTTATTACACAAAATTATCGAAACAATTGACTTTTTAAGTCCCCCAAGCATTTTCCCATTAATTGTAATGCTAGGGTAACATTTGCCATATTTTCCTGTATTAAGCAGGCAGTATTAGAAAACTTTGCCCTATTGCTAAGGAAAAAAATGGCAATGCCATTTGCGTCCAACCACATACAAGCCAGAATGGTAGATTAGCCCAGGGGGCAAACATTGGAATGTTATTAAAAAAAAATTGAAACTAAGAGTATTTTAAAAACAAAATAACGATCCCGCGGCCTATCCTCAAAAATATATACATATCAAGGTCCTCTATAATATTCCAAACCTGAAGGGCAAACCTCTGTAACTCATATCTTATTCATAGCAAAGAAACATTAACCAGAAAATTCTCACCATCCCTGCAGCTCCCTAAGGGCTGCTACCATTGTTTCCCCCCATTGCTATATTTGAATGAACATGTGGCTCCCTCCATTTTTCATAATAATGCCTTTCCTGTCTTAATTGAGTATTATGGCCCCTATGCCTATTGCTACCCCATCTCACCGAATACTCTTCATAACACCTTGGGGTCGTTTTGGGGTGTTGAGATCTTTTTTTTATGTCATTATTTGCCGCCCAACAATATCTGACGATGTGACCCCCCCTTTTACATAGAAAACATTTAAGGTTTGGTCTCCCTGCATGGGTCCTTCTCTGAGCATAAGGCGATGGAGACTCACATTGTTGCATAACATTATTCTGAACAGACTTTACGCTTTCATCGTCTGAGGAGTAATCACTAGCGATGGTCTCATCAGACATCTCCCCTAAATCAACTCCAGAATCAATACGATCACTAATATCTGCATCTGCCTTTGACCCGTATTCCCTATAACTGGACTCTTGACGGAAGTCTCGCAGGATATTGACAACATTTTGGTAGAATCTAGCATTCCTCAGAGCCATTCTAGTGGGATAGCTTACATAACACTTATTGGCCATTGAGTATATGAAACTTGCATCATCCTCCAATAAGTCAGGACCGTTGAACACTTTCGTATACAATGCAAGATACTCACTGCAGAACAATATTGGGTCATCTCCTCTCCTAAATTTCATTAGTTGTAAATCACTCATACCATTATCACGACTGTCCACAATATGCTGTAATTCTTTCCTCCGCACCTCCGCATCTGCTAAGTTATCATTAACCCATGCAGATAACTGGCCTACCAAAGGTCCTGGTAGCCATGCTTTTAGAAGAGAGCATGCATCCTCATTACTCAAATGGAATTTAAGCACTAGAGCCTCAAATTTATTGGAAAGACTCACTGGTGACTCCAGGGTGTTAAATTCACCCAGAATCTGGCACAAAGTAAGTCTTTCTTGGATTGTAATCAAACTGTTATTCTGATTTGCAGCTATAGGTGCAATATCTGACTGTGTTTCATCACGGCCTTTTTCCTTATTGACTGTGCAGATAACGGCCAATTGACATGTTCCTTTGTGCTCATTGAGCGATACCATACATTGCTCTTTAGTACGAAGCTAGGAGTCTGCATTTGCTAATTTTCTTTCTAAAGATATAACCAACTCTTCCATCTCTGACAACTTTATTTGCAATGATTCTAAATGCTTGCTCTTCATTTAACAGTCCATGCTGCACCTATAAATCTGCTCTTTTAGCTCAGTGTTCCTTCCTGACATACTGACTATTTTTGCCTGCAATTCATCCATCTCACTACTGGAGGCTGTTGCAATCTTTAGAAGGTTTTCACTGACTCTCTCCCCAAAATGTCTTCTCTGTGATTCCCACCTCTCTCCCATTTGCTCAGATATACATTTAATTCTGAGCAACACTGCAATTTCATTTGCTAATCTTTCTTTCTTCACTTTTTTTTTTAACTGTTTACCCAATAATCTGGCATTCTTTTGCTGACACTGAGACAATAGATCATCACACTGGCTTTTAAGAGGTTCATCTGTACATGAATGATAACTGGCAGAGGCATACTTTTTAACATATGTATACACAAGTTCCATTTCACGATTATACAAACAACACAATACACAATTCTATTAGTATTAACGTTCCAACACTGCACTGAGTAATGAGCCAAACTCAATTACCTTTAGCTCTTACAACTCACGAATACAAAAAAACAATCGCTCTTCTAGCATTCAATATTCTTCATTCATTACCACTGTTAACTGATATCATTCAAAACAATTAAACTTTTGCATGTCCATTGGTATGCAAAACCTGCCTCTAGCTACACTGAACAGCTGCTTAGACAATACACACAAACACACAGCCACAGATCTACAGACAAAGCTGTTTAAGGTAGCCTTTACCTCAGCTGTTTACCATACACACACAAAGGAATCAACCCAAAAAAAAAAACTTGTACCATGCTATTTAAAACTAGCTTGTAACTTGTAGTTCTACAGAGCACACTCTTAATCAGTGCTCTCTTTTTAAATTGCAGGCCACATTGAACTTCTCTAGGAACAGCACGTGGGTAAAAATTAAAAGCTTAATAAAAAATGAAAAAAAAAATAGAAATAAAAAAAATTATTGAAAAATTTATATAAAAACTAAAAAAAAAAAAAATATTTAAAAAATGTTCATAAAAAAAATAACTTTAAAAACTTATTTCAAAACTTTTCATATAACTTTCAGAACCATCAAAGCATGGCTTCAGAATTTTCAGTTCTGGGTTATTTGAGGACTTCTTAGCTTAACGGACTCACACAAAAATACATTAGGGTTTGTGAATTTTGTGCAGGAATAAATCCCACAGTCCTATAGGGTGCCAAATGTTGTAAAATATGCAATATTTATACACTATTAATCTATAACATATAACTATCGCATCTATGTATTATTTGTATAGTCCCTTGCTTGCTAGTTTAGCCTATCAGAGCATGTTAGGCCTAAAGATGTACTGTATATTATATGATAGTATAAAGACAAACACAGTTGCGTCGTAAACCAAGTCATATTTCATTTATTCCTCTAAAAATAGGAAACATATCGTAACATCAGATACAATCTACAACAACCAATAATAATATGAAGGATACTTAACACTCCTCTTGATAACCCTCACTGATCGTGCTCAGATGTAAAATCGAACTAGGCTTTTGCAGGTAACATGTCTTAGGCCCAATAATGGCCGTCAGAGCAAGGTCCTAGCAATATAACCTATGGACATCCTTATGGCAGGGGCCCTTGCAGTCAAATAGGCAGAGTTCTGTGTTACAAAACCTTTTTTACAAACAGTCTCCATTCAAACCTCCCCCATTGCCTTCTGGTCCAATGATTGTTCACAGGGCTGTCCCTCTCCGGCTTGCTTGTAGAGTATTGTTCTATACACCCATAAGCCAGACCCCCTGCTATGTAGAATTTGCCTAGGGCCAAATTCCTCTGTAGCTTCACTGCACGTGTCAGCATGGTTAACCTTGATTGTAAACAGATATTAGGAATATACCAGGTTGCTCTCCAACACATACTATCTCCTTGTTAGTTGCTATGAGGCTGCAATTTGGATTTGTCAACCTACTTACCCTGGGTTTAGGTGTTCCAGTCACCCTACTGCTAATACCCCCAACACTACCAGCTGAATCTTGTTCCATGTTGGCTATCTCTACATCTGGACCCCTCCCCCATCACCTAGTTTCAAACCCCCTCTAACTTTTCAAGCCATCTTCTCTCCCAGCCGAGCTGCACCCTCCCCATTTAGGTGCAGCCCTTCCCTGCTAAAGAGCCGGTAACCGACTGAGAACTCAGCCCAGTACTCCAGGAACCCAAAATCTCTTTTCTACACCAGCTCCTCAGCCACTTGTTAATTTCCCTAATCTCCCGCTGCCTCTCTGGCGTAACTTGAGGTACCGGTAGTATTTCTAAGAAGAACCTTGGAGGTCCTATTCCTCAATTTAGCTCCCAAGTCCCTAAAATAGTTTTCCTCTGACTTTGTCATTGGTGCCAACGTGTACCATGACAGCTGGGTCCTCCCCAGCCCCTGCCAATAATCTGTCCACCAGATCCGTGATGTGCCAAACCCGAGAGCCCTGTAAACAACATACAGTTCGGTGCTTATGGTCTTTTTAACAGATTGTCCTCTCTGTCCTATTAATAATTGAGTCTCCTACCACCAGAATCTGTCTTTCCTTACCCTAAGCCTCGCTCCCACCCTTACTGGAGGAGTTTTTCCCCTGGCAGATAGGGGTGTCACTCTGCTCCAGCAATGCTGGTCCCTGACTGTTTTCTCCAACATCACCCAACATGGCATACTTACTGGGATATTCCAGCCCAGGACCAGCCTCCCTGACACTTTCCCCTCTACCCTTCCTAACTGTCACCAATCTACTCTGCTTGTATTTCCACTCACCTCTGTGTTGTCCCCTGATGACACCTGTCGGGTACGTTCCCAACTCTTTTTTAGCATGGAGTGTTGCCAGCTGCTTTCCTATATTCAGGACCTGGGCTTCCAGGAAAGCAATGTGCTTACATTTTGTGCAACAGTATTTGCCCTCTATCGCATGATTGAGGAATGCATACATGCCAAAAGATGTGTAAAGAGTCGCATCTCCACACCTGCCGGGCATCATACCCATTAATTTAATGAGGAGAGAGTTACCGCTCACATGTGACTGGTGACCTATTCACAAGGTCCAGAGCTGTGGGTGCAGGCAATGCATATGACAATGCAAAAAATCTGAGGAAAACGCTTGGACAGCCGCACTCCAAAAAAGGTTTTTATTTAAAACAAAAGCACAAATAACATGCCACAGCAAAAAAAAACAGCAAGTATGAGCTGACGTTTCGCACTGCGATTCAGTGCTTAATCATAGCTCATAGGGATTTTACTCATCCGATTAACTGAAAACTAGCTTTCTGACTAATTTCTCAGCACACAGTTACTTCTCAGTACTCATTCACACACAGTTGCTCAGCAGTACTCAACAATGCTCAGTTACTCAACAATAATCAGTTACTCAACAGTACTCAACAGTACTCAGTTACTTAACAGTACTCAACAATACACAGGTACTCAACTACTCAAAAATACTCAGTTACTCAACAGTACTCAACAATACTCAATTACCTAACAATACTCAGATAACCAATAGTACTCAACAGTACTCAACAAAATTCCGTTACCCAACAATACTCAGTTACCCAACAACACTCAGCAGTACTCAACAGTACACAACAATACTCAGTTACTCAACAGTACTCAACAACATTCAGTTACCCAACAATACTCACTTACTCAACAGCACTTAACAATACTCAGTCACCCAACAGTACTCAACAATACGCAGTTACCCAACAATACTCAGTTACCCAACAGTACTCAACAATACTCAGTTACTTAACAGTACTCAGTTACTCCACAATACACAGGTACTCAACAGTACTCAACAATACTCAGTTGCCCAACATTACTCAGTTACTTAACAGTACTCAGTTATTCACACTACACTCTCCTCAGCCAGCTTCCCCACTACACACAGTTAGTCAGTCTTTTCTATTAGTTGTGTCTCTCTGCGTCCGCTCCGCTCCTGCACAGCCACCCTTGTAAACTGACACTTGCAGGGCTTGTCAGCACCTTCAGTCTTGCCGCTGCCCTGGTCTGTCTATCACACTCCCCCTCCACTCTGTGGTTACACTTACCCACCAACTCTCCTGGTCAACCAGTCACCTATCAGTCTCATTGTCCCGTTGGTTTCACGCTGGTTTCACCCTCGCCTCCTCTGTCAGCGTCTGTGAGGTGATACTGTCCCCAATCCCTGTGTGGTATTGAATGTCTGATTGACAAAGACACTTTCGTTTAATAAAAATGTTTTTAGACTGCAACATACACATTTGGAAATAACTGTAAAGACTAATACAAGAGATGTTTTTTTCTTTCCTAACCATAATGGTGCAGTAATTGTTACATCTTTTTATGTTTAAGGGCTCATGCTCACTGCAGCTCAAAAACATCAGATTTACAGCCGTTTGGGCTTTTTTTCTTCTGCCTTTAAACGTGCCTCCATGTTAGCCTATGTGTCCATACACGCATAGATGTTTACAGGAGTTAAGAGTCAGGAGTAGAGTTGAGCGGGTAGCTGGATATTCGGGTCCGGCGGGTTCGGCCGAACTTCGGAAAAAAGTTCGGATTCGGGACCGAACTTTAACCCGAACCCGGACCCGGACCCCATTGAAGTCAATGGGGACCCGGACTTCTGACGACTAAAAAGGCTCTAAAAAAGTAATGGAAAGGGCTAGAGGGCTGCAAATGGCAGCAAAATGTTGTTAAGAACATGGCAAGTGCTCTGCAAACAAATGTGGATAGGAAATAACTTAAAAGAACATAAAAAAAAAAAAAATATGCTGGAGGCCCCCTTTTCAGCAGAAGAGGTACAGGAAGTCATTAAGAACCTCAGAAACTCAACGGCACGATGCCACACATATGGTGGGAATGCCCCAGAATACGCCCTTTCTGGAATAAATTATTTAATTTAATGGATAAGCTAGTGGGAAAATAAAATACTTTGAAATAAAAATGTAGCGGGGTGCTAAATTTAAGGAAAGTGTTTGAGTGGTAAATAGGCTCAAATACCCTAATTCTGTAGGATTCATGGACCATTTTGTCCTCGGGGGACAGTATTGGTGTGCAGTTCCCTGCGGCCTACAGGTGGCGCCTTTTGTGTCCCCTCTTGGCAGTAGTACAGCGGGGCGGGGAACCTGCTGTGCATGCCGGGAGAGCATATAAAAGGGGCAGACCTTTGGCCTGGGGGCTGATGTCCAGTGGGGTCCGCGCCCAGGTGCCTTCGGCCTGGGTGCATGTGTTCCTGTTCCATCTCGGGCACCTTTAGCCCGGGGTGAGGTACTATCCTGGAGGTCTTCCCCTTGATATGGGCTAGGTTCGTAGAAGGAGAAGCTCAAGGTCACCTTGACTGTATCAGAGGCCTTATTCAACCGGCCCGTGGCAGGGGCCTTATACACCCTGGTCTGTGGCTGAGACCAAAGTTCTCCAGGCCCGTGGCAGGGGCCTTGTACACCCGGTCTGTGGCAGAGACCAACCTCAATGTCTGTGGCAGAGACCGTGCGCCAAAAACTGTTTGAGAAACCTAAGCAGTGAAGTGAATGTGCTACGTTTGTGCCTGGACCTCCTCCACACCTTAAGCTGTCCTGTTTCTTTGCTCTAACCTTTTCTATCTGAGTACAGTTTATTTTGCCATGAGAGAATAAGAGTTGGAGTTTCAGCTGGTGTGGACATTGACTTTACTGGCAATTAAAGGACTTGCCTCTACCTACAGTAGAGGTGAGAATCATCCTCTGGAGGAGTTTTGACTCCGGCTGTGGACACGGCCCGTCAAGTACACCGCTCAACCTCTTTATATAGGAGGATACGGGCTGGTAGTGCGGTGTGCCTTTCTCCCTCCTGCGAAGAGCCAACAACATAAAGGCAGGTAAGGGGGAAAGGATCTGTGCGCTACAAAAAAATAAAATTAAAATTTTAATCTTGGCCTAGCAGGACGAGGTCCATATGGAGTAGGAGGTTGAGGTGGCGGTGGATGTGGCTGTGTAGGTGGAAGCGGCGGTGGAGGAGGACGAGGTAGCCAACACTGGTTCAAAAATACAACAATGGCTGGGTAAGGCCGGTGATGTGTCGAATTCTGTCCCCTGTCGAATAGTGTCCGCCCTGTACTGCGCTTGCTGAGTATGTAGGACAAGGGGATTTCAAAAATCTCCCAAGACTAACGGCGCCTGCGTGTTGAGTTCAGGTGAAGGCCACACCATCCGTGGTTCAAGCCGAGCCAAGCAAGGCCGCGATCGAAGCGAGCCCGTGAGGGGCCCTGTTACTATGTGCTACCGTATGTCCTCTTGGATGGTGGGGCTTGAACCTGCACTCACAGCGCAGGCGCCGTTCATCTTCGGAGATTTTGTGAATCTCCTTGTCCTCTGTACTGCGCAAGCGCTGCGCCTGCGCAGTACGGGCCGGGCACAATCCGATGGCCGGACAGTTTTTGTCACAACACCGGTATACATGTCTATTCTGCACAAGGTACGGACAAGTCCTGTGGGATCCATGCCTGGTTCATTTTAATGAACGTGAGCTTGTCCACATTGGCTCTGGACAGGCGGCTGCGCTTGTCTGTGATAACGCCCCCTGCCGTGCTAAATACACGTTCAGATAATACACTGGCTGCAGGGCAGGCCAGCACCTCCAAGGCATAAACGGCAAGCTCAGGCCATGTGCCCAATTTGGAGACCCAGAAGTTAAAGGGGGCAGACCCGTCATCCAGTACGTGTAGGCCTGTAAACACATACTGCTCAACCATGTTGGTGAAATGCTGCCTCCTGCTAAGACGTTCCATCTCAGCTGGTGGTGCTGGTTGTTGTGGCGTGCTGACAAAGCTTTTCCACATTTCGGCCATGCTAACCCTGCCTTCTGAGGTGCTGCCGGTGCCCCGGCTGCGTTGGCGACCTCTTCCTCCTCCTCTGCCTTCGCCTTGTGCTTCCACCGTACGCCCGCTGTCAGGTGGGAATGCCACCAGCAGCGCGTCTACCAGCGTGCGCTTGTACTCACGCATCTTACGATCCCGCTCCAGTGAGGGAATTAAGGACGGTACGTTGTCCTTGTAACGGGGATCCAGCAGGGTGGCCACCCAGTAATCAGCACCAGTTAAAATGTGGGCAACTCGGCTGTCGTTGCGGAAACACTGCAGCATGTAATCGCTCATGTGTGCCAGGCTGCCCAGAGGCAAAGAAAAGCTGTCCTCTGTGGGAGGTGTATCGTCTGTGTCCTCTGTATCCCCCCCAGCCACGCACCAGTAATGGCCACGAGCTGGTCTGAGTGCCACCCTGCTGTGAACATGGCTCCTCCTCCTCCTCCTCCTCCTCCTCCTCCATCTCCTCCTCCACCTCGTCATCCTCCAGAACTGTGCCTTTTCTGCCGGACAATTGTGTACCTGGCGTTTGTTGGTGCAGGAACCCACCCTCGTAGCCACTTGTGAAAGACTGCCCTGAAAGCCTTTGAAATGATCCCGCTTCCTCCTCCTCCTCCTCATCCTCCTGTGCCACATCCTCTTCCATCATCGCACGAAGCGTTTTTTCAAGGAGGCATAGAACTGGGATAGTAACGCTGAGAACGGCATCATTGGCACTGGCCATGTTGGTGGAGTACTCGAAACAGCGCAACAAGGCACACAGGTCTCGCATGGAGGCCCAGTTATTGGTGGTGAAGTGGTGCTGTTCCGCAGAGCGACTCACGCGTGATTGCTGCAGCTGAAACTCCACTATTGCCTGCTGCTGCTCGCACAGTCTGGCCAGCATGTGAAAGGTGGAGTTCCACCTTGTGGGCACGTCACATATGAGGCGGTGAGCGGGAAGGCCGAAGTTACGCTGCAGGCTGACAGGCGAGCAGCAGCAGGGTGAGAACGCCGAAAGTGCACACAGACAGCCCGCACTTTCTGCAGCAGCTCTGGCATATTGGGGTAATTTTTAAGGAACCTCTGGACCACCAAGTTCAGCACATGCGCCAGGCAAGGGATGTGCGTCAAACCGGCTAGACCCAGAGCTGCTACGAGATTTCGCCCATTATCGCACACCACCAGGCCGGGCTTGAGGCTCACTGACAGCAACCACTCATCGGTCTGTTGTTCCATGTCCCTCCACAACTCCTGCGCGGTGTGGGGATTTTCCCCCAAACAGGAAAGTTTTAAAACTGCCTGCTGTCGTTTACCCCTGGCTGTGCTGAAGTTGGTGGTGAAGGTGTTACGCTGAATGGATGAGGAGGCGGTAGAGGATGAGGAAGCGGAGAAGGAGGAGTTAGCAACAGGAGGCAAACTGAAGCGCCCTGCAATCCTCGGTGGTGGAAGGACATGCGCCAAACCGCTATCTGCCTCAGGCCCAGCCGCCACTGCATTTACCCAGTGTGCTGTTAGGGAGATATAACGTCCCTGACCGTGCTTACTGGTCCACGCATCCGTAGTTAGGTGGACCTTGCCACAGATGGCGTTGCGCAGTGCACACCTGATTTTGTCCCCCACCTGGTTGTGCAGGGAAGGGATGGCTCGCCTGGAAAAGTAGTGGCGGCTGGGCACGACGTACTGCGGGACAGCCAATGCCATCAGGCTTTTAAAACTCTGCGTCTCCACCAGACGGAATGACAGCATTTCAAAGGCCAGGAATTTTGAAATGCTGGCATTCAGGGCCAGGGATCGCGGGTGGCTAGGGGGGTACTTCCTCTTCCGCTCCAATGTTTGGGAGATAGAGAGCTGAACGCTTCCATGGGACATTGTGGAGATGGTTGGTGACCCAGGTGGTAGTGTTGCTGGCAGATCCTCTGTTTGCGGGGTGACAGGTGCCACTGTCACTACAGAGGTGGATGAAGAGGCCGAGACTGCAGCAGAAGAGGAAGCAGGAGGAGCCAGAGACCTTTCTTGGTTTTTGAGGTGTCTACTCCACTGCAGCTCGTGCTTTGCACTTAGATGCCTGGTCATGCAGCTTGTGCTCAGGTTGAGAACGTTTATGCCTCGCTTCAGGCTCTGATTGCACAGCGTGCAAACCACTCGTGTCTTGTCATCAACACACTGTGTGAAGAACTGCCACGCTAGGGAAGTCCTTGGACCTGGCTTTGGTGTGCTCGGTCCCTTGCTGCGTTGGGCAGTAGCAGATGTACTGTCTAGGGGACGAATGCTTCGTTTTTGCACCCTGCTCCCTCTTCTGCTGTGCTGGTGGCTCTGTGCGACCACCGCCTCTTCCTCCGAACTACATTGGTCACCTGCATAACGTTGATTCCATGTGGGGTCGAGGACCTCATCGTCCTCCACATCATCTTCCACCCAGTCTTCACCCCTGCCCTCCATGTCTGTCTGCACAATTGCGAAAGCAGCAGCAGTTGGCACCTGTGTTTCGTCATCATCCGAGACGTGCTGCGATGGTCCTCCCATGTACCCATCATGAAACATAAGTGGTTGGGCATCGGTGCACTCAATCTCTTCCACTTCTGGGGCAGGGCTAGGTGGATGGCCCTGGGAAACCCTGCTAACAGAGTCATCGAAAAGCAGAAGAGACTGCTGCATGATTTGGGGCTCAGACTGCTTGGCTGATTTGCAAGGGGGTGAGGTGAAAGACTGATGGACATGGGCTTCAGGTGCCAACTCTGATCTTTCATCAGAAGAGTGGGTGGGAGACAATGTGAAGGAACCCGAGGCACTGTCAGCAACCCAATCTACTATCGCCTGTACTTGTCCTGGCCTAAACATTGGTACAGCCTCATTAGGCGCGACAAAATACCGCCGCAGGCTCGGTCGCCTACTCGCACCTGAGGAAGGTGTTTCACTTGTGCGTGTAGCTGGCACAGATCCACCACGTCCTCTCCCTGCAACAGGAGCTCCACCAGCAGCACCACGACCGGGGCCACCATGTCCCTTTGACCTTCCCCTCATATTTTCCAAATTTAGGATCTTGCCCTAAATGGCGTTTTTTGGAAGACCACAACACACCCACAGTACGTAATGGCTGAAACGCACAGCTACAGAACTGCAGAAAATGCTATTCAAAACAAAAAAGGTTGTTTTTTTTAGTATAGCACAGTACAAGGAAAATATATAGAAATTGTTTATTTCACACACCTCCAGATGTGTATTTCACACTGCAAAATATTTTCTGTGGCCCTAAATGGCGTTTTTTGGAAGAGCACAACACAACCACAGTATTTAACCACTGAATCGCACAGCTATAGAAGTGCAGAGAATGCTATTCAAAAAAAATGTTGTCTTTTTTAGTATAGCACTGTACAATATATAGAAATTGTTTATTTTACACACCTCCACATGTGTATTTCACACTGCAATTTATTTTCTGTGGCCCTAAATGGCGTTTTTTGGAAGAGCACAACAACCCCAACAGTATATAACCGCTGAATCGCACAGCTGCAGAGGCCAGAGAATGCTTTTTAAAAATAATGTTGTTTTTTCACACACCTCCAGATGTGTATTTCACACTGCAAAATATTTTCTGTGGCCCTAAATGGCGTTTTTTGCAAGAGCACAACACAACCACAGTATTTAACCACTGAATCGCACAGCTATAGAAGTGCAGAGAATGCTATTCAAAAAAAATGTTTTTTTTTTTAGTATAGCACTGTACAATATATAGAAATTGTTTATTTTACACACCTCCACATGTGTATTTCACACTGCAATTTATTTTCTGTGGCCCTAAATGGCGTTTTTTGGAAGAGCACAACAACCCCAACAGTATATAACCGCTGAATCGCACAGCTGCAGAGGCCAGTGAATGCTATTCAAAAATAATGTTGTTTTTTCACACACCTCCAGATGTGTATTTCACACTGCAAAATATTTTCTGTGGCCCTAAATGGCGTTTTTTGCAAGAGCACAACAACCCCAACAGTATATAACCGCTGAATCGCACAGCTGCAGAGGCCAGAGAATGCTTTTTAAAAATAATGTTGTTTTTTCACACACCTCCAGATGTGTATTTCACACTGCAAAATATTTTCTGTGGCCCTAAATGGCGTTTTTTGGAAGAGCACAACACAACCACAGTATTTAACCACTGAATCGCACAGCTATAGAAGTGCAGAGAATGCTATTCAAAAAAAATGTTGTTTTTTTTAGTATAGCACTGTACAATATATAGAAATTGTTTATTTTACACACCTCCACATGTGTATTTCACACTGCAATTTATTTTCTGTGGCCCTAAATGGCGTTTTTTGGAAGAGCACAACAACCCCAACAGTATATAACCGCTGAATCGCACAGCTGCAGAGGCCAGAGAATGCTATTCAAAAATAATGTTGTTTTTTCACACACCTCCAGATGTGTATTTCACACTGCAAAATATTTTCTGTGGCCCTAAATGGCGTTTTTTGCAAGAGCACAACAACCCCAACAGTATATAACCGCTGAATCGCACAGCTGCAGAGGCCAGAGAATGCTATTCAAAAATAATGTTGTTTTTTCACACACCTCCAGATGTGTATTTCACACTGCAAAATATTTTCTGTGGCCCTAAATGGCGTTTTTTGCAAGAGCACAACAACCCCAACAGTATATAACCGCTGAATCGCACAGCTGCAGAGGCCAGAGAATGCTTTTTAAAAATAATGTTGTTTTTTCACACACCTCCAGATGTGTATTTCACACTGCAAAATATTTTCTGTGGCCCTAAATGGCGTTTTTTGCAAGAGCACAACACAACCACAGTATTTAACCACTGAATCGCACAGCTATAGAAGTGCAGAGAATGCTATTCAAAAAAAATGTTGTTTTTTTTAGTATAGCACTGTACAATATATAGAAATTGTTTATTTTACACACCTCCACATGTGTATTTCACACTGCAATTTATTTTCTGTGGCCCTAAATGGCGTTTTTTGGAAGAGCACAACAACCCCAACAGTATATAACCGCTGAATCGCACAGCTGCAGAGGCCAGAGAATGCTATTCAAAAATAATGTTGTTTTTTCACACACCTCCAGATGTGTATTTCACACTGCAAAATATTTTCTGTGGCCCTAAATGGCGTTTTTTGCAAGAGCACAACAACCCCAACAGTATATAACCGCTGAATCGCACAGCTGCAGAGGCCAGAGAATGCTTTTTAAAAATAATGTTGTTTTTTCACACACCTCCAGATGTGTATTTCACACTGCAAAATATTTTCTGTGGCCCTAAATGGCGTTTTTTGGAAGAGCACAACACAACCACAGTATTTAACCACTGAATCGCACAGCTATAGAAGTGCAGAGAATGCTATTCAAAAAAAATGTTGTTTTTTTTAGTATAGCACTGTACAATATATAGAAATTGTTTATTTTACACACCTCCACATGTGTATTTCACACTGCAATTTATTTTCTGTGGCCCTAAATGGCGTTTTTTGGAAGAGCACAACAACCCCAACAGTATATAACCGCTGAATCGCACAGCTGCAGAGGCCAGAGAATGCTATTCAAAAATAATGTTGTTTTTTCACACACCTCCAGATGTGTATTTCACACTGCAAAATATTTTCTGTGGCCCTAAATGGCGTTTTTTGGAAGAGCACAACACAACCACAGTATTTAACCACTGAATCGCACAGCTATAGAAGTGCAGAGAATGCTATTCAAAAAAAATGTTGTTTTTTTTAGTATAGCACTGTACAATATATAGAAATTGTTTATTTTACACACCTCCACATGTGTATTTCACACTGCAATTTATTTTCTGTGGCCCTAAATGGCGTTTTTTGGAAGAGCACAACAACCCCAACAGTATATAACCGCTGAATCGCACAGCTGCAGAGGCCAGAGAATGCTATTCAAAAATAATGTTGTTTTTTCACACACCTCCAGATGTGTATTTCACACTGCAAAATATTTTCTGTGGCCCTAAATGGCGTTTTTTGGAAGAGCACAACACAACCACAGTATTTAACCACTGAATCGCACAGCTATAGAAGTGCAGAGAATGCTATTCAAAAAAAAATGTTTTTTTTTTTAGTATAGCACTGTACAATATATAGAAATTGTTTATTTTACACACCTCCACATGTGTATTTCACACTGCAATTTATTTTCTGTGGCCCTAAATGGCGTTTTTTGGAAGAGCACAACAACCCCAACAGTATATAACCGCTGAATCGCACAGCTGCAGAGGCCAGAGAATGCTATTCAAAAATAATGTTGTTTTTTCACACACCTCCAGATGTGTATTTCACACTGCAAAATATTTTCTGTGGCCCTAAATGGCGTTTTTTGGAAGAGCACAACACAACCACAGTATTTAACCACTGAATCGCACAGCTATAGAAGTGCAGAGAATGCTATTAAAAAAAAAATGTTTTTTTTTTTTAGTATAGCACTGTACAATATATAGAAATTGTTTATTTTACACACCTCCACATGTGTATTTCACACTGCAATTTATTTTCTGTGGCCCTAAATGGCGTTTTTTGGAAGAGCACAACAACCCCAACAGTATATAACCGCTGAATCGCACAGCTGCAGAGGCCAGAGAATGCTATTCAAAAATAATGTTGTTTTTTCACACACCTCCAGATGTGTATTTCACACTGCAAAATATTTTCTGTGGCCCTAAATGGCGTTTTTTGCAAGAGCACAACAACCCCAACAGTATATAACCGCTGAATCGCACAGCTGCAGAGGCCAGAGAATGCTTTTTAAAAATAATGTTGTTTTTTCACACACCTCCAGATGTGTATTTCACACTGCAAAATATTTTCTGTGGCCCTAAATGGCGTTTTTTGGAAGAGCACAACAACCCCAACAGTATATAACCGCTGAATCGCACAGCTGCAGAGGCCAGAGAATGCTATTCAAAAATAATGTTGTTTTTTCACACACCTCCAGATGTGTATTTCACACTGCAAAATATTTTCTGTGGCCCTAAATGGCGTTTTTTGCAAGAGCACAACAACCCCAACAGTATATAACCGCTGAATCGCACAGCTGCAGAGGCCAGAGAATGCTTTTTAAAAATAATGTTGTTTTTTCACACACCTCCAGATGTGTATTTCACACTGCAAAATATTTTCTGTGGCCCTAAATGGCGTTTTTTGGAAGAGCACAACACAACCACAGTATTTAACCACTGAATCGCACAGCTATAGAAGTGCAGAGAATGCTATTCAAAAAAAATGTTTTTTTTTTTAGTATAGCACTGTACAATATATAGAAATTGTTTATTTTACACACCTCCACATGTGTATTTCACACTGCAATTTATTTTCTGTGGCCCTAAATGGCGTTTTTTGGAAGAGCACAACAACCCCAACAGTATATAACCGCTGAATCGCACAGCTGCAGAGGCCAGAGAATGCTATTCAAAAATAATGTTGTTTTTTCACACACCTCCAGATGTGTATTTCACACTGCAAAATATTTTCTGTGGCCCTAAATGGCGTTTTTCTGGAAGAGCACAACAACCCCAACAGTATATAACCGCTGAATCGCACAGCTGCAGAGGCCAGAGAATGCTATTCAAAAATAATGTTGTTTTTTCACACACCTCCAGATGTGTATTTCACACTGCAAAATATTTTCTGTGGCCCTAAATGGCGTTTTTTGCAAGAGCACAACAACCCCAACAGTATATAACCGCTGAATCGCACAGCTGCAGAGGCCAGAGAATGCTTTTTAAAAATAATGTTGTTTTTTCACACACCTCCAGATGTGTATTTCACACTGCAAAATATTTTCTGTGGCCCTAAATGGCGTTTTTTGGAAGAGCACAACACACCCACAGTATATAACCGCTGAATCGCACAGCTGCAGAGAATGCTATTCAAAAAAAAGTTTTTTGTTTTTTTTTAGTATAGCATAGTACAAGAAAAATATATAGAAATTGGTTATTTCACACAACTAGAGATATACACTGCAAAATATTTTTTTTGCCCAAAAATAGGTCTTTTTTGCGCACAACAAAGTGCCTTTTTTTTTTTGCAACAGCACAATAAAGTGCCTTTTTTTTGGGGGGGGCCCAAAAATGGGTCTTTTTAGCAAAAGCACAATAAAGTGCCTTTTTTTTTTTCTGCCCGAAATGGGTCTTTTAGCAAGAGCACAATACAGCCACAGTATGGAATAGGTGTATCACTCAACGTAATGCAGTGCTGGTGCACTGAGCTTGCAACACAAACAGATAAACCTATGCAGATCGCTGAGCTATGATATCTCTCAATCTGGACTCCTATCTAAATCTCTCTCCCTGAAAGCACAAACAGGATCCTGCCCCTACACTACACTACACTGTCTCTCTATCTTTTCTATCAGTAGATTGCAGAATCAGGACTAACTCCTATCATATAATTCTCTCCCTCACAGCAACAGCAGCCAGGATCCTTTCCCTACACTGTCTAAAAGCAGAGTGACGATCTGTGCTGTGTGCCTCTTGCTTATATAGAAGCTGGTCACATGCTGGGTCACATGTTGCACTGACCAATCACAGCCATGCCATTAGTAGGCATGGCTATGATGGCTTCTAAGGGCACACCAGCTAATCAAATGGTGATTGGCTGGCCCCTGAAGCATTTCTAACTGCGCCATTAAATTCCCGAATCCGGACCCGAACCCGGACTTTAGCGCAAAATCCGGGTCCGGGTCCGGGGTCGGGAAAACGCCAAAATTCGGTACGGACCCGAACTTTACAGTTCGGGTCCGCTCAACACTAGTCAGGAGCATTTAAAGACAGAAACCCCCCCCCCATCAAAGTTGCGTTCAGGAGAGGAGCTTTTGAGCATGGAAAACACGCCTAAACACACCTAAACATGTATAACGTTAATGGTGGACATGTTTAGCACTTGAGTGTTCTTTAATTTCAGTGGCCAGAATAAATTAATTTTCTGGCCAATAACATGAATGAATGCCAAAACGCCCAAGTGCATTTACAAAAATGTGTATTTAGGCACATTTATGACGCTGATCTTCTCCTGTCAGGAAAAAAGCCGTTCAGAAGAGCCCAGTGTGGCCATAAGGCCTAATAACAAAATCACCACACAAACTACAAAAAAAGCTTGTGGATATTTTACTTGGAAAATTTGCTCTGCTCTTGCTACCATGGCTCTGGATCTATGTCCAAGTTAGGGATTGTGTTGACTTGCTTTGGGCTTGTGTTGATGGCATCAGTTTGAGGTGCTTCTAAAATCATTCAGATTTTATTGACACGTGCATTTTACCTGTTTCCAGCAGATTTTGAATTTCCATAGACCTGTATGGCAATTCAGAATCCCATTGATTAATAAAAGCCCATAAGAACATGCCTTAAGCCAGTAGATATTGATATGTATATCTCTGGTATTACTACTAATCAAGGCTTTTTTTTCAGCGGGAACGCGGGGAACGCAGTTCCAGCACCTCTAGCACTGAATGTATGTGATGTCAAGGGGTGCTGGGTTGTGCTACAGTGTCTATTACTGCTGGGTAGGGATGAGCTTCGTGTTCGACTCGAACATGAGTTCGACTCGAACATCGGCTGTTCGCTCGTTTGCAGAATTTCAAATATTATGGGCCGTTCGCGCCAAATTCGGGTGGCGCGTCACAGCCCATAATTCACTGCGTCATCGCAGTGCATTGCTGGCTGCTGATTGGCCAAGCATGCACTATGACCCGCATGCTTTGGCCAATCACAGCGCCGTCAGCACAGAGAGCCATAATTGGTCAAAGGAAGGGTGCCTTTGGCCAATCATGGCTCAGGGGAGTAGGTACACACCCCACACTATATAAGGCCGCCTGCCTGTCGGGCCTTGTGTAGTGTGTTGCGGTGTTGTGAGAGTCTGAGAGAGATAGAGAGAGAGTCAGAGTGTCATTTCATTTCAGTTAGATAGAGCAGGCAGGCAATTCAGGTAGCTGCAGTCAGTGTATTTAGTATATATATATGCATCCCAGGAGTTGTATATATATATATATATATATATATATATATATATATATACTGAATTCAGTTTAGCTAGATCTCACTTCAGAGTGTTCTTGTTATTCTCGCTGCAGTATATTAAGTCAGTGTACTGTATACTGGGCTCAGTGTGCAGGTAAAGCTGACTGTAGACTATCGCTGATTTCTTCCTAATAATATAGGCAGGCAGTTGATTGAGCTAAGCTGCAGTATATTAAGTCAGTGTACTGTATACTGGGCAGGCACAGTGTGCAGGTAAAGCTGACCGCAGACCATCCCTGTTCTCTTCCTAATAATACAGACAGGCAGTTGATTGAGCTAAGCTGCAGTATATTAAGTTAGTGTACTGTATACTGGGCTCAGTGTGCAGGTAAAGCTGACTGCAGACCATCCCTGTTCTCTTCCTAATAATAGAGACAGGCAGTTGATTGAGCTAAGCTGCAGTATATTAAGTCAGTGTACTGTATACTGGGCTCAGTGTGCAGGTAAAGCTGACTGCAGACCATCCCTGTTCACTTCCTAATAATACAGACAGGCAGTTGATTGAGCTAAGCTGCAGTATATTAAGTCGGTGTACTGTATACTGGGCACAGTGTGCAGGTAAAGCTGACTTCAGACTATTTCTGTTCTATTCCTAATAATACAGGCAGTTGATTGAGCTAACCTGCAGTATATTAAGTCAGTGTACTGTATACTGGGCACAGTGTGCAGGTAAAGCTGACTGCAGACAATTCCTTGTGTACCTATTCCAATACATCAAATACAGTATGTCTGGAAGGCCAACAAGGAGAGGCAGACACACACAGGCCAATAAAAGAGGCCAAGCAGGCTCTGTGACTAGAGGCAACAGTGCTGGTCATGGACATGGTGCATCCTCATCAGCACGTGGCCGTGGGGCACGCTTGTCCTTTTTTTCGGCAGCTGGCCGTGTTGAGCCGCAACATGCCAAAGAGTTGGTAGACTGGATGACCAAACCCTCCTCATCCTCTCTCACCCGGGCTCAGAGTACTTTGTCTGCCAAAGCAGCTGCCAAAGTGGCCTCTTCCATCGGCTTAATGGCATCCGTCACTCCTTCCCTAGCCCCACCATGTCCTGAGGAGTCCCCCGAACTGTTTGACCACAGTGTTGGGTACATGTTGCAGGAGGATGCACAGTGTTTTGAAGGCTCCGATGATGGTACCCAGCTTGAGGAAGGCAGTAATGTGAGCCCAGAGAGAGGGGGTGCCCAAGAAGGACAGCAAACTGGCAGTCATGTTCCCCCAGCTGCAGCATACTGCCAGGTTTGCTCCAGTGACGAGGAGGGAGGGGATGATAAGGTCACTGACTCTACGTGGGTGCCTGATAGGAGATAGGAGAAGGAATGAGGAGGAGGCACATCTCCAATGAGGCAGGATGCCCTCCAGGGGCCAGCTAAAGGGCATCCAACCGACCGCATTACACCTCAGAGCTCCACATGTGCAGGGCGCTGCTGTCTCTGCGCGTTATTCCAAAAGTTCTTTGGTGTGGGCCTTTTTTGAGACGTGTGCAGCAGATCGCACTGTTGCTATTTGCAACATATGTCTGAAGCGTATCTCGTGTGGCCAAAACATCAGCCGCTTGGGCACCACATGCTTGACCATACATATGTCGACCTGCCATGCAGTTCGTTGGCAAGCGTACATAAAAGACCCACACCAAAGAACAAAGCGGACCTCTCCTTGCTCCTCATCAGCTGGGATCTCCAACCCCACTATACCTTCAGTCCTCTCAGAAACCTGCACTGAGAGGAATGAAGGTGTAGAATTAGGTGTGTCACTGCCAAGTACATGCGGGCAATCTGCTATCGGTACACCAACGTCCGATTGTACCAGGCAAATTTCCCTGCCCCAGCTGCTTCACCGTCGAAAGAAATTCGCTCCCAGCCATCCACATGCCCAGCGGTTGAATGCTAGCTTGGCTATATTGCTAGCACTTCAACTGCTGCCTTTTCAGTTGGTCAGACTCTGCCCCCTTCCGTGAGTTTGTGGAATGTGTGGTACCTCAGTGGCAGGTTCCCAAGCACCACTTTTTTTTCATGGAAGGCGCTTCCGGCTCTCTACCGGCATGTGGAAGGCAATGTCTTGGCCTCGCTGGACAGGGCGGTCAGCGGTAAGGTGCATATTACCACTGACTCATGGTCTAGCAGGCATGGACATGGATGTTACCTATCTTTCACGACCCACTGGGTGACTCTGATGGCAGCTGGGAAGGATGCAGGACAGGGTGCAGTAGTGTTAGAGGTTGTCCCGCCACCACGCCTCCAAAATGCTACTAGTGGTGATTCTGACACACCTCTCTCCTCCACCCCCTACTTTTCTTCTTCCTCCAGGGCCTCTTCTTGTGAGATGCCATGCAGTGCTTGAGCTGGTGTGCTTGGGAGACAGGAGCCACACTGGGGCAGAGATTCTGTCAGCTCTGCAGGGGCAGGCTCAGAGGTAGTTGGGGCCACACCAGTTTAAGCCAGGAATAGTGGTTTGTGACAATAGAACCAACCTCCTCTCTGCCCTCCGACAGGGACAGCTGACCCATGTGCCCTGTTTGGCTCACGTCCTTAACTTGGTGGTGCAGCGGTTCTTGGGCAGGTACCCGGGCTTACAGGATGTCCTGAGGCAGGCTAGGAAAGTCTGTGTGCATTTCCGAAGGTCATATAATGCCAGTGCTGGCTGACCTCCAAAAGGAATACAACCTGCCCAAGAACCGCCTAATCTGTGACATGCCCACCAGGTGGAACTCAACATTGGTCATGCTTGCCACGCCAGTGGGTCATGATCAGGGATGCATGCACTGTCCTGTCACCATTTGAGGAGGCCACAAGGATGGTGAGCAGTGACAGTGCATGCATCAGTGACACTGTCCCTCTTGTCCACCTGTTGGAGCACAAGCTGCGTGGAATAATGGATAGGGCACTTGAGGCAAAAAAGAGGAGGACTTCCTTACCTCTCAAGGCCCCCTTTATCCAGACAGTGTTCCTGCTGGCCTGCTGATCACACAGGAAGAGGACGAGGAGGAGGAGGAGAATTTTGTCAGCATGGAGATGGAGCCTAGCACTCAGCATCAGCAGCAGTCTTCATGGGATCATTTACAGTCCCAAGACACCAATGGACTTGTACATGGCTGGGAGGTTGTGGCTGCGGATCATGAGGTCCTTAGTGACCCAGAGGACTCCGGGCCGAATGTCTCAGCAAACCTATGCTGCATGGCCTCCCTGACCCTGCAAAGCCTGCGAAAGGATCCTCGTATCCGTGGTATCAAGGAGAGGGATCATTACTGGCTGGCAACCCTCCTTGATCCACATTACAAGGGTAAGGTTGCGGACCTTATCCAGCGGTCGCAGAGGGAGCAGAGGATGAAATATCTTTGGGAGGCCTTGCAGAAAGGTTTGTGCAACACGCAGGGCCTGCCCTATAATGGGACCAGGTAGTACCATGGGTACCAGGTGGCACTTTTAGGGGGGCAGCATACTGATTCCCGCCAGCCACCCGCTCCGCTGCCTGTGAGGAGCACGGTGCCTGGCTGCCTGTGAGGACACTTGCAGCGGGGGGAAGAGTCAGCGAGTGAGCGGGGCAGGCGCCGCTGCCTGAGAGGAGCCCGGCGCCGCTGCTGTTAGTGGTGACAGGAGCGGGCAGGCAGAAGACTCGAAGCAGGGGGGGGGAGTCAGCGAGTGAGCGGCAGGGGAGCAGAGAGATGATGTCATCTCTCACCGCCCACCCTGCATCACAGCAGTTCTGTCCCCACTGTGCAGCCACAGGCAGCAGAGAGATTACAACATCTCTCTGCTGCCTGCCTTTATTCTGGGACACAGCAAGTGACAACCCACAATGTGTGCCAGGTGACGTCATGACGATCCGCAACGTGTGGCAAGTGACAATCCGCAAAGTGTAGCAGGTGACAATCCGCAACGTGTGGCAGGTGACAATCCACAACGTGTGGCAGGTGGCAATCCGCAACGTGTGGCAGGTGACAATCCACAACGTGTGGCAGGTGGCAATCCGCAACGTGTGGCAGGTGGCAATCCGCAACGTGTGGCAGGTGACAATCCGCAACGTGTGGCAGGTGACAATCCACAACGTGTGGCAGGTGACAATCCGCAACGTGTGGCAAGTGACAATCCGCAATGTGTAGCAGGTGACATTGTGGCAAGTGGTAATACGCAGCGTGTGGCAGGTGACAATCCGCAACATGTGGCAGGTGGCAAGTGACAATCCGCAACGTGTGGCAGGTGACAATCCGCAACGTGTGGCAGGTGGCAAGTGACAATCTGCAACGTGTGGCAGGTGGCAATCCGCAGCGTGTGGCAGGTGGCAAGTGACAATCCGCAACGTTTGGCAGGTGACAATCCGCAACGTGTGGCAGGTGGCAAGTGACAATCCGCAACTTGTGGCAGGTGACAATCCGCAACGTGTGGCAGGTGGCAAGTGACAATCTGTAACGTGTGGCAGGTGACATAGTGGCAATGGACAATCCGCAATGTGTAGCAGGTGACGTTGTGGCAAGTGGCAATCCGTAACGTGTGGCAGGTGGCAATCCGCAACGTGTGGCAGGTGACAATCCGCAATGTGTGGCAGGTGACGTTGTGACAAGTGGTAATACGCAGCGTGTGGCAGTTGACAATCCGCAACGTGTGGCAGATGACATCATGACGATCCGCAACATGTGGCAAGTGACAATCCGCAAAGTGTAGCAGGTGACAATTCGCAACGTGTGGCAGGTGGCAATCCGCAACGTGTGGCAGGTGGCAATCCGCAACGTGTGGCAGGTGGCAATCCGCAACGTGTGGCAGGTGGCAATCCGCAACGTGTGGCAGGTGACAATCCACAACGTGTGGCAGGTGACAATCCACAACGTGTGGCAGGTGGCAATCCGCAACGTGTGGCAGGTGGCAATCCGCAACGTGTGGCAGGTGACAATCCGCAACGTGTGGCAGGTGACAATCCGCAACGTGTGGCAGGTGACAATCCGCAACGTGTGGCAAGTGACAATCCACAATGTGTGGCAGGTGACGTAGTGGCAAGTGACAATCCGCAATGTGTAGCAGGTGACGTTGTGGCAAGTGGTAATACGCAGCGTGTGGCAGGTGACAATCCGCAACGTGTGGCAGGTGGCAAGTGACAATCTGCAACGTGTGGCAGGTGACAATCTGCAACGTGTGGCAGGTGGCAAGTGACAATCTGCAACGTGTGGCAGGTGGCAATCCGCAACGTGTGGCAGGTGGCAAGTGACAATCCGCAACGTTTGGCACCGCCCACCCTGCATCACAGCAGTTCTGTCCCCACTGTGCAGCCGCAGGCAGCAGAGAGATTACAACATCTCTCTGCTGCCTGCCTTTATTCTGGGACACAGCAAGTGACAACCCACAATGTGTGCCAGGTGACGTCATGACGATCCGCAACGTGTGGCAAGTGACAATCCGCAAAGTGTAGCAGGTGACAATCCACAACGTGTGGCAGGTGGCAATCTGCAACGTGTGGCAGGTGGCAATCCGCAACGTGTGGCAGGTGACAATCCGCAACGTGTGGCAGGTCACAATCCGCAACGTGTGGCAGGTGACAATCCGCAACGTGTGGCAAGTGACAATCCGCAATGTGTGGCAGGTGACGTAGTGGCAAGTGACAATCCGCAATGTGTAGCAGGTGATGTTGTGGCAAGTGGTAATACGCAGCGTGTGGCAGGTGACAATCCGCAACGTGTGGCAGGTGGCAAGTGACAATCCGCAACGTGTGGCAGGTGACAATCCGCAATGTGTGGCAGGTGGCAAGTGACAATCCGCAACATGTGGCAGGTGAAAATCCGCAACGTGTGGCATGTGGCAAGTGACAATCCGTAACGTGTGGCAGGTGACATAGTGGCAAGTGACAATCCGCAATGTGTAGCAGGTGACGTTGTGGCAAGTGGCAATCTGCAACGTGTGGCAGGTGACAATCCGCAACGTGTGGCAGGTGACAATCCGCAACGTGTGGAAGGTGGCAAGTGACAATCCGCAATGTGTGGCAGGTGACGTTGTGACAAGTGGTAATACGCAGCGTGTGGCAGGTGACAATCCGCAACGTGTGGCAGATGACGTCATGACGATCCGCAACATGTGGCAAGTGACAATCCGCAAAGTGTAGCAGGTGACAATCCGCAACGTATGGCAGGTGGCAATCCGCAACGTGTGGCAGGTGGCAATCCGCAACGTGTGGCAGGTGGCAATCCGCAGCGTGTGGCAGGTGACATTCCGCAACGTGTGGCAGGTGACAATCCGCAACGTGTGGCAGATGACAATCCGCAATGTGTGGCAGGTGGCAAGTGACAATCCGCAACGTGTGGCAGGTGGCAATCCACAACGTGTGGCAGGTGGCAAGTGACAATACGGAACGTTTGGCAGGTGACAATCCGCAACGTGTGGCAGGTGGCAAGTGACAATCCGCAACGTGTGGCAGGTGACAATCCGCAACGTGTGGCAGGTGGCAAGTGACAATCCGCAACGTGTGGCAGGTAACGTAGTGGCAAGTGACAATCCGCAATGTGTAGCAGGTGACGTTGTGGCAAGTGGCAATACGCAACGTGTGGCAGGTGACAATCCGCAACGTGTGGCAGGTGACAATCCGCAACGTGTGGCAGGTGGTAAGTGACAATCCGCAATGTGTGGCAGGTGACGTAGTGGCAAGTGACAATCCGCAATGTGTAGCAGGTGACGTTTTGGCAAGTGGTAGTACGCAGTGTGTGGCAGGTGACAATCCGCAACGTGTGGCAGGTGGCAAGTGACAATCCGCAACGTGTGGCAAGTGACAATCCGCAACATGTGGCAGGTGGCAAGTGACAATCCGCAACGTGTGGCAGGTGGCAATCCGCAACGTGTGGCAGGTGGCAAGTGACAATCCGCAACGTTTGGCAGGTGACAATCCGCAACGTGTGGCAGGTGGCAAGTGACAATCTGCAATGTGTGGCAGGTGACAATCCGCAACGTGTGGCAGGTGGCAAGTGACAATCCGCGACGTGTGGCAGGTGACGTAGTGGCAAGTGACAATTCGCAATGTGTAGCAGGTGAAAGGAAAAACGTACCGCTCAAAAGCTTAAGAATTCACCAAATAGCTGCTTCCGCCCGGTCACTCACACAGGTGCTGGCTCTGCACTGATGCATGGGAGAAAAAGAAACCCTGGACTGCCGCACTCTGTATAGACAGTTATTTATTCCAAAATTTCAAGTAAAAAATCCAAATTCAAAATAAATCCATAAATCCAAAACAACAAATGCAGATAGTGTGCACAGCTATGAGTAAGCGTCAATTCGTGACGTGAAACGCGTTAGCCACCCTTCCCTGCATGCACACTATCTGCATTTGTTGTTTTGGATTCATGGATTTATTTTGAATTTGGATTTTTTACTTGAAATTTTGGAATAAATAACTGTCTATACAGAGTGCGGCAGTCCAGGGTTTCTTTTTCTCCCAATGTGTAGCAGGTGACGTTGTGGCAAGTGGCAATAAGCAGCGTGTGGCAGGTGACGTGGCAAGTGAAAATCCGCAACGTGTGGCATGTGATGTGGCAAATGACAACACGCAACATGTGGCAGGTGACGTAAGTGACCATCCGCAACGTGTGGCAACTGACAATCCGCATCTGGTGGTGGAGTCCGAAGCAAAACTGTAAGTACAAACACACATCACAAGTTGTATGAGACATGAGAGCCTGAGAGGGACTTGCCTTGCCCAGCCCTGATTAACCACTTATGCCGTGTACACACAATCGATTTTTTAGACGGTGAAAACACTGTCGAGAAAATCGACGTGAAAAACGAGGAACAGCTTGTTCCCCTACACACGGGCGTTTTAAATGAAAAAAACGACCGTGTGTAGGCTCCCCGGCAGTGTTTCCCTATGGGAAAACTGCCGTGGAAAAAAATGACGGGAATCACGACGAGAAAAATTTGAGAATGTTCTAATTTTTCTCGTCGTGATTAATGCCGTTTTTCCCATCGGGAAAAATGACAAAAAGCCCACACACGGTCGTTTTTCCCGTCCAAAAGAAAAAATTTAATTTTTCCCGACGGGAAAAATGATCGTGTGTACGCGGCAATTAGGACCGGAAGGATTTGCCCACTTAATGACCGGGCCATTTTTTGCGATACGGCACTGTGTCGCTTAAACTGACAATTGCGCGGTCATGCGACACTGTACCCAAATAAAACTGACGTCCTTTTTTTCCCACAAATAGAGCTTTCTTTTGGTGATATTTGATCACCTCTGCGGTTTTTATTTTTTGTGCTATAAACAACAAAAAAAAGACAATTTAAAAAAATATATATATATTTTTTACTGTTTGCTATAATAAATATCCCAAAAATGTATAAAAAAAAAGGAATCTCTTCATCAGTTTAGGCCAATATGTATTCTTCTACATATTTTTGGTACCAAAAAAAACACAATTAGATTACATTGATTAGTTTGCGCAAAAGACATTGTGGCCGCCGGCAATGCACAGGTCCCTTTATACTCCTGGATACATGTATAGAGCCCTGACAGGTCCTTTTATACACCTATATGCATGTATAGAGCCATGACAGGTACTCTTTATACTTCTATATGCATGTATAGAGCCATGACAGGTTCTCTTTATACTCCTATATACATGTATAGAGCCATGGCAGGTCCTCTTTATACATGTATAGAGCCATGACAGGTCCTCTTTATACTCCTTTATACATGTATAGAGCCATGAGCGGTCCTCTTTAGTTATCATGATATAAAATAATGAATGTGGGGGCCTTTTGGTGGGCGTAATTTTTTTTTTGGGGGGGGCAGCATTTTTATTCTTGGTCCCAGGCAGCACAATGTCTTGGGCCGGCCCTGGCAACACGTTTTCAGATCCTGGGAGGTTACAAATTCCTGGTCCTGGATAACGTGTCGCTGAGGCTTCGGTCAGTCACAGAAGGAGCGGTGGAGAAGGTGGCCGTCTGACAAATGCGTTCAGACAATTTTTTAGTCCGCAGCCCCAAGGTATGATCAGTTCCAGCAACCATTGCCAGCATCTGATTTACATGGTGCAGGAATACCTAGGGGCAAGATCAGACTTGGACACCTTTCCCACCAAAAATTCTCTGGGTTACTGGGTCTTGAGGATTGATCACTGGCCAGAGCTTGCACAGTATGCAATTGAGCTTCTGGCCTGTCCTGCATCCAGCGTTCTTTCGGAACGCACATTCAGTGCTGCTGGAGGCTTTGTAACCGATCACAGGGTGCGCCTGTCCACCGACTCGGGCGATCGGCTTACCTTCATAAAAAGGAATCAGTCTTGGATCACCAGCTACCAAGCACCTGATGCTGATGTAACCGAATATTTTTTTTTTAAATGTGAGATCCCCTCAAGACTGCCTATTCTGATGCTGAGTGACTATCCTGTTATGCTGAGTGACTATCCTCTTCCTCCTCAATGTTCATGTTGATAGCTTGTAAGAACATTTTTGGTTCTGGGCACCGCCACCAGTGCCTAAGGCCCAATTTTTCTGCCCCTGTTTAACAGGGGCGTGTAATTACAATTTTTGCTGTAATACTTTGAAGCAGGGCTCATTCCTGCTCTCCAACTAGAGTATCTGTGAGGGTTTGCAGTGTTGTGGCCCCAGCACCAGTGCCTAAGGCCCAATTTTTCTGCCCCTGTTCAACAGGGGCATGTAATTACAATTCATGATCTAATATTTCACAGCAGGGCCCATTCCTGCGCCCACCAAGAGTAACTGTGAGGGCTTACAGTATTGTAGCAACACCACCACCACCACCACCAAAGGCCCAATTTTTCTGCCCCTGTTCAACAGGTGCATGTAATTACAATTCTTGATATAATATTTCACAGCAGGGCCCGTTCCAGCGCCCACCAAGAGTAACTGTGAGGACTTACAGTGTTGTGGCATCAGCACCACCACCACCACCACCACCAAAGGCCCAATTTTTCTGCCACTGTTCAACAATGGCATGTAATTACAATTCTTGATATAATAGTTCACAGCAGGGCGTTCCAGCACCCACCAAGAGTAACTAACTGTGAGGGCTTACAGTGTTGTGGCAACACCAACACCTAAGGCCCAAATTTCTGCAGAGTACATAGGGCAGGCCCCTACTTTCAAACATCCGAGTTTCAAACGACTCCTACTTACAAACGGAGGGAGACAACAGGGAGACAACAGGAAGTGAGAGAAAATCTACCCATAGGAAGGGAAGGGAAATTCACTCCTGTTAAGCCCTGTACACACGTCGGTTTTCTCAACGGGATTCCTGGCAAGTTTGTCTTGCCAAGCCTTGTTTACTGACAGCCATTCAAAAGAACTGTCGTTCTTTTGAATGGCAAGAACGCGGTGACGTCATAGACTATGACGAGCAGGCGCTCGTCACATTCGATGCCGTCGCCGCCATCTTGCTACACCCCACACTAACCTTGTATGCTACCGTGCATGCGTCGTAGTCTTTTCGAGCATGCGCGGGTTTACCATGGAACAGGTAAGCATACAGACGACCGTTTTTCTCGGCAGGAAAACTCTGCAGAGAATCTTGACGAAAAAAATAGAGAGAGCAGGTTCTCTATTTTTCTCGTTGAGATTCCAGGCAGTTTTCCCGACGAGAAACCATACACACGACCGGTTTTCTCTGCAAAAAGCTCTCCCAGCTGTTTTCTTGCCAAGAAAAACGGTTGTGTGTACAAGGCTTAAGAGTTAATATGGGAAAAAGGTGTCTCCTCTCCACTGATGCTTTATCACAAATCCTTGTTTCCCTAAAAAAAACTAAAAAAAACTAATTTACAAAATCCAATTGTCATTGGGACAGAAAGTGAGGTGAAATCTTCTGAACAGGTGCACAGACAGTAAAACAAATGTTACAGTGGTGATAACCCTTCCCTATGTTTTCCAAAAAGCTTATGTAGCACACGGACCTTTTTCCTGCCTTTGGCTCCCTTGCAGGTCAAGGCACACCGCGCTATATGCCCGTACCCTCCTGTTTGAAGAGGTTGAGCGGTGTTAACAATTTTGGGTCCTGCAGCATGTTATCCCATTAGACTGGTTCTCGTCTCCTAGATTGTAGGGACAAGTCTCTATTTCTCCGTAGAAAGGCCAATGTCCACACCACTTTAACTCCAACGCTGAGTTTATTTTATAAGCAAAGTTCAAGTTCAGCAGACAGGAAAGGTGGACGAGAGAAAGGACAGTAAGGTTTGGGAGATAGGTCCAGGCACAAACTGGTACAATAGTCACCACTCGATTCCGAGTGGGTTTAGCTCACCCGGATAGTCCCCTATAAGAGCGGATCCTAGCAGCCGGAGTGATGCTCGAATGTTCACTTTAGGTTTCCTAGAGATACGAACGGTAGATCCTCTGCCACAGAATCTTTCAGTCCCAAACTTCTCAGCATTTACAACACAAGTATAGGTGCCAGCGATAGCACGTTGTAAGGCCTGTGATGGATCTTTGAATCCCTCCAGAAGGTAACCAGGCCTCTCTTTCACCGTGAACTCTCACCGGTCCATCAGAAAGGTCCTCCTCGGTCTCCTCTTCTTAGAGCGGGTCCACCCTTTTTCTGGAGATAGGCCCCAGCTAAAGGTGCTGGGCCTACTAGTGCAGATGCAGCCCCAGGCTAAAGGTGCCTGAGACTGGTACACGCGCGCACCCCTGGCCTGGAGGGCCGGGTGGCGCGAACCGCACACACTCCAGACTCCCGACTCGACCCCCGAAAAGATGGTGTCTGCCCCTTATGTATCCTCTCCCAGCATGCACAGCAGGCTAACCACACCCACCGCACCACTCCCGAGAGAGGACACCCTAAGGCATAGCAATGTCACCCATGGTTCAACCCTGACCTGAAATGGCAGTGCCACCTATAGGCCACAGAATCTGCACATCAGGTTACATCACATAGGCAGAAGCGAGTACTAACAAATCAAAGTGGGCTGAGCCTGGCTACTAGCTCAGACCAACTGTAGGTTAGTCTAAAATTTAAGTACATAGCACCCTTGAAAAGTAAAGGGGCGTTACACTTAAAAATAGATTTTTTTGGCTGGAGCTACACTTTAAAAATGTACCAGTTCAAAATTACAAACAGATTCTACTTAAGAACAAACCTACAGTCCCTGTCTTGTTTGCACCGCCTGTATACTGCTGTTCAGAGTATATAGGGCCTGGGGGCCCCAAACATTTCCTTTTTTTAATTTGGGTGTGGGGTTCCCCTTAATATCCATACAAGACCCAAAAGGGCTAATAATGAGCTGGGGGGGGGTACCCATGGCATTTTTCTCAGTGATTTTCATCCATATTGCCGGGACCAGACATTACATTAAAGCCACAAGCAGCTTTCAATTACTTTTATTCCTTTAGAAATGTCATTTTGTGCAGGGACTGTTCTAAACACGGGAAACATGCGCCACTTTACAGGTATACTATAGACACCCCCCAGGCACGATATTTAAAGGAATATTTCACTTCACTTTAACCACTTAACCACTTAAGGACTGGACCAATACGGACCATAATGACCAGAGGTGTTTTCACAATTTGGCACTGCATCATTTTAACTGACAATTGCGCGGTCGTGCGACGTGGCTCCCAAACAAAATTGACGTTATTTTTTTCCCACTAATAGAGCTTTCTTTTGGTGGTATTTGATCACTTCTGCGTTTTTTTTTTTTTTTGCTCTATAAACAAAAGTAGAGCGACAATTTTGAAAAAAATGCAATATTTTTTCACATTTTGCTATAATAAATATCCCCAAAAAATATATAAAAAAACATATTTTTTCCTCAGTTTAGGCCGATACGTATTCTTCTACATATTTTTGGTAAAAAAAATCGCAATCGCGTTTATTGATTGGTTTGCGCATAAGTTATAGCATTTACAAAATAGGGGGTAGTTTTATGGCATTTTTATGATTTTTTTTTTTTTTACTAGTAATGGCGGCGATCAGCAATTTTTTTTTGTGACTGCGAAATTATGGCAGGCACATCGGACACTTCTGACACATTTTTTGGGACCATTGTCATTTTCACAGCGATCAGTGCAATAAAAATGCACTGTTTACTGTGAAAATTACACTGGCAGTGAAGGGGTTAACCACTAGGGGCGCTGGAGGGGTTAAGTGTGCCTAGGGGAGTGATTACTACTGTGTGGGGGCCTGGCTACGAGTGACACGTCACCAATCTCCGCTCTGATTACACAGAGTGGAGATCGCTGACAGTGTCAGTAGCGGAGCGGGGAGATGTTGTGTTTACACACACATCTCTCCGCTCCATGCCTCCGTGAGACGATCGCCGGGATCCTTGCGGCGATCGAGTCCGCGGGACCCGCGACCCGACTCACGGGGAAGGCAGGGGGGTCGCAAACGCGCCGCCGGCGGCGTGCGCACGACCCCGACGTAAACAGTTAAAGGGCCACGTACAGGTACGTGATTGTGCCTCCAGGTGCCCTTCTGCTGACGTATATATACAGTGGCTGGTCCTTAAGTGGTTAAGGACCGCCTCACACTGATATACGTCGGCAGAATGGCACGGCTGGGCAAATCAACGTACAGGTACGTTGCCCTTTAAGAGCCCAGCCGTGGGTCGTGTGTGGGCCGCCGGTGGCGCATTTGCTCCGTGACCGCGCCCCCATGACCCGTGGACCCGATCGCCACCGGTGTCCCGCGATCGGGTCACAGAGCTGAAGAACAGGGAGAGGTGAGTGTAAACAAACCTTTCCCCGTTCTTCTCCGTGGCATGTCAGTGATCGTCTGTTCCCTGTCATCGGAACAGACGATCAGTGATGTGTAACGTGTAGCCACGCCCCCCTACAGTAAGAATCACTTCTTAGGGTACACTTAACCCCTACAGCGCCACCTATTGGTTAACCCCTTTACTGCCAGTGTCATTTTCACAGTAACCAATGCATTTTAATAGCACTGATCGCTGTGAAAATGACAATGGTCCCAAAAATGTGTCAAAAGTGTCCGATGTGTCCGCCATAATGGTGCAGTCACGAAAAAAATCGCTGATCGCCGCCATAACTAGTAAAAAAAAAAATATATAATAAAAATGCCATAAAACTACTCCCTATTTAGTAAACACTATAACTTTTGCGCAAACCAATCAATAAACGCTGATTGCAATTTTTTTACCAAAAATATGTAGAAGAACACGTATCGGCCTAAACTGAGGGAAAAAAATGTTTTTTTATATATTTTTGGGGGATATTTATTATAGCAAAAAGTAAAAAATATAGATTTTTTTTCAAAATTGTTGCTCTATTTTTGTTTATAGCGCAAAAAATAAAAACCGCAGAGGTGATCAATTACCACCAAATGAAAGCTCTATTTGTGGGAAAAAAACTACGCCAATTTTGTTTGGGAGCCATGTCGCACGACCGCGCAATTGTCAGTTAAAGCGACGCAGTGCCGAATCGCAAAAAGGGGCCTGGTCCTTTAGCTGCATATTGGTTCGGGGCTTAAGTGGTTAAGCATCATTAAAATCACTTCTCCTAAAAAAACTGACGTTTTTAAAACTTTTTTGCATTGATACATGTACCCTGGGGCAGGACCCGGGTCCCCAAACCCTTTTTAGGACAATAACTTATAGCATATTAGCCTTTAAAATTCGCACTTTTGATTTCTCCCGTTCGAGTCCCATAGACTTTAGCGGGGTTCGAAAGTTTGCGTGAACTATCGGTCCGTTTGCATTTTCTGGATGCATACCGAAACAGGAGGTATTCGGCTCATCCCTACTGGGAGGGTCTATTGTTGCTGAGGAGGTATATTTTTGCTGACGGGGCATGTATTGTTGCAGGGGAGTTATATTTTTGCTGACGGGGCATCTATTGTTGCTGGGAGGTATATTTTTGCTGACGGGGCATCTATTGTTGTTGGGGTGGGTCTTATGTTGCTGGGAGAGTCAGTTGTTGCCTGGAGGGATCTACTGTTGAGGGAGAATTCTATTGTAGCTGGCTGCTGGATGGTCTATCGATACTGTCTGCGGGGAGATATCTTGTTGCTGCTGGGGGTCTGTTGTTGCTAGGGGGGGGTTTATTTTGTTGAGGGTGGTCTATTGTTGCCGGGGGTCTATTTTACTGCTTTTCTTGTTATCATTAACAAATTAAAGGGGCAGTACTGGGATGTGGGTAGGGGGTGGGACCAAGGAACTGTGCTCAAAGGTAGGTAGTGGTGAAGAAGGGGGAAATCCAAAAGGGAGATTTCCTGCACCTATTCTCTGAGAAAAAAAGCCCTGCTACTAATAATAGTCTTAATAACAATAGTAACGTTTTCAGCTAGCTTTGGGTAAGTAAAAGTTAATGTTTTTTCTATTTTTAGAATTCTTATTTCTTTAGTCATACTGCATGTGTGGATGGAAACGTGACAGCTCAATATATTTTTCTTTTAATGTGCTACAAATGTTTGCCAAATGACACATATTCAAAAAAGAAAAGATGTTAAAGAGCAGCCATTTCTCAAACTGCCAACCACACCTCCTCCAAAAGTACTTTATAATAATGCATCAAACTGTTAATATATATCCTTTCAATAGCTTTTTTAAAGATAATAGGTCCTATAGGAATGAGAATACCATCAATTCATTTTAGTACCATTAGTCATTTTTTTAATTTAGAATGAGATTGTCTTGTATTTTTAATTAAAGTACAAGTAAAAATGTCAATGCTCTAAAATACATTTGACTTTGAAATAAGTGTGTTAAAGTTTGAAGCATCTAAAGAAAAACTTTAAAGGATTAAAACAAACATTATATTTTATACATAGTACATTTACAGTATTTATGTGTGTGTCTATATATATATATATATATATATATATATAGACACACACATATATATATGTATTATACAGTGCATTTGCAGTATTTATATGTGTATATATACAGTAAAAAAATTATATATATATATATATATATATATATATATATATATATATATATAGTATATATACAGCATCTCACAAAAATTTGTACACCCCTCACATTTTTGTAAATAATTTATTGTATCTTTTCATGTGAAAACTCTGAAGAAATTACACTTTGCTACAATGTAATGTAGTTAGTGTACAGCTTGTATAACAGTGTAAATTTGCTGTCCCCTCAAAATAACTCAACACAGAGCCATTAATGTCTAAACCGCTGGCAACAAAAGTGAGTACACCCCTAAATGAAAATGTCCAAATTGGGCCCAATTAGCCATCTTCCCTCCCCGGTGTCATGTAACTCGTTAGTGTTACAAGGTCTCACCTCATGGCAAAGAGTTGTTGCACTACATAAATATGGCCTAGGCTATAAGAAGATTGCCAAGACCCTGAAAATGAGCTGCAGCATGGTGGCCAAGACCATGAAGCGGTTTATCAGGACAGGTGCCACTTAGAACAGGCCACGCCATGAGAAAGAATTTGAGTGCACGTGCTCAGCGTCATATCCAGAGGTTGTCTTTGGGAAATAGATGTATGAGTGCTGCCAGCATGGCTGCAGAGGTTGAAAGGGTGGAGGGTCAGCCTGTCAGTGCTCAGACCTCACTGCATCAAATTGGTCTGCATGGCTGTCGTCCTAGAAGGAAGCCTCTTCTAAAGATGATGCACAAGAAAGCCTGCAAACAGTTTGCTGAAGACAACCAGACTAAGGACATGGATTACTGGAACCATGTCCTGTGGTCTGATGAGTAGTGATGGACGAACATCTGATGGGACGTGCGCGAACGCGCACAAATGTTCGCGAACCGCAGGTTCGCCGCGGGTCCCATTCATTTTATTGGCAGGCGAACATGAGAAACCTCCAGGTCATATTTGCAGCCACAAAATACTTACTAGCTGTGCACACATAGTCCCACAACATGGACACTGACATACCAGAAGTATTAAGCGAATCTGCGATCGACAAGCATTCTTTTTTTATCTGCAAAATTTTGTCAATTCAGGAGCGCATGAAGGCCATGGAGGAGAGGCAAGGCCAGGCTATGAAGGGGGTGCAGGAGATGATCCTGCTATTGGAAAAGTTGCCATAATTATTATTTTTTAATAAGTTATATAAATCGTTTATACAGTTATAACGTGTATTTTGTTTTTTGTAATATTGCTCGATTTTAGTGTAATAGCTCGGCCTAAATCAGCCAGAACTGACAGCAGCCGGTAAATACATGTCAAATACATATAGGGTCCATTCACACTTCTGTAAAATGGGTCTGCATCCGTTCCACAATTTAGCGGAATGTTTACAGACCCATTGATTTTCAATTCCAGTCTGAAAGATTAGGCATTCACAGCCTGGATAAAGAAGTAAGTGTCGGCCAGTACAGGCCCCAAAAATTTGCCAACAGGCGTTCATCTGACAGCAAAGAACTTTGTATTCTGTGGCTGGAGGTACATTAGGCATTCACAGGATAAATACGTTTCGGCCATTACAGGCCCCAAAAATTAGGCATTTAACGGACATAAAAGGCCTTTTATGCCGCTGTATTTACCTAAGACAGGGACCATGAATTGTTATGGGTGGTGGCGGATATTTGTGGCCTGTCATGAGGAATTTGAATCAAACATGGTCTACTGGTCACATGTGTTGAATTCTTCCGAGATCCATGCCTCATTCATTTTTAGAAATGTGAGGTAGTCAACACTGTTGTGAGCTAGGCGAGTGCGCTTATCAGTCACGATCCACCCTGCTGCGCTGAACATCCTTTCGGATAGGACACTGGATGAGGGGCAAGCCAACAGTTCCATTGCAAATTGTGCAAGCTGTGGCCAGAGGTCAAGCCTGCCCACCCAGTAGTCCAGGGGTTCATCACTTCTCAGAGCGTCCACATCGGCCGTTAACCCGATGTAGTCGGACACTTGATGGTCTAGGCGTTCCCTGATGCTGGATCCGGATGACAGCTGTCGATGGGTCGGCTGAAAGAATGATCTCATATCAGAAGTGACCAACACATCTTCAAACCGCCCTCTTCTTGCAGGCGCTGTTGGATTGGTACCCAACTCTTTCTCTGTGAGTGGAAATTCCTCTGCCAGCACACGCAAAAGCAGAATGCAGCATTTCTCTAAGCAAGGCCTGGAAGTGCTCCATTCTGACAGCCCTCTGTGATGGTGGTAACATTTCCGGCATTTTTTGTTTGTACCGGGGGTCTAAGTACATTGCCACCCAGTACTGGTCCTTGCCCTTTATGCTTTTTATACGGGGGTCCCTCTTAAAACACTGGAGCATGAAACTGCACTAAACTGGAAACTGTGTGGTGGCCTGGCTCCTGCTCATCATCCAGGATAATGTCGTCCTTGTTCTCCACCCCCCATCCACGGACAACAACAGGGATCCCAGAAAGGTTTAAAGCATGCTCTTCTTGCTCCTCCTCATCCGCCCCGGCACCATCCACCTTTGACTCCTCTTCAGACTCCTGTTGTTGACTTGTCTCAGATGGAGAATTCATCCAGCATTGCGACTTCCTCATCTTCCTGCTCCTGCACCTCGACGGCTTGATCAATGACACGACGCAATGCATTCTCCATAAAGAAGGCGTAAGGTACGATGTCACTGATGGCGCCATGGCTGCGACTGACCAGTTTGGTGATCTCATCAAATGGCTGCAGAAGTCTGCATGAGCAGCCACTGGCGCAGTGAAAAAAAAAACAAGCTCCCAGAACCTGTCCTGCCGCAGAGTTCGTACAGGTAGTCATTAACTGCACGTTTCTGCTGGAGCAGCCTATCAAGCATATACAAGGTTGAGTTCCATTGCGTCGGGCAGTCATAAATAAGACGTCTGACGGGCAGATTGTGTCACCGCTGAATGTCAGCAAGGCGAGCCATGGCCGTGTAAGATCTTCTGAAATGGGCAGATATTTTCCTTGCCTGCCGCAAGACGTCCTGGACCCCAGGGTATTTGACAACGAATCGCTGCACGACCAAGTTCAAGATGTGTGCCATGCATGGCACGTGTGTAATTTTGCCCTGTTTCAACACGCTCAGCAGATTGGCACCATTGTCACACACCACTTTACCAACTGTCAAATTGAGCGGTGTTAGCCACTGATCTGCCTGTGAACGCAAAGCTGAAAGGAGTGCAGGGCCAGTGTGGCTCTTGGCTTCCAGGCACAACAGACACAGCACAGCATGGCAACGTCTCACCTGGCATGTCGAATAGGTTCTGGGGATCTTGGGCGGCACAGCGGAAGAGACGGTAGCAGCGGAAAAGGAGGAGTCAGCCGAGGAGGAGAGGGAGGATGTAGTAGGAGGAGGAGAAGAAAAGGCAGGCCTGCTTGCAATCGGTGGCGGTAAAACCAAATCTACACGGGTGCCACGGGTTACATGCTTGACGGCCGTCAGAAGGTTCACCCAGTGGGCAGTAAAAGTTATATCTCTTCCCTGCCCGTGTTTGCTAGACCACGTGTCTGTGGTCAGATGTATCTTGGCACCGACACTGTGTGCCAGAGATACATTCACTTGCCGCTGAACATGGCCATATAGCTGTGGGATGCCCTTCTGCAAGAAATATTTCCTTCCTGGGACCTTCCATTGTGGTGTTCCAATGGCCACAAATTTTCGAAAGGCCTCCGAGTCCACCAGTTTATAAAGCAGTAGTTGGCGGGCTATCAGTTCCGATAAGCCAGCGGTCAACCGTTGGGCAAGAGGGTTATCCGGCGTCATCATTTTTTTACGCTCGAACATTTGGCCCACGGAAGCCTGCCTTTTTCCAGAAAAACGTGAGGACGGCATGATGGAAGGTGGAGTGTAGGACAATTGTGAGGAGAGAAGAGAAGAAGTAGAAGAGGCTGGACGGTGAGAGCCTGGAGTGTGGCTTTGTGGATTCTGGGCTCGGTGATGGGAGTTCATGTGCCTTCTTAAGGTGGTTGTCCCTAGGTGAGTGATGGGCTTACCGCGACTTATGCGTTGACTGCAAAGGCTGCAGATGGCAACACTATTGTCAGCAGCGGACACGTTAAAAAAGCCCACACTGCAGAGCCATGTGCCGGCATCCTGGGAGCGCCAGATGTGACTGTACATGGTTGATGGCTCGCTCCTGATACATTAGCAGTGTGGTTTGTCCCTCCTGTGCAATGTAAGTTCGGCCTGCTTCTCCTCCCTATCTGCTGGTCTATCTCTCCCTCTGAACTCCCCTCCTCTTCCTCTCTTGTGGGCACCCACATGACATCCATAGACACGTCATCATCGACGTCACCTTTCCCACCACTAACATTAGAGATCTCGGAGTAGACAGCAACAGCGGGGATCAACCTCCTTGGGCTAATCTGGGTACTGTCGTCAGACTGCTGAGTGGCGGTTGTTGCTACCTCCTCTTCCTGATCCAATGCCAAGAATGGCTGCGCATCGGAAATGTCTTGTGATGGATCGGAAAATAATTCCTGTGACTCAAGCAGAGGGTATATGGTGGTGGTGGTGTTAGTGGTAGTGTCTTTGGGGGTGCACACAGCAGAGAGCGAAGATAGAGAGGATGAGGAGGGTGCAGAAGAGGAAGGCTGAGTGAGCCACTCAACCAAGTCTGGTGCATCCTTTGATGTAATCAAACGCACCTTCTGCAAATTCCCACTTTGCCCTACCCCTACTACCCCTGCGGAAGGGCCTGCCCCTTCCTCTGCCTGTAATTTTATAAATGACCCTGTGACAAAAGTCTCTAGAGAAGCGCAGTATATGTGGAAGAAGGTATATAACACCCCGCTTCAATCTGTAGTTTTGGGGGGCCACTGGTCTATCACACCAGTTATAATACTTTTTTTGAATTGCGTTTGTCACTCTTTGCAGTATCGCTGCAGAACCGCTCAGCAGTCACAATGCTGCACAATACAATCCACTATAATATGCTTTCTATATTAGAAAGTATATTATAAGTGTATTACATCCCTATATACTGCACACCAAACAATAGTTCACCTATACCAGTCCTTAAAAGGACCTTTGTGGACCTATATTAGTTAGCGATTTGTGTCACTACAGTCTGTCCCTGCTCCACACAGCAACTTCTCCCTACGCTGACAAAAGACAGCTGCAGAACTGCTCAGCAGTCACAATGCTGCACAATACAAATGCACTATAATATGCTTTCTATATTTGAAAGTATATTATAAGTGCATTACACCTCTATATACTGCACACCAAACAATAGTACACCTATACCAGTCCTTAAAAGGACTTTTGTGGACCTATTAGTTAGAGATTTGTGTCACTACAGTCTGTCCCTGCTCCACACAGCAACCTCTCCCTACACTGACAAAAGACAGAATGTGAAATGGCAGCCAGATCAGGTCTATTTATAAGGTAGGGGGTATGTCCATGTGCTGAAATGTCTCAATTGGCTGTCCTGAACCACATGATGGATTTGTCATGGGTCAAAGTTCTTCACAATGTAAAAGAATATGGCGGCCGCAAATAGCGCCATATGTTCGGTGAATAGCGAACGCGCAAATTTCGCCGCGGGGCGAACAGCAAGGCCATCTCTACTGATGAGACCAAGATAAACGTATTTGGTTCAGATGGTGTCAAGGGTGTGTGGTGGCAACGAGGTGAAGAGTATAAAGACAAGTTTGTCTTGCCTACAGTCAAGCATAGTAGTGGGGGTGTCATGGTCTGGGGCTGCATGAGTGCTGCCAGCACTGGGGGACTAGAGTTCATTGAGGGAAGCATGAATGCCAACATGTACTGTGCATACTGAAGCAGAGCATGATCCCCCCCTTCGGAGACTGGGCCGCAGGAGAGTAATCCAACATGATAACGACCCCAAACACACCAAACATATGACCACTGCCTTATTAAAGAAGCTGAGGGTAAAGGTGATGGACTGGCCAAGCATGTCTCCAGACCTAACCCTATTGAGCATCTGTGGGCCATCCTCAAATGAAAGGTGGAGGAGCACAAGGTCTCTAACATCCACCAGCTCCGTGATGTCGTCATGGAGGAGTGGACTCCAGTGGCAACCTGTGACGCTTTAGTGAACTCCATGCCCAAGAGGATCAAGGCAGTGCTGGAAAATAATAGTGGCCACACAAAATATTGACACTTTGGGCTCACTTTGGACAATTTCACTTAGGGGTGTACTCACATTTGTTGCCAGCGGTTTAGACAGGTTTTTGAGGGGACAGCAAATTTACACTGTTATACAAGCTGTACACTCACTACTTTACATTGTAGCACAGTGTCATTTCTTCAGTGTTGTCACATGAAAAGATATAATAAAATATTTACAAAAATATGAGGGGTGTACTCACTTTTGTGAGATACTGTAAATATATACATACAGCATAGTTGCAAAGGGTAGCCAAAGAACTCTATGCTTGAAGTAAATGCCCAGGTGCTCATCCACAAAGAAATCCATATAAATCCAAAACTGGTTTAGAGGCACCCACGGGTCTTGCAGAGGAGGAAGGTCAAAAACATCATTTTTTTTTTCTTGTCAATGTTTCGATGAAGCTTAGCCCAAGATGGACCTGAGCTTCATCAAAACGCTGACAATAAAAACTCTGCTGTTTTTGATCTTCCTCCTCTGCAAGGCCCGTGAGTGCCTCAAAACCAGTTTTATATATATATATATATATATATATATATATATATATATATATATACTATATTGTCAAAAGAATTGGGACACCTGCCTTTACATGCACATGAAATTAATTGGCATCCCAGTCTTAGTCCGTAGGTTTTATATTGAGTTGGCCCACCCTTTGCAGCTTTAACAGCTTCAACTTTTCTGGGAAAGCTGTCCACAAGGTTTAGGAGTGTGTCTATGGGAATGTTTGACCTTTCTTCCAGAAGCGCATTTGTGAGGTCAGACACTGATGTGAACGAGAAGGCCTGGCTCGCAGTCTCTGCTCTAATTCATCCCAAAGGTGACTCTGTGCAGACCAGTAATGTTCCTCCACCCCAAACTCGCTCATCCATGTCTTTATGTATTTATGGACCTTGCTTTGTTCACTGGTCCAAATCATTTTTTTCAGGGGTTGGGCTTGTTCCCTTAGTTTCAGTGAAGGCAACTTTTAAGGCATCAGCATATCAAGACATTTATGACAATTTCATGCTCCCAACTTTGTGGGAACAATTTGGGGATGACCCCTTTCTGTTCCAACATGACTGCGCACAAGTGCAAAAAGCAAGGTCCATAAAGACATGAATGAGCAAGTTTGAGGTGGAGGAACTTGACTGGCCTGCACAGACTCCTGACTTCAACCCAATAGAACACCTTTGGATGAATTGGAGCAGAGACTGCGAGCCAGGCCTTCTTGCCAACATCAGTGCCTAACCTCACAAATGGTCAAACATTCCCATAGACACACTCCTAAGCCATGGGGACAGCCTTCCCAGAAGAGTTTAAGCTGTTATAGCTGCAAAGGCTGGGCCAACTCAATAATGAACCCTACGAAATAAGGCTGGGATGCCATTAAAGTTCATGTGCGTGTAAAGGCAGGTGTCCCAATACTTTTGACAATATAGTGTGTGTATGTATGTATGTATATGTATATGTGTATCTATATATATTGTGACAGCAGGAAGGTAAAGTCACCTGGTTGCATCCAGGGGGGTAGATATATTTCTCCCAGATTCAGGCTTTATGCCGACTTATACAACTAGGGAGTTGATGAAGCCCAGCTGAGGCTAGTGGGCTCATGGATGACTCATACCTCTAGAGAGAGGGCTGGGCGTCGTGCAGGCAGGGAGTTGATGAGACCAGCTGAAGCTTGTCAGCTCATTTAAGGCCTTTATAAAAACTCCCAGATTCATTAGGTGTTAGCTCATGCCTGGAACCAGACCTGTGTGGACTGTCTAGGGAGAGTGAACCCCTGTGCGGTGAGACAAAGCCTGTGTGGCTATTTGCTTGGACATTTAAAACCAGGGACTTAGGGACTAGGACAGCACTAGGCTGATCCCAGTTGTTAGTTTAGGAAACCTGCATGTTTAGTCAGAGGTCAAACTGACCAGGATTTATTTTGTCTATGTTTCTTTTTGGCTTTGCTGTGTTTTTGTCACTGTACATAGAGAAATAAACCGCACCTTTTGATTTTGAAAACCACAACCTCCGTCTGCTGGCCCTGTTTTTGTGTGGGGAGCCCAACCAGGGGGTCACACACACCCGCTACCGAGTTAACCCCCTCACAGTTGGTGGAGAACCAGTGGCAGTTTTTTTTAAGCCAGCATGGAGGAGATACTGAAACAGCTGGCTCTAGCAAATGCCAATCAACAGCAGACAAATGCAGGTTTGCAAAGGAGCCTTGCAGCCCAGCAGCAAGCTCATCAACAAGCCCAGCAGCAATCTGAGGCCCGCTTCATAGACCTGTTACAGAAGCAAGAGCAGAGACTACAACAAATGGAAGCAGTAATGCAGCAACGTCCGCAGACCAGTGAGGAAAGCCGTCCCACTAATACCGCGTCCTTTGGGGTGAGTCGTTTATTGACAAAAATGACTGGAGAGGATGATCCAGAGGTATTTTTGACCACATTTGAAAGGACTGCTGAAAGAGAAAAGTGGCCTGAGGAGCAGTGGGCTGGACTGGTGGCTCCTCTGTTAACTGGTGAATCGCAGAAGGCTTACTATGACCTAGAGCCTGACCAAGCAAAAGACTATGTGATGCTAAAAGCTGAAATATTGGCAAGGCTGGGTGTCACCCTGGCTGTCCGGGCTCAGCGTGTGCATAACTGGACTTTCCAGCTTGGAAAACCCCCCAGGTCTCAAATGTATGATCTCATTCACCTGAGCAGGAAGTGGCTACAGCCAGAGACTTTGTCCGCACCGGAGATTGTGGAACGTGTTGTGATGGATCGTTTCTTGAGAGCTCTTCCTACCGCCATTCAAAAGTGGGTAAGCCATGGAGACCCAGAAACGGCCGGTAAACTTGTGGATCGTGTAGAGAGATACTTGGCTACAGAGAACCTGACGGCCTCTTCCAGAGACTCTCGGACTTTCCACCCTAAGACCAGACCATCCCCAGGGGCGGATAAGAGGATTCCAAGGGGTGAGGGTGGAGAGAGTGAGAGGGTGGGAGCTCTACCCAAAGTTTGGCGAGAACAGCCTGGGAAGTCAGGGGCTCAAGAGGCAGCCAAATGGATTGTTTGCTACCGCTGCCGGCAAGCGGGACATATTGCAGCAAATTGCCCGGTTGTGGAGGAACCCATGCAATGTGACTTTCTGATGGACAGACGTCAGTCGCTGTGTGCGACAGTCGCATGCACTGCCATTCGGGGAACTGAGAAACATTTATGCAAAATGTGTATTAATGGTAGAAATGTTGTGGTATTACTGGATTCAGGTAGCCTTGTGACCCTGATAAAGGCTGAATTAGTTAAAACAGAGGTCTCTGGGAATAGCAAGGTAGCTGTTATTTGTGTGCATGGGGACACCCGAGAGTATCCAGTGACTACAGTGTGTTTCGAGACCCCCAAAGGTACCCTCTCTCATCCAGTGGGGTTAGTATCTCAATTACCGCATGATGCCATTGTGGGAAGGGATTTTCCGAAGTTCTGGGAACTGTGGGATGATCCTGAGCCCCCCACTGGTGCCCCTATGTACCAGGAATGTGATAGCCAGAACTCCTCTGAGAGTGGTGAGGACTCTCCAGAATTTCCCTTGTCAGTATTGGCAGGGGAGACTCAAGAAACTGGAGAGGAGCCCACCTCCTCAGACGAAAACCTACCGTCTGTGGAGTTTTCTGATCTGGAGGTTCACAGGGAAAATTTTGCCACAGAACAGTTAAAAGACCCCGCCCTAATAAAGGCACGGGAAAACGTAGTGGAAATAGATGGCGAGTTAGTGAACCCAGATAATACCTGCACTTACCCATACTTCAGCGTAGAGAAGGACCTACTGTATCGGGTGGCAAAAAGGGCAGAAGAAACCGTTGAGCAGCTTGTGGTGCCCAAACCTTACAGGAAGTTGGTGTTGGAGTTGACCCATGGGCACATTCTTGGAGGTCATCTGGGGACAGAGAAAACCCGAGAGAGGGTATTACAGAGATTCTATTGGCCTGGGGTGATGAAGGACATAGAAAATTATTGTTCCTCCTGCCCTGTGTGTCAGAGGTCGGCCCCGATGCCACATTTCCGTAGCCCGCTGGTCCCTCTACCCATCATTGAGGTCCCGTTTGAGAGAATCGCAATGGATTTGGTAGGTCCTATAATCAAGTCCGCTAGGGGGCACCAGTACATATTGGTTATAATGGACTATGCCACCCGTTATCCAGAAGCGATCCCTCTCAGAAATACCTCGGCCAAAACCATAGCCAAAGAGCTATCTCTTGTTTTTAGCCGGGTGGGTATTTGTAAAGAACTGCTTACGGACCAAGGTACACCCTTTATGTCCCGGGTTATGAAAGAGCTGTGTAAATTGTTCAAAGTGACGCAATTGCGTACATCTGTGTATCACCCCCAAACCGATGGGCTGGTTGAAAGATTCAACAAAACCCTAAAACAAATGTTGAAGAAAGTGGTGGATAGAGATGGAAAGGATTGGGACTGTCTACTTCCTTATTTGATGTTTGCTATTAGGGAGGTGCCCCAATCCTCTACGGGATTCTCCCCCTTTGAGTTACTGTATGGGAGACACCCAAGAGGGCTGTTGGATATTGCCAAGGAAACTTGGGAAAGTGAGAGTTCTCCCCACAGGAGTGTGATTGAGCATGTCGCCCTGATGCAAGATCGAATTGCACAGGTAATGCCCATCGTGAAGGAACATTTGGCCCAAGCGCAGTTGGCACAGCAGAGAGTGTACAACCGTGGAGCAAAGACCCGTACCTTTTCCCCGGGGGATAGGATATTGGTACTTGTCCCTACGGTTGAAAGTAAATTCCTTGCCAAATGGCAAGGCCCCTACGAGATAATGGAAAAAGTGAGCGAAGTGAATTACAAGGTCAGACAACCAGGAAGGCGAAAGCCCGAACAGATCTATCACGTTAATCTGTTGAAAGCCTGGAGGGATAGAGAGTCCCTAGTCGCAGAAACTTGGTCACCAGCTCAAACTGGTTGCGTGATTCCGGAGGTTGGAATAGCAGCCACCTTGTCACAACCCCAACAACAGGAGGTTAAGGAGTTTGTGCTTCGCAACAAGGAGGTGTTCTCTGAGCTGCCGGGACAAACATCTGGGGTAGAGCATGATATTATTACCCCGCCCGGTGAAAGGGTGAAGTTAAAACCCTATCGGATCCCAGAGGCCCGACGGGAGGCAATACGGGAGGAAGTACAGAAAATGCTGAACTTAGGGGTGATAGAGGAGTCCCAAAGTGATTGGTCTAGTCCCATTGTGTTGGTGCCTAAACCGGATGGGAGCTGGCGATTTTGTAACGATTTTCGTCAGTTGAACAAAGTTACAAAATTTGACACCTACCCCATGCCACGTATAGATGAGTTGATCGACCGGCTGGGAACAGCCCGATACATGACGACTCTTGACCTCACAAAAGGGTATTGGCAAATTCCCCTGGCCAAGTCGGCCAAAGAGAAAACCGCATTTGTAACCCCAGACGGGGCGTTCCAATATAAGAGAATGCCGTTCGGGTTACAGAATGCGCCGGCCACATTCCAGCGGAAAATGGACCAGATACTGAGGCCCCATCGGAAGTATGCTGCGGCTTACCTGGATGACGTAATTGTCCATAGCACAGATTGGGCCTCACATCTGCCAAAAGTGCAAGCAGTCCTAGACTCTATCCGGGAAGCGGGGTTTACGGCTAACCCCAAGAAGTGTACCATTGGGCAGGAGGAGGCCAAATATCTTGGGTACACCATTGGCAGGGGAGTGATAAAACCCCAACTCAACAAAGTCGAGGCCATCCAGAGTTGGCCACGTCCCAACAGCAAGAAGCAGGTACGGGCCTTTCTGGGAATCGCGGGTTATTATCGGCGCTTCATTCCCCACTTTGCTTCTAAGGCTGTGCCCCTAACCAACCTGACGAAAGGGAAAGGGTCGGTCATGATTAAATGGACCCCCGAGGCTGAGGCAGCATTCCAATTCTTGAAACAAGCCTTATGTAGCCAGCCAGTGTTGTACTCACCCGACTTCTCTAAAGACTTTGTCGTACAAAGTGATGCGTCAGATGTGGGGTTAGGAGCAGTATTGTCCCAGGTCTGGAACGGGGAAGAGCACCCAGTCATTTACCTCAGCAGGAAGTTGAAGTTCCATGAGGTAAATTACGCCACGGTTGAAAAGGAGTGTTTAGCGGTGAAGTGGGCTCTAGATTCCCTTCGGTACTACCTGCTAGGTAGGCACTTTGACATGGTTACGGATCACGCTCCGTTAAAGTGGATGGCTCAAAACAAGGAGACAAATAGAAGAGTGAATAGGTGGTTCCTGGCCCTACAGGAATTCAACTTCACAGTAAAGCATCGCCCTGGCGTTCAAATGGGGAATGTGGATGCTTTGTCTCGAGTACATGAATGCCTGATTGCTGGTGTTCCAACCCCAAGGTTAAAACAAGAGGGGGGGGGTATGTGACAGCAGGAAGGTAAAGTCACCTGGTTGCATCCAGGGGGGTAGATATATTTCTCCCAGATTCAGGCTTTATGCCGACTTATACAACTAGGGAGTTGATGAAGCCCAGCTGAGGCTAGTGGGCTCATGGATGACTCATACCTCTAGAGAGAGGGCTGGGCGTCGTGCAGGCAGGGAGTTGATGAGACCAGCTGAAGCTTGTCAGCTCATTTAAGGCCTTTATAAAAACTCCCAGATTCATTAGGTGTTAGCTCATGCCTGGAACCAGACCTGTGTGGACTGTCTAGGGAGAGTGAACCCCTGTGCGGTGAGACAAAGCCTGTGTGGCTATTTGCTTGGACATTTAAAACCAGGGACTTAGGGACTAGGACAGCACTAGGCTGATCCCAGTTGTTAGTTTAGGAAACCTGCATGTTTAGTCAGAGGTCAAACTGACCAGGATTTATTTTGTCTATGTTTCTTTTTGGCTTTGCTGTGTTTTTGTCACTGTACATAGAGAAATAAACCGCACCTTTTGATTTTGAAAACCACAACCTCCGTCTGCTGGCCCTGTTTTTGTGTGGGGAGCCCAACCAGGGGGTCACACACACCCGCTACCGAGTTAACCCCCTCACAATATATATATATATATATCGAGCTGTTGGGCATAAAACAACAATATTTTTTGTGAAAAACATTGTTCAGTTCTTAGGTTAGTGCAACTTACTTAAGTAATTAGGTAAAGTTGAAGTTTAGGTATGCATATTTTGCTTAGTTATGTTGATCTAGCTTGATCAAGTATACTGTAGGTATGCGTGTGTCATACCTGATTGATTTTTGTGAAAGCTGAGAATTACACTGCTACTACACTAATTTCCACTAGCTTCCGGGTTCTACTTAGTGAAGATGCCTTTTGTTCAGAGAACACCTTGTATTTTTTTCAAAGATTGTAAAAGTGTTCTCTGGACCACTACACAGAACCAACTACAGTCCATCACATATGTTGTTTTTATTGGTTTGGTGATGTTTTACACCATGTTTCTTGTTTACATTTGTTCAAAATAAAAACCTATATATTTTAATAGTACCGGGGGGGGGGTAGTCAAAGAGAGTGTCAAATGAAATATCCTTAGTCCAAAGTCTTTATTGTTTAACAGGTTGCAACAGGTAGGACAATAGACATCCAACTTGTTTCGGGGGATTCACAATCACCTTTATCAGATGGACTCAAAAGTACTCCTAAGCAGAATGATCTTCAGGCAGAGGATGTTATAAACAACAGTTAGTTTTTGTGTGCAAAGTAAACGTGGCCAGGGTCTCCCTTCACCATTACTATTGTTAAACAGCAAAGGCTTTAGACTCATTTATTTAGTGCTCTCCTTGACCTATTACACTTGTCTTTCTATTCTATCTTGTCTGCCTATTGGGCATGCTATACAGCCAATGCAGGAGGTAAAAAAACAATAACAGTAAGATATGAATGCAGCGCTTATATACTAAATACAGTTCATATAAGTGAAAAATTGAAGATTCTTGTATGAGGGTCCAGCGAGTGCTATTCCACACAAAGGGTGCTGATAGAAACCTGTCACCAATAGCAAAGGTACACACTGACCCTTACCCTAAATGGCGGACTACTTAACCAAAAGCAGTCAAATGCGCTTTAAAGTAATCAACTCCAGCTCTCCACACATATGGGATCTCCAGGTAAATGGGTCCCCCCAGCACTTACTCTCTCCAACACGGACAGGGTCTCAAAGCATGAGAATGTGGGAATAGGCAAGAAAACACTTCATTGTGCAGTGATACTGGTAATGATATTTATTTAAAAGAAGCCAAAGTACTCACAAATAGTAGTTAAAAATCGCATGTATATCCTCATATCACTGGGAATGTTTCCAACCGGTAAGTTGACCAAGCGTGGCAACGTCACGTGACCAGACTCCTTCCGACGCATTACGTCACACATAGGGTGGAGCTCTGATGTCACGACGCTGTAACGTGTCGACCGCGGCCATCTTTGTGGTTGGAAACAAGTGCTATTCATGACAGACTGCAGCCTTTGATATGCCTGTTTTTATCTGACAAAATATGAGTACCCTGGCTGTTTTGTAGAAATAAATTTTGCCTGGTTTTAATCCTACACCAAGAGGATTTGCCTTTCTTGTATTTTATGTATGCACCTATGATCTTTTATTTGGTGAGACTACAAGACCCAGCCATCTATGATCCAATTGAAGTGGTTTTGTGGCGCTGTGGACATATCATGCTTGTTTGACCACCTGTAATTCAGTGGTCCGTTTTCTTTGGATGTTCGGTGGAGTATAATTTCATACTCACCTGATTGTGTCTTTGTTTACACCGTGGGTGGTTCCAGCTCCCTTTCCTGAACAAGGACTTTACCTTAAACACTATGGACCTTTAATTTTATGCTACTAGCGCTGCATACGCCCTTTTTTAAGCTTTTAATTGTCGCCATACATATTATTCCAGCTGCTTCTGTAATGCTAGCGTAGTGATTAACCTTGAATTTATTTTAATGTAGGAGATGGTGGAGTGGATAACTAAGCCTTCATTATCCTCCCTATTCCTCCAGGATCAGAGTGGCGTAAATTCCCTTGCAGCTGTTAATAAAAATGTTCTTCCTCTTTGCCTAATTCTTCTGTCGCCCTACAAACTGACATCAAAGTAATCATAAGATAAGCCAATCAGAAAGCCCTCCAGTATTAGTCCCTGGCAGTAACCTGTATATCAGTGGGATGATGAAACTGGCTAGAGGATGACTGAAGGAATGTCCTAGGGTACATTATACAAGGATTTATGAACACGCTTGTAAGACATTTAGGTGCATATACAATCTAGATTGGACATATATACTGGATGTGTAGAGTATCTTTATTGCTGATAAGCTTTAATAAAATTAAGTTTTCTGAACGGACACATAGGGCATCCTATCATTATAAAATGTTGTATATACTCTGTTGAACTTGTCATCTGCTTCTGGGATCCAATAAATGCTACACTCTCTGGAAAAGATACACAGGTTGTTCATGCTTGATATGCAGACTGAAAAAAATTATAAAGAAAAAGTATGGCCAAAGCTCTTTTGGCTATGCTTCTCCTATGGACCACAGTTCGTTCTGTACTCCTGTGACTCGTTTTCATCAGACAGCAGACTAAAGCTCGATGTTGGCTGATGTCACTCATTCGGTCCAGGCTGTAGATGCCTGGACCAGCAGCTAGCTCAGCCTCTCAGCTGCACCACTGGGAGATTGAGCGAGACGCTCCCTCTCCTTCGCAGCCCAGCGCTTCAGTGAGCGCTGGAGGGGCAGAGCAAGGAGCGGTGACTGACAGTCACCAGCTCTCTGCTCAGAGTGGTGGGGAGAACTGAGCGATCAGCAATGTTTGATCGCTCATTTCTTAGTGCAGAGGTTGTGGGGGACAGATGCAGCATTGGACTGATGCTGTATCAACCTAGGTGAGTAATATGTTTTTGGGATTTTTTTGTTAACCCCATAATTCTCTTTTACATACGCTATACACTTCATATTAATGATTCATTTATTAATTATAACACAGTGTGGTAATGAAGAGAAAACTTGTTTTGCCACTGTCTTGCCACTGTCTTGCAATCAGTATGAAAGTATGAAGTTGATGGATTTAGCTTAAAATGTTCTCCTTTCAGTAGATTTTACATCTATTGTGTCTGCATCTTCCAACACTCAAAAATCTTTTGCCTTGCCAAAATACTTAAAATAAAGACTTTTTTGGTGTAAATCAGTCATTTTGGGTTGCTGCTGCTGTATGTAAGCTAAGGAAAAATATAAAAGTACTCTAGTATATGTGCTGCCTTTACACGCACATGAACTTTAATGGCATCCCAGTCTTATTTTGTAGAGTGCTTTTACTGATGTGGATAGGTTTTACATGAATACCACAGAAGAACATCATGTCTTCTGCCAATACAAAACCTCGGTATGTATAATGTGTAAATTAGAATGCAAAATTATTTTTTTTTAACCACTTAAGCCCCGGACCATTACGCAGCTTAATGACCAGAGGTGTTTTTACAATTTGGCACTGCTGCTTTAACTGGAAATTGTGCGGACATGCAATGTTGTACCCAAACGAAATTTGCGTCCTTTTCTTCTTACAAATAGAGCTTTCTTTTAATGGTATTTGATTGCCTCTGTGTTTATTTTTTTTTGCGATATAAACGGAAAAAGACCGAAAATTTTGAAAAAAAATTATAATTTCTAATTTTTGTTATAAGAAAAATCGAATAAACTCAATTTTAGTCATACATTTAGGCCAAAATGTATTCAGCCACATGTCTTTAGTAAAAAAAATGTCAATAAGCGTATATTTATTGGTTTGCGCAAAAGTTATAGCGTCTACAAACTAGGGTACATTTTCTGGAATTTACACAGCTTTTAATTTATGACTACCTATCTCATTTCTTGAGGTGCTAAAATGGCAGGGCAGTAACCCCCCCCAAATGACCCCATTTTGGAAAGTAGACACCCCAAGGAAATTGCTGAGAGGCATGTTGAGCCCATTGAATATTTTTTTTTGTCCCAAGTGATTGAATAATGACAAAAAAAAAAAAACTACAAAAAGTTGTCACTAAATTATATATTGCTCACACATGCCGTGGTTATATGTGGAATTGCACCCCAAAATACATTTTGCCGCTTCTCCTGAGTATGGGGATACCACATGTGTGGGACTTTTTAGGAGCCTAGCCGCGTACGGGATCCCGAAAACCAAGCACCGCCTTTGGGATTTCTAAGGGCGCAAATTTTTGATTTCACTCCTCACTACCTATCACAGTTTCGAAAGGCCATAAAATGCCAAAATAGCACAAAACCCCCCCAAATGACCCCATTTTGGAAAGTAGACACCCCAAGCTATTTGCTGAGAGGTGAGTATTTTACAGCTCTCACTTGTTTTTGAAAATGAAGAAAGAAAATAATTTTTTTTTTTTTTTCAATTTCCAAAACTTTGTGACAAAAAGTGAGATCTGCAAAATACTCACCATACCTCTCAACAAATAGCTTGGGGTGTCTACTTTCCAAAATAGGGTCATTTGGGGGGGGGGGGGGTTTGTGCCATCTGGGCATTCCATAGCCTCCGAAACTGTGATAGGCAGTGAGGAGTGAAATCTAAAATTTACACCCTTAGAAAGCCTGAAGGCGGTGCTTGGATTTTGGGGTCCTGTACGCGGCTAGGCTCCCAAAAAGTCTCACACATGTGGTATCCCCGTACTCAGGAGAAGCAACAAAATGTATTTTGGGGTGTAATTCCACATATGCCCATGGCATGTTTGAGCAATATATGATTTAGTGGCAACTTTGTGCAAAAAACAAAAAAAAAAAAATAAATATTTATTTTTTCCGCAACTTGTGTCAACATATAAAATATTCCATGGACTCAACATGCCTCTCAGCAAATAGCTTGGGGTGTCTACTTTCCAAAATGGGGTCATTTTGGGGGGTTTTGAACTGTCCTGGCATTTTATACACAACATTAGGAAGCTTATGTCACACATCATCCACTCTTCTAACCACTTGAAGACAAAGCCCTTTCTGACACTTTTTGTTTACATGAAAACATTTTATTTTTTTTTGCAAGAAAATTACATTGAACCCCCAAACATTATATATTTTTTAAAGCAAAAGGCCCTACAGATTAAAATGGTGGGTGTTGCATGTTTTTTTTCCACACAGTATTTGCGCAGCGATTTTTCAAACGCATTTTTTGGGGAAAAATATACTTTTTTGAATTTTAATGCACTAAAAAACATACTATATTGCCCAAATGTTTGATGAAATAACAAAGATGATCTTAGGCTGAGTACATGGATACCAAATACGACATGCTTTAAAATTTCACACAAACGTGCAGTGGCGTCAAACTACATACATTTTTAAAAGACTTTAAAAGCCTTCACAGGTTACCACACTAGATTTACAGAGGAGGTCTACTGCTAAAATTACTGCCCTCAATCTGACCTTTGTGGTGATACCTCACATGCATGATGCAATTGCTGTTTACATATGACGCCAGACCGACGCTTGCGTTCGCCTTTGCGCAAGAGCAGGGCGGGACAGGGGTGTTTTTTTTTTTTTTTAATTATTAATTTTGCTTTTTTATTTTATTTTTAAACTGTTCCTTCCATATTTTTTTTATCATTTTTATTGTTATCTCAGGGAATGTAAATATCCCCTATGATAGCAATAGGTAGTGACAGGTACTCTTTTAAAAAAAAAACTGGGGTCTATTAGACCCTAGATCTTTCCTCTGCCCTCAAAGCATCTGACCACACCAAGATCGGTGTGATAAAATGCTTTCCCAATTTCCCAATGGCGCTTTTTATATCCGGGGGGGGGACATTCCCTCCCACTGCTTGTAAAAGCAGTCCAGATGCTAATTAGCTGCTAGGATTGCTTTTACATGAAAGCCGGCCGCTAGCTGAAAATAATGATACCAAGATGATATCTAAACCCGCAGGCATCATTCTGGTATAACCATTCAAAGTCCAGCATCATACAGTACCAGTACGTTGCTGGTCCTTGTTGGACATGTATTGTAATCTTTTTTTTCATGCAGCCTGTTGGCTGAACGAAAAAAAGAGATTGATCGGTGGGTATGCCCACCATCAGAATACCTCCCTTCATTCACCCACTTCTAATGATGGGCATACATGCACCATTTATATATGCTGAAGCATTGGGGCATCCTCCCGCGAAAGTTATGCCGCGTACACACGGTCGGACTTTTCCACGGGCAAGCCTCCGTCGGAATTTCGACCATATGTACGCGGCATTAGGAGCAAAATCGCTCCCCCGCCCCTGCTGCCCCCATGCTTTGGCATATATGCTCTTTTTTTAACTGTGGTGGTGAAATCACCTCCTACAGCACTGGAGTCGCAGGGATCAGGCCTGTCTCTGCGAACGCTGCAGTTATGTGTGTTGTGTTTTGTAAGTGACAGTGATCGATCGATACTGCACTTGGGTGGCTTGGGCTGGACTTAGGGGCAAAACACAGGTGCTAGCAGGTATCTGGGCTGATCCCGCTAACACTGCGTTTTTGGGAACCCTAAACTGCTGGGGACGCTAGTATAGATCTGATCAGATCAGATATTGATCTGTTCAGATACTATACCACTAAGGGAGGTGTATGCTTCACGCGTTGGTGTTAGCGCTACTGGTACTAACCTGACGCTGCCTGGGGTGTGACGCAGACCCTCTCTGACGCTAAAACCTAATTGATATCACCTGCCGGGCGATCAGGGGGTTAAACCTTTATTGGGTTATATATGGCGGGTGCCCTGACACTATAAAAAGCAAACTAACTAACCAGCATCACCCGTAACACTTATACGGTGATCACTGGTGAAAGGGTTAACTAGGGGCAATCAGGGGGTTAAAACCTTTATTAGGTAATATATGGGGGTACCTGACACTATATAAAAACCTGACGGGGAACCTAAATAACAAAATAACTAACTGGCTAACCAGTGTCACCAGTGATACTTATACGGTGATCACTGGTGAAAGGGTTAACTCTAGGGGCAATCAGGGGGTTAAAACCTTTATTAGATAATATATGGGGGTACCTGATGCTATAAAAACCTGGCGGCAAACCTAAAAAAAGAACAGACTACCTAGCGGCACCAGCATACCTAATACAGCGATCAGAAAAACGATCGCTTAGTGACACTGGCAAAAGGGGGTGAAAGGGTTACCTGGGGGGGCGATCAAGGGGTTAAACCCTTATTAGGTAATATATGGGGGTACCTGACGCTATAAAAACCTGGCGGCGAACCTAAAAAAATAACTGACTACCTAGCGGCACCAGCATAACCAATACAGCGATCAGAAAAACAATTGCTTAGTGACACTGGCAAAAGGGGGTGGAAGGGTTACCTGGGGGGCGTTCAAGGGGTTAAACCTTTATTAGTTAATATATGGGGGTACCTGATGCTATAAAAACCTGGCGGCGAACCTAAAAAAATAACTGACTACCTAGCGGCACCAGCATAACCAATACAGCGATCAGAAAAACAATCGCTTTGTGGCACTGGCAAAAAGGGGTGAAAGGGTTACCTGGGGGGCGATCAAGGGGTTAAACCTTTATTAGGTAATATATGGGGGTACCCGACGCTATAAAAACCTGGTAGGGAACCTAAAAAAATAACTGACTACCTAGCGGCATCACCAACGCTAATACAGCGATCAGAAAAACGATCGCTTACTGACAGTGGTGCTAGGGGGTGAAAGGGTTACCTGGGGGGCGATCAAGGGGTTAAACCTTTATTGGGGGGTTAGGGGGCTACCCTGGACCTAAAGGGACCTACACTAACTGCCCTGACACTTTTACAGTTACAAATGTCACTGTTTGCAGTGATCAGTAAATAGATGATCACTGCAATCAGTGACACTGTGACTGAGGGCTGGGGGTGATCTGGGTGGTGATCTGGGGGTGACTGGGGGGGCGAGCGTGTTCTTATGTGTGCTGGTGTCAGTGTAGTGTTTGTGCACTAACCTGACATCTTCTCTCCACGGCGCTCCGGTATGTGTGAGTGCCGCAGGGAGAGATGACATCACTTCCTCTGCCTGTGTTTACATTACACAGGCAGAGGAAGATTGTCATTCGCCGGGAGCGATCGTGAGGGGGTGGCCGGAAACCAATGGCCGTCCCCTCATCACGGATCGCTTCCGAATGGAAAACCACCGCTCACTGTACCGGAGGGGGGTCCGATCAGACCCCCCACCCATACAAAGGCAGTCTTGTACAGGTACGTGATTGTGCCTGTCCGTGCCATTTTGCCGACGTATATATACATTGGGCGGTCGTTAAGTGGTTAAATAATAGACATAATGGGCAAAATGTTATGTAACAGGTCACAGCATCTACAGTATATCAGTATGACAGTATAGTTGAATTACCTTATAATGCCATTATAAAATGGTTATCAATTTCTCCTGGAGCAGCCAAAAATAAAATACATGAATGCATATATCATGTTATGCAGAGAAAATGTCAAAGACCCTGTGACCATTTAGGAATCTGTTTCAATTTATAAAAAATATATTCTGAAATTAGATATTGATTTTACTAATATTTTACAGATTTTTCTATGGCATGGTCATATGTCATGACTTGATTATTTGAGTATTAAAATAAGATCAAAACTGAGACCATGCATTAATAGAAGGAATACCTTTACCATCAGATGATAAACAGTGCTCGTCAAAAGAATGATCCCATTTACAATGCATAACAGACTACTTTGGGTCACTAATCACTAACATTGAATGAAATATTGATTGAATTAAGTAGATTTTTTGACTGATGATTCATGGAGTACAGAGGAAAATTGATTTTTGTGGTTCAAAGGAACTTTTGGTGTTTTTTCTACCAAAGTTCCTAAACTCAACTCCATAAAAGCCTATGTGTCAATGTACACATACTGTAAGCTTTTAGCAGTTTAGGAGCTGCCGTTTTTAGGTGAGTTTCAACCTCCCTCAGCCCCTCTCTCCTGAACACGGAAAAATCACGTTCAGGATAGGAACGTTTTGACTGATGGCCATGGGAAAAGCTTCGAAAATACGGCAAAACCGTGATTTTGATTTTCCCGCGCCCGCTGTAAATTTAGGCCAAGTGTACATGAAGCCTAAAAAAGAAAACTAATACAGCCATCACATTTCAAAATTGCTGCAATATAATAAATGTTTTATGTTTAATACTGCTTTAAAATAGAAATACGGGCGAAATAATAATATAAAAAATAAATAATAAATTACACACATACTGCAGTCTGTCAGTGGTGCTAACAAAGCAGTTTTTGTTTTTCTCAGCACCCTCTGTAACATAACTTTTATTACCTGATAGTTCTGCTATTAGAGCCTCTGAGTTTCCTTTAACAGAGTAAAAATTCTGTTCATTTTGCAGAAAAATAACTCACTATGTGGACTTTAACCACTTCAGCCCCGGAAGAATTTACCCCCTTCCTGACCAGAGCACTTTTTGCGATTCGGCACTGCGTCACTTTACAAACTGACAATTGTGCGGTCATGTGACGTGGCTCCCAAACAAAATTGATGGGTTTTTTTCCCACAAATAGAGCTTTCTTTTTGTGGTATTTGATCACCTCTGCGGTTTTTATTTTTTGCGCTATAAACAAAAATAGAGCGACATTTTTGAAAAAAAAAAAGCAATATTTTTTACTTTTTGCTATAATAAATATCCCCCAAAAATATATAAAAATGATTTTTTTTTCCTCATTTTAGGCCAATACGTATTCTTCTACATATTCTTGGTAAAAAAAATAGCAATAAGCGCTTATTGATTGGTTTGCTCAAAAGTTATAGCGTCTACAAAATAGGGGATAGTTTTATGGCATTTTTATTAATATATTTTTTTTACTAGTAATGGCGGCGATCAGCGATTTTTATTGTGACTGTGACATTATGGCGGACACATCGGACACTTTTGGTGCTATTTTGGGACCATTGTCATTTATACAGTGACCAGTGCTATAAAAATGCACTGATTACTGTGTAAATGACACTGGCGGGGAAGGGGTTAACCACTAGGGGGCGAGGAAGTGGTTAAGTGTGTCCTAAGGAGTGATTCTAACTTTGTGGGGGCTGGGCTTACTGTGACATGACACTGATCGCTGCTCCCGATCACAGGGAGCAGACGATCAGTGACATGTCACAAGGCAGAACAGGGAGCTCTGTGTCACGATCGCAGTCTGCGGGTCCTGCGGGCACGGTCACAGATCCCGCGGCAGGGGCGCGCGCACGATGCCACCGCCAGCGCGCGCGTGCTCGCACGGCGCAACATTCAAAGTGACGTACTGTATATATACGTCACTCTGCGGAGCCGTGCCATTCTGCCGACGTATATCGGCATGACATGGTCAGCAAGTGGTTAAAGTGGCTCTAAAGCCTAAACATTTCTACCTTAATGTATTCCCTGCAAAAATATTTGGGTTATGCATAAGGCTGGTGCATCTTCTCTTGTTCTTTTGTGCTCAGTGCTTAAGGATTCCCCAGTCTGAGGAAGGCAGCGAGGGCAAGTTTTTCTTTTGAAGATCATTACCTGGGTTATGTGCTTGAGTTGCCTGGTGTGTACAGAAAAATTTGGCTAAAAGATTGATGCCGCATCTTAGCACAAAGGTATTATTGTATCGTTAAAGTGATTGTAAATTTATTTTATTTTTTTTAAATAACAAACATATCATACTTATCTGTGTGCATAGATAGATGTCCTGCAAGCTACCAGTGAAGTGTGTCCAAAAAATGTTTTAAACATAAGAGAACCAATCAACAGCCACTAAGCATATTCACACTCCCATAATCTGTGTATAAAATATTAAAAATAAACAAATGCAGCGCTATGTGATAAATCACTCACTCACTAATTTTAGCCCACAGTGAGAAAAAATATATATTCAAAACTTATTTTCAGCAAGTCCACAGTGAAAATATAAATATATATATGGAAGAAATGGTAAAAGAATAAAACAGATTGGATATCTGGATAATTAATTTACACAAAACAGCGCTGAAATTTAAACTAAAATTAGACGCGTGGAAAATAACCACTGAAAGAAGTCCAAACGTAGTAATGTGACAAATAGCCAGTCCAGAAAACTCACCAAAAGCATATTAATTATAGGCCTTAAGTGAAAATGGTACATCAGCTACTCTGTTGTGGCTCGTCACTTCTCCGCAGGGTCCACCAGTGAAATGGGCTCCACACACACACACGCTCCGTGTGACGGCTGGATATGGTGATAGCGCCCTCTGGGGCCATTCTATGCTCATTTTACTGCTTGTTATTGTACGTAGTTAGATAAAGGGGTCTCCTGCTGTCTGGGAAACAGGTTTTTAAATAAACAGGATTACACTATTGGTTTGCTATATATCTGCTGCTGTTAACACAGTAGGATTGAACTGGCGCTAAAGTGTGTGTTACTTTGGGCCTTTACATACACACCTCCTCTACATATATATATATATATATAATATAATGTCCCATAAAGTGACTCTGTGATGATGATCCAAATAATATGAACCGTGACTTCACACACGTGCTCCTTCCGTGTGACTGCGCTCACCTCCAATGTTAAAATCCTCTCATAATGGTTTGCAGGCTTGTGTGAACCAGCAACTCTCTCATCTCAGAGAGCAAGTGACTGTCTCCTCCACCGTCCTGGCCCCTCCCCTACACAGGCGATCACATGTCTTCCTCAGGGGGATCTTCCTTCAGAGCACACTGAAAACATCTATTATAAACTTTGCTTGTGACTTTATACCATGTGACATTTTGATTTTAAAACAAGAAGCAGAAAGTGCGTAAAAATGTCCAGACTCTCTTGTACTCTCACCATGCAAAACACTGTTCTGGTTAAAATCTTAATAAAATCGAAATAGTTGGGAAGGGAGGTAGATGGTCCTTCTGCATAAAAGTCTGTATATCAAGTTGCCCAGATTTGAAACTTGCTAAAGTGGGCATTTATTACATACATTAAAAATACTAGGACAGCAATGACAGAAATCATTCCATTTCCCTGTCCTTTTTTTTATAACTGTAGCACCCAGGATTTTAGGCAGGGTTGCTCCCCCAAATTTACTTGCCAGGAGTAGTTATCCTGGTTGATTGTTAGAGATCTGTTGATTGTTTGACCTTGTTGCACTTTTCTCTTCTACCACTAGGTGGCCAGGTACTTGGTGGTACTAGATACTAAGGATGAGCCCGATGTTCGAGTTGAACGTAAGTTTGACTCGAACATCGTGTGTTCGCCTGTTTGCCGAATTTAGAATATGAAGCGTTTGCTGGAAATTTGAGTGCCCACGGAACGCCCCATAATGAACGGCAAGACCGTCAATGCACTGAGAAATCACAGTGCATTGACGGCAGCTGATTGGCCAAAGTATGAACCTGACCTGCATGCTTTGGCCTATCACAGCACACTCTGCTGTAAGAGCCATGATTGGCCAAAGACACAGTGTTTTTGGCCAATCATGGCTCAGGGGGCTAAGTCCAGGCCCCACACTGTAAGGCTGCTTTCACGGAGGCCGTACATAGTTTTATGAATGAGAGCAGCAAAATTACATTTGAAAAGGAAAAAATGTAATTTAAAACTGCTCGTGGCTGTAATGTATTGCCGGATCTTGGCAATATAGATAAAAATCATTGAAAAAACGGCATGGGGGAGATATTATGGGGAACCCTGCGCCAAAATAAAAAAAAGTGTGGGGGTCCCCCCTAAAATCCATACCAGGCCCTTCAGGTCCGGCATGGATATTAAGGGAAACCCCGCGCCAAGATTTAAAAAAATGGCGTGGGGGTCCCCCCAAAATCCATACCAGACCCTTATCCGAGCATGCAACCTGGAAGACCGTGGAAAAAGGGGGGGACAAAAGAATGACCCCCCCTCCTGAACTGTTCCAGACCACATGCCCTCAACATGGGAAGGATGTTTTGGGGTCCCCCCAAAACACCTTGTCCCCATATTGATGGAGACAACGGCCTCATGCCCACAACCCTTGCCCGGTGGTTGTGGGAGTCTGCGGACGGGGGGCTTATAAGAATCTGGAAGCATCCTTGAACAAGGGGAACCCCAGATCCCGCCCCCCTATGTGAATGGGTATGGGGTACATTGTACCTCTACCCATTCACCAAAAAAAGTGTCAAAATGTAAAAACCACAAAAGACAATTCCTTTATTAAAAATGGGAAAAAAAAGTGTCCTGCGATGTCCATCCTCCTTCAATCACGATGCTGACGGACCCGAAAAAAAGAAAACAAAAAGCTCCACCTCGATGGGAGGCGTCCCGCCGACCGCTGTCTTTTTTCACGTTGACAGCTGTTATATAGGCCACCCGGTTACACATTCACCCAAAAAAGTGTCAAAAAAGTTAAAATGACAGGAGACAGTTTGGGACAAGTCGACGGACCGAGAAAAAAACTGGAAAAACTCTGCCTCAATGGGAGGCGTCCCTGTGACTGCAGGCTTTTTGCAATGACAGCTGTTATATAGCTGATGGCAGGGCCACCCGGTGAGGCAAAAGGGTGACCCCGCCCCTTTGACGTTACGTGATATCACATGATGTCGGAAGGGGGAGGGTCACCCTCTTACGTGATCGAGTGGCCCTGCCCTCAGCTATATAAGAGCTGTCAGTGGAAAAAGGCTGCAGTCGCAGGACGCCTCCCATCGAGGCAGAGTTTTTCCTTCTTTTTTTTTTCTCTGGTCGTCTGCACTGTGTTCGAAGATGAATAGACATCACGGGATATTTTTTTCCTTTTTTTTTTAATAAGGAATTGTCAAAAACTATCTGTTGTCATTTTTACTTTCTTTACATTTGTTTTGGTGAATGTGTAAGGGTACTATGTACCCGATACCTATTCACATAGGGGGGGGCAGGATCTAGGGGGTTCCCTTGTTAAGGGAGGCTTCCAGATTCTGGTAAGCCCTCCACCCGCAGGCCCCCACAACCAAAAGGCAAGGGTTTTGGGGATGAGGCCATTGTCCCCATCAACATGGGGACAAGGTGTTTTGGGGAGAACCCCAAAACACCATCCCCATGTTGAGGGCATGTGGCATGGTACGGTTCAGGAGGGGGCGCTCTCTCGTTTCCCCCCATTTTCATGCGGCCTGCCAGGTTTCTTGCTCAGATAAGGGTCTGGTATGGATTTTGGGGGGACCCTAACGCCATTTTTTTTTAAATTGGTGCGGGGTTCCCACGTAATATTCATACCAGATAGTAAACAACAAGGTGTGTCTACTAAGTGCAGTATGTGAAAAAAAAACGGTTTATTAGCATAATCAGCCAAATGGCTACTCATATGACAGTTGTGAGAAACAAGCATGAGTATTTCTACTGTATATGGGATGTGCGGTCACTATGAAGTCCGAGGATGTATTATATACATGTTTTGATGCTTTGGTTACTTACCACCCTGCAGAGGGAGGTGGTGTGTTTCCCCGTGGAAAATGATGGTGGTGAAGGAGAAAATAAGAAAAGGTGTAGGAAAGCCGAGATAAAAAAGGAAAGATAAAAAAGGGAAAGTGGGTAGTGAGTAGGAAGAGGGGGGATTTTTTTTGGTACAGCTGTATCTGTATCTCTTTGAATTTATTACATTTATTACATTTATATGTTGATTCCATCATCCCATGAATTTTCTTTGATATGCGAGTACTTTGGATTACGAGCATTCTCCTGGAACGGATTATGCTCGTAATCCGAGGTTCCACTGTATGTACATTTTCATTGAAGTATTTATTTTTATTATTGTCATTCCATTGCATTGCTGAAAGTGTGTCTGGTGCATGCTGGCGATTCAGTGGCTCCTTTAAAACTTCTGTCCAATAGCAGCTAGTGTTACGTTTTTACCTCTCCGTCCCGGGGAGCCTATATAAGACTGACAGCCCTGAGGAAAAAGCGGAAGCTTTGAAACACATCATCTGACACGCGCCAACGTCGCTTCTGGTTCCGGATCGCACTGAGTGCGTTCCACGGTGGTATGCACACAGCCACTGAGCAGGATACAGGCCGCCGGGTCCATCTTCTGATTCTCCTGCCAAGTCCGGATCGTTGCAGTCCACTGGGACTACACTCGGGATGGATTCTGGGACTTCATAGTGACCGCACATCCCATATAGAAATACCCATGCTTGTTTTTCACAACAGTCATGTGAGTAGCCATTTGGCTGATTATACTAATAAACCGTTATTTTAACATACTGCACTTAGTAGGCACATCTTGATGTTTTTTATCTTGCTTTCCAGAGTCTGCTTCACCCTTAAGGGAGCTGCCACCAGTGCTGTTGTTTTGATCTTTATATTTATATATGGACTTTATGTTCTATACCGGGACTCTTTCTTCAGGTTGATCAATTATGATCATCATTACAGACAACATTATACCCTGTGTATATTATTATTTTTTAAACTATTTTTAAACCATTGTTGTACATCTTGCTATTTTATCCCATTAGTCTCATAACGCAGTGTTTGCACCTATATTTTGCCATCTTCCCCTTTCTATTATATTCATACTAGACCAAAAGGGCCTGGTAATGGACTGGGGGAACCCATGCCGTTTTTTCAATGATTTTGATCTATATTGCCGGGACCCGACAATACATTACAGCCGCGAGCAGTTTTAAATAAAACATTTTCCTTTAGAAATGTTATTTTGCTGTGGTACTGTTCTAAACATGGGAAAGATGTGCTACTTTACAGGCAGACTAAGGACACCCCCCCAGGCATGATAGGAATATTAAATTTTTATTGTTTCACTTTAAGCATTATTAAAATCACTGCTCCTGAAAAAACTTTTTTGCATTGATACATGTCCCCTGAGGCAGGACCCAGGTCCCCAAACACTTTCTATGGCAATGACCTGCATATAAGCATTTAAAATTAGCACTTTTGACTTTTCACGTTCGTGTCCCATAGACTTTAACTGTGTTTGCACTTTCGTACAAATTTTCTGCCTGTTCGCAAGTTCTGGTGTGAACCGAACAGGGGGGGGGGGTGTTTGGCTCATCCTTACTAGTTACGAGAAGGGCAACCCAAGGTCAGGTTATGGGTATATGGGGTATCTCAGCCAATGGGCAGGGGTTTTCTTGAATCCCTTGGCCTGCTGGGAGAACCTATATATTTGGGTGGAGTCAGGTGATCTACATTCTGTGCCACCTGGACGGCTGTCTGGGTGGACGTGTGTTGTATTGCCTGGGCTGCTAGGCCAGAGATTGGGCATATCCTGGGCACATCTGGCTGCTAGGCTGTCTGAGGGCTTATCGAGAAGCAAGAAAGCAGTGCAGGGTTGGGACTGCGGCTTGCAGTCCAACCAGAAGTGACGGTTCTGCCAGCCGAAGAACCTGTCGTGGTCGGAGGTAGAAGGGAAGCTGTCACCAGTAAGAGACTATCCGCCTAATTACCAGAGACTACAGTGAGTAACTGAAGCAAGTTCAGTAGCAGCATTCTCACCAGACGGGGACGGCGAATAATCAGGAAACTTTAGTGGGAATCAAGCCAGGGACCCAGCCAGTGGAGGTGATGCTTGCAGAGCAGCCTTGTGTGTCAAGCTAGGGACCGAGCAGGCAAGCGTGGGTGAAGCTTAAGAGGTATCTAGAGTGCCAAGCTAGGGACCCAGCAGAGAAGCGGGGGTGACGCTTGAGGAAGAAACCACTGTCAAGATTGGAGGAGCTCAAGGGATTCAGTGACAGTGAATCAGTGGGTCTAGTGAGAGACCAGGAGCTCAGTGTATTGAAGAACTACAAGGAGCAATTGTAGTAAGAGTGAAGGAACTGTTAAGTCTTGTGTTTGGAACTGTTAAAGACTGTTGCCATAGGAGACAGCATTCCTGCATGTGCAGATGTGACTTCTTGCTGGATGCCTTTACTTGCATGGCTGTCCTTCTATTGAAGTCTCGGAGTCTGCCAATTAAGCTTGCAACTACCTAAGGGTGTCCTGTCCCTAACTCTCTCTCCCCCAGAAATACAAAAAGGACTGTTAAGAGAAATCAAACCTATTTTGCATCCAATAAGTGTCTGGCACCCAATGACTTTCACCATATTTGCACCCACTATGCCTTGCAACCCACTACATACAGAAAGATGTCTGTCAGGGAATTCCTGTGAGACGTTTTGCACACAGACGTGCACAAGCACATAGCCTTTGCTATAGAACGGCGAACAGGCGCGCGCATGTGCGCCAGAGCCCAGAACCGTGGGTGCGCACGCGCGCATGCACATGCACGAGCGCTTGTGCGCACGAGCGCGCGCACACGCACATGCACGAGCGCGCGCACACGCACAAGCCCAATTCTCCTTGGCCTTAGACGGCCTATTTAAAGGGAGTCTGGGCTCTTGTGCTGTCACGTACCTGGTTGGAGGCCGAAATGCCGAGAGGGCTCCCCTTGCGGCTGAGTGCAGTACACCTCTGAGGTTGGGTACAGAGGGTGTAGTGCCCAGAGAAGCACAGGATGCCAGATGGGTCCAGGAGAGCAGAGCTGGTGGGATCCTGAAGAACACTGGTGGATGCAGGACACCGCTCAAGGAGTAGTAGTGGCAGCGAGGCTGAGGGTCAAACCCAGTAGATCCAGCAGGAGGAAGAGGCAGGTTGCAGGAATGGAGAGAAGCCAAGGGTCTGGTAACAGGAAACAGGCAGGAACAGATAACTATGGCAGAGTCCGTGGAACAAGCCGGGATCAGGTGGAGGAGAAGGCAACAAGTCGGTAAAGCAAGCCAGGGGGTCAAACCAGAAGAGCAGATCAGACAGGTCAGGAACAAGCCGGGTCACAACGGGAGATCCGAACAGCAGTTGAACAGAGTCTCAGGAACACAGGAAGGCTGATGAATATCAAGCAATGAGATGGGCTCAGTGGCAGTCTTATATAGGCCAGCAGTGGCTGCATCTGTTGCGTGCACCGATTGATGCTCCCGCGCATGCGCGCGCGCCTGTTTGTTCCATTGCACATGTGCGCACGCCTGTTGGTTTCATTGCACATGTGCGGCGTGCCTATTTGCGCCGCTTGCGTCAGTGCGCACAGGGATGTGCTGGAAGCGGCCATTACTAGTACTGGCACTATTGCCAGTTCTCCTACGGCCATTTCCCTGACAGTGCCCCCCTAAGGGGCAGCCTCCGGATGCCCCCATGGGCCAATGCTTCAGGATGTCTACTATAAAAGTCCCGCACCAGTCTAGGAGCATGCACATTGTTTGCAGACTCCCAGGAATTGTCTTCGGGGGGGATATCCCTTCCACTTGATGAGATACTGGATCTGCCTACCTCTCCTCCGGCAATCCATAATGGCTTCAACCTCGAATTCTGTTTCCCCCTCTACTAAGACTGGGGGTGTAAAGCTGAGGAAAGACATACTTCAATTGATAAGGATTTGCAAAGATCTCTCCAGAACTTGGAAGTAAATTCTACTCCTCTGTCGGAGACAATGCTATCTGGTAGTCCGTGTAATCTGACAATCTCTTTAATAAACATGTTTGCTGTATCTGAAGCGGAGGGTGTGCCAATCATCGGGAGAAAATGTGCCATTTTGGAAAGGCGGTCTATCACTACCATGATGGTGGTACATCCTCCAGAGGGGGGCAAGTTTACTATAAAATCCATGGATATTTTTTTCCAGGGTTGTTGAGGAATGGGTAGTGGCCTCAAAAGTCCCCATGGCTTGGTATTGAGCCCTTATTACGCTGGCACGTGATGCTAGAATTAACATATTCTTTGCAGTCCTGTCTTAGGCTGGCCCACCAAAAGGAGCGCTAAATAAGTTCAGTGGTTCTTCGTATCCCAAAATGTCTGGCAAGTTTATGGTCATGTGACATCTTTAGGACTTGGAGTCTAACTGGCTGGGGGACAAAAATCTTATCCTGATGCCACAAAAATCCATATTGGTCTCTCAATGAATACACTTCTGGCCCAGGGCACTGGGCAGAGGCTAGTTCTATCAAAGTCTTTAAATCAGGTTGGATGAGCAAAAAATTTTGAGAGGAAAGGATTGTAATTGGCTCTGTTGTTTCAGGGGTGTTTGGAAACATTCGGGAGACTGCATCCGCTTTCCCATTCTTGGAACCTTCTAAGGCAGATTTAATGGCCAGTAGCTCTCAGTCTCCGATGTCATAATTTCCTTCTGGTGGACTCATTTTTCGAGAGAAAAAGGCTACGGGGTAAAGAAGAGCATTGGGACCCTGCCGTTGAGACAGGATTGCCCCTGTCGCTATTTCAGAAGCGTCTACTTCCAATACATAAGGTAAGGTTGGATCTGGGTGCTGTAAGATAAGTGCAGAAGTGAATAGATTCTTTAATTTGTCAAAGGCTGTCTGAGCTTCTGGGGACCACTGGAAACGGGCCTTCTGATGGGTCAACTGAGTGATGGGTGCTATGGTGGTGGAGAAACCCTTCACAAACTTCCTGTAAAAATTGGAGAACCCTATGAAGCACTGGACACCCTTCTTGTCCGAGGGAGCTGGCCAGTCGAGTATTGCTTCCACTTTCTTTGGGTCCATTGCAATTCCTTCTGTGGAGATGATGAGGCCTAGAAACTGAATAGATGTTTTCTCGGAATCACATTTGTCTGCCTTGACATATAGTCCATGTTTTCTCAGGGTTAGGAGCACCTTTTTTATGTGGGTTCGGTGGAGTTCCAAAGAGGCAGAAAAGATGAGAATATCATCGAGGTATACGATTACAGAGTAGTCAAGGAATTCCCGGAAGATATCATTCACTAGATGCTGGAACGTAGCTGGAGCATTGCATAATCCGAACGGCATCACAAGGTATTCAAAGTGGCCGAACCTCGTCCAGAATGCTGTCTTGCACGCGTCTCCATGGCAAATGCAGACAAGATTGTAGGCACCCATCAGATCTAGTTTAGTGAAAATCTGGGCAGTTCGGAATCTTTGAAAGAGTTCAGGGACCAGAGGGAGCGGGTATCGATTCATTACGGTAATTTTGTTGATGTCTCTGTAGTCTACACATGGCCGTAATGTGCCATCCTTCCTCTCCACAAAGAATATACCCGCCCCAGCAGGAGAAGAAGAGGGTCGGATAAACCCCTTTTCCAGGCTCTCATCAATATATAAACGTACATAACACTGCCGACGGCGACGGTTTCTCTCTGTCAGACCAACTTCCCTTTTAGCTGGGAAACCAGCGATATAACTTATTTGGGCATTAAACTCCCCACCAAACTTTCTGACCTATATGCCAGAAACTTTACACCCACAATACGAAAGATTCAGGGAGACCTCACCGCTTGGACTAAAGGCCCTTTTTCATGGTTCGGCAGAGCGGCAATATTGAAAATGAACGTCCTCCCCAGATTGCTCTATATGATGCAAGCTGTCCCAATAAAGTTACCTCCCTCATTCTTCACGTCCTTCAAAAGGATGTGCAGACACCTGTGGTCCACCCGTCCTCCCAGTTGAGCTGGGATAAACTAATCTTACCCAAACGTCAGGGAGGTATTGGGTTACCGGATTTGCGCACATACTATAGGGCCTGCCAGCTCACAAGAATTGTGGATTGGCACGCCCATGAGAACACCAAGGCATGGATCCATTTGGAAAATGCTTTCACGAAATTACCGATTTCCCACCTCCCTTGGATCAACTCGAACTCTATCCCTACTGAATGCACAGCTCATCCTCTTATAGGTCCCACGTTACTTAATTTTAGAGCCACAAGTCGTATTCTCAACATGACTCCCTATCCTGGCCCCATGACACCACTTGACAATAACACAGAATTCTCGCCTGGTCTATCCGCCAAAGTTGGGTCCAAGCAGACTGCGCCCCGGCCGACAAGGGCCTCTCAATTTTTTTATGACGGCGTGCTTCTCTCTCACTCTGTCATAGCCTCCAAGCTTGCTAACCTTTCCATTCCTTTTTTCAAATTCCTTCAAATCAGACACTTTCTGCACAGCGTCCAACCACTTTCCCAATGGTATAGGGACCATACCCCTTTTGAGGATCTCTGTAGTGGGTCAGAACCTCAGAGCCACCTGGTCTCAACAATCACTGCTCTCTTACTCGACAAATCTTCCTCCCACAATAAAATTCATAGCCGGTGGGAAACAGACTTAGCCATGGAATTGTCTGCCGAAGACTGGGCACGCGTTCATGAGCACATGCACAAGGGGTCCATAAATGTCTCTACACAAGAAAATAGGTACAAACTGTACTCTAGGTGGTACCGCACGCCTGACAAGATCCATAAATTCTATCCGAGTGTGTCCCAGGGCTGCTGGAGATGTAACTCTGCTCTGGGTTCCCTTATCCACATTTGGTGGGAATGTCCTTTGATCCAGGCATTCTGGAGAGAGGTACATGTCCTGATTGCTCAAATTACTACCTATATGCCGGACTTTAGTCCAGCGCAATACCTACTCCACCACACGACCCTTCCGAGGTCAGTTTACAGGAAATCCCTCACTATGCATCTTATCAACGCTTCCACTCAATGCATTCCGATCCACTGGAGGAGTACCACCCCCCCCACTATCTCTGAATGGCACACCCGGGTAGACAGAATAGCAGACATGGAGAGGCTTGTTCACAAAGCTAATGACAACTCAGCCAAATTTGGGACCACATGGGTGTGCTGGTTCCACTATAGAGAAGCCACACGGTCAGGGAGCCCCTCTACCGTACTTCCGTCCAGTACAGGGGAACACTAAAGTACTCTGGCTATGGACGCATGAGACTTCTGCCCCCCCCCCCCTTTGATTACCTACTCCTACAACATGGGAATGAATATGAGCCACCTTATACCTATTTTCACCCATGAAAGGTGCACCTTGCTGTAAACTCAGTCTGATGTTAACCTTCATGCCTACGTCAGATAGAGATTACCGAATTCATTAGGGATAGGGAATGCTACTTTAATGATGACCCAGTCATGTATGAGCTATTTATGGCCTTATCAGGGGTCCCCTCCCGTTCACAGCAAGAACCCCTTTTGTGGTGAACGGGTAGAGGTCGACCCACTGGGGATCATCCATCCACCCATTTTGACATCCCTTGGTTTCCCATACTAAACGTGGAACAGATACCTCTTAAGGCCTCTAGAGTGGAGTACACATGGTTAATAGTACCACCTGTAGGTTCTGGGAGCCATTATTCCCTACTTATTGAAATGATGATATGTTGACGTTTGTTTAAACGACTTTGTTAAACGTTACTGATGTATTCCATGATTGTAAACTGTACATCGATTCTTGGTACATGACTGTTCTTGGAGTTTTATGTAATTGTTATCTAATCTGTATATGTCAAACCTTTAATAAAAATTTTCTTGAAAAAAAAAACGTAGAGCTTCCAGCTCGTTTTCGGATAGGGGAAAGATTCGTCCGAATGGAATCTCAGCCCCCGGGAGCAGTTCTATCGGACAATCATAAGGCCGGTGAGGTGGAAGGACATCTGCCTTTTTCTTGTCAAAAACAACTATGAACTCATGATAAGCTGGGGGGACATGCTGGAGGTTGTCGAGAGCAGGTTGCACGGTCAGGCAGCTAGCAGGCTCACTGGAGTTGGGAGCAAAGCAATGTTGTAGGCAATACTCCGAAGAAAGAGAGATTTCCTTCTTGACCCAGTTGATTCGCGGGTTGTGTGCCAGTAGCCAAAGGTAGGTAGGAAATGGAGGATACGGAAACTTGAAGATATGTGGACCTCGGTGGGTAGACCTTACTGGGTCTTATGGGGCAACTGCGTAAGAAGTGTCCAGCCCCTCCACAGTATTGGCAAAGAGAGGCCTGCCGCCGGCGTTGTCTCTCATCAAAGGTAAGAGGAGAACAGACCAAGCCAACTTGCTTTGGTCCTTTCTTCAGATTTGTAGAGCAGGCAGGCGTAGGTGAAGACTTGGGTGGTCTCTGAGTAGGCTGGAAGTTTTGAGCATATTCCGCCCGCCGTTCTGGCAGGCGCCTGTCAAGCTGAATGGCTAGGAAAATACGTTTGTCAAGAGTGTCGGGAACAGCAACTCAGGCCAGCTCATCTTTAAGAGTCTCGGTGTAAGGTACCTGTGATAGGTAGTGTCCGAAGTGGAACTTGTGTGCTGAGGATTCAGGCGAAAACGTAGTCAGGCAGATTAGATTGGCAACAGATCAGGCAAAATGGTACACGATCGAAATCCAGAGAGTGGTCAGGCAGGCAAAGGTCATACACAAGCTGGCAGTGAAGTACAAAATCAGCAGGCTGGAGAGTAGTCAGGAATTCAGGCAGAAGTTCAACACGAAAATCAGGATCAAAAAACAGTCACAACACCCAGGGAGCTATTCCACACAAACGGGCGCTGAGAGATAGCATCACTTCCTTTTTAAGGGCTGCTTTGATTGAAAATTGTCCACAGCTGGCAGCAGGTGGGGCTAGTGAGTCCAAGGTAATGTTTAACACTGAGAGGACATTTCCAAAAGTCCAGATCTGCTCAGTAGTGCAACAGGTAAGGCTGCAGCTTTGGGACCAGGAAGATCCCGGTTCAAATACACCCAGTTACATGACAGGGCCCCCTCCCCAGTGGACCCCTCCGGGGGCCTAGCGCGGCTTAGTGGGAAAGGAGGCATGGAAGTCTCGAATAAGAGAAGGGGCATGCAGATCTTTGGCTGGAACCCAGGAACGGTCTGTGACAGGATATCCCTTCCAATGAACCAGATACCGAAGGCCACGACCCTGTCTTCTAGAATCAAGAATCTTGGAGACTTCAAACTCATTTTGTCCATCAACAAGAACAGGAGGAGGTAGCTGTTGCGTTCTGGAGTAGCGATTGAAAATTGCTTTTTTGAGGAGGGAAACGTGGAACACAGGATGAATTCGGAGAGAGGAGGGTAATTTCAACCGATAGGAGACTGGCCCGACTCGAGCAATAATTCTGTAAGGACCAATGAATCGAGGGCCCAATTTGGTAGAAGGTTGTTTCAGTCTCACATATTTGGTTGATAGCCAAACTCTGTCCCCCACCACATATGGAGGTATATGGCGTCTTCGTTTGTTGGAAAAAAGTGCATACTTGCCTGCTGACTTCCGTAGTAATAAGCAAATCTTTTTCCAATGTAGCAGAATATTTTTAACCCGCTGATCTGCTGCTGGTACACCAGAGGAAGGCTGAAGTAGGGGAAAAGTCTGAGGGTGATAGCCTAGGGCTGCGTAGAATGGTGTGGTATGAAGAGCACTGTGCCAACGGGAATTAATGGCGAACTCAGCTAAAGGCAAATACTCAGACCAGTTGGAGTGTAAGGCATTGACATAATGTCGAAGATAGGTTTCTAGGGTCTGGTTCATGCGTTCGGTTTGACCATCTGTTTGAGGGTGATGTGAGGTAGAGAGTGAAAGCGTTACTCCCAGTTTCTTGCAGAACGCTCTCCAGAATCGGGAAACAAACTGGGATCCGCGGTCTGAGACAACATTGGTAGGTATGCCATGATATCTCACAATATGGGAAAGGAAGAGAGTAGACAGTGCTTCCGCTGTAGGTAATCCCGGGAGCGGCACAAAATGAGACATTTTTGAAAAGCGATCCACTATGACCCATATAGCAGTCATGCCCTCGGACTTGGGTAAGTCTGTAATGAAGTCCATAGTCAAATGGGTCCAAGGCTGACGAGGTGCTGAAAGTGGTTGTAACAGTCCAGTAGGCAATGTACGGGGTACTTTATTAGCAGCACAAGTTGGGCAGGCAGCCACATAGTCAGTAACATCCCTTTTCATATGAGGCCACCAGACATGACGCTGCAAGGTCTTAAGAGTGATGGTGACACCAGGATGACCAGATAAAACACCATCATGTGCCCAGAGGAGTACAGGTTTTCTGAGGCTAGGGGCTACGAACAGGCGACCTGGTGGTATCTTCAAGCCTTGGGGAACACAATTCTGGGTTTCTTGTAACTGTTGGGAAAGAGCCGTAGAGATCTGTGCGACAATTTTGTGAGGTGGGATTATATACTGCTCGGTAGGTTGGTCTTCTTCAGAGGTAGCAAACTGTCTGGAAAGAGCATCGGCTTTCTTGTTTTTATGCCCAGGAACATAAGAAAGAACAAAATTAAAACGGGAGAAAAACAGAGCCCATCGAGCCTGACGTGAGTTCAAACGTCTTGCAGTCTGAAGGTACAGTAGGTTTTTATGGTCAGTGAGGATAGAAAAAGGTTTGGGAGCCCCTTCCAGAAGATGTCGCCATTCAGACAATGCCAATTTGATGGCCAGTAGTTCTCAATTCCCAATATCGTAATTCATCTCCGCTGGAGAAAACTTTCTAGAAAAAAATGCTACTGGATGGATTCTACCAGACTTAGGCTGTCTCTGGGAGAGCACGGCACCTGCTCCTACCTCAGAGGCATCAACCTCAACTATGTACTGGAGATCGGGATTTGGATGCTGAAGAATTGGAGCTTTGCTGAACATGTCTTTTAATTGCTGGAAAGCCAATTCTGCTTCTGAGGACCATACCTTGCAATTTGTACCTTTCTTAGTCATAGCAGTAAGGGGGGCCGCAATGGAGGCAAAACCTTTGATGAAGCGTCTGTAGTAATTTGCGAACCCTAGAAAGCTTTGGAGCCCTCTTAAAGTGGTCGGTTGGGGCCATTGCAAGACAGCGGAAAGTTTTTGAGGGTCCATTTGGAAACCGGCAGCACTTATAATGTATCCAAGGAAAGGAATACGGCTTTGATGGAAACTGCATTTCTCAATCTTCGCGTAAAGATGGTTTTCTCTCAGTCGTTGCAATACCTTCTTTACATGCGAGATGTGCTCTAGATGAGTCTTGGAAAAGACTAAAATGTCGTCCAAGTAGATGATCACAAAACTGTTGCTGAAATCATGAAAAATTTCATTCATGAAACGTTGGAAGACAGCAGGGGCGTTACACAACCCAAATGGCATAACCAGATATTCAAAATGTCCATTGCGAGTGTTGAATGCTGTCTTCCACTCGTCCCCGTCTTTAATTCGAATTCGATAATAAGCCCCTCGTAGGTCTAGCTTGGAGAAGATAACAGCCCCCTTAAGTACATCAAACAGTTCAAGAATGAGAGACAAAGGGTAGGAGTCTTTTACAGTGATTTGATTTAACCCTCGATAGTCTATGCATGGTCGAAGACCCCCATCTTTTTTTTCAACAAAGAAAAAACCTGCCCCTACTGGAGAAGAAGAGGGTCGGATAAAACCTCTTTCCAAGTTGTCTTTTACGTATTCCTCCATGGATTTTTGTTCAGGCAAAGACAGGGGATAGGTCCTTCCTTTGGGAAGAAGTGCTCCAGGAATCAATTTAATTGCACAGTCAAAAGAACGATGTGGAGGTAAAACCTCTGCCTTTTGCTTGCAAAATACGTCTGCAAACGCATGGTATTCATGAGGCAAGGTAGGTGGGACGGCCACGGAAGCCAACATACAAGCAGGAAGTCTTTTGGGTTGAGACAAACAGTTTGAATGACAGAACGACCCCCAAGAGGTTAGTTCTCCATTTTCCCAATCAAAAGAAGGGTTATGTTGTTGTAACCATGGGTAACCAAGGATAACAGGCAGAAGTGGAGAATCAATAAGAGACAAGACAACTTCCTCTTTGTGGAGTATGCCTACCTGAAGGGTGATTGTTATAGTCTCAAATTTTACAATGCCATCTCCCAAGGGTTGTCCATTCACGGTGGTAATGTTCAGGGGTCTAGATTTTGGAACAAATGGGATATTATTTTTTTTAGCAAAAGTGTAGTCCAAGAATATGCCAGCAGCTCCAGAATCCACAAAAGCCTCACAGGAGACAAGTTTAGAGGGTAAATGGATAATTGCAGGAATGGTAATCTTGGTCTTGGAGGATATACCTGTAAGGTCTAAGCCAGCTCCTCCAACACTGGTTAGACCCTGCATTTTACTGGACGGGAAGGGCAGACAGATAATAAATGTCCTTTAAGTCCACAGTATAGGCATAGGCCCAATGCACGCCTCCTTTGTTTCTCAGACTCAGTTAGGTGGAGACTAGAGTTGAGCGGGTAGCTGGATATTCGGGTCCGGCGGGTTCGGCCGAACTTCGGAAAAAAGTTCGGATTCGGGACCGAACTTTAACCCGAACCCGGACCCCATTGAAGTCAATGGGGACCCGGACTTCTGACGACTAAAAAGGCTCTAAAAAAGTAATGGAAAGGGCTAGAGGGCTGCAAATGGCAGCAAAATTTTGTTAAGAACATGGCAAGTGCTCTGCAAACAAATGTGGATAGGAAATAACTTAAAAGAACATAAAAAAAATAAAAAATAAAAAAATATGCTGGAGGCCCCGTTTTCAGCAGAAGAGGTACAGGAAGTCATTAAGAACCTCAGAAACTCAACGGCACGATGCCACACATATGGTGGGAATGCCCCAGAATACGCCCTTTCTGGAATAAATTATTTAATTTAATGGATAAGCTAGTGGGAAAATAAAATACTTTGAAATAAAAATGTAGCGGGGTGCTAAATTTAAGGAAAGTGTTTGAGTGGTAAATAGGCTCAAATACCCTAATTCTGTAGGATTCATGGACCATTTTGTCCTCGGGGGACAGTATTGGTGTGCAGTTCCCTGCGGCCTACAGGTGGCGCCTTTTGTGTCCCCTCTTGGCAGTAGTACAGCGGGGCGGGGAACCTGCTGTGCATGCCGGGAGAGCATATAAAAGGTGCAGACCTTTGGCCTGGGGGCTGATGTCCAGTGGGGTCCGCGCCCAGGTGCCTTCGGCCTGGGTGCATGTGTTCCTGTTCCATCTCGGGCACCTTTAGCCCGGGGTGAGGTACTATCCTGGAGTTCTTGCTGCCCTGGGTATGGAGGCCTAGGGGCGGGAGTAAAGCCTGGAGTCCAGAGCCGCCTCGTGTAGGGTACCCTGTTCCAGGGAAGGGAGGATCATTCTGATGGACCGATGCGGGAGTCACGGTGAAGGAATGGTCTGTTGACTCCCTGGAGAGATGTCTTCCCCTTGATATGGGCTAGGTTCGTAGAAGGAGAAGCTCAAGGTCACCTTGGCTGTATCAGAGGCCTTATTCAACCGGCCCGTGGCAGGGGCCTTATACACCCTGGTCTGTGGCTGAGACCAAAGTTCTCCAGGCCCGTGGCAGGGGCCTTGTACACCCGGTCTGTGGCAGAGACCAACCTCAATGTCTGTGGCAGAGACCGTGCGCCAAAAACTGTTTGAGAAACCTAAGCAGTGAAGTGAATGTGCTACGTTTGTGCCTGGACCTCCTCCACACCTTAAGCTGTCCTGTTTCTTTGCTCTAACCTTTTCTATCTGAGTACAGTTTATTTTGCCATGAGAGAATAAGAGTTGGAGTTTCAGCTGGTGTGGACATTGACTTTACTGGCAATTAAAGGACTTGCCTCTACCTACAGTAGAGGTGAGAATCATCCTCTGGAGGAGTTTTGACTCCGGCTGTGGACACGGCCCGTCAAGTACACCGCTCAACCTCTTTATATAGGAGGATACGGGCTGGTAGTGCGGTGTGCCTTTCTCCCTCCTGCGAAGAGCCAACAACATAAAGGCAGGTAAGGGGGAAAGGATCTGTGCGCTACAAAAAAATAAAATAAAAATTTTAATCTTGGCCTAGCAGGACGAGGTCCATATGGAGTAGGAGGTTGAGGTGGCGGTGGATGTGGCTGTGTAGGTGGAAGCGGCGGTGGAGGAGGACGAGGTAGCCAACACTGGTTCAAAAATACAACAATGGCTGGGTAAGGCCAGTGATGTGTCGAATTCTGTCCCCTGTCGAATAGTGTCCGCCCTGTACTGCGCTTGCTGAGTATGTAGGACAAGGGGATTTCAAAAATCTCCCAAGACTAACGGCGCCTGCGTGTTGAGTTCAGGTGAAGGCCACACCATCCGTGGTTCAAGCCGAGCCAAGCAAGGCCGCGATCGAAGCGAGCCCGTGAGGGGCCCTGTTACTATGTGCTACCGTATGTCCTCTTGGATGGTGGGGCTTGAACCTGCACTCACAGAGCAGGCGCCGTTCATCTTCGGAGATTTTGTGAATCTCCTTGTCCTCTGTACTGCGCAAGCGCTGCGCCTGCGCAGTACGGGCCGGGCACAATCCGATGGCCGGACAGTTTTTGTCACAACACCGGTATACATGTCTATTCTGCACAAGGTACGGACAAGTCCTGTGGGATCCATGCCTGGTTCATTTTAATGAACGTGAGCTTGTCCACATTGGCTCTGGACAGGCGGCTGCGCTTGTCTGTGATAACGCCCCCTGCCGTGCTAAATACACGTTCAGATAATACACTGGCTGCAGGGCAGGCCAGCACCTCCAAGGCATAAACGGCAAGCTCAGGCCATGTGCCCAATTTGGAGACCCAGAAGTTAAAGGGGGCAGACCCGTCATCCAGTACGTGTAGGCATGTGGACACATACTGCTCAACCATGTTGGTGAAATGCTGCCTCCTGCTAAGACGTTCCATCTCAGCTGGTGGTGCTGGTTGTTGTGGCGTGCTGACAAAGCTTTTCCACATTTCGGCCATGCTAACCCTGCCTTCTGAGGTGCTGCCGGTGCCCCGGCTGCGTTGGCGACCTCTTCCTCCTCCTCTGCCTTCGCCTTGTGCTTCCACCGTACGCCCGCTGTCAGGTGGGAATGCCACCAGCAGCGCGTCTACCAGCGTGCGCTTGTACTCGCGCATCTTACGATCCCGCTCCAGTGAGGGAATTAAGGACGGTACGTTGTCCTTGTAACGGGGATCCAGCAGGGTGGCCACCCAGTAATCAGCACCAGTTAAAATGTGGGCAACTCGGCTGTCGTTGCGGAAACACTGCAGCATGTAATCGCTCATGTGTGCCAGGCTGCCCAGAGGCAAAGAAAAGCTGTCCTCTGTGGGAGGTGTATCGTCTGTGTCCTCTGTATCCCCCCAGCCACGCACCAGTAATGGCCACGAGCTGGTCTGAGTGCCACCCTGCTGTGAACATGGCTCCTCCTCCTCCTCCTCCTCCTCCATCTCCTCCTCCACCTCGTCATCCTCCAGAACTGTGCCCTTTCTGCCGGACAATTGTGTACCTGGCGTTTGTTGGTGCAGGAACCCACCCTCGTAGCCACTTGTGAAAGACTGCCCTGAAAGCCTTTGAAATGATCCCGCTTCCTCCTCCTCCTCCTCATCCTCCTGTGCCACATCCTCTTCCATCATCGCACAAAGCGTTTTTTCAAGGAGGCATAGAACTGGGATAGTAACGCTGAGAACGGCGTCATTGGCACTGGCCATGTTGGTGGAGTACTCGAAACAGCGCAACAAGGCACACAGGTCTCGCATGGAGGCCCAGTTATTGGTGGTGAAGTGGTGCTGTTCCGCAGAGCGACTCACGCGTGATTGCTGCAGCTGAAACTCCACTATTGCCTGCTGCTGCTCGCACAGTCTGGCCAGCATGTGCAAGGTGGAGTTCCACCTTGTGGGCACGTCACATATGAGGCGGTGAGCTGGAAGGCCGAAGTTACGCTGCAGCGCTGACAGGTGAGCAGCAGCAGGGTGAGAACGCCGAAAGTGCGCACAGACAGCCCGCACTTTCTGCAGCAGCTCTGGCATATTGGGGTAATTTTTAAGGAACCTCTGGACCACCAAGTTCAGCACATGCGCCAGGCAAGGGATGTGCGTCAAACCGGCTAGACCCAGAGCTGCTACGAGATTTCGCCCATTATCGCACACCACCAGGCCGGGCTTGAGGCTCACTGACAGCAACCACTCATCGGTCTGTTGTTCCATGTCCCTCCACAACTCCTGCGCGGTGTGGGGATTTTCCCCCTAACAGGAAAGTTTTAAAACTGCCTGCTGTCGATTATCCCTGGCTGTGCTGAAGTTGGTGGTAAAGGTGTTACGCTGAATGGATGAGGAGGAGGTAGAGGATGAGGAAGCGGAGAAGGAGGAGTTAGCAACAGGAGGCAAACTGAAGCGCCCTGCAATCCTCGGTGGTGGAAGGACATGCGCCAAACCGCTATCTGCCTCAGGCCCAGCAGCCACTGCATTTACCCAGTGTGCTGTTAGGGAGATATAACGTCCCTGACCGTGCTTACTGGTCCACGCATCCGTAGTTAGGTGGACCTTGCCACAGATGGCGTTGCGCAGTGCACACCTGATTTTGTCCCCCACCTGGTTGTGCAGGGAAGGGATGGCTCGCCTGGAAAAGTAGTGGCGGCTGGGCACGACGTACTGCGGGACAGCCAATGCCATCAGGCTTTTAAAACTCTGCGTCTCCACCAGACGGAATGACAGCATTTCAAAGGCCAGGAATTTTGAAATGCTGGCATTCAGGGCCAGGGATCGCGGGTGGCTAGGGGGGTACTTCCTCTTCCGCTCCAATGTTTGGGAGATAGAGAGCTGAACGCTTCCATGGGACATTGTGGAGATGGTCGGTGACCCAGGTGGTAGTGTTGCTGGCAGATCCTCTGTTTGCGGGGTGACAGGTGCCACTGTCACTACAGAGGTGGATGAAGAGGCCGAGACTGCAGCAGAAGAGGAAGCAGGAGGAGCCAGAGACCTTTCTTGGTTTCTGAGGTGTCTACTCCACTGCAGCTCGTGCTTTGCACTTAGATGCCTGGTCATGCAGCTTGTGCTCAGGTTGAGAACGTTTATGCCTCGCTTCAGGCTCTGATTGCACAGCGTGCAAACCACTTGTGTCTTGTCATCAACACACTGTGTGAAGAACTGCCACGCTAGGGAAGTCCTTGGACCTGGCTTTGGTGTGCTCGGTCCCTTGCTGCGTTGGGCAGTAGCAGATGTACTGTCTAGGGGACGAATGCTCCGTTTTTGCACCCTGCTCCCTCTTCTGCTGTGCTGGTGGCTGTGCGACCACCGCCTCTTCCTCCGAACTACACTGGTCACCTGCATAACGTTGATTCCATGTGGGGTCGAGGACCTCATCGTCCTCCACATCATCTTCCACCCAGTCTTCACCCCTGCCCTCCATGTCTGTCTGCACAATTGCGAAAGCAGCAGCAGTTGGCACCTGTGTTTCGTCATCATCCGAGACGTGCTGCGATGGTCCTCCCATGTACCCATCATGAAACATAAGTGGTTGGGCATCGGTGCACTCAATCTCTTCCACTTCTGGGGCAGGGCTAGGTGGATGGCCCTGGGAAACCCTGCTAACAGAGTCATCGAAAAGCAGAAGAGACTGCTGCATGATTTGGGGCTCAGACTGCTTGGCTGATTTGCAAGGGGGTGAGGTGAAAGACTGATGGACATGGGCTTCAGGTGCCAACTCTGATCTTTCAGCAGAAGAGTGGGTGGGAGACAATGTGAAGGAACCCGAGGCACTGTCAGCAACCCAATCTACTATCGCCTGTACTTGTCCTGGCCTAAACATTGGTACAGCCTCATTAGGCGCGACAAAACACCGCCGCAGGCTCGGTCGCCTACTCGCACCTGAGAAAGGTATTTCACTTGTGCGTGTAGCTGGCACAGATCCACCACGTCCTCTCCCTGCAACAGGAGCTCCACCAGCAGCACCACGACCGGGGCCACCACGTCCCTTTGACCTTCCCCTCATATTTTCCAAATTTAGGATCTTGCCCTAAATGGCGTTTTTTGGAAGACCACAACACACCCACAGTACGTAATGGCTGAAACGCACAGCTACAGAACTGCAGAAAATGCTATTCAAAAAAAAAAAGGTTGTTTTTTTTAGTATAGCACAGTACAAGGAAAATATATAGAAATTGTTTTTTTACACACACCTCCAGATGTGTATTTCACACTGCAAAATATTTTCTGTGGCCCTAAATGGCGTTTTTTTGCAAGAGCACAACACAACCACAGTATTTAACCACTGAATCGCACAGCTACAGAAAATGCTATTAAAAAAAAAAGGTTTTTTTTTTTAGTATAGCACAGTACAAGGAAAATATATAGAAATTGTTTTTTTACACACACCTCCAGATGTGTATTTCACACTGCAAAATATTTTCTGTGGCCCTAAATGGCGTTTTTTGCCAGACCACAACACACCCACAGCACATAACCGCTGAATCGCACAGCTACAGAAAATGCTATTAAAAAAAAAAGGTGTTTTTTTTTAGTATAGCACAGTACAAGGAAAATATATAGAAATTGTTTATTTTACACACCTCCACATGTGTATTTCACACTGCAAAATATTTTCTGTGGCCCTAAATGGCGTTTTTTGGAAGAGCACAACACAACCACAGTATTTAACCACTGAATCGCACAGCTATAGAAGTGCAGAGAATGCTATTCAAAAAAAATGTTTTTTTTTTTAGTATAGCACTGTACAATATATAGAAATTGTTTATTTTACACACCTCCACATGTGTATTTCACACTGCAAAATATTTTCTGTGGCCCTAAATGGCGTTTTTTTGCAAGAGCACAACACAACCACAGTATTTAACCACTGAATCGCACAGCTATAGAAGTGCAGAGAATGCTATTCAAAAAAAATGTTGTTTTTTTTAGTATAGCACTGTACAATATATAGAAATTGTTTATTTTACACACCTCCACATGTGTATTTCACACTGCAATTTATTTTCTGTGGCCCTAAATGGCGTTTTTTGCAAGAGCACAACACAACCACAGTATTTAACCACTGAATCGCACAGCTATAGAAGTGCAGAGAATGCTATTCAAAAAAAATGTTGGTTTTTTTAGTATAGCACTGTACAATATATAGAAATTGTTTATTTTACACACCTCCACATGTGTATTTCACACTGCAAAATATTTTCTGTGGCCCTAAATGGCGGTTTTTGCAAGAGCACAACACAACCACAGTATTTAACCACTGAATCGCACAGCTATAGAAGTGCAGAGAATGCTATTCAAAAAAAATGTTGTTTTTTTTAGTATAGCACTGTACAATATATAGAAATTGTTTATTTTACACACCTCCACATGTGTATTTCACACTGCAATTTATTTTCTGTGGCCCTAAATGGCGTTTTTTGCAAGAGCACAACACAACCACAGTATTTAACCACTGAATCGCACAGCTATAGAAGTGCAGAGAATGCTATTCAAAAAAAATTTTGTTTTTTTTAGTATAGCACTGTACAATATATAGAAATTGTTTATTTTACACACCTCCACATGTGTATTTCACACTGCAATTTATTTTCTGTGGCCCTAAATGGCGTTTTTTGCAAGAGCACAACACAACCACAGTATTTAACCACTGAATCTCACAGCTATAGAAGTGCAGAGAATGCTATTCAAAAAAAAAGTTGTTTTTTTTAGTATAGCACTGTACAATATATAGAAATTGTTTATTTTACACACCTCCACATGTGTATTTCACACTGTAATTTATTTTCTGTGGCCCTAAATGGCGTTTTTTGCAAGAGCACAACACAACCACAGTATTTAACCACTGAATCGCACAGCTATAGAAGTGCAGAGAATGCTATTCAAAAAAAATGTTGTTTTTTTTAGTATAGCACTGTACAATATATAGAAATTGTTTATTTTACACACCTCCACATGTGTATTTCACACTGCAAAATATTTTCTGTGGCCCTAAATGGCGTTTTTTGGAAGAGCACAACACAACCACAGTATATAACCGCTGAATCGCACAGCTGCAGAGAATGCTATTCAAAAAAAAGTTTTTTTTTTTTTAGTATAGCATAGTACAAGAAAAATATATAGAAATTGGTTATTTCACACAACTAGAGATATACACTGCAAAATATTTTTTTTGCCCAAAAATAGGTCTTTTTTGCGCACAACAAAGTGCCTTTTTTTTTTGCAACAGCACAATAAAGTGCCTTTTTTTTTTTTTGGGGCCCAAAAATGGGTCTTTTTAGCAAAAGCACAATAAAGTGCCTTTTTTTTTTTTCTGACCGAAATAGGTCTTTTAGCAAGAGCACAATACAGCCACAGTATGGAATAGGTGTATCACTCAACGTAATGCAGTGCTGGTGCACTGAGCTTGCAACACAAACAGATAAACCTATGCAGATCGCTGAGCTATTATATCTCTCAATCTGGACTCCTATCTAAATCTCTCTCCCTGAAAGCACAAACAGGATCCTGCCCCTACACTACACTACACTACACTGTCTCCCTATCTTTTCTATCAGTAGATTGCAGAATCAGGACTAACTCCTATCATATAATTCTCTCCCTCACAGCAACAGCAGCCAGGATCCTTTCCCTACACTGTTTAAAAGCAGAGTGACGATCTGTGCTGTGTGCCTCTTTCTTATATAGAAGCTGGTCACATGCTTGGTCACATGTTGCACTGACCAATCACAGCCATGCCATTAGTAGGCATGGCTATGATGGCTTCTAAGGGCACACCAGCTAATCAAATGGTGATTGGCTGGCCCCTGAAGCATTTCTAACTGCGCCATTAAATTCCCGAATCCGGACCCGAACCCGGACTTTAGCGCAAAATCCGGGTCCGGGTCCGGGGTCGGAAAAAAGCCAAAATTCGGTACGGACCCGAACTTTACAGTTCGGGTCCGCTCAACACTAGTGGAGACGGCTTACATCCATGGGTTCCACAGGTGTCTGGGGTTCAACTGAGATTTCAGGTTCTGGCTGAGGTGGTGCTTGGAAGTTAGGGGCCAAACGGTAGACTGGCCGAGGAAACTTGCGAGTTCTAAGTCTCTCTTGGCACCTTTCATGATACCGGACATCCAGACGAACACAGAGCTCTATGAATTTCTCTAGGTCTTCTGGGGAATCCTTATAGACTAATTCGTCTTTGATGCGATCTGCAAGACCTTTTCGGAAGGCTGCACGTAATGCCCTTGAGTCCCAAGTAGTCTCAGCAGCAAGGGTACGAAACTCAATAGCATATTGTGCCACAGACCTGGTGCCTTGTTGCATGTCCAAGAGTGAGTACTCAGCTGCAGAAGCTCTATCTGGCTTGTCAAATACAGTCTGGAGAGAAGCCAGAAATTTGTCAGCGTCTTGCAGCACAGGATCATTGCGTTCCAGATAAGGAGAGACCCAGGCCAGGGCCTTCCCCTTTAACAAGGAAATTACAAAAGTCACTTTGGCAGAAGAAGTGCTAAAGGTCCCAAGGTTGTTGCGGAAATGCAAACGGCAAACATTTAAAAAGCCTCTGCAGTCCTCAGTATCACCACCAAATTTGTCAGGCATAGGAAGTTTGGGTGGTACAGAAGAGGTGGGTTGGATCGTAGCAGGAGTAGGACCCAGAGTCTGGACCGTTGCAGAGGAAGCAGACAAACAAGATTTAAGCATAGTACAAAGTTCATCTAACTTGGCGTCCAGGGAAGAAAGATGCTGTCCATGAGCTCCAATCAATTGTCCCTGACGTGAAATCGCCTTAACAATCTCAGCAGGGTCCACTGTCATTGTGGCCCGTTTGTAATGTAAGGTACCTGTGATAGGTAGTGTCCGAAGTGGAACTTGTGTGCTGAGGATTCAGGCGAAAACGTAGTCAGGCAGATTAGGTTGGCAACAGATCAGGCAAAATGATACACGATCGAAATCCAGAGAGTGGTCAGGCAGGCAAAGGTCATACACGAGCTGGCAGTGAAGTACAAAATCAGCAGGCTGGAGAGTAGTCAGGAATTCAGGCAGAAGTTCAACACGAAAATCAGGATCAAAATCAGGATCAAAAAGCAGTCACAACACCCAGGGAGCTATTCCACACAAACGGGCGCTGAGAGATAGCATCACTTCCTTTTTAAGGGCTGCTTTGATTGAAAATTGTCCACAGCTGGCAGCAGGTGGGGCTAGTGAGTCCAAGGTAATGTTTAACACTGAGAGGACATTTCAAAAGTCCAGATCTGCTCAGTAGCGCAACAGGTAAGGCTGCAGCTTTGGGACCAGGAAGATCCCGATTCAAATACACCCAGGTACATGACACTCGGACAGTCCTTGGCGGTACTGAAACCTGAGTGCTGCCTCATTCCAGCTTGTATCGGTGGACCATCTGCGGAATTCCACGGTATAATCCTCCACTGGGCGGTTTCCTTGCCGTAAGGTAGCTAAAGCAGATTCAGCGGAGGCCGCACACTGGGGGTCATCATACAATAGAGTCATAGCCTCAAAGAAAGTGTCCATGGTATCCAAAGCCAGGCTCTTTTGTTCCAGCAGGTTATGGGCCCAAGCTTGGGGTTCCTCGGATAGTAGGGAAATTATGAATCCTACTTTTATGAACTCGGAAGAAAAAGTTCTAGGCTGGAGGGCCAAGTACAGTAGGCATGCATTCTTAAAAGCCATGAACTTCTTTCGATCTCAGAGGAATTGTTCGGGTGTTGGTACCTGTGGTTCGGGAGAAGACACCATCACTGTATGGGTTGGAGAAGTAGCTTCTTGAGGCAGGAGAGCTGGTGCTGTGTCAGTGGAAGGCTAACTGGACTCCACCGAGGCTAGAACAACAGGTGAGTGCTGCAACTGATCTTCCAGATGAAGGTAGTCCTCTTGGAGTCTCTGAATGGCTTGTGTAAGGGTGGTGACTTGTTGGCACATCATTTCAAGTGGGGAAGCACCTCTGTCGGCCTCGGACATAGCTTGATAGTACTGTCACGTACCTGGTTGGAGGCCGAAATGCCGAGAGGGCTCCCCTTGCGGCTGAGTGCAGTACACCTCTGAGGTTGGGTACAGAGGTTGTAGTGCCCAGAGAAGCACAGGTTGTCAGATGGGTCCAGGAGAGCAGAACTGGTGGGATCCTGAAGAACACTGGTGGATGCAGGACACCGCTCAAGGAGTAGTAGTGGCAGCCAGGCTGAGGGTCAAACCCAGTAGATCCAGCAGGAGGAAGAGGCAGGTTGCAGGAATGGAGACAAGCCAAGGGTCTGGTAACAGGAAACAGGCAGGAACAGATAACTATGGCAGAGTCCGTGGAACAAGCCGGGATCAGGTGGAGGAGAAGGCAACAAGTCGGTAAAGCAAGCCAGGGGGTCAAACCAGAAGAGCAGATCAGACAGGTCAGGAACAAGCCGGGTCACAACGGGAGATCCGAACAGCAGTTGAACAGAGTCTCAGGAACACAGGAAGGCTGATGAATATCAAGCAATGAGATGGGCTCAGTGGCAGTCTTATATAGGCCAGCAGTGGCTGCATCTGTTGCGTGCACCGATTGATGCTCCCACGCATGCGCGCGCGCCTGTTTGTTCCATTGCACATGTGCGCACGCCTGTTGGTTTCATTGCACATGTGCGGCGTGCCTATTTGCGCCGCTTGCGTCAGTGCGCACAGGGATGTGCTGGAAGCGGCCATTACTAGTACTGGCACTATTGCCAGTTCTCTTACGGCCGTTTCCCTGACAGTGCCCCCCCAAGGGGCAGCCTCCGGATGCCCCCATGGGCCAATGCTTCAGGATGTCCCACACCAGTCCCACACCAGTCCCACACCAGTCTAGGAGCATACACATTGTTTGCAGACTCCCAGGAATTGTCTTCGGGGGGATATCCCTTCCAGTTGATGAGATACTGGATCTGCCTACCTCTCCTCCGGCAATCCATAATGGCTTCAACCTCGAATTCTGTTTCCCCCTCTACTAAGACTGGGGGTGTAAAGCTGAGGAAAGACATACTTCAATTGATAAGGATTTGCAAAGATCTCTCCAGAACTTGGAAGTAAATTCTACTCCTCTGTCGGAGACAATGCTATCTGGTAGTCCGTGTAATCTGACAATCTCTTTAATAAACATGTTTGCTGTATCTGAAGCGGAGGGTGTGCCAATCATCGGGAGAAAATGTGCCATTTTGGAAAGGCGGTCTACCACTACCATGATGGTGGTACATCCCCCAGAGGGGGGCAAGTTTACTATAAAATCCATGGATATTTTTTTCCAGGGTTGTAGAGGAATGGGTAGTGGCCTCAAAAGTCCCCATGGCTTGGTATTGGAGCCCTTATTACGCTGGCACGTGATGCTAGAATTAACATATTCTTTGCAGTCCTGTCTTAGGCTGGCCCACCAAAAGGAGCGCTAAATAAGTTCAGTGGTTCTTCGTATCCCAAAATGTCCGGCAAGTTTATGGTCATGTGACATCTTTAGGACTTGGAGTCTAACTGGCTGGGGGACAAAAATCTTATCCTGATGCCACAAAAATCCATCTTGGTCTCTCAATGAATACACTTCTGGCCCAGGGCACTGGGCAGAGGCTTGTTCTATCAAAGTCTTTAAATCAGGTTGGATGAGCAAAAAATTTTGAGAGGAAAGGATTGTAATTGGCTCTGTTGTTTCAGGGGTGTTTGGAAACATTCGGGAGACTGCATCCGCTTTCCCATTCTTGGAACCTTCTAAGGCAGATTTAATGGCCAGTAGCTCTCACTCTCCGATGTCATAATTTCCTTCTGGTGGACTCATTTTTCGAGAGAAAAAGGCTACGGGGTAAAGAAGAGCATTGGGACCCTGCCATTGAGACAGGATTGCCCCTGTCGCTATTTCAGAAGTGTCTACTTCCAATACATAAGGTAAGGTTGGATCTGGGTGCTGTAAGATAAGTGCAGAAGTGAATAGATTCTTTAATTTGTCAAAGGCTGTCTGAGCTTCTGGGGACCACTGGAAATGGGCCTTCTGATGGGTCAACTGAGTGATGGGTTCTATGGTGGTGGAGAAACCCTTCACAAACTTCCTGTAAAAATTGGAGAACCCTATGAAGCACTGGACACCCTTCTTGTCCGAGGGAGCTGGCCAGTCGAGTATTGCTTCCACTTTCTTTGGGTCCATTGCAATTCCTTCTGTGGAGATGATGAGGCCTAGAAACTGAATAGATGTTTTCTCGGAATCACATTTGTCTGCCTTGACATATAGTCCATGTTTTCTCAGGGTTAGGAGCACCTTTTTTATGTGGGTTCGGAGGAGTTCCAAAGAGGCAGAAAAGATGAGAATATCATCGAGGTATACGATTACAGAGTAGTCAAGGAATTCCCGGAAGATATCATTCACTAGATGCTGGAACGTAGCTGGAGCATTGCATAATCCGAACGGCATCACAAGGTATTCAAAGTGGCCGAACCTCGTCCGGAATGCTGTCTTCCACTCGTCTCCATGGCAGATGCAGACAAGATTGTAGGCACCCCTCAGATCTAGTTTAGTGAAAATCTGGGCAGTTCGGAATCTTTGAAAGAGTTCAGGGACCAGAGGGAGCGGGTATCGATTCATTACGGTAATTTTGTTGATGTCTCTGTAGTCTACACATGGCCGTAATGTGCCATCCTTCCTCTCCACAAAGAATATACCCGCCCCAGCAGGAGAAGAAGAGGGTCGGATAAACCCCTTTTCCAGGCTCTCATCATTATATAAACGTACATAACACTGCCGACGGCGACGGTTTCTCTCTGTCAGACCAACTTCCCTTTTAGCTGGGAAACCAGCGATATAACTTATTTGGGCATTAAACTCCCCACCAAACTTTCTGACCTATATGCCAGAAACTTTACACCCACACTACGAAAGATTCAGGGAGACCTCACCGCTTGGACTAAAGGCCCTTTTTCATGGTTCGGCAGAGCGGCAATATTGAAAATGAACGTCCTCCCCAGATTGCTCTATATGATGCAAGCTGTCCCAATAAAGTTACCTCCCTCATTCTTCACGTCCTTCAAAAGGATGTGCAGACACCTGTGATCCACCCGTCCTCCCAGTTGAGCTGGGATAAACTAATCTTACCCAAACGTCAGGGAGGTATTGGGTTACCGGATTTGCGCACATACTATAGGGCCTGCCAGCTCACAAGAATTGTGGATTGGCACGCCCATGAGAACACCAAGGCATGGATCCATTTGGAAAATGCTTTCACGAAATTACCGATTTCCCACCTCCCTTGGATCAACTCGAACTCTATCCCTACTGAATGCACAGCTCATCCTCTTATAGGTCCCACGTTACTTAATTTTAGAGCCACAAGTCGTATTCTCAACATGACTCCCTATCCTGGCCCCATGACACCACTTGACAATAACGCAGAATTCTCGCCTGGTCTATCCGCCAAAGTTGGGTCCGAGCAGACTGCGCCCCGACCGACAAGGGCCTCCCAATTTTTTTATGACGGCGTGCTTCTCTCTCACTCTGTCATAGCCTCCAAGCTTGCTAACCTTTCCATTCCTTTTTTCAAATTCCTTCAAATCAGACACTTTCTGCACAGCGTCCAACCACTTTCCCAATGGTATAGGGACCATACCCCTTTTGAGGATCTCTGTAGTGGGTCAGAACCTCAGAGCCACCTGGTCTCAACAATCACTGCTCTCTTACTCGACAAATCTTCCTCCCACAATAAAATTCATAGCCGGTGGGAAACAGACTTAGCCATGGAATTGTCTGCCGAAGACTGGGCACGCGTTCATGAGCACACGCACAAGGGGTCCATAAATGTCTCTACACAAGAAAATAGGTACAAACTGTACTCTAGGTGGTACCGCACGCCTGACAAGATCCATAAACTCTATCCGAGTGTGTCCCAGGGCTGCTGGAGATGTAACTCTGCTCTGGGTTCCCTTATCCACATTTGGTGGGAATGTCCTTTGATCCAGGCATTCTGGAGAGAGCTACATGTCCTGATTGCTCAAATTACTACCTATATGCCGGACTTTAGTCCAGCGCAATACCTACTCCACCACACGACCCTTCCGAGGTCAGTTTACAGGAAATCCCTCACTATGCATCTTATCAACGCTTCCACTCAATGCATTCCGATCCACTGGAGGAGTACCACCCCCCCCACTATCTCTGAATGGCACACCCGGGTAGACAGAATAGCAGACATGGAGAGGCTTGTTCACAAAGCTAATGGCAACTCAGCCAAATTTGGGACCACATGGGTGTGCTGGTTCCACTATAGAGAAGCCACACGGTCAGGGAGCCCCTCTACCGTACTTCCACCCAGTACAGGGGAACACTAAAGTACTCTGGCTATGGACGCATGAGACTTCTGCCCCCCCCCCCTTTGATTACCTACTCCTACAACATGGGAATGAATATGAGCCACCTTATACCTATTTTCACCCATGAAAGGTGCACCTTGCTGTAAACTCAGTCTGATGTTAACCTTCATGCCTACGTCAGATAGAGATTACCGAATTCATTAGGGATAGGGAATGCTACTTTAATGATGACCCAGTCATGTATGAGCTATTTATGGCCTTATCAGGGGTCCCCTCCCGTTCACAGCAAGAACCCTTTTTGTGGTGAACGGGTAGAGGTCGACCCACTGGGGATCATCCATCCACCCATTTTGACATCCCTTGGTTTCCCATACTAAACGTGGACCAGATACCTCTTAAGGCCTCTAGAGTGGAGTACACATGGTTAATAGTACCACCTGTAGGTTCTGGGAGCCATTATTCCCTACTTATTGAAATGATGATATGTTGACGTTTGTTTAAACGACTTTGTTCAACGTTACTGATGTATTCCATGATTGTAAACTGTACATCGATTCTTGGTACATGACTGTTCTTGGGGTTTTATGTAATTGGTATCTAATCTGTATATGTCAAACCTTTAATAAAAATTTTCTTGAAAAAAAAAACGTAGAGCTTCCAGCTCGTTTTCGGATAGGGGAAGGATTCGTCCGAATGGAATCTCAGCCCCCGGGAGCAGTTCTATCGGACAATCATAAGGCCGGTGAGGTGGAAGGACATCTGCCTTTTTCTTGTCAAAAACAACTATGAACTCATGATAAGCTGGGGGGACATGCTGGAGGTTGTCGAGAGCAGGTTGCACGGTCAGGCAGCTAGCAGGCTCACTGGAGTTGGGAGCAAAGCAATGTTGTAGGCAATACTCCGAAGAAAGAGAGATTTCCTTCTTGACCCAGTTGATTCGCGGGTTGTGTGCTAGTAGCCAAAGGTAGGTAGGAAATGGAGGATAAGGAAACTTGAAGATATGTGGACCTCGGTGGGTAGACCTTACTGGGTCTTATGGGGCAACTGCGTAAGAAGTGCCCAGCCCCTCCGCAGTATTGGCAAAGAGAGGCCTGCCGCCGGCGTTGTCTCTCATCAAAGGTAAGAGGAGAACGGACCAAGCCAACTTGCTTTGGTCCTTTCTTCAGATTTGTAGAGCAGGCAGGCGTAGGTGAAGACTTGGGTGGTCTCTGAGTAGGCTGGAAGTTTTGAGCATATTCCGCCCGCCGTTCTGGCAGGCGCCTGTCAAGCTGAATGGCTAGGAAAATAAGTTTGTCAAGAGTGTCGGGAACAGCAACTCAGGCCAGCTCATCTTTAAGAGTCTCGGACTGTCCTTGGCGGTACTGAAACCTGAGTGCTGCCTCATTCCAGCTTGTATCGGTGGACCATCTGCGGAATTCCACGGTATAATCCTCCACTGGGCGGTTTCCTTGCCGTAAGGTAGCTAAGGCAGATTCAGCGGAGGCTGCACACTGGGGGTCATCATACAATAGAGTCATAGCCTCAAAGAAAGTGTCCATGGTATCCAAAGCCAGGCTCTTTTGTTCCAGCAGGTTATGGGCCCAAGCTTGGGGTTCCTCGGATAGTAGGGAAATTATGAATCCTACTTTTATGAACTCGGAAGAAAAAGTTCTAGGCTGGAGGGCCAAGTACAGTAGGCATGCATTCTTAAAAGCCCTGAACTTCTTTCGATCTCAGAGGAATTGTTCGGGTGTTGGTACCTGTGGTTCGGGAGAAGACACCATCACTGTATGGGTTGGAGAAGTAGCTTCTTGAGGCAGGAGAGCTGGTGCTGTGTCAGTGGAAGGCTGACTGGACTCCACCGAGGCTAGAACAACAGGTGAGTGCTGCAACTGATCTTCCAGATGAAGGTAGTCCTCTTGGAGTCTCTGAATGGCTTGTGTAAGGGTGGTGACTTGTTGGCACATCATCTCAAGTGGGGAAGCACCTCTGTCGGCCTCAGACATAGCTTGATAGTACTGTCACGTACCTGGTTGGAGGCCGAAATGCCGAGAGGGCTCCCCTTGCGGCTGAGTGCAGTACACCTCTGAGGTTGGGTACAGAGGTTGTAGTGCCCAGAGAAGCACAGGTTGTCAGATGGGTCCAGGAGAGCAGAACTGGTGGGATCCTGGAGAACACTGGTGGATGCAGGACACCGCTCAAGGAGTAGTAGTGGCAGCCAGGCTGAGGGTCAAACCCAGTAGATCCAGCAGGAGGAAGAGGCAGGAACGGAGACAAGCCAAGGGTCTGGTAACAGGAAACAGGCAGGAACAGATAACTATGGCAGAGTCCGTGGAACAAGCCAGGATCAGGTGGAGGAGAAGGCAACAAGTCGGTAAAGCAAGCCAGGGGGTCAAACCAGGAGAGCAGATCAGACAGGTCAGGAACAAGCTGGGTCACAACGGGAGATCCAAACAGCAGTTGAACAGAGTCTCAGGAACACAGGAAGGCTGATGACTATCAAGCAATGAGATGGGCTCAGTGGTAGTCTTATATAGGCCAGCAAGTGGCTGCATCTGTTGCGTGCGCTGTTGGTTCCATTGCGCATGTGCGCACGCCTGTTGGTTCCATTGCGCATGTGCGGCGTGCCTATTCGCGCTGCTTGCGTCAGTGCGCACAGGGATGTGCTGGAAGTGGCCATTATTGGTACTGGCACTATTGCCAGTCCTCCTACGGCCGTTTCCCTGACATGTGCTTTGCTGAAAAATGTGTATATCCAGGGCGCTCCAAGCATTGGAATCCTGACGGATAAAGTCTGTGTTGGAGAGGGTAGCAAATCTACACACACTTTAGGCAGCACTCAGGGAGACAAGCAATCTCTAATGGAAACAGAAAAACAAACAAGGCACCTCTCAGTGAAGAAGTATAAAACTTTTAATATCCCCTAAAAGGGTTAAAAACACTTAAAAGATAGTGGATGAAACAGGCATGTAGCAGGTAAGTGTGTCCAGGAGATATTCCAGTAGCAGGGCAGTCCCAGTCTGTGACGGTAACGCTTCCAGGGAAGTCCATGAGATAACAGCTAATTTGTGCTATGAATGTTCAGAGGACAAAGTAACGCTGGAGCCTGGGGATGACGTCAGAGGAAGCAAGACAGAAACCAGCATGGAACACAAACAGGAAGTGGACAGGAAGTGTGTCATAGAGGCGGGACGCGTTTCGGAACAGCTCATTGGTTCCTTCTTCAGCCAGTGATGATGGTTCCATAGGGGCTAGACTTCTTATAGTCTATGTGTTGTAATGGGGGCGGGACTTGTGGACGGCAATCGAATAAAAAGCACCACAGTGTTTTAGCAGCAGAACGCTGCCAAATGACTATACACTGTTTACACACACAGATAGAAATAAAAATAAAAATAAAAATAACAATAGAAGGAGGACCATTTCTGGACAGCATAATAGGACAGAATCTGCATACTACTTTTTTCTCAGTCTGCATACTCATTTTTTGTTGGGGAAAAAATTATGTATGACATAAATATTCAACATAATCTATTTTTGACAATATTAAAATCCATATAAATTACAGTTAAAACAGGGGAATTATTATCAGGGGGAATAAAGATATGCATACACATATGTATGCATACATAAAAAACGCCTGAAAAACGCATAGTACACCAGACATGGAGGAAGTTAAAAAACTGAGGAATTATTATCAGGGGGAATAAGAATATGTATACACATATGTGTGCATACATAAAAAAAAGGCATGAAAAACACATAGTACACCAGACAGAGAGGAGGATGAACATTATAGAGGATTGCTTTATACAATAGCACTAATTTTCAAAATCCTCCAAGGGCCAAAACACTTAAAGAAAAAATCAAAAACAGAGGAATTATTAGCAGGGGGAATAAGGGTATGCATACACATATGTAAGCATACATAAAAACGCATGAAAAACGCATAGTACATCAGACATGGAGGGAGTTGAAAATAGTGGACAGGAAGCGTGTCATAGAGGCGTTTCGGAACAGCTCATTGGTTCTTTCTTCAGCCAGTGACAATGGTTCCATAGGGGCTAGACTTCTTATAGTCTATGTGTTGTAATGGACTTGTGGACGGCAATCGAATAAAAAGCACCACAGTGTTTTAGCAGCAGAACGCTGCCAAATGACTATACCACTGTTTACACACACAGATAGAAATACAAATAAAAATAAAAATAAAAATAACAATAGAAGGAGGACCATTGCTGGACAGCATAATAGGACAGAATCTGCATACTACTTTTTTCTCAGTCTGCATACTCATTTTTTGTTGGGGAAAAAATTATGTATGACATAAATATTCAACATAATCTATTTTTGACAATATTAAAATCCATATAAATTACAGTTAAAACAGGGGAATTATTATCAGGGGGAATAAAGATATGCATACACATATGTATGCATACATAAAAAACGCCTGAAAAACGCATAGTACACCAGACATGGAGGAAGTTAAAAAACTGAGGAATTATTATCAGGGGGAATAAGAATATGTATACACATATGTGTGCATACATAAAAAAAAGGCATGAAAAACACATAGTACACCAGACAGAGAGGAGGATGAACATTATAGAGGATTGCTTTATACAATAGCACTAATTTTCAAAATCCTCCAAGGGCCAAAACACTTAAAGAAAAAATCAAAAACAGAGGAATTATTAGCAGGGGGAATAAGGGTATGCATACACATATGTAAGCATACATAAAAACGCATGAAAAACGCATAGTACATCAGACATGGAGGGAGTTGAAAATAGTGGACAGGAAGCGTGTCATAGAGGCGTTTCGGAACAGCTCATTGGTTCTTTCTTCAGCCAGTGACAATGGTTCCATAGGGGCTAGACTTCTTATAGTCTATGTGTTGTAATGGACTTGTGGACGGCAATCGAATAAAAAGCACCACAGTGTTTTAGCAGCAGAACGCTGCCAAATGACTATACCACTGTTTACACACACAGATAGAAATACAAATAAAAATAAAAATAAAAATAACAATAGAAGGAGGACCATTGCTGGACAGCATAATAGGACAGAATCTGCATACTACTTTTTGCTCAGTCTGCATACTCATTTGTTGGGGAAAAAATTATGTATGACATAAATATTCAACATAATCTATTTTTGACGATATTAAAATCCATATCAATTACAGTTAAAACAGGGGAATTATTATCAGGGGAAATAAAGATATGCATACACATATGTATGCATACATAAAAAACGCATGAAAAACGCATAGTACACCAGACATGGAGGAAGTTAAAAACGGGGAAATTATGATCAGGGGGAATAAGAATATGTATACACATATGTGTGCATACATAAAAAAAAGGCATGAAAAACGCATAGTACACCAGACAGAGAGGAGGATGAACATTATAGAGAATTGCTTTATACAATAGCACTAATTTCAAAATCCTCCAAGGGCCAAAACACTTAAAGAAAAAAATCAAAAACAGAGGAATTATTAGCAGGGGGAATAAGGGTATGCATACACATATGTAAGCATACATAAAAACGCATGAAAAACGCATAGTACATCAGACATGGAGGGAGTTGAAAATAGGGGAATTGCATAGTACACCAGACATAGAAGAGGATGAACAATATAGAGGATTGCTTTATATAATGGCACTAATTTCAAAATCCTCATTTAACACTCCAGGGGCCAAAACACTAAAAGAAAAAATACAAAACATTTCCCTACGACAAAGCTTGCAAAAGCGCTCAGCTGATGGTAGGTCTCTGGGCATCGCCTCAATCACCCAAACCGAAAGACCTTCAGTAGATTTTTGGTGATGTTCAAGGTAGTGCCTAGGGACATTATGATTGTCTAGACCATCAATGATAAAACGGTGGTGTTCACCAAACTGTTTGCGCAGCCCTACATAGAACAAACCACAAGGACATGTCAAGCAATAGACTACATGGTCAGAGGAACAAGTCTGGAAACCTTTGATGGGGTACGTTTTTCCTTTTAAACAAAAATCATTCTGGCTGTGCTTGACAAACCTACAAAGGGGTTTTCGGCACTGATGCAAGCCTGAAATAGCTAAAAATGTAGGGATAGAATACCCTGACGGTAAGGGGATAATGATCACGTCATCTATATATCTTCCATAAGATATATGACGTGATCATTATCTGGGATGGCAGTGTATCCTCAGTCTCTGATTTTGTTGCTTGCTGTAACAACAATAATATGGGTCTTAATTTCACTTCAGTCATAGACGAACATCAGTTGGCCTTTCTTGATCTGGAGCTCTTCTTTATTGGGAAGGACATCCATGCCAAGAATTTTACTAAGCCTACGCGGGTAATTCATTTCTCAATTATAAAAGTTGCCATCACCCTCAGTGGCTTAACAATATACCTAAAAGCCAGTATTGCAGATTGAAAAAGAACTGCACTAGGGATACTGATTATGAGACTAAAGTAAGATCTTGGAGAAAAAATTCCTTGATAAAGAATTTCCAGCCGATATTGTCAAAACAGCCTATTCCTTTTATAAAGATACGTCTATTCCATCACGTCCTAAGATCCAAGTGGTCACTAACGATAAAAATGATACGGTTCATTACTCAATTTCACTCCCGCCACAGACAGATAGAGGGCATCGTGCGGAAACATTGGCCCTTATTGTTGTAGGATGAACACCTTGTCCCTACTTCACCAAAAAAGCCAAGATTTGCCTATAGAAAGGCCCCTAACATAAAAGGTAAAGTGGCACCAAGTAAGTTAAAAGAAAAACCCTTACTGCCAGGGTATTCTATCTCTACATTTTTAGCTATTTCAGGCATGTATCAGTGCCAAAAACCCCTTTGTAAGACCTGTAGGTTTGTCAAGCACGGCCAGAAGGACTTCTGTGTAAAAGGAAAAACGTACCCCATCAAAGGTTTCCAGACTTGTTCCTCTGACCATGTAGTCTATTGCTTAACATGTCCTTGTGGTTTGTTCTATGTAGGGCGAACCATTAAACCACTGCGCAAACGGCTTGGTGAACACCGCCGTTTTATCACCGATGGTCTAGACAATCATAGTGTCCCTAGGCACTACCTTGAACATCACCAAAAATCTACTGAAGGTCTTTCGGTTTGGGTGATTGAGGCGATGCCCAGAGACCTACCATCAGCTGAGCGCTTTCGCAAGCTTTGTCGTAGGGAAATGTTTTGGATTTTTTCTTTTTAGTGTTTTGGCCCCTGGAGGGTTAAATGAGGATTTTGAAATTAGTGCCATTATATAAAGCAATCCTCTATATTGTTCATCCTCTTCTATGTCTGGTGTACTATGCATTTTCCATGCGTTTTTTATGTATGCATACATATGTGTATGCATGTCCTTATTCCCTTTGATAATAATTCCCCTATTTTCAACTCCCTCCATGTCTGATGTACTATGCATTTTTCATGTGTTTTTATGTATGCATAGTATGTGTATGCATACCCTTATTCCCCCTGATAATAATTCCTCTTGATTTTTTCTTTAAGTGTTTTGGCCCTTGGAGGATTTTGAAAATTAGTGCTATTGTATAAAGCAATCCTCTATAATGTTCATCCTCCTCTCTGTCTGGTGTACTATGTGTTTTTCATGCCTTTTTTTTATGTATGCACACATATGTGTATACATATTCTTATTCCCCCTGATAATAATTCCTCAGTTTTTTAACTTCCTCCATGTCTGGTGTACTATGCGTTTTTCAGGCATTTTTTATGTATGCATACATATGTGTATGCATATCTTTATTCCCCCTGATAATAATTCCCCTGTTTTAACTGTAATTTATATGGATTTTAATATTGTCAAAAATAGATTATGTTGAATATTTATGTCATACATAATTTTTTCCCCAACAAAAAATGAGTATGCAGACTGAGAAAAAAGTAGTATGCAGATTCTGTCCTATTATGCTGTCCAGAAATGGTCCTCCTTCTATTGTTATTTTTATTTTTATTTTTATTTCTATCTGTGTGTGTAAACAGTGTATAGTCATTTGGCAGCGTTCTGCTGCTAAAACACTGTGGTGCTTTTTATTCGATTGCCGTCCACAAGTCCCGCCCCCATTACAACACATAGACTATAAGAAGTCTAGCCCCTATGGAACCATCATCACTGGCTGAAGAAGGAACCAATGAGCTGTTCCGAAACGCGTCCCGCCTCTATGACACACTTCCTGTCCACTTCCTGTTTGTGTTCCATGCTGGTTTCTGTCTTGCTTCCTCTGACGTCATCCCCAGGCTCCAGCGTTACTTTGTCCTCTGAACATTCATAGCACAAATTAGCTGTTATCTCATGGACTTCCCTGGAAGCTTTACCGTCACAGACTGGGACTGCCCTGCTACTGGAATATCTCCTGGACACACTTACCTGCTACATGCCTGTTTCATCCACTATCTTTTAAGTGTTTTTAACCCTTTTAGGGGATATTAAAAGTTTTATACTTCTGCATTTAGAGGCGCCTTGTTTGTTTTTCTTGTGCTTTGCTGACTGATCTTAAGCTGTGTTCCTGAATCCTGCTCTGATCCTGTTTGTCCTCCCAGTATTTAGACCCGGCTTGCTCTTGACCTTGGCTCTGTGTTATGTTCCTGTACTGTTGCCCATCTCTGACCCGGCTCCGTTCCTGACTCTGGCTCTGTCTATGATTTGGTACCTCACTGTCCGCTGCTGACGAACCTGGCTATCCCTGAGACCTTGCTCCTGTCTATGTTCCTGGTTGCTGTTAACTCTCGGTTACCTGCCTGGCTGTTTCCTGTTCCTGCTCAGCACATCACAGTCTACTCCAAGCCGCTAAACCCTGCCAAGCTGTTCTCCCAGGACCTCCTGCTCCAGGCACTCGTGTCCCTCTTGTCCTTCGGCTTTCTCTGTCTCACCTTCAGCGGAGTCAGGACAGGAGATATAAGAGAGGCCAACCTCATCAAATCAGTCTCCCATCCGATCCCTGACAATGTCACTTATCCTTGGCCCTGGATGTTCTCATTAGACCAAATGACGCCTGGGACCTTGCTACATAACCCATGATACTATAAATACAGAGAGATATAAACCCATTTAGCACTATGATTCCCAGCATGCATATTAAGAATTGTTGTTTAACAAAGCCAATAACTCACTTCCCCTGTGTTTCTATAGTTGGCATTAGCATGTTTTTTTTTTGTTTGTTTTTTCTGTTGGAGTAATGCAAAGATGGGATGATGATCCACTCATGATTCGTTCACCCTGAACCCCACAATGTCTTAAAATGGCCCTGATTGCTACATTAAAAACATTTGCTTGTTGTAAGAATAAGAGCACCCAGGAAGGGTCAAGGCCATTTTGTTGCATATAGAAAGCAAATGTTTCAGCTCATTGTCCTTTTCTCTCTGTAGTGGGAGAATAATGTAGACCAACATTGATCTGCTGTGCTCTTTAGTACAGCCTTTGCCTCTTGGCATGACTGAGGAATTTTGAATCAGTTTTGTCAAAGCATTAATAATACCAAGCATGACTTTCCTAGCATGAATTATCTGGTACAGTAGCTGCTTTAATACACACTAACATATTACAACAATGTGCTCATATGCAAATATAATATTCCAGATGAATGCACTAACTTGTACTTACTCAAAAAGCTAATGCAAATTGCTTGTAAAAAAAGTAAATTAAAGTGCTCTGCAAAATTACATGAGTTTTTTTTCTTTTATTTAATGTCCTTGATATATACTTGTATTACAAAGACATGGAGAAGTGTTTACAGGCAAAACATCTAACAGAATTTCCAATACTTTTAGTTTAATCCTGGTATAAATTCAGATTAAAGAGTAATTTAAGGGAACAAATAAACTCAGTCAGTAATGATATCTAGGAAACCTTACAGCTGCTCTAAAGTCATAAAATCCTTTCATTATACTTTCATGTTTTTGCACTGCTTTAAAAAAAAAAAAAAAACAGAACAGTGTGGTCAGAATCTGGAAATTATTCTACAGGCTTAGAATCAGAAAAACAGATATATCACCAGTCAGAAGAATATAGCAGGTAGAGCAGTCAGACGGCTATAGCAGGTAGAGCAGTTAGACGGCTATAGCAGGTAGAGCAGTCAGAAGACTATAGCAGATAGGACAGTCAGACGACTATAGCAGGTAGAGCAGTTAGATGGCTATTGCAGGTAGAGCAGTCAGAAGACTATAGCAGGTAGAGCAGTCAGACGACTATAGCAGGTAGAGCAGTCAGAAGACTATAGCATGTAGAGCAGTCAGATGACTATAGCAGATAGGGCAGTCAGAAGACTATAGCAGGTAGGGCAGTCAGAAGACTATAGCAGGTAGAGCAGTCAGACGACTATAGCAAGGAGAGCAGTCAGACGACTATAGCAGGTAGAGCAGTCAGACGACTATAGCAGGTAGAGCAGTCAAGGTGAATACTAGGATGAACTTGGAGCATTTCACCTAATAGTCTTTGTGCTGTGAACTTTGAATGCTAATTTTGATCATGCAGAATTTAAGATTTTGATGCTTAGCTGAGCTTCTTTGGTCAATGGCCATGCCTGGATCACCGTTATGTCATATGCCAGTTTGCAGAAAATTACAATGCTGACTTTAGGAAAGATGCTAAGATAAGAATTCCTTTTCAGTGTCAACATTGAAGTTCCATCACTTATATGCGTATTGGCAAGGGAGCCAAACTCATAACATGCACATTGAAATGTTTTATCTATGTATTTTAAAAAAGAAGAACGCCTCATTCTGTTTCTGTGACTGTTATTTAAACTAATGTGCATACCTTCCTATATTGGTGATGTGTAATTTAAATCACAGGGCAAGTAGAGCTCTTTAAACACTTATTATATCATATTTTTATAAAAACAAGTCACATATATCTTAAAAGTTAAAAATAACTGTCTCTGTGCATTTTCCGTACTGTAAGCTGTAAGAAGTAAACTTTTTGGTCTGTTTCATGTGTATAATGCCATTGACGCAAAGAACAAATGATCTTTTTTAAAATATAAAAAAAAAAAAAAAAATGAAAAGTGTAATGACAATGTGCACATGTCAAGAAGCCAAAGGGTGTGTTACACATAATGTGCAGGGCTTCAACTCTCCGCACAAACGGAAAAAGGCCTTTACCAGCTATAAAAAATTGGGGGCTCAAATCATTTTGTTACAAGAGACTCACTTTGCCTCTGACAACCATCCGTCCTTTTTCATAGGGCATATAGGCAAGCCTATTATACTTTATTCCAATCTAAATGTGGGGGTGTAGCAATATTTTTACATAATTCCTTTCCCCTAGATGTTAAACAGGTATATAAGGACCCGGATAGCAGATTCCTCATAATTAAAGGGGTTATTGCGGGATATGAACTTACCATTGCAAATGTGTATGCCCTTAATGTGGCACAAGCAACCTTTTTTTCTAACTTTTTTAGGATCCTTGAAAGATATTCCTCCGCACATATGTTCTTAGGAGGGGATTTTAACCTTGTAGCCCATCCCCAAATGGACAGGAACCCTGTGTCTCGTCTCCATATGGCCTTCCCTAAAACCCTGTCCAAGTCATTACAGGCCTGCCAATTGACTGATGCTTGGCGGGCGCACAATATTGGTGCAAAGGATTTTACTTTTTATTCTCACCCTCACAATTCCTTTGCCAGGTTGGATTACATTTTTTGTACCCCGGTTGTACTTGATAACTCCACTAACTCTAATATCCATCTATGCCCATGGTCTGACCATAACATGGTTACCTTGTCTACCTCACTCATTGGTTTATCGGACACCCCCTATTCCTGGCGTTTGAATGATTCTTTACTTACTGATCCGATTATATGCCATGAGACATCTACTACTATTCAGGAATATTTTACTTTAAATGCCACTCTGAATATGTCCCCGAACACTCTGTGGGTAGCCCATAAGGCGGTCCTCAGGGGTCGTCTCATCAGTATAGCCTCTAGGAAAAACAAGGAACGCTGGCAAAAGATCTACGAGTTGACTGCAGAACTAGACAGACTCCATAAGATTCAAATTGGTAATCCCTCTAGGTCTAATGAACACTTAGTCACTCAGAAGAGACTTGAATTAGATACCTTATTATCAGCCAAAACTGAAAAATCCCTTTGTTGGTCCAAAGCCAAATTTCTCCTACATAGCAACACAGCCTCCTCTATGTTTGCTCGCAAACTGAACCAGACCTTACATCCTCCTCACTTATATAAACTCCATAACTCTTCTGGTAGATTGGTTTCACATCCTAAAGAGGTTCTGGATATCTTTGAACAATTTTACTCGAACCTACTGTGACAGCAGGCAGGTAAAATCACCAGGTTGCATCCAGGATGGAAGGTATATATGTCCTAGATTCAGGCTTTATGCCGATTTATACCACTAGGGGGAGTGCTGGGAGTCTTGCAGGGGAAGAGTTAATGAGCCCAGCTGAAGTAAGTGGGCTCATTAGGGCCTCTACAAGAACTCCCAGCATGCTAAGGGAGATGTTCCAACCTGGAACCAGATCTGTGTGGATAGTCTGGGGAGTGTGATCTCTGTGCGGTGAGCCAAAGCCTGTGTGGTTATTGATAAGAACTTCTAAAAGCAGGGAACTAGGGACTGGGACATCACAAGGCTGTACCAGGTTGTTAGTTAGGGACACCAACGTGTGTAGTGAGCGGTCAAGTTGAACAGGATTTATTTTCCTGTTTCTTTTGTTTTTGCTGTATTTTTTTGTCTGTATATAGTTCAAATAAAACCACACCCTTTTGTTTTCTCCTACCACTGTCTGCTGTGCCTGTTTTTGTGTGGTGAACCCATCCAGGGGGTCACACACACCCGCTGCTGAGTTAACCCCCTCACAGTTGGTGGAGAACCAGTGGAAGTTTTTTTTAAAAGGCCAGCATGGAGGAGATACTGAAACAGCTGGCTCTAGCAAATGCCAATCAGCAGCAGACAAATGCAGGTTTGCAAAAGAGCCTTGTAGCTCAACAACAGAGCCTCGCAGCCCAGCAGCAGACAAATGCAACTTTGCAACAGAGCCTCGCAGCCCAGCAGCAAGCTCATCAACATAGTCTGGCAGCCCAGCAACAAGCCCAGCAGCAATCTGAGGCCCGCTTCATAGACCTGTTGCAGAAGCAAGAACAGAGACTACAGCAACAAATGGAGACATTAATGCAGCAACGACCGCAGACCAGTGAGGCAAGTAGTTCCGATAATACTGCGTCCTTTGGGGTGAGTCGTTTTACTGACAAAAATGACTGGAGAGGATGATCCAGAGGTGTTTTTGACCACATTTGAAAGGACTTCTGAAAGGGAAAAGTGGCCTAAGGAGCAGTGGGCCGGACTGGTGGCCCCTCTGTTAACTGGTGAATCGCAGAAAGCTTACTATGACCTAGAGCCTGACCAAGCAAAAGACTATGTGATGCTAAAAAATGAAATATTGGCACAGCTGGGTGTCACCCTGGTCGTCCAGGCTCAGCGTGTGCATAACTGGACTTTCCGGCTTGGAAAACCCCCCAGGTCTCAAATGTATGATCTCATTCACCTGAGCAGGAAGTGGCTACAGCCAGAGACTTTGTCCGCACCAAAGATTGTGGAAAGTGTTGTGATGGATCGTTTCTTGAGAGCTCTTCCTACTGCCATCCAGAAGTGGGTAAGCCATGGAGACTAGACATGTGCACACTGAAATATTTCATTTCGGAATTTCGTTTTCGTCCGAAAAATAAATTTATTTAGTTACTCCCGAAATTCGTTTTTATTTATTTTGTTTTTCGTTAGAAATTGCATTCGTCCGAAAATCTGAATTAATTAAGGTCGAATCTGTCATTGAAGGCCTATGGTGTCTGTCGAATGTTCAAAGAAGATTCGACGGAGCAGTGAAACTGTACGACGCTGCAATCATACATTTCCGATCGAATGTTCCGCCCGTAAGCTATAGAAGAATTCTAATGTTGTATGACTAGTAATAATTATATTTATTCATTACTATTACTAGTCAACCAACATTAGAATTCTTCTATAGCCTATGGGCGGATGCATTTGACCGGAAATGTACGATTGCAGCGTCGTACAGTTTTGCTGCACCGTCGAATCTTCTAACTTTCGATGCTTTGTCGAATCTTCGTCATTCTAGCTATTTTACTGCTCCTCCTCTTTAGTTACAATCAGCCAATAACATTCATCATCAACTTTATTTTTATTTTACTTCCCCCACCCAATTCCAGCAATGATCTTTTCTCTCTATGTCGAATCTTTTCTCTCTATAATAACAAATCTTTTCTCTCCTATGTCGAATCTTTTCTCTCCTATGTCGAATCTTTTCTCTCCTATGTCGAATCTTTTCTCTCTATAATGTCGAATCTTTTCTCTCCTATGTCGAATCTTTTCTCTCCTATGTCGAATCTTTTCTCTCCTATGTCAAATCTTTCTCTCCTATGTCGAATCTTTTCTCTCTATAATGTCGAATCTTTTCTCTCCTATGTAGAATAATCTTGGACTAATAGAGTTAAGGTTAGGCACATTCGACCACAGGTTCGATAGACACAGATTGTTATTGTCAGCGTCACGTCGAATCTCCTATCTATATCGAACTGTTGTAGCAACGAAAACGAAAATAAAGCATTTGTTTATGTCGGATCTTTCGGTTTTCGGATTCTGTGCTTTCGTTTTCGTTTGTTAAAACGATAACGAAAATAGCTGAAATTCGGACGAAAATGCATTCGGACGAAAACGAATGCACATGTCTAATGGAGACCCATAAACGGCCGATAATCTTGTGGATCGTGTAGAGAAGTACTTGGCTACGGAAAACCTGACTGCCTCTTCCAGAGACTCACGGACTTTCCACCCTAAGACCAGACCATTCCCAGTGGCGGGTAAGATAATTCCAAGGGGTGAGGGTGGAGAGAACGAGAGGGTGGGAGTTCTACCTAAGGTCTGGCGAGAACAGCCTGGGAAGTCAGGGGCTCAAGAGGCAGCAAAAAGGATTGTTTGCTACTGCTGCCGACAAGAGGGACATATTGCAGCAAATTGCCCGGTTGTGGATGAACCCATGCAATGTGACTTTCTAAGGGACAGACGTCAGTCGCTGTTTGCGACAGTCGCATGCACTGCCATTCGGGGAACTGAGAAACATTTATGCAAAATGTGTGTTAATGGTAAAAATGTTGTTGTGTTGCTGGATTCAGGTAGCCTGGTGACACTGATAAAAGCTGAATTAGTCACTACAGAGGTCTTAGGGAATAACAAGGTAGCTGTTATTTGTGTGCATGGAGACACCCGAGAGTATCCTGTGACTACAGTGTGTTTTGAGACCTCCAAAGGTAACCTCTCTCATCAGGTGGGGTTAGTGTCTCAGTTACCACATGATGCCATTGTGGGAAGGGATTTTCCAAAGTTTTGGGAACCCTGGGATTGTCCTGAGCCCCCCACTGGTGCCCCTATATACCAGGAATGTGATAGCCAGAATTCCTCTGAGAGTGGTGAGGACTCTCCAGAATTCCCCCTGTCGGCATTGGCAGGGGAGACTCGAGAAACTGGGGAGGAGCCAACATCCTCAGACGAAAACGTGCCGTCTGTGGAGTTTTCTGATCTCGAGGTTCACAAGGAAAATTTTGCCACAGAACAGTTAAAAGACCCCACCCTAATAAAGGCACGGGAAAACGTAGTGAAAATAGATGGCGAGTTAGTGAACCCAGAGGAGACCTGCACTTACCCATACTTCATCGTGGAAAAGGACCTACTGTATCGGGTGGCTAAAAGGGCAGAAGAAACCATTGAGCAGCTTGTGGTCCCCAAACCTTACAGGAAGTTGGTATTATAGTTGGCCCATGGGCACATTCTTGGAGGTCATCTGGGGACAGAGAAAACCAGAGAGAGAGTATTGCAAAGATTCTATTGGCCTGGGGTCATGAAGGAAACAGAAAATTATTGTTCCCCCTGCCCTGTGTGTCAGAGGTCGGCACCGATGCCACATTTCCGTAACCCGCTGGTACCTCTTCCCATCATTGAGGTTCCCTTTGGGAGGATAGCAATGGATTTGGTAGGTCCGATAATGAAGTCCGCTAGGGGGCATCAATACATTTTGGTTATATTGGACTATGCCACCCGGTATCCGGAAGCGATTCCTCTCCGAAATACCTTGGCCAAAACCATAGCCAAAGAGCTATCTCTTGTTTTTAGCCGTGTGGGTATTTGTAAGGAACTGCTTACAGACCAAGGTACACCCTTTATGTCCCGGGTTATGAAAGAGCTGTGCAAGTTGTTCAAAGTGACACAATTGCGTACATCCCTGTATCACCCCCAAACAGATGGGTTGGTTGAAAGATTCAACAAAACCCTAAAACAAATGTTAAAGAAGGTGGTGGATAGAGATGGAAAGGATTGGGACTGTCTAATCCCCTATTTAATGTTTGCCATTCGGGAGGTACCCCAATCCTCTACGGGTTTCTCACCCTTTGAGTTACTCTATGGGAGACACCCAAGAGGGCTGTTGGATATCGCCAAGGAAACTTGGGAAAGTGAGAGTTCTCCCCACAGGAGTGTGATTGAGCTTGTTGCCCTGATGCAAGATAGAATTGCACAGGTAATGCCCATCGTAAAGGAACATTTGGACCAAGCGCAGTTGGCACAGCAGAGAGTGTACAACCGTGGGGCCAAGACCCGTACCTTTTCCCCGGGGGATAAGATATTGGTACTTGTCCCTACGGTTGAAAGCAAATTCCTTGCTAAATGGCAAAGCCCCTACGAGATAATGGAAAAAGTGAGCAAAGTGAATTACAAGGTCAGACAACCAGGAAGGCGAAAGCCCGAACAGATCTATCACATTAATCTGTTGAAAGCCTGGAGGGATAGGGAATCCCTAGTCGCAGAAACTTTGTGACCAGCTCAGTCTGATTGCGTGATTCCGGAGGTTGGAATAGCAGTCACCTTGTCAAACCCCCAACAACAGGAGGTTAAAGAGTTTGTGCTTCGCAACAAGGAGGTTTTCTCTGAGCTGCCGGGCCAAACGTCTGGGGTAGAGCATGATATTATTACCCCGCCTGGTGAAAGGGTGAAGCTAAAACCCTATCGGATCCCAGAGGCCCGACAGGAGGCAATACGTGAGGAAGTACAGAAAATGCTTGAGTTGGGGGTGATAGAGGAATCCCAAAGTGATTGGTCCAGTCCCATAGTGTTAGTGCCTAAACCGGATGGGAGCTGGCTATTTTGTAACGATTTTCGACAACTGAACAAAGTTACAAAATTTGACACCTACCCCATGCCACGTATAGATGAGTTGATCGACCGTCTCGGAACAGCCCGATACATGACAACTCTCGATCTCACAAAAGGGTATTGGCAAATTCCCCATGCCAAATCGGCCAAGGAGAAAACCGTGTTTGTAACCCCAGATGGGGCGTTCCAATATAAAAGAATGCCGTTTGGATTACAGAATGCACCGGCAACATTCCAGCGGAAAATGGACCAGATACTGAGGCCCCATCAGAAGTATGCTGCGGCTTACCTGGATGATGTAATTGTCCATAGCACAGATTGGGCCTCACATCCGCCAAAAGTGCAAGCAGTCCTAGACTCTATCCGGGAAGCTGGGTTTACGGCCAACCCCAAGAAGTGTACCATTGGACAGGAGGAGGCCAAATATCTTGGGTACATCATTGGGAGGGGAGTAATAAAACCCCAAGTCAATAAAGTCGAGGCCATACAGAATTGGCCACGTCCCAACAGCAAGAAGCAGGTACGAGCCTTTCTGGGAATCGCTGGTTATTATCTGCGATTCATTCCCCACTTTGCCTCTCAGGCTGTGCCCCTAACCAACCTGACAAAAGGGAAAGAGTCTGTCATGGTTAAATGGACCCCAGAGGCTGAGGCAGCATTCCAGTTCTTAAAAAAAGCCTTATGTAGCCAGCCAGTGTTGTACTCACCAGACTTCTCTAGGGACTTTGTCGTACAAAGTGATGCATCAGACGTTGGGTTAGGAGCAGTATTGTCCCAGGTCTGGAACGGGGAAGAGCACCCAGTCATTTACCTCAGCAGGAAATTGAAGTCCCATGAGGTAAATTACGCCACGATTGAGAAGGAGTGTTTGGCGGTGAAGTGGGCTCTAGATTCTCTTTGGTACTATCTGCTAGGGAGGCACTTTGACCTAATTACTGATCACGCTCCTTTAAAGTGGATGGCTCAAAACAAAGAGACAAATAGGAGAGTAAATAGGTGGTTCCTGGCCCTACAAGAATTCAACTTTACGGTAAAGCATCACCCTGACGTTCAAATGGGGAATGTGGATGCTTTGTCTCGAGTACATGCATGCCTGATTGCTTGTGTTCCAACCCCAAGGTTAAAACAAGAGGGGGGTGGGGTATGTGACAGCAGGCAGGTAAAATCACCAGGTTGCATCCAGGATGGAAGGTATATATGTCCTAGATTCAGGCTTTATGCCGATTTATACCACTAGGGGGAGTGCTGGGAGTCTTGCAGGGGAAGAGTTAAGGAGCCCAGCTGAAGTAAGTGGGCTCATTAGGGCCTCTACAAGAACTCCCAGCATGCTAAGGGAGATGCTCCAACCTGGAACCAGATCTGTGTGGATAGTCTGGGGAGTGTGATCTCTGTGCGGTGAGCCAAAGCCTGTGTGGTTATTGCTAAGAACTTCTAAAAGCAGGGAGCTAGGGACTGGGACAGCACAAGGCTGTACCCAGTTGTTAGTTAGGGACACCAACGTGTGTAGTGAGTGGTCAAGTTGACCAGGATTTATTTTCCTGTTTCTTTTGTTTTTGCTGTATTTTTTTGTCTGTATATAGTTCAAATTGTTTTCTCCTACCACTGTCTGCTGTGCCTGTTTTTGTGTGGTGAACCCATCCAGGGGGTCACACACACCCGCTGCTGAGTTAACCCCCTCACACTACTTACACATCCACCTTCCTTTCCCACCCACTTAGCTCATAATTGGTTTGATACTCTCCCCATGCCCTCTTTATCATCCGCACAGATAGACTCCCTAAATGTCCCTTTCACAGAAGAGGAGGTACTGGGTGTTGTCAAATCCTTGAAATGCTCAGTAGCTCCAGGTCCTGATGGGTTCACGTCCAGCTATTATAAGCATAATGCCTCTGTACTTACCCCACAGTTGACCTCTATGTTTAATAATATCCTTGAAGGCGGACAGTTCCCAGATGAAATGACTTTGGCCAACATGTCCCTACTTCCTAAACCACTCTAACTCTCCCCCAAAACTATAGACCTAGCTCGGTCATTAACAATGACCTAAAAATATTTATTCGGGTCTTGGCTGACAGACTGGCCAACATTATTGAAACCCTAACCTCTGCAGACCTATCGGGCTTCATTCCCAACAGACTCATCGCCGATAACATCCGTCTCACTATGATTGTGCTTCAGGGTACCAATAGACACAAGAAACAGGTCCTCATGTTGAGCCTTGATATTAACAAAGCTTTTGACAGCATTCTTTGGCCGTACCTTTTCACAATATTACAGCGCATGGGCTTCAGGGATGAATTCCTCAGGGGTATACAGGCACTGTACCATAATCCTAAGACGAGAATCAAACTGCCAGGATGCAATTCTGTGTTTTTCACACTGGGCAGAGGCACCCGTCAAGGATGTCCCCTGTCACCCTTACTATTTGCCCTAGCCATGGAACCCCTAGCAACAGCTATTAAAAAACACCCGGACATATCCAGCTACTCCTTGGCATCTACTCCTTTTAAACTCTGCAAGTATGTGGATGATGTCATGCTTTTTTTGACCCAGCCCCAAATCTCCTTACCTAACTTACTCTCTTTATTGTCTAAATATGCATCTATCTCTGGCCTCTCGCTCAATGTAGCTAAATCTACTGCACTCCCCATAAACATACCCTCTGCTCAGTGTGAGACGCTCCGAAAATCCTTCCCTTTTCAATGGGCATCGGATAAGATTCCATATCTTGGCATTTATGTCACACAACATTGGACTACTATCTTCAATGCAAACTATCCTGCATGTGTGTCTCAGCTTCGGTCCTTACTTAAAATGTGGAGTTCTAATCGCATATCATTTCTGGGGAGAGTCACAGCGGTCAAAATGACCCTGCTTCCTAAACTTTTATATCTCTTTAGAGCCCTCCCCATTATGATCCCTAAATCCTTTATTGATAATTTACAGAGGGAGGTTAATAACTTTATTTGGCAGAATAAGAAACCCAGATTCTCCAAACGTGTGTTGTATAGATCTCAAAAAGCTGGGGGCCTAGGACTGCCAAACCTTTGGTTATATTTCTTAGCTGCTCGATTTTCTCAGATGGCTCAATGGAATATTCCTGATTCAAAGGTCCCATGGGTCTTGTTTGAATCTCTGTCAATAGCTCCCTATTGTCTCCAATCTATACTTTGGTCTCCTACCAATTTAGTACACAAACTCTCCTCCCTTAATTCCATTGTGACCCACGCCCTTATTCTTTGGAACCGTTATAAAAATAAATTGGACCTTGTTTCTTCAGCTCCACCTGGCTCTTCCTTCTTAGGTGAACCTTTATTTGCCACGGCATTTGTACACCCCCGTAGCTTCTCGTGGTGGATATCTAACTCCCTGGTCTCCTTAAGTGACCTCCAAATTCATGGTACTTTTGCCTCATTTGACCTTCTTCGTACCCGTAAGCAGGTTCCACCCCTCTTCGGTTTACGAACAGATCTGTCAAGACTCTCCCAGGGGCAAAGGCTTTATTTCGGTGCTGTATAGGACTATGCTAGACTTGACCTTCTCTGGGGAACCTCTATTAAAAATCTAAATGGGAGGCTGACTGTGGAGAACAATTCTCCCCCGATGACTGGGACACCATGCTGGATAACTTGCGCAGGGCCACAAAGTCCTTAGCGGTGAGAGAAACTGCCTATAAAGTACTTACTAGGTGGTATTATACCCCTTCCAGACTTCAAGTCATGTTTCCAGGGACCTCTGGGTTGTGCTTCAGAGGTTGCAATCTCCCAGGTACTTTTAAACACATATTTTGGGATTGTGAGTTACTTTCCCCAGTTTGGAATAAGATATCTGCGATTGCCTAGGCAATCGTGGGTACCTCTATACAACTCACAATCTCCATGGGTCTTCTTGGGGCACCGATCTCGGGCACCCTCCCCAGGAAGGAATGTCTCATACATACGATCTGTGTTTCCACTCAGTGGACTATTGCCCTGCACTGGAAATCCCCTGTAATTCCATTACCCTCTATCCTTGCTAGAATTGATGCTATTACGTTGATTGAAAGGATTTTGTACACCTTGCAGGATAGAATGAAATTATTCGACCAAAGGTGGGGAGCCTGGCAAACGCATAAGAATGTTTTACAGTCATAAACCTAGTCTTTAAATTACCTTACTTACCCTTCAGTCTGAGATTCCCCCTGGTGCACCTTTTTTCTTCTCCCCTTTTGTCCTCGTTGTCTCTAATATTGATGATCAATATTCTCTAAAGTCTCCTACGGTATGCTTCAAATTTTTGTTATTGGTTTTGTTTTAAAAAAAAAAATTCTCATATACACTCGTGATTGTGACTATAAGATGTATGCTGTCCTACGACTGTATGCTTCCTTTATCCCAATAAAAACGTTTGTAAAAAAAAGAAGCCAAAGGGACTATTTCGATTTTATGTTTTATCGATAAAGAAAAAGAATGAGAAATGACTGATGATTGTTCTGGGCAACTGCACTTTTTATATTGCTTTCTGCCTTACCAAAGAGACATATTGGGGTTGATTTACTAAAAAAGGAGAGTGCAAAATCTGGTGCAGCTGTTCATGGTAGCCAATCAGCTTCTTTTTTTTTTGTATATTATTTTTTTATTTAGCCATTTTTCAGTTTAACAAGTTATACAATAGGTGTCTCCACCTTTCATTTTCATATCAAAATAATTCAAAGCATACATTCCCTCCCCCCCATCCCCTCCCCTAATAATAAAAAAAGAAGAAAAAAAGAAAAGAAAATTATATATAAATGTCCTACCCCCCCTCTCTCTCCCCCCTTTCCCCCGTCCGTCCGTCCTGGACTTAATCATTCCTATCTCAGCTCCCTCCCTGGTTTCCCCCAGGACTCTGTCCTCCCGTCTTATTCCCTTTTCCCTTTAACGCTCCATCATCAACACATATTCTCGTGATTTTTTAAACTCAGACCACTTCCCCCATGTGTTGTTGTATGCTTCTAGAGAGTCTTCCATTCTATGTATTGTTTCTTCTATTGAGCCCAGCCAATCTATTTTTACTGCCCATTCCTTCATAGTGAGGGCTTTGAGGGTTTTCCATAGTCTTGGGATCAGACTTTTAGCGGCGTTCAGAAGATGGGGGACCAAGGTGTTCCTGTATTGAACTATCTTTCTATCTGTAACGTGGAACAAACATTTCCACGAATCTTTCTGAATCTGTTCCCCTGTTATTTTATAGATTTTGTATGTTACTCTCTCCCAATATGCCTGAATCTTCTTGAACTCCCACCATAGGTGTGCAAAAGTCCCAAGAGCACCGCAGCCGATCCAGCATGTTGGGGGGGGGGGTCAATATGTTCACTTTATGTGCTCTTTGTGGAGTAATGTACCATCTTGCTATTAATTTGTAGCACACCTCTTGTCATGGAAACCCTGCCAGGAACAGACGCCCTGGACTTCCTGGTTCCCGTTTGCGTGCGCGCGCGCGCATGTGCGCGCGCGCCCCCCGCAGGTGACGCCGGAAGGGCTATTTAAACTCCTCACTTGCAGACAGTCCCTGCTGTCTGCTCTACAGCGTTCACCCCAAGTGACCTGATCTGCTCAATCACCTGTATCTGACCTGGCTTCCTGAGACCTTCCTGCTATCTACCTGTACCTGACCATCGGCCTGTTTCTGACTTCGGTATTGCCTGCTCCTTCTGTACCTCACTGCCCGCCAGTTTACCCGACCCCGGCTTGTCTGTTGATCCTGCCTGATCCAGGCTCTGTTCACCCGCTGCTGTTCAGTGGTTCCAGTCCACCTGCTGTGCCTCCCGGTCCGGGCCACCTGCCGTAGTTCCTGGTTCCTGTTTACTCACCTGCTGTGGTTCCTGGTTCCCGTCTGCTCATCTGCTGGTTCCTGCTCACCTGCTGCTGCTCAGTGGTTCCAGTCTACCTGCTGTGCCTTCCGGTCCGGGTCATCTGCTGTGGTTCCTGGTTCCTGTCTGCTCATCTGCTGTAGTTCCTGGTTCCTGTCTGCTCATCTGCTGTAGTTCCTGGTTCCTGCCTACTCCTCTGCTGGTTCCTGCTCACCTGCTGCTGCTCAGTAGTTCCAGTCTACCTGCTGTGCCTCCCGGTCCGGGTCATCTGCTGTGGTTCCTGGTTCCTGTCTTCTCACCTGCTGGTTCCTGATCACCTGCGGTTCTCCTTGATCCTGCCAGGCACTCGTACCCCTTCCACCTCCGTGCCTCCTGTTTTGCCATCAGGGGCCGCTGGTGGGAGCCGTAAGGGAGGCCTCCCTCTGCTAACCGGGCTCGTCACCGCCAGGTACGTGACAGTAGCAGACAGCCATGTCTGAGCCCGAGCAGGGAGCCTCACCTATGGGGGAACTGCCGTCATTTTTACTAAACTCGACCTCCGGGGGGCCTATAACCTGGTTCGAATCAAGGAGGGCGATGAGTGGAAAACTGCCTTCCGCTCCCGGTTCGGACATTTCGAGTATTTAGTGATGCCCTTCGGGCTGTGCAATGCCCCTGCCACCTTCCAGTATTTTATTAATGATGTACTTCGGGACTTTTTAGATCTCTTTGTGATTGCTTATTTAGATGACATACTAATCTTCTCTTCCTCCCTTGACTCCCATCGCAGGCATGTCAGAAGTGTGTTAGACCGGCTTCGACAGCATAGTCTATATGCGAAGGCTGAGAAATGCGAGTTTGAGCGAAGGAGCATAGCATTTCTGGGATTAATCATCTCTGGCGAAGGCATCAGGATGGACCCACAGAAGATCACGGCAATCTTGGACTGGCCAGCGCCAGTGGATAAGAAGGGAATCCAACGGTTCGTTGGATTCGCCAACTTTTACCGTAAATTTATCCGGGGGTTCTCCGCCATCATTGCTCCCATTACCCAGCTAACCAAGCAAGGTACCCATTTCCACTGGTCCCCTGAGGCCCAAAAGGCCTTTGAGGATCTCAAAGGGCTCTTCACCTCTGCATCCATCTTAAAACACCCTGATTCCTCCCTACCATTTGTGCTTGAGGTAGATGCTTCTGAGGTTGCAGTAGGAGCAATATTGTCACAGAGGCAAGGAACCAAGGCTTTGCTTCATCCGGTGGCTTTCTTTTCTCGCAAATTATCTGTGGCAGAAAAGAATTATGACGTGGGAGACCGGAAAGGGAGGCTGGTGGGAGCCGTAAGGGAGGCCTCCCTCTGCTAACCGGGCTCGTCACCGCCAGGTACGTGACACCTCTACTGTCCTAATATCACTGGAGGCACAACAGGCTATCTTTAAAATCGTATTCCTATGTTTATCTCCCTGTAAGGGGCCTATTTCCTTCTCCCATTTACCCAAGTACCTGGGTCCTGCTTCCTCTATCAGTATTTTATCAATTTTTGACACAGTCTGTCCCAAGCTCCGCGGGGAGGAGAGAAATTTCTCCATTGAGTTTATTTCGCCCTTTCCCTGCAGTGGTTGAGTGAGGGTCTGTGTGAAATGTTGAATTTGTGCATATCTCTATCTATCTAATGGTTTACTACCCCATTTCTGTGTTAACTCTGTGAATACACATATCCTATTTCCTGTCATCACATCGTGTAATAATATTTCATCTTTTTTTGCCCATCTAATAAAATATATGTGCTCATCTTTTCCAGGCTTAAAATAATTTGTATCTAATAAAGAAATTAAAGGTGAATTATATTGCCTAAGCAAATGTTTAGTTAACGGGTTTGTGTTTTTTGACAGTTCACGATACTGTCGTGGAATCCACACACTCTTCCCTAAGTCTACTTTACTTTTCGCTTTTTCAATTTCCAGCCATCCTTTCCCCTCTTGGATATGTGTCCAACCTATTGTCCTGGAAATAACAATTGCCTGATAGTACTTATACCCCCCCTGACTTTTTCCCCTTTACCAAGGTAGTATATGAAATTCTAGGGTGTTTACCCCTCCAAATATATTTTGATGTTAAATCTCTTAGTTTCGAGAAAAATTCCTGTTGGACTCTTATTGGGATCATTTGGAATATATATGTTATTTTGGGCAATGTGATCATTTTTAAAACATTTATCCTCCCTAGCCAAGATAAGAATCTATATCTTAAGTTGTTGAGTTGATCTTTTACTTTGTTTAATATAGGGATATAATTCGCCTCATACAGGGACTCCAATGATGCTGTCAATTTTACCCCCAAATATCCTAATTCCTTTTTACACCAAGCAAAGGGGAAAGCAGGCTGGATTGCCAGCTGTTCCTCTTTTGAGATGGTTATGTTTAAAATCTCTGACTTTGCTGTATTGATTTTGAAATTTGACATCTTCCCATATCTACTTAACTCCTTCAATGTAATTGGTAGCGTTGTCCTGGGATCCGTAATATAAAATAGTACGTCATCGACGTATGCGGCCACTTTATACTCCCTGTCCCCTACTCTCACTCCTTTTATATCCCTGTTTTTCCTAATTGCGGCTAACAGGGGTTCCAATGCTAAGACAAACAGCATTGGAGACAGAGGGCAACCCTGTCTTGTGCCATTAAATAATTCTAGAGTAGGGGAGAGAGTAGCATTTATTCTGATTTTAGCTGTTGGATGGAAATAAAATGCGTATATCCATCGCATCATCCTCTCTCCAATTCCCAGATGTTTCAGAGTTCCCAGCATGAAGCCCTAGTCGACCCTGTCGAAAGCCTTTTCGGCATCCACAGACATGCCTCATGTATTAGTAACAGGGACTTGAGAGAGTTATCTTTCCCCTCCCTCCCTGTGACAAACCCAACCTGGTCATTGTGTACCCATTGTGGTAGTAATGTTTTGAGTCTTCCTGCTATTATTTTTGCAAAGATTTTTATATCAGTATTTAATAGTGATATTGGTCTGTAAATATCTGGTGCCATTGGGTCCTTACCCTCCTTCAGGATCAAGGTTATGTAAGCCAACAGTGCCACTTCCCTTAAATTCTCTCCTTCTGCTAATGCGTTAAAATAATCGCATAATTTGGGGGCCAGCATTTTTTAAAACCTTTTATAGTACATAACTGAGTACCCATCAGGGCCCGAGCTCTTCCCCATGGCCATGTCTTTAATTGCTTCGAGCACTTCTTCCTGGATAATTGGAGTTTCTAATATCTCCAACTCTTCTTTCGGCACCACTGAAAGATCCAGGCCCTGTAGGTACTCTTTAACTTCTTCCTTACTCCCCCTATTCCCTTCTTTTTGTGTGACATTATAGAGCTGACTATAGTAGCCGTGGAAGACCTCTGCTATTTCAGGGGATGAGTGCATTATTTCTCCTTTGTTGTTTTTAATTTTGACTATAAAGGATGCATTCTTTTTTTCCTTACTGCCCTTGCTAGCCATTTCCCTGATTTATTACCCCACTGATGTTTCTCTTTTTCAACTAAGTGGAAGGCTCTCTTTTTCTCCTGCTCTATTAATACCCCCAGCTTTTCTTTTTTTTTTTTTTAACTCTACCCTATCTGGGATACCCCTCGATCTCGACTGTTGTTTTAGGTCATTTATCTCTTTATATAAATTGTTGATCTTCTTTCCCTTTTCCTTCTTTTTCCATGCTCCTATGCTTATTAACAACCCCCTTATGTACACTTTATGGGCTTCCCACAGAGTTCCCCTTGAGATTTATGGTTCGTCGTTAATAAGAAAAAATTCCTCCAACTCCCGTTCTATCCTCTTGTTCACCTTGGGTCCTGGATCAGGGAGTCATTCAGTTTCTAACCCCTCCCCATGGTGGGACCTGATGTTATTTCTAATTGAGCCAGTACTGGGGCATGATCTGAGAGAGAGATTGGTTTTATAGTCGTATTCTTAAGGGAAGGTAGCCACTGATGCTCTATTAGTACATAGTCTATTCTTGAAAAAGACCCATGAACTGCTGAAAAGAATGTATAGTCCCGGGCTCCTGGATGTCCGATCCTCCAGGCATCCACAAGCTGGTATTCTAATAATAACTTCTTTATTTTATTCTGTCTCTTACCTGATAGGGCTGAGAGACCCGCCTGTACTATCGACCCGTGGGTCTATACCCACATTGAGATCTCCCCGATCACCAGTTTCCCTTCTTTAAATTCTGATAATTTTTTCAGAGTTTTAGTCAGGAACCTATCTGGATCTCTATTTGGGGAGTAAATGTTTGTTATAATACAGTCCGCATTGAATAACTTCCCCTTTATAAAAAGTAATCTTCCTTTTGGTTCTGCCAACTGCTTCTTTACTTCAAACACCATATTTTTATCAAATCCAATGGCCACCCCTCGCGAGAGGTTTGAGGTTGAATCCCCATAGTACCATGTAGGGAAGAGCCGAGGGGCCAGTTTGGTCCCTGAGGAATGTGTGATATGTGTTTCCTGAAGCAAAGCCACATTTACCCCATAGCGTTGCAGTTCCTTGCCCACAGCAAACCTCTTCCCTGGGGAGTTTAGTCCTTTTACGTTATAATTTACAAAGTTTACTGTAGTCATAGATCATATTGGGAGTGGCTGCCCCCTTTCTCCTTCTCCCTCCCCGCACGAGGGTTCCAGGGTCTTCTCTCGGCGGAGGGGGAGAGCAGGGTTGCCAACTTTCAGTAAATTTACGAACGGTTTGTAAAATCCATACTTTTTGCATCTGTCCTTGAATGTCTATTACGGACATGTAGGCTGCATGTCCATAACTAACATTCATGCACAGATGCAACAAGTATGGCTTTTACAAACTGTTTGTAAATTTACTGAAAGTTGGCAACCCTGGGGGAGAGGCGGAGAAAAAGGGGGGCCTTAAGAGAGAGGGACCCCCCCCAAAAAAAACGAGTCCAGTGCATGCTGCCCAGCACTGCCACCTGCCCATTATTTTCCTCCCGTCCCGGCAGGGACGAGGGTGAGACATCTAATTTATTGCAAATGTCCCTTAGGTCTTCAGGGAATCTTAATACTGCGCTGCGTCCATCTTTTTCCCTTTTAGGCATGCTGGGAATCCCCGCTGATATGTCACATTCAATGCCCGCATTTGCTCTGTCAATGGTTTAAGAAGTCGTCTTCTTGCCAAGGTCTCCACTGATAGGTCAGAGAATATCTGCAAATTAGTTCCATCATATGATATTCCCCCATCGTCCGTAATCCTTCCATAATTTTGAACTTCTCTTCCGCATAGTGAAACCTAGCTATCACAACTCTTGGGGTGTTGTCTGTTTGGGTTTGATATCTTATAATCCTGTGAACCCTATCTATTTTCAATGTTTCCGCTGCTTCTCTCCCTAGAATAGGGTTAAACAGTTCTTGCATCACTTTTGTTAATTTGTAATTTTTGTATTTCTCTGGTATCCCTCTTATTCGAAGATTTTTTTTGACAACTGTGATTTTCTTGATCTTCCATTTTATGGGATAGCCATATATTTGTTTTTTGCAACAATAACATCTGTTCATTCATTTCCTCCACCCTTTGTTCAACTTTATCCATTCTTCCTTCTATTTCTTCAACTCTGCCCAGGACCTGTGCGATATCCGTTCTAACTGCCGCAATTTCTGTTTTCAATGATGTTTTCAATGATTCTTCAATTTTAGCAAGCATCTCTGCCATCATTTCTTTGATTTGGGGGAGACTTGCCTGAACCCCCTCTGGTCCCGGGCCCTCTTCAGGCTCTGGGACCGCCTCTGCTTTTTTCTTCTGCTGATCCCCATTTTTTGCCTTGGAACTCCCTTGGGTACTACTCCCTTCGTTTCTAGGGCGCGTTATGAAAGCCCCGTTTGTTTTCCCTGCTTTACTGAGCTTAGGGCTTCCGTGCCCATTATCCGTCATACTTGTTTCAGCTGTCATATATCGCTGGATACCTCCTGGGCTCGCAGTAGGTGGCGCCCCTTTCCCCGCTTTACCTGCCCTTCCCCTTGTACTCATATTAATTCCAGAGCTTTCCAGCTCTATGTCCTTATTATCAATAATTTGTCAGACCAAGCAGGGAGGCCGTGTATCAGGGTTTGGCAGATCCACCAGCAGGGTAAGGCAGATTTCTCAATTTCGGCTAATAGGAAATGTCACTCAGCACTCAGTACTCAACCTTTAGTTTGTCAAAAAGCACTCTGCTTAGATGTTAGTGTTCCTGCTACAATTACTGTTTCCATTTGTCTGCGAAGTCTCTCAACTAATGCAGCTAACTCTGATGATATCAGTGTTACCCCACGGTCAATAGTGGCATTAGCAGCAACTATCAGCTACCTTAATTTTTTTCAGTCATTTGCAAGTATTTTCTGGTAGCAATCAACCATCAACATTTATCACAACAAATTGTCGGGCAATTATCCACGAGGGCAGCTGTGTTGATAGATACCCGTATTAATAGATAACCATACTATCCAGCAGTTGGCAGTATTGATGACAATGATAATTTACAGTCTGTTGCAGAGTAGTCAGTTTCGGCCGAGCAGATAGACTCTCCACTTATTTTACACTCCTATGGCAGTAATTCCATTAATTTCAGTTACAGTTCAATTGCTCAGTATATGCGTCAATTAGATTTAGGTTTATTCAATCCTACCACTTCCAGGGCACTCAGTCCAGTGGAGATGTCCTGCTGCAGGTCGGCTCACAGATCCAGGCACCTTCATCGGGTATTCAGCTGCTCCTAAGGGGAACCCAGCTTTCAGCTTCCCGGGCAGCCTTCTTGTCTTCTCCAGAGGACGTTTCCCTCTCAGGAAGCTTAAGCTACAGGGGTCACGGGGGACCACCAAGACCGGAGAGTCAAGGGGGGAGCAGGTTGGCGGGGTGGCGGAGGGTGACCGCACTACGTCACAATGCAGGCTTCAACAGCATCAGGGGATCCGAGGGGGAGCTGTGCAGGGATCGTGGCTGTGGTGAATGGCATAGTGCAAACCTCCACTTCTCCCTCTATTCCACACTCGCGGCTCGTTCTCCTCTCTCCCCAGCCTGGCGTGGCGGGAGCTTCAGGCGGGTGGGCGGAGGCAAAATTCCGGGGCTAGCACGAACACGAGCGCCCCAACCCCCTCGCCAATCAGCTTCTAACTTCAGTTTGTTCAGTTAAGCTTTAACAAAAAAAATGGAAGATAATTGGTTTCTATGCATGGCTGTACCAGATTTTGCACTCCCAGGTTTTAGTTAAACAACCCTACTGTGTCGCTGACCAAATTTATTTTCAGAAAGATATGAACACTGTATCTGCATTCTTTACCCTCTGGGTTAATTTTTGCTCCATGCGGTGTGGAAAGGGGTACCTGATCTTTATTAGGGACACCAGCAAGGAGATTATTGTTCCTTTCTGTGGCTTTCCTATGATGCAGCTATTTAATTTGTCCTACTGGCAATGGCTAGAAAGTTGACAGGAAACCTAAGCAAAGTACTGTATTGTAAAGTAGGAATGTGTTCTATGAAAAAGTTTGGGGTAGGTGATGTTCATCTGTAACACACAGAGAGTTGAGGCAAAACATTGAACAAGGACAAAATATCAATATTAAATCTTGTTCAATCCCACGTGTGTAAATGGCAATTTCTTCATAATATAAACACCATGCCAGGTGATATATCCTCCACCGCTGATGATCAAGATCACTCACCGATGTTAGTGGCTGGTGATGAGGAACCAGCAAACATACTTTCTTAGCAGGGCACAATATTCGTAATTGATGATCTCAAATCTTTTCCATTGTAGCTGATCAATCTGGACATCCAACAGGTAATTTCCTTTCCTTTTCAAGGGCGCAATAATCTGCAAATCCAAAAACAGCTACTCCCGACTCTCCTCCACTCTTATATGATCGATCTCTCCAGAGAGGTTTAACCCAGAAAAAAAAGAAGCACAGCACCACATAAAATCCTTTAAAAAAAAGGTTTTGCCTTTTATTCAATGATCATAAGAGGTGGAGGATATATCACTTGGCATATGAAGAAATTGGCATTTACACATGTGGGATTGAACAAGATTTATTGAACTTTTGTGATACAAATTGATAACTTGACACTATATTTTGGGAAACTTCTGAACTTTTGCTTTTTTGTTTTGTTTTGATATACCGGTATATACACAGATTCAAGTAGATGCGTATGTGGGTTTAGTTACCCACTCTTTTATCATGTGTTTGGATAGATATGAGCCTGATTGTACTCTTATGCCCTGAACACACGATCGGATTTCCGATGGAATAAAATCCGATGGATTTTTCCATCGGAATTCCGATGAAGCTGACTTTCATCAGTCTTGCCTACACACCATCAGACAAAATTCCAACCGTCCAAAATGCTGTGACGTACAACACGTACGACGGCACTATAAAGGGGAAGTTCAAATCCAACGGTGCCACCCTTTGGGCTGCTTTTGCTGATTTCTTGTTACTGCGTGTTAGTAAAAGTTTGGTGTTAGCCGATTCACGCTTTTCAGTCTCCGTGCTTTTCACATCATTTTCTGGTGTTCAGTTTATGCTTGTGGGTTTGTATCTGTCTTTCAGTGCGTTCTTGTCCGCTCGTTTACTGGTTTTCAGGTCGTTCTTCATAGGACTTGCTGTTCCTCAGTGCATTCTGTTTAAGTTTGTTCTGACCAGCCGGCCGGTTTCTAGCCATGTTGGAAGTACGTTCTCATCGTAGAGATTGTGCTGCGTATGCGCTTGGTGTTGCGGTTAATACTTTGACCCAAGCTCAGTCCATGAACAGGGTGAGGAGGAGTTCATGGACCAAGAATTGGTTGCTCCAGCGGGACCAATTATCTCATATGCCTCTGCTGCGGGAAATCCAGGAGAATAATCCTGATGACTACAGGAATTATCTCCGGATGACGGACCCCATTTTCACCGTTGGTTGGTGTCCCCCTATATCACCAGGCAGGACACTGTGATGCGCCAGGCCATCACTGCCGAGCAGAGGCTAATCACCACCTTACGATACCTGGCGACTGGGAGAAGCCTGCAGGACCTCAAGTTCAGGACAGGCATCTCCCCCCAGGCTCTGGGGGTCATTATCCCAGAAACCTGTTCTGCTATCATACAAGTTATACAGAAGGACTATATTAAGGTAATTTTCTCCTTTAACATCACATTCTATGTAATTTATGTATGCTAATGTATTTTATTTATTTCATCATTCCCTAATTACCATGATTGTAATATGCTGTGAATGTCCCCTTTGTCCTCATGCATGTTGTACCCTTTTGTTGGCCTACATGCATATTTGCCTTCACTAACCTCTCCAGCATGCTATCCTGGGCCCATACACCCCTAGCCTAGTCACTTAACAATGTATTTTGTCAGCTCCATTGTATTGCTTTACCCCCCCCCCCCTCCAATGTGTACAAATGTTTTGCTTCTCATTACAATCAGGCAGAGTGGTGTAGTGTTTTTTTTTTGTAGGCCCAAACTCAGCTAGAACCCCCCCACCCCCTCCAATGTGTACAAATGTTTTGCTTCTCATTACAATCAGGCAGAGTGGTAGTGTATTTTTTTTTGTAAGCCCCAACTCAGCTAGAACACCTCCCCCCTAAAATGTGTGCAATGAGCCATCAGAGGGGGTGAGGAATGTACTAATTGTACCTTCTATTTGTGTCTATAACTACCCCCAAAAAAAAAATGTTATACTGATGTTGGGCAAGAATGTTTTTGTGTAATCTGTTTGCAATGTTATGTGCAAAAGTCCTAATTTAATTTTTTTGTTTGACTCCACAGTTTCCTTCATCGCCACAGGAATGGCAGACTGTGACATCCCATTTTGCCGAGCGGTGGGACTTTCCTAACTGTGGAGGGGCAATCGATGGGAAACACGTCCGCAAAGTGCCACCACCCCGTTCGGGGTCGTACTATTACAACTACAAGGGGTTTAATAGTATTGTGTTGATGGCGATGGTGTCGACATACTATGAATTCATGTATGTGGACGTGGGGAAGAATGGCCGGATGTCGGATGGGGGAGTCTTCGCACAGATGCAATTTGCCAGACGTCTCCATAGTGGTGGCCTGGCACTACCACATGATGAGGAGAACGTTGAGGGCCTTCAGTTTGTTTTTATCGTGGATGAAGCTTTGGGGCTGGGACCCCACCTGATGAGGCCATTCCCCCAGAGGACCCTCACCCCGGAGAGGAGGGTTTTTAATTACCGGCTGGCCAGAGCCCGGAGGGTTGTTGAGAATGCCTTTGGGATAATGGCCAGCCGGTTCTGCCTGTTTCTTACCTCTATCCATATGGCGGAATACAAGATCAATACAAGATTTACCTGCTGCATACTGCATAACTTTTTACGCAGAAATGCACCCACTTATCTGAGTTCTGTTGGGCCAGAGGCCGGACATGCAGACAATGCCCTGATGGGCCTGGATACTGGCCATATTGGCTTGGCCCACCAAAGTGCCTGCGAAGTGCGGGATAAATATGTTGATTACTTTACGGGTAGGGGGGCCATTGCTATGCCAGACAATCTCTGATTTTATAACTTTTAAAAATAAAAAAATAAAAATTAGTAAAAAAGTTGATTTGTCATTATTGCTTGTGTTTCTTGAATCTGTCTCCCAGGTTCTCCTAGTGCACTTGTAGTGCCAAGTGGCTTTGTCTTTAGTAAATAACCACAATTGTCAGGGTAAACAAGAACATATTTTTCAAAATGGTATTTAGCATAGAAAGAAGAAGCCACACATTTTTGAGTAGAAAAATATTTTTACTGTGTGCACAACTTGTGCGTTATAAATTTTTGGGGGACATTCTAAACAGTGTTTTGCCCCCAAAAAAAGTTTTGGTTTTGGTTTTGCATAAACACGCATGTTAAAAAAAAAAAAAAAAAACATATAAAAACAATGGAACTTACAAAGTTCAACCTTAGAAAAACTGAAGGCAATATCAGACATTATATAGTATTTCTAAAATGTGTTGCTCTTGCCTTCATGAGATGGGGTGATGTCACACCTGAACAAGCCAAATTTGGAAGATGCACACAAATTGTGCGTCAAAATGGGTATTTTCCTCCTGATCCCATGCCAAATGTCAACATGTGCTATCTCCCATCATGGGGGATCAATGGACGTGTTTTGGGGGTGCAAACCCTTCCTCTCACCTACTTGAGTTGCGAGGAAGGGGTTGCACTCTCAAAACACATACATTGATTTGCCCTGATGGGAGATAGCACATGTTGACACACTGTGTGCATCTTCCAAATTTGGCTTGTTAAATCATACAAAAATTTACAAACTTACGCCAAAAAAAATTGAAATGGTGACCAGAAAAACATCTTTATACTCTCCCCAAAACATCAATCATGTTTTTAATTTGTTGATCAAAACGATACAGTTTGTGTGTTATAACGTTGATTTCTCGACTCATAACCATGAGATCCTGTATTATGATTTGTGCGCTTCCACTGGAGAAAGGAGGAGATTGATCTTCCACAAGCAGCACATCACCTAAAAATACAAAAAAACGCATGTCTTAAAAATATGCATGCATGCATGCATCTATTCCCTGAATCTGTGGTTTATGACACTGACCAGTTGTGGTGACAATCTCGCACACTTCCTCCACATCTCCTTTCTCCACCTCTTCTTCCTCCACCTCTCCTTCCTCCACCTCTTCTTCCTCCACATCCTGAGGTTGGGATTGGGGTTCCCTCTGTTCTTTCCAAGGTGTGGGGTTCCTGGCCTCCTCAGAGTGGTGTGCTCCAAGTCTCCGCTCCCCTACGAGAATGAAACAAAAGGTAGACTTTAGCACACAGATATTTTAGGTCAGAAATAGGAAAATGAAACATTGCTTGGAAGTGGGGTACAATTGTCTTTTTTGGCAGAGTTACAAGCTGAAGAAATGTTTTAAAATGTATTTCTAAACTGGAATCCTGTCCCATTTTGTCCAAGTTACACACATGGAGACACCCCCAAAGTATCCACTGTAGCACCTGTGTGGGACACCCTAAAAAGTTTGTTCTGGTGTCACACACAGGTGCTCCAGAGTACAGCTGTGGAAACAGCTGCTGAGTGTCCTCTCCTTTACACTGAATCAAGTTTGCATTTCACATTCTAGTTCAAAACACATCATCTAGACAACAATGTTTATAAACATTGTTTTAATAGAAATAGGCATGACCAAATGTGGTTTACCTGTATCTGCACAAAATATCTAATTTTGTGGAGGATTTATGTTTACTACGAACGATTATACTTTGGCTACTACCCTGAAAGTTGCCATTTTCAAATATACAACCAGTCAATCAAAGCACATGGAGCAACATGCAAGTATAATAATCAAATTATTAATAATACAGGAGAAAAACTTACTTTTTACTAGCATTCTTTTGATCTTCCTGTACTGCTCCAGCTCCCTCAGCTTCAGGTCAGACCGCCTTTTTCTCAGCTGCTCCTTGGATCTCCGGACCCCAAATTTATGGTACAGACTCCTCACCACTTTGCCCATTATTTTGGCCTTCCTGAGATTAGGGGTGTTGTACGGCCCATGCTTCCCATCGTAATCTCTCCTCCGCAAGATGTCCACCATATCCGCCATCCTAGCAAAGGATGTGGCAGGCGCAGCACTATGAAGTGCCTTTATGCGCTATAGCATTAGAAGAATTTTGATTTCTCTGATCTTTTAGTCCAAACAAGACTATCTGTTACTTTATAATTCCTCTTGCGCCGTTCTATGGAAGCAGTAGGTTTAAAGAGCACACCAAACCTTTTAGATAACTTCTTTATTCACTTCAGCTTTTCTTCATATATAACACTGACAATTTAGCAGCAGAAAGTCCATGCACAAACACGTGTTGAATAAAGTATAACAAATGGCGGTTCAACTGTTCAATCTTGTAATTCTACATAAAATGGTAGATATATTTCTCTCTTCAGTATCTGTACTTTCACTTTAAATACTTTAGACACATTGCTGTTTGTTTGTTGGTTTAAAACCTGTTTTGAAACCTGGTTTGCTCTGATGTCTGGTTTGAAACTTGGTTTGCTCTGATGTCTGGTTTGTAACTTGGTTTGCTCTGATGTCTGGTTTGTAACTTGGTTTTCTCTGATGTCTGGTTTGGTGGAACTACAAGTGAACACATAACTAGTTTCAGTATACAGTTCTAATCACATTATTAACAATAGGAACATATATAACTGTATTAAATACCTATTTTGGCCACTTGCTTCCATAAAACTGAACTCTGTATGGATCTGAACTGTTCATCTCCACACTCTGATGTAAAATGAATTCTAGCAATCTGTTAGGAGATTTCCTAGACAGAACATGGGTGTAATGCTGGCTATGATTGGCCAGAGACATTTGCTCAGTGAGATTGGTTGTGATTGGCTAAAACTCCTGATGAGTCACAAAAGCTTAACTCTATGCTTTCTGGTTGCAATTCTGCTGTCATTGCTTACCTTTCTGTATATAATAAAACATCTTAAAAGGCATATTTTTTCTTTTGCTTCTGTGAACACAATATACAATTGTTATATGACATCCATATATAAAGTCACAGTAAATAACTCTGCTGTTATCTCTCACAAATGAGCATATGCACTGTATTAACATTATTAGCAGGTCTAGCTATATATGCATGTAAGCCACATTAGCAACCTAGGACAGGTCTTAGCTGGCCAGCTACACTCCCACCAAATTACCTATAATTCTATGTTCTCTATAGTAGGATTTGAACATGAATTTGGGGAATTTTCCATCAGGTTCTCACTTCCAAGTGTCTTTTATCACTTTCAAGTATGTCATCTTGACACTTGACAGCAGTGCTCAATGTTTGTACAACTTTTACTTCTGGATCACCCATAGACAATTCTATGTAACCTTCACTGGGTATGATTTCCTTTTCCCAGAGGAACTCTGGACCGGTGAACCAGTTTGAATTTTTTAATTCTGTTACATTCAGGCCTCTTGAAGCATGATCTGCTGGGTTATGCTTTGTATCAATGTGATGCCAATGTTCCGGATTTGTTATTTCTCGAATTTTCTGAACTCTGTTGGTGACAAAGACATAGAATCTTCGAGTTTCGTTGTTTATGTATCCTAGGACAACTCGCGAGTCTGTCCAAAAGTATTCTTCATCTATTTTTAACTCTAATTCTTCTCTCAGAAACTTGCTTACAGCTGCTGTCAGTTCAAGTCTTGGTATTGTCTGAATACTGGTAGGTGCGACTCTGGTCTTTCCAATAACCAGGGCACAGTGTATTTTTCCTTCTCCTATCACTCTGATGTGGGAGCACTGTCCATAACCATAACTACTGGTGTATGAAAAGTGATGAAGTTCTATTTTCTTGTACTCTCCGAAATCATGAGGTACAAAACATCTAGGTATCCAAACTTCTCTCAAATTTTGCAAGTCTTTTAGCCAAGCCTCCCACCTTGGTCTCAAATCTTCAGGTATGGGTTCATCCCATCCCAACTTCCGTCTACATAATTCTTGTAGTATTTCTTTTGCTTTGAGGATTACTGGTGCCAAGAATCCCAATGGATCATATATAGAAGCCACTGCGGAAAGTATGGTAGTTGCAACTTTTTCTTTCAAGGATGTTTCAAAGAAGAACTCGTCATTCTCTACATTCCATCCCAATCCAAGTACATTCTGAACTGGAAGATGATCATAATTGAGATCTACATTCTTCATTGTTGATGCACGTTCAGAGTCACTGATGGATTCCAGTACCTCTCTGTTGTTTGAGATGAATTTGTGAAGGCGCAGGTTTCCTCTTGCGCATAACTCTTGGCTTTCTTTCACTAGTTTGATTGCAGATTCTGAGGACTGTAAACTTATAAGACCATCATCTACGTAAAAGTTTTTCTTAAGAAAATTCGCTGCTGATGGACAGTCCTTTTAATTTTTATTGGCCAGGTACTTCATACCATAATTGGCGCAACCTGGCGACGACGCTGCTCCAAACAAGTGTACTTTCATTCTGTATTCTGCTGGCTCTGTATCTGTATCTCCGTTCTCCCACCATAGGAATCTCAGGAAGTCTCTATCTTCATTCTTCACATGAAACTGGTGGAACATCTTTTCAACGTCACACATGACCGCTACGGGATACTTTCTGAATCTACAGAGTACTCCAGGCAGAGTGTTTGTAAGATATGGTCCTTTTAGTAGATGATCGTTCAATGCAACACCATCATACTTTGCTGAGCAATCAAATACTACTCTAATCTTATCTGGTTTCTTTGGGTGGTAAACACCTTGATGTGGGATGTACCACACTTCTCCTTCTTTAGGTTGGTTATTAACTTTTTCTGCATGTCCTGATTCAAGGATGCCTTCCATGAATTTCAAATAATCCTGCTTGAATTTGAGATCTCTTCCCATCCTTTTCTTCAAACATTTCAATCTCGCTAGGGCAAGATTTTTGTTATTTGGCAGACGAGGTCGTTCTCTAAAGGGTAAGGGCATTTCAAGATAACCTCGTTGATTCTGTTGAATACTTTCTTCTAGAATGTGTACGAACTTTATGTCTTCTTGGGATACACTCTTTTCTTTAGAACTTATGTCTGCAAAGTCAGATTCAAGGATCTTGATTACTGCCGCTGAACTTACAGTTGGTAACTCTTGGACAGATATTCGATGACACAATCCTGTCACCTGTCTTGAGTTTGCAATCTGCTGTTTTCCTCCAACAACGCCCCATCCTAGATCAGTTTGAACAGCGTAGGGTTCACTCTTTCCTCCTGTGATTACCCTTCGTGGTACCAAAGCTTCGGGACAATCATAACCTATCAACAGTCCAACACCAAATTCCTTCAGCGGGGACATTTCATGAGATATGACAGATAGGTGCTCCCATTTATTGGCTGTTTCACAGGTAGGTATGCGATCTCGATCTAGAGGTATATCGTCTTTCGTATAAGCTGGAGGTAGATCCAATGTGAGGTTTGAATGAAGTCCTCTAACTCTCAATCCTTTGACCCTTTGACTATTCACTAATGTGTCTCTACCTGTCATTGTGGTGAGTTTGAGCTTCACTGGTTCTGTAGCCACTTGTAATTTCTTGCAGATTTCTTGATCGATGAAGGTGACATCGCTTTGGGCATCCAGTAGGGCATAGGCATATACCTTCTTATTCTTTCTTTTAGGATTTGAAATGCACACTGGTACAACCATTGATGTGCCGTTGCTTTCCCTCACTCTGCAAGAGAATACCGATGCTTTCTTTTCTTCCTCAGCATCTTTAGGTATTGAGGATTTATCCTTCTTTGGACGTTCTTCATGTAGTGGTGTAGGATGGCGTCCTTTGCAAACGTTGCATGTGGCCCTTTTCTTACACTCCTTAGTAATATGGCCTTTCCTTAGGCACCCAAAACACAGTTGGTTAACAAGTACAAACTTTTTGTTTTCATTTGGGGATTTCTCCTTCAATTGTTGGCACTTGTGTATAGAGTGGTTCTCTCCACAGAACATACACTTAACAGTAGTCTGAGGATTTGTCGGTTCTGTCTCTCTACTGATCCCAGTAGTAACTTTGAACTTGCTCTCGTAGGTATCTATACCTTTCTCTGTTGTGTCGGTTGCAAAGCTAGTTGCTCTTGCACGTCTTTTATCTCTCGCAGGCCTTTCATCTAAGGACTTTAAGGCATAAGATCCTGTTACTGGATTACATACTATTCGTGCTTCCTTATTAACGAACTCAGAGAACTTTTCAAAACTTGGGAAGTCCTTACTTAGATCTAACTGTTCAGTCACATAGCGATTCCATCTAGAAGCGACTTCTTCAGGTAGCTTAGCTAGCATCCTGTGGTTTTCTAGATAGTTGTTCAGTACTTCTAGTCCTCGTACATGTGGGATGGCATTGCTGCATGCTTGCAGGAAGTCACCATACTCTTGGAGTTTGAAATGTTCTTTAGGACCTATTTTAGGCCAGTTATTCAATTTCTCCCTAAAGGCTCTTTGTACTAAGAAAGGATGACCATATCTTGCATTTAACTTTTCCCAAGCTTGCTTGTAGGCTTCTTCGTCTGTTCTATAGAAGTTACCTTCAAGAGCTTTCTTTGCATCTCCACCAACATATTTCTGAAGGTAGAATAACTTGTCAACTGGCCTGGAGCAATGATGCTCAATGATCATTTCAAAACTTGCCTTCCACTCTATGAACTTCAGTATGTCTCCTGAAAATACAGTAGGTTCTGGAACGGGAAGTCTTGCTGGGACTGTAGTCACAACATTCATCTGATCATTGCAGTGACATCTAGGAACAGAATTATCCTGTTTTATTTTCTCACTTAGTTCTGAATTGGGTGAGTCTCTCTCTTCGTCTTTCTGAGCAGGGATGGAAGGGCAATAACTTTTTTCTTCATTACATACTGGAGATTTCCTTCCATTCTCCTGGGCGTATGAAAGGAAGTAGGAGTCTGCATCTTCACTTAGTACAGATTTGGACTTATGATTACTATTCATGTCCTCTTCATGTACTCTTAGTCTGGCTTCTATAATCTTGACTTCCTTCAGCCTTTCCATTTCTGCTACTCGTAGACACTGCGCCTCGATTGCAGATTCCATCTCAATTTCTGCTTTCTTGACAGCAAGTTGTTCGACAAGTTCCTTTCTTTTGGCTATTAAAGTACTTGTGGACTCTGATATGTTACTGGCACTTCTGCTAGTGGAAAAAGTCCTACTCGTGATTGTGGTTCCTCCTAAGGACCTAGCATAGTCTCTCATAAATAGCTCATTCATTCTCTTTCTTGCCTTAACTTCATCATAGTTAGCTTCAGATGATAGTTCTCTCATGAGCTTTACTAAACCTTTAGTGAATGCAGTACATGTGTCCATGTTACAATATCCTGGGGAGGTGTCGTAGATGACCGCAGGTTAACATATGCTGCCATAAGCTCTGCTTCAGATTCTTCTACCGTCTCTATCATATCACGCAAGTTTTCCTTTATACTTTCTTGCTTTAGCTTTCTACGAACATCTTTAATGTAGGATTTCCACTTATCATACATTCTGATGAACTTTTTTCCTTTCAATACTGCTTCTTGCTCCAAATTTTCCAGCATCTTTAGGGTCGGTTTTCTGATACGTTCTGAACATCTTAGTTCATCTGTTTGGGGCAAGACTAATGCTGCATCAGACTTTTCTACCTCAGACAGGTTCACTTGCTCTTTACCTTCTATCTTATCTATCTTTGTATCCTCTAACAGTGGCATAGAAATACTAGGCTTAGACATTTTTTTTTTAAGTGCTATAACAATTAATACGAATATTAAGAAGACTTTCACTTTAAATGCAATAGCAATAGGTGCAGGCAGTAAAAAATGACTTTCACTTTAAATGCAATAGCAATAGGTGCAGGCAGTAAAAATGACTTTCACTTTAAAATACTTTAAAGTTCGTGTACTACAACTGTCCCTTGTTCTTTACTTACAGTCCTTTTACTCCTGAACACGAAAATGTCTCTTTCTTGTCAAGCCTATGTACAATGATAGTAATAAAGGAAAGTTCTGACCTTATTCTGAAGAGCAGGATACTGTGATCTGTAGGTTGCTGGAACAAATAGTCTTAAAGGAGACTTGTCTTTTTTGATCTGATGCTCTACTCTGACGTGCGATGCTCTGTGCTGTCTTGCGATGCTTTGCGCTGACGTGCGATGCTTTGCGCTGACGTGCAATGCTCTGCACTGACTTGCGATGCTCTGCGCTGACTTGCGATGCTTTGCGCGGACGTGCGATGCTTTGTGCTGTCTTGCGATGCTCTGCGCTGACTTGCGATGCTTTTCGCTGACTTGCGATGCTTTGTGCTGCAGGCTTTGGGCCTAGTGGCGGGGAAATAGCTGGCTGCAGTACGTGGCCTCTTTGTGGGTAGCGGTGCAGGCACTCTAACTCTGGACTTTGGCCTCCCACCATGCGTCTTTTTCTCTCTCTAGGGATCGCAGGAGGGTTGGTGCTCTCTCTGTGACTATCTTGCCTTTGCCGTTTTGCCACTTTAAGAGTCGGCTGCAGTTTGACTAAAACACACGTTCTATGGCCTCTATGGTAGCTCCGCTGCTCAAATGCGCTCTTTACTGTGCAAGTTGAGGAGCACAAACGCTTTACCCTCAATGGGCAAATAGTTCCACTGTGGCAGGCGCAGCACTATGAAGTGCCTTTATGCGCTATGGCATTAGAAGAATTTTGATTTCTCTGATCTTTTAGTCCAAACAAGACTATCTGTTACTTTATAATTCCTCTAGCGCCGTTCTATGGAAGCAGTAGGTTTAAAGAGCACACCAAACCTTTTAGATAACTTCTTTATTCACTTCAGCTTTTCTTCATATATAACACAGACAATTTAGCAGCAGAAAGTCCATGCACAAACACGTGTTGAATAAAGTATAACAAATGGCGGTTCAACTGTTCAATCTTGTAATTCTACATAAAATGGTAGATATTTTTCTCTCTTCAGTATCTGTACTTTCACTTTAAATACTTTAGACACATTGCTGTTTGTTTTTTGGTTTGAAACCTGTTTTGAAACCATGTTTGCTCTGATGTCTGGTTTGTAACTTGGTTTTCTCTGATGTCTGGTTTGTAACTTGGTTTGCTCTGATGTCTGGTTTGTAACTTGGTTTGCTCTGATGTCTGGTTTGTAACTTGGTTTGCTCTGATGTCTGGTTTGGTGGAACTACAAGTGAACACATAACTAGTTTCAGTATACAGTTCTAATCACATTATTAACAATAGGAACATATATAACTGTATTAAATACCTATTTTGGCAACTTGCTTCCATAAAACTGAACTCTGTATGGATCTGAACTGTTCATCTCCACACTCTGATGTAAAATGAATTCTAGCAATCTGCTAGGAGATTTCCTAGACAGAACATGGGTGTAATGCTGGCTATGATTGGCCAGAGACATTTGCTCAGTGAGATTGGTTGTGATTGGCTAAAACTCCCGATGAGTCACAAAAGCTTAACTCTATGCTTTCTGGTTGCAATTCTGCTGTCATTGCTTACCTTTCTGTATATAATAATACATCTTAAAAGGCATATTTTTTCTTTTGCTTCTGTGAACACAATATACAATTGTTATATGACATCCATATATAAAGTCACAGTAAATAACTCTGCTGTTATCTCTCACAAATGAGCATATGCACTGTATTAACATTATTAGCAGGTCTATCTGTATATGCATGTAAGCCACATTAGCAACCTAGGACAGGTCTTAGCTGGCCAGCTACAAAGGACATTTTACTGGCCTTGTATCTTGTTCTGGATCGGGACGTTTCCGGCTCCAGGCTTTCCTCGTCGGAAGTTAAAACAACCTGCACCTGCTGTGTCACCGCCATGTCGTCTCCCACTGGGCGTCGAATGAGAAGGGGCGGGGGAATATCTGAGGAAGAATGTCAGGGGCGGCCGACGTGGGTGGAGTTTCACGCATGCGCAGGGAATATAATGATAACACGCATGTGTCGTAATGACATTGTGTGCGCGGAGTAAGGAGGACCAGAAGTTCCGAACGTCACTGACGAAGGTAAAAATTTAAGTTGGGGCATCAGTGGCCTATACTGATTCATGATTTTAAAGGGCTAGATTGGGATAATATTAGGACAGTTCAGGCTGACCTAGTGTTTTTGTCTTGTGTTTTATCTTGCAGAAAATATGCAGAGTTTCAAGGATCCGGTAATATTCAGAGCTTTCATAGATAAATATAGAGAGCTCACCAATTTATGGGAGCATAAAAACCCATTATACCACAATTGTGATGTTAGGAGGGCAACAATTGTAAAATTTGCGGAATATATGAAGACCTGGATCCCAGAGGCAGACTATAACATGATGAACAATAGGCTTGTGCAATTAGTTTCGTAACTAATCGAAATCCGTCCGAATTTAGCAACTTTCGAACATTCGGAAGCATTCGAATTTCCGAACAAAGCAATTACGAATAAAACCGAATCCGAAATAAATTATATCGCAAGTAGCGAATGCCCGAATGTCTTCGGCATAATTCGTTATGAAAAAAGTTACGAATGTACGAATCCATTCGAAGCACAATAACACTCTGCTCTGGTCTCTGCTTCTCCCTCACCGTGCTGAACTCCCTCTCAAAATGGTGTACAGGGGCGGAGGCTATAGCCGCATGTAAAAAACTAAAGTAAAATACGAGATTTCGAATAGTTACAAATAACCGCTATGTATTTCGAAAAGTACAAATCCATTCGAAGCACATTAGACATAATAGGCAGCGTCATTGTGAGAGAGACACGGAAAATTACTAATCAACGAACCCCAAAAAAGTTACGAAAGTTGGAGTTGTGTCCAGAATCAACGAAAAACAATGTACTTTACCGAAAGTACGAATTATAAATCAACTAAAAATATGGCTTATATTAATACGAATCATTCCGATTCAACAAAAAATGTCGCTTGCGAAAATACGAATTAGTCCGAACACGAAAAATCCCGTCTAACAAAATTACGAACGATTACGAATCAACAGGACCGAAAAGAAACAAACCGAAACTAAACAAATTTTTCCATTGTGCACAAGAAACAAACCGAAACTAAACACATTTTTCCGTTGTGCACAAGTCTAATGAACAATAAAATCAATAATATGAGGAATAGCTACAAAAAAAAATACAAAGATGTCAGCGAATCCTGGAGATCAGGAGCAGCAAAAGACCAAGTACATGTCCCCAAGCTGTGGTACTACAAACACCTGCGATTTCTGGACGACCAGATAGAAGCCAGGGAATCACTTTCCAGCCTTCCCGCCTGCCTTCCCTCCACCCTTCCCTCCAGCATTCCCTCCACCCTTCCATCCACCCCTGCAGAGGGTGCAGAGGAGCTATCTGACCTCGAAGAGCCGGATCTTCACATCTATAGTCAGGTATAGTCTTTTTCAATATATTTATTGTCCTAAAAATATTGTTGGGAACTAGATGTTATTATTCCAATAGAAAAAAAATAAAATAATAGTGGCCAGAATTGATTGGGACAAGAATGAAAAATGCTGGGGTCAGAATGATAGTCTTTTCTATTTATTAACATTCAATTTGCAACAGGCATGAGCTGGAAATTGTGTGTGATTGATGAACCAAAAACTCAAACGATGTCCCTTTTTTATACACAGGATGAGGTCAGCCAGGAGGACGAGGCTCCGGAATGTGGCAGCCAGGAGGAGGCAGGAGTGAGTGGCAGCCAGAAGGAGGCAGGGCCAGCACACAGTCAGAGGTGCTTCCCCTCCAGGTGAGACCGAAAAGGCCCAGGAGGATGACTCGGATGGAGGAGGAATCCCTGAAAATAATAAGGGAAGCAGCAGAGATCATGAGGGCCCCCCTCAACCCAGTCGAGTTCTGTGGGTGCTATGTGGCCAATAAACTCCTTAAAGTGGAGGAGGGCCAACGTGCCCTCTCTATGGAGTGGATATCTAGAGTCCTTCACAGGGCGGGGAGGGGCCAGCTAACAGAGGCCACACATCTTTGCGATCTGGCCCATCCTTCTTCTCCTCCTTCTGCCACATTCCCACCACCAGAGCCACAGCCTGCAAGGGGGCGTGGAGGGAGCCGTGGAAGGAACGCTGCAGGGAAGCGTGGAGGGAACACTTCAGGGAAGCGTGGAGGAAAGGCTACAAGGAAGACCAGAAAGTGATTCCCTGGCTTCAAGCTGCTCTGCCAGAAGACGCAGTTTGTTGGAGTAAGGAAAGGGAAAGAGAACAGCGCCCCCTAAGTGCAGTACTGACGTGTTTAATTTGCAACAAAGTAAATGATTACACTCACAGGATGGTAATGCAAGCAGGCAAAGTATGGATCATCCGCTCCTGACTTCCGGGTGGGATGGGGTCCAGCGTCACTGTAGTGGACGGGTGTCCGCGGTGAAGTCTTTCCTCCGGGAACAAGGCTGGAGACGATGCTTCCGGATGGAAGGAACTCTGTCAGCGGTGCACAATGGACTGTGTCACTTCCGGGTCAGGTCGGCGGGGCGGTGCTAGCGTTCGGAGTATTCTTACTCCTTCATCAGGCATTGGATCTGATTCGATCCAATGCCTGATGAAGGAGTAAGAATACTCCGAACGCTAGCACCGCCCCGCCGACCTGACCCGGAAGTGACACAGTCCATTGTGCACCGCTGACAGAGTTCCTTCCATCCGGAAGCATCGTCTCCAGCCTTGTTCCCGGAGGACAGACTTCACCGCGGACACCCGTCCACTACAGTGACGCTGGACCCCATCCCACCCGGAAGTCAGGAGCGGATGAGCCATACTTTGCCTGCTTGCATTACCATCCTGTGAGTGTAATCATTTACTTTGTTGCAAATTAAACATGTCAGTACTGCACTTAGGGGGCGCTGTTTTCTTTCCCTTTCTTCTATTGCAGAGTTCTTTCAACTTCAACTTTTTTTGAACTGGCAGCCTTCTTTGAACAGTATCCATTTATTGTTACCTTACATGGACTTCTACTCTCCTAAATATACTGCCACCACCACCCCGGTTTCCCTCCTTCCTTCCATTTAATTTTACTATTAGAATGAGCCATAACCAGAGTGCGCCATATCACCCATCTGTTTGTTTTATGTTTGCAGTTTGTTGGAGTACCACAGCTTGGGGACATGTATGAAATCTGCTGCTGCTCCTGATTTCTGAGATTGTGATCCCAATTCGAGGGACTCCTCATGTTATTGATTTTATTTTCCTTCATGTCTGCCTTTGGGGTCCAAAGTCTGCATATATTCCACTAATGTCACAATTGTTGCCCTTCATCTTTATTTGTTTTCCAGAATAAATAGATTTTTTTTTTTAAAGAGTTGCCTATGTGTTTTTCTTGTGAGTAGGAAGGTACATTTCATAAATACAATGTGTAATTAACAAGGGACACAAACACCAACCTCCTTGAGGGAAAAAAATACTAGATAATAATGTTGTTGTGATAACTTGACCATAAAAAAATATGGACATCACTATAAAATATTAAAAGGCCAGAAAAAAATTAGGAGATCTTGATTCAAAACACCAAAAAAAAAATTGTTGGAGACCTGCCTTTAAAATGAAATACGAAGATTCATGAGATCACAAAGAAATAATTTTGTCCGAACTCTGTGTTAATATCCGCTACAATTTTTTTTTTAAAACCATTTAGAAAGAATAAAAGAAAGTGCTACATTTAACGATGCAAAAATTTGCAGCATGACGAATGTGCTATCTCCCTTACGAACGCTAGTTTTACCAGAACGAGCGCTCCCATCTTGTAATTTAGTCTGAGCATGCGTGGATTTTTCTCCGATGGAGTTCCCCACAGACAATCGGAATTTTTCCATCGGTAAAATATAAAACATGTTCTATTTTTTTACACCGATAGAAAAAAGACCGATGGGGCCCACACACGATCGTTTTTTCCGATGAAAAAAGTCCATCGGTCCTTTTTCATCAGAAAAAACGATCGTGTGTACGCGGCATTAGTGTTCTATATCCTGATGTCACTGAGCAGCTCAGAATTAGTGACATTTCTGTTGACTGAGTGCAGCAGCATGAGAGGTGAAGTCCCATAGAGTAACCGGCATGGGACCAAAGGAATGGATCAAGCATACTAGGTTAGTACAAATATGAACACGAGATTTGTGCTTGATTCTGAAAAGCTTTGTTTCAAGTTGGATATGAGTAGAAATTTTGACCTTTATTGGATTTGCAAACGCTCAGCTAAGTTTCTACTCTGGTTTGAATTGACTATATGTATAAAAATCCCTCAAATATTTTGATTATCTCACTACTTCCTTTGTGTGTTCCTGTTGCTAGATGCCACTCTCAGGCTATTGTATGCACAATTTTCTATCTGGATGAAAATAGATTCATTATTTTCTTTTATAATACCTATAATTATGAAGTCAAATCATGATCTGTAAATTGACTTAAGCATTGTCTTCATATCTTGTATCATAATTGATTATATACATAAATATGCTGAAAAGCTGTGTTCAATTTTGCATGTTCAACACTGCAATTTTTGCTCTGAACCCCAGTGTAATGTAAATGTTGTGCTGAACACCAATGCAATGTGAGTTTTGCATTTAGTTTTCTATGGGTTGTTATACAGTAATATCTATTTAGTATTGTTGTTACTTACTTATCTCATTTAACCACTTGCTTACTGGGCACATAACCCCCTTCCTGCCCAGGCGAAATTTCAGCTTTCAGCACTGTCACGCTTTGAATGACAATTGCGCGGTCGTGCGACGTGGCTCCCAAACAAAATTGACATCCTTTTTTTCCCACAAATAGAGCTTTCTTTTGGTGGTATTTGATCATTTCTGCGGTTTAAATTTTTTGCGCTATAAACAAAAAAAGAGCGACAATTTTGAAAAAAACACAATATTTTTATCTTTTTGCTATAATAAATATCCCAATTTTTATTTAAAAAACTATTTTTTTTCTCAGTTTAGGCCGATACGTATTCTTCTACATATTTTAGGTAAAAAAAAATCGCAATAAGCGTATAGTGATTGGTTTGCGCAAAAGTTATAGCGTCTACAAAATAGGGGATAGAATTATGACAATTTTTTATTTTTTATTTTTTATTAGTAATGGCGGCGATCTGCGATTTTTATTGTGACTGCGACATTATGGCGGACACATCGGACACTTTTGACACATTTTTGGAACCAACCACATTTATACATCGAACAGTGCTATAAATATGCACTGATTACTGTATAAATGTGACTGGCAGGGAAGGGGTTAACACTAGAGGGCGATCAAGGGGTTAACTGTGTTTCCTGCTAGGTGATTGTTACTGTGGAGGGAGGGGACTGACTGGGGGAGGTGACCGATGGTTGTCCCTATGTACAAGGGACACACCATCGGTCTCCTCTCCCTGACAGGACGTGGATCTCTATGTTTACACACAGAGATCCACGTCCCTGGCTCTGTGACAGCCGATCGCGGGTACCTGGCAGACATCGCGGCCGCCAGGCACGCGCATCGGCACCCGCGTGACACGGCGGGCACAGATTTTCCCCGATTCGCGCCCGCGGCGCGCATCGCAGAAGTAAACAGGAGGACGTCCATGGACGTCCTCCCGGCAATTGAGCGCCGCAATGCAGACGTCTTTTGAGCATTGCCCGGGCGCGAAGTGGTTAAGGTATATATTCCTACCTGCACATGTGTTTTTGATCTGCATAAGATGTACATTGATAATTTGTCATTTATTTCCCTGCATGCATAGCTTACAGTAGAGTAAATCTTCACATTCCTGTGAATAAGTTTAGAAAATCCTGCGCAATTGAGACAATTGTAGATAAAATAAAATAAAAGTGCAAGTATGTGTTTTGGGCTGCTGCTGTGGTGCAAGGTAAAAGACCCCAAGTGATGAAAAATATGAATGTTATACTCAGCGCTGCTCCAATAAACAATAAACAATAATACAATGTATAATAAAGTGCCTACATCAGTATATTCGATAACATGGTAATAATTACCAATGTAAAGTGCTCAGTGCAATTATAGTGCAAAACAAATAAAGTAACTTATATAATCATATGGTGTGTTAAACTTGTGCAAAAAATGCAAATGGTGTAGATCTTGGTGATATCCCCTGCTCCCCTCTTGGGTCCCCACTCACCAGCAAAAATCTTTTAAATGCGCCTGGTATTAAATTTAGAATGGCGTCTCCCATCAATGGCTAGGACTGCTGTATCTAATCAGTATGTGGGTGAAAATATCTCCTTCTTTCCACCGATATATTAAAGACGTCGGGTATATCCTATATCCAGATATAATTATCACCTTCCCAACTTTCCCGGTGATCAGACATACATTATAGACGTGTGGCAATGAAGAAAGAAAGATACATAGTGTAATACTGCTAATTTTATTCATAAAACTCCAAAATCATTAAACTTACATCAAACTTTTTAAAACGTGCAGAAAAAACGCTGACTTGGCGTGCAAACAACCGTCACTAGGTCTCCTCAGCTTGACGCGTTTTGCCCCTCCCACTGGGCATCTTCAAAAGCTAGTGGCGCCCGTGACTGGTTGCCTTACATGTGTTTAGTTCCGCCTACTACACCCGGTAACCCCTACTACTCTCACTGAGTCCGCAGTAAAATTTCAATCACTTCCTTAGTACTCCCATTAACTCAGTCAGAAGGTTTACATATTGTATTTCAGTTTATGTTAAAACATGAGGCATGTGACATGGTACTGCACAGATTAATGCATGACCTCTGTCTGTAGTGTGAGACCTGACACTTCCTCTGAAGTAACTACACATTCCACAATCCCTGGGTATCTTGGTGCATGTGAAAGTTGAGCAGTAATTTGATCTGACACACACAATATAGAGCAGTCACAGACAAAGACACATTTGCAGTTTGGAGGTGATGTGCTTAGTGGCATTGCTGGGGGGGTGGGCCACACCCGGGTGACACCCACCAGAGGGGGTGACACCCATGAGTAGCGGCACCACTAACACCGCCCGCTGCCCTACACTGATCTGCCTCTCGGATCTCGTGGCTGTGCCCCTCAGGGGAGTGGACCGAAGCCGCCTCCCCCTCCTATCTGTTTACAGCCAAACAGGAGAAGGAGGAACCTGAGGAACACACACTGCTGTCCGCTGTGTATATCCATCCGTGCTGTTCTGAGGTCTGTACACTACTATATACAGTATGTAGATGGACATGTGCAAGGGGGGCGCTATGGGAGGGGAGAGGGGGTCCTGTACTGATGGGGGGGGTCTGCACTGAGGAGGGTCTATACTGATGGGGAGGTCTGCACTTAGGTGGGTGTCTGCACTGATGGGGGTCTATACTGATGGGGGGGGGATTTTTTGAAAGATTTTTGCTTAAATGTGCATCCTCACAGGGTGATAATGTGGATGCACAGGTATAAGTGTGCCAACGTCCCGATATTTATGGAGAGAATGTGCCAACAAAACTAAGAAAACTGACTTTTGGCGGCACACAGGTAAGTAGGTAAAAAGCTAGTGTAGGGATATTTTATTAGTAGAAAAAGAATAATAAGGAATACAGAGATACATTCACAAATGTTGTAAAATATTAATAATTAGTATATGGCCTGAGGTAATACTCGAATGCTACTTCAAAATATTATGATGACATAAGTAACCTCAATGTATAGAAAATACAGAGAATACAAAATGAATAAACAATTATAAGACAGTATACATATTAAGCATAAGGTATTTAACCAGAGGTCCAATGTGTGAAAACATGGTCTGACTTGCTCTACATGTTTCGCGTACGGCAACGCTTCTTCAGGAGCATAATCTGTCAAGCATATACATAAAAATATATATATTGGTGATCTTAGATTTTTTAATACATCAATCAACAGTGAATATGAAAAATAAAAAATACATATAATCAATAAAATACATATGAAAAATAAAAAATAATAAAGATTAAAATTGCTCATGAACACTAAACGATCCCATGCAGCATCAGAACTGGAGCATCCCACCTGGCAACAACCAAAGCAACCAGACTACACAATTCAAGGGCTGGGGCAATATAAGAGAAATGAAAATAACATAGAATAAAGTTCCATGTCCTGGAAACTGGTGGGGGGGGGGAGGGAAAGAAGAAAAGCAGACTCCTAGATGTTAATTAACTTGATAAAAAATATATATAAAATAATATAGTAATATACTTACAGACAGGTCATGTTAAAAATTGTAGCACTGACCTGGGTGTCACAAACAATTGGCAGTATGTCTAAGGCAGATAGCAAATTGATTTAATGGTGATCTGAAATAGAGGAACAATATATGGAAGGAAAGGTATGTAAATCTCCTTAATTACCCATAATAGGGTGGAGCTAGGAGGGAGGGGGAGGGAGGGGAAAAGAGGAGAGGTAAAGGGGGGGAGGGGGGGAAAAAGGGGGAGGAAGGGGGGGAGGAAAAGACGGGAAAAAAACGAGAAAAGCAAGAGGAATTTAACCAGAATAATGATGAAACGCAGTTGCTTACCAAAATATTAGATGACAGCAAGAAGTTAAGCTGAACCACAGTCTACTGGTAAGCAGCGAGAGAACATGAGATCCAGGAAGATACAATTACGAACGCCAAAAGTCTAGCATCAGGCAAAACTGGAGCATGGGCTGGACAGAAGATAGTCTGTCCACAATATAGCCCTCATAAGACATAAGTAACGTAGCCAGGCTAGGGGACAAAAAGACATTGTTAAAATATTCCACTATCCAAGTCACAAAGGACTATATGGCAGTGAGGAATCAGAACATACCTTCAGGGTCTGGACGTGGCGTATAATGTTGGCTTGGATCTCTGCCTCTCCTGTGTGCTGTATCGTTTGAGCAGACTGCGCCACTCCTAAATGCCCCCACAGGAAGAACGTCATCTCAGCGGACATGACGTTGTTTCTGGAGGTCAAACAGCCACCGTGCAATGGTAGCATAGGACTGCCTATGCTAAGGACTGCCCTGGGAAGCGCCGAATGCCGGGACCCCAGTCACAGAAAGGGACTGGGGTCACGGCAAAACCAAGCACTTGGACAAGGGGTCAAGCAGTTGCGGATGAGCCATTGGGATGAGGAATGTTCCTCCATGTGTGGATGTCTGCACGGGATCGGCAGAAGGCACAAACGATAATGTTGAATGAAAACTAACAAAAGATGTGAAGGTGCTAAACGCACCAATTGTAATTAAAAATACATAGACATATTTTAAAAAGAGGGAAAAATCTACACATATATATTATCCAGGAAACCTTACTTCGATCATTGAAAGAGATAATTTTATAAGATAATAAAATTTGAAAAAAATGGTGCTGGATATTAAAGGATAAACCGAAGAATAATGAAAAAAATATAATTGGACGGGGGAAGGAGGGAAGGCAAAGCAGAGACAGAAGTCCTAAATATGAGTGCTAACGGTAGTGGGGGTGATGAAGATTGCATAAAGAGCAATAAATAACTGGGTTGCTGGTAGCAGCAAACAAAGGAATGGAATTGTTTGTTGTATCAAATTTTCCATAAAGTGAAAAGAAAATGAAGAAATGGTGATAATAAAAAAGAAATAATATTATTTCCTTTTTTTTTTTTTTCACAATCAAAGTTTTATTGAAAGAAAATTATTACAAAATATTAACATTGGTAATACATCAGCAAAGTTCTGTACTCAACATTTAAGTTTAGCTTTCAAAATGCAAAAAAAAAAAAAAAAACATTAGAGAGGTAAAGAGTACATATAATATAGATAGGAGCAGTAATTTTGTCATATTAATCCTTATTTATAGAGAAGGGAAAGGATATGGATAGAAAGGGGAGATAGAGGGTTAGACTTAGAGAGAAGGGGGGAGTGAGAAGAGGGGGGAAAAAGGGGAGGGAGAAGGGGGGAGAGCTTTAGGATAGAGGGCTTCAGGAGGGCAGGTAATACAGTATTGATTCAATGTCTAAGTACCCTCTAGCTATATTAATAGTAACACAATAGTCCAGAATGCAATCTGTTACAGAGTACAATATAATTATGTCATTATGCAGGAAAAGAGAAAGTACTGCTAGGATATAACTGAATAGATTGCCAGTAATGTAGATCTATAAGCATCTTATTTCATCAGAGTTTGGAATTCAGCAGAGTACAGGAACAGAACCCAAGGTTGCCAAAGTGCGTGAAAACTTTCAGTTGTTTCTCTTTTCATTGCTATAATCTCGTCCATTTTGTGTATGAACATTACCCTATCCAACCAATCCTTGACCGTCGGTGTGTTAGTGGTTCTCCAATGCAATGGAATAAGTGTTTTAAGAGCTGTTAATAGATGCCTTGTTAACGCATTTTTATATTTGCTAATTTTAAAGTGATTGATATGTAGAAGGCATGCAGCTGCGGTTAGATCGATCTTAGTATCTGTGATGTGTTTTATCCATAATTTTACTTGAGACAAATAGTCAAGGATAGGGGGACAACTCCACCAAATGTGCAAAAAGGAGCCGGCTCCCTATTGCACCTCCAACATATGTCTGATGTGATGTTTGACCATTTTTTGGATTTCACTGGGGTCATATACCACTGGGTTAACAGCTTGTAAGAGATTTCTTGGTATCTCGTGCTCAGAGAGCATTTATGGGCAAAAATGCATGCCTTTTCCCATTGTATGTTGCTGAGTGTAAGACCTAGATCAGTTTCCCATTTGTTTTTATGTTTGTTGCATGTTTCTGTTTGTGTATGACTTAGCCATGAGTATGCCAGGGATGTTGTCTTAGTGATCTGTGATCTTGAGAGACAAATATGCTCTAGCTGGATCAGGTTCTTACAGTATGCATTTTTAAGTTTGCTATTGATCAAAAAGTCTTTCAGCTGTAAATAGGACCAAGGTTTGAGTGATGGCTCACCAAATTAATTTCTTAGAGCTTCTAAAGTTTTGACCTTATTATCAGTCAAGCAGTGGGTGACCAACAGTTTACCAGTAGTAGTGGGGATTGGAAGTCTCGGTTGGTTTTCTCCTGGTGGAAAGTCTCAGTTATCTGCAATCGGTGTCAATGGGCCAGGGATTGTGGCTAGTTTGTAAGGGGTAGCTATTTTGTGCCAACTATCAAGTGTGGTTGCTACAAAGGGGTTAGTCATTCTTCTTGTGTAATTTGAAGAAGCTGACCAAGGGAAATATAGGATGGGTTTCATGTTGTGATCTCGTTCCAGCTGTACCCAATCTTTGTGGGTGCCATGGCAATGCCAGTCTATCAGTCTTGATTAGGGATGAGCTTCGAGTTCGAGACGAACTCATGTTCGACACGAACATTGCCCGTTCGCCCGTTCGCCGAACAGCGAACAAATTGGGGTGTTTGCGGCAAATTCGAAAAGTCTATGGGAGAAATCTAAAGTGCTAATTATAAAGGCTTATATGCAAGTTATTGTCATAAAAAGTGTTTGGGGACCTGGGTCCTGCCCCAGGGGACATGTATCAATGCAAAAAAAAAGTTTTAAAAACTGACGTTTTTTCGGGAGCAGTGATTTTAATAATGCTTAAAGTGAAACAATAAAAGTGAAATATTCCTTTAAATTTCATACCTAGGGGGGTGTATGATATGCATGTAAAGTGGCGCATGTTTCCCGTGCTTAGAACTGTCCCTGCATAAAATGTCATTTTTGAAGGAAAAAAGTAATTTGAAACTCACTCGCGGCTATTAATGAATTGTTGGCTCCCGGCAATACATACAAAAGTCATTGATAAAAATAAAAAATAAAGCGTGGGGGTCCCCCAGAATTCAATTACCAGGCCCTTCAGTTCTGGTATAGATATTAAGGGGAACTCTGCCGCAAATTTAAATGTTGCGGGGTCTCTAAATTTAGGTGGGACACCCAGGTGTGTAAGTATGGGAATAGTGGACCACTTGTGTTCGTGGAGGATTGGATGGTGTAATAATCTCCTTGGCCTCTGGGTGGCGGGGTACCTGGAGGCTCAAGGTAGATTTGCCATTACAGTGCTACCCTTTTTGTCCCTTTCCGGAGATGGTACGGCGAGGGCGGGGAACCTGCCGTGGTGTCGATGGGAGGAGATAAAAGGGGGAGACGCCCTAACCACGAGGTCTTCAGGAGGATCTTCTTCACGCGCCCAGGCACCTTAGGCCTGGGTGCGGGCGGTTCTGGATTCCGGCCCAGGCACCTTAGGCCTGGGTGCGGGCGGTTCTGGATTCTGGCCCAGGCACCCTAGGCCTGACCAGAATGGAGTTGGAGTCCATCCCAGGCACCTTCAGCCTGGGGTGAGGTACTATACTAGGAGGCCTGGGGTCCAGTGACTTCGACTGGATCCCGCGAGGGTGGAGACGTCTGAGGGTCCCTGAGGTGGATGGGGCCCATGTCTAAGTGAGGAGGCCGGGGAGGTTACCCATTCAGAGAGTCTGGAGCAGCATCAACCCAGTGATGGATGGGCCTCTGGTAACTCCCTTGGAGGGACATCTTCCCCTGATAGGGGCCGCAGCGCAGCGAAGGTACTCCTATCTACGTTCTCTTGAGTCGCTGGTAGAGACTCTCAAATTCTAAGTCCTTTCTAGTTAATGCTATAGTAACCGCTGGCGAGATCGCAGTGGTTTAGCTAATAACCAGGTGTCATGGATATGCATTAATGTCTGTCTGCCATCTTACCTTCCTCCTCATGTGTTCATCTTAGAGACCAGACCTCCTTCACCTGGCTTCCTTTATAATCTCCTCCCAGCCTGACTCCACCCCAGGCCCTATCACTGAACACTATATTAACCTGTGCACTGCAAGCCTGCTTTGCTGATCAACGTGTTTGTTAGGCATTGTGTGTTTGGGTTCCTGCCTGCCGTGTGCTACGTCTGTCTCTCTGTTACGTTATTGGCTTGTCCCCGACTATCCCTGTCTGCTCGTGACCCTTGACCTTCGGCTCGTTCTTACGTTATCCTTGTCTGCTTGTGGCCCCTGACCTTCAGCTTGTTATTTGGTTCTCTCTTATCTTGTGCTGCTGCTTCCCCTCTTTTCCCCTTATCCTACGGGGCGTGAGCTAGGAAACTCCAGGGGCCGCGACCTGGTCCCAGCCTGCAGCATAACATCCTCACCACTAGAGGCCCTGGAGAAGACCAGCTGGGTCTTAGACTCCACGCCCTGGGGAATCTTGGCTCTAGCTTCCGTTAGGATCCCAGTTGTGCTCCTCTGGTCCCGCTTTCCACAACCACCCAGTTTCCTATCCGCAGAAGCCAGCCATAGGGTTCACTACCTCGCGGTGCACTCCTGTCCCCCTACGGTGTGCATCTGTCACCTGGCCACAGGTGACCCTGACAGTTTGATCAGCCATGAACCCGGCTGACATCCCGCTCCCCGCGGATGATCCATTGCAGGGCATAGTTCGCAGACTTGAAACCCAGGAATCAAATCAGACTCAGGTGATGCGATTCCTCCAGGATCTGGCTTCTCGATTCGAGCAGCTTCAGGTCTCCTTGGGAACCCCGAATCCGCAACCCCAAGTACAACCAGCGGCTGTACCTATCGCACCAGTCGCAGCCTCACACTCACTAAGATTGCCAGCTCCGTTCCGTTTCTCTGGGGACTCCAAGGCCTGCAGGGGGTTTCTCAGCCAATGCACAATTCATTTTGAGCTTCAGCCTCAAAGCTTCCTGTCTGACCGGGCTAAGGTAGCCTATATCATTTCCCTCCTCTCCGGTGAAGCTTTGGCCTGGGCTGCTCCCCTGTGGGAGAGGAACGATCCGGTGGTTTCCAGTCTGTCTGATTTCTTGAAGCTCTTTCATAATATCTTCGAAGAGCCGGCTCGGGCTTCTTCAGCGGCTAGTGCTGTCTTACGTCTTCGCCAATAATCTAGTTCAGTGGGGCAATATGCTCTTCAGTTCCGTATCCACACAGCTGAATTGAGCTGGAATAATGAGGCCCTGGTCGCTACCTTTTTACATGGCCTCTCTGACCGAGTGAAAGACGAATTAGCGGGAAGAGCCATTCCCGTCGGTCTGGACGATGTAATTTCATTATGCAACCAGATCGACATTCGTTTTCAAGAGAGGTCCTTAGAAAAAAGACGCCAGCACTCTCTGGGTCCTAGCCAGTCTGAGCTCCCCTCCCTTCATTCCGTGGAGCATCCTCTACCTGCTGAAGAACCTATGCAGCTGGGCCGGACCAGACTAACCCCCGAAGAATGTGCTAGGCGCAGAACTCTGGGCTTGTGCCTCTATTGTGGGGGCAAGGGTCATTTTCGTGACTCCTGCTCGCTTCGTCCGGGAAACGCTCGGGTCTAATACATTTGGAAGGTGGAGTATTGGACCCAGAAACATCACCTTCTCGCCTGCTCTTGCCGGTGTTCCTTCATGTAGGCACTTCTCCTCTGTCAACCCTTGCATACCTGGATTCCGGGGCTGCCGGCAATTTTATGGATTGGAGAACTGCTTCTTCTATGAAGCTTACCCTTTCACCTCTCACTACCCCATTGGTAGTCTCGGCAATTGATGGCACTGTTCTCCCAGGGGGCCCTATTCGCTTCCAGACGCTACCCATTAGGATGTCGGTAGGGATTCTCCACCAGGAGTGGATATCCTTTCTTATTCTACCCAAGGCCTCTACCCCAGTTGTATTGGTCCTCCCTTGGCTACAGCTCCACTCTCCACATGTGGACTGGGTCTCTGGGCAGATCCTGGCCTGGGGTTCCTCATGTTTCTCGTCGTGTCTTCTCAAGGTGACCCCCAAGGAGAGTCTTCCGGTTGCTGCCACTTCTGTTTCTTCTGATCTTCCTGCTGCATACAGCGATTACCGGGATGTGTTCTGTAAGAAATCAGCTGAGGTGCTTCCTCCCCACAGGTCTTTTGACTGTGCTATTGATCTTGTCCCCGGAGCAACTCTACCCAGGGGTCGTACCTACCCTCTGTCCATCCCAGAGACCCAGGCCATGTCGGAGTATGTCGCAGAGAATCTGGAGAGAGGTTTCATCCGGAAATCCTCATCGCCTGCAGGGGCAGGGTTCTTTTTTGTTGCCAAAAAGGATGGTACCTTAAGACCCTGTTTCGATTATCGGGGTTTAAATGCGGTTACTATTAAAAATCGATACCCCTTACCCTTAATATCTGAGCTATTCGATAGGTTGAAGGGTGCCTCCATTTTCACCAAGTTGGATCTCAGAGGCGCGTACAATCTCATTCGAATACGGGAGGGTGACGAATGGAAGACTGCATTCAACACTAGAGACGGGCATTACGAATATCTGGTGATGCCTTTTGGTCTGTGTAATGCTCCAGCCGTGTTTCAAAACTTTGTCAATGAAATCTTCAGAGATCTGCTGTACCAGTTTGTTGTCATCTATCTGGATGACATTCTGATCTTTTCTGAAAATCTGCTCGTCCACAGAAACCATGTCCGCACTGTACTTCAACGTCTTAGAGAGAACAATCTCTATGCCAAGCTGGAGAAATGTTCCTTTGAATGTTCTGAGGTCCTGTTTTTGGGGTGCTTCGTCTCATGTTCGGGTCTTCGTATGGACCCTGGGAAGGTCTTGGCTATCACCAACTGGCCTCTTCCTGCTAGCCTCAAGGCCACACAGCGCTTTCTTGGCTTCATTAATTATTATAGGCAGTTCATAAGGAATTACTCTTCCATTGCCGCGCCTATTATCGCTTTGACCAAGAAGGGTGTGAATGCCAGAGACTGGCCTCCCGAAGCTGTCTCTGCATTTCACAACCTGAAACAGGCCTTTGTTTCTGGCCCCCTCTTGAGGAGACCAAATTCTGGGAATGCATTTTTTATTGAAGTGGACGCTTCCTCAATGGGGGTGGGAGCTGTGCTTCTTCAAATCTTTGAGAAGAGACGCCAACCATGTGCGTTCTTCTCCAAAAAAAATTCTCAGGCAGAGAGGAATTATGCCATCGGTGATCGGGAACTTCTCGCAATTAAATTGGCGTTAGAGGAGTGGCGTCATCTCTTGGAGGGTTCCCCTCACTCCATAACGATCTTTACCGATCACAAGAATTTACAGTATCTACAGAATGCTAAACGTTTGAATCCTAGACAGGCCAGGTGGAGTCTCTTCTTTGCCCGTTTTAATTTCACGATTACCTACAAACCTGGTTCCTGCAACGGTCGGGCTGATGCGCTCTCTAGGTCATTTGACACTTTGGACGAGGAGTCCGCCCCTGAACCTGAGCCGATCATTCCAACCTCATGCATTGTTGCCCACTCTACCACCCTGAAGTCAAAAATTCCGCCTGGTAAGACCTTTGTCCCCACTGAGCTAAGAGCTAAGATCCTTCGTTGGGGACATGATTCCAAGGTGGCAGGGCATTCTGGATTCCTCCGATCCTTCCTACTCATCAGTCGTCACTACTGGTGGCCTAATCTCCGCTCAGACGTCAAAGACTACGTTAAAGCTTGTCATGTCTGTGCTCAGTCCAAATCCTCCACACAAGCTCCTGCTGGTCTCCTCATGCCCATGCCCATTCCTAAGGAACCCTGGGCCCATATTGCCATGGATTTTATCACCGATCTCCCACTGTCTGAGAATAATACAGTCATTTGGGTGGCAATCGATCGATTCTCCAAGATGGCTCATTTTGTTCCTCTTCCTGGTCTTCCTTCTGCCCCTGCCTTGGTTCCCATTTTCATTCGAGAAATTCTCCGCCTACATGGGGTCCCTTCTCATATTGTTTCCGACAGGGGAGTCCAATTCACGTCTCGTTTTTGGAGAGCCTTTTGCAAATCCCTCAATATTGTCTTGGATTTTTCTTCTTCTTACCATCCCCAATCCAATGGACAGACTGAGAGGGTTAATCAGGAGTTAGAGGTCTTTCTTCGCACCTTTGTGTCTTCTCACCATGACGATTGGTCCTCTCTACTCCCGTGGGCAGAATTCTCCCATAACAATCATGTGAATACCAGTTCGCAGAAGACACCCTTTTTCACAGTTTATGGAAAACACCCTCAACTTCCTCTTCCCATGATCTGTTCTCCAGACATTCCAGCTTTGGCTTTGGTTCAGGAGTCTCTCAATTCCGTTTGGGGTCACGTTCATGATACCCTCCGGGCAGCTGCTGAAAAATTCAAAGGCTTTGCCGACCGCCGCAGGCGTAAACCGCCTTCTCTTCAGCCAGGGGACAAAGTCTGGCTCTCTACCAGGAACATCAAGCTCCGAGTTCCTTCTCTGAAGTTTGCTCCACGATTCATCGGTCCATACACGGTAACTGCTAAACTGAATCCGGTTTGTTTCAAACTCCAGATTCCTAAGAGCCTTAAAATCACTAACTCCTTTCATGTTGCTCTTCTAAAGCCTTTAGTCCTCAATAAATTCTCTCGTCCTCTTCCTACCGTGGCGCCTGTCTCTGAGGATAATCAGGAGTACGAGATCAGTCAAATTCTGGACTCCCGACTCTGTAAAGGCGTTCTTCAGTACCTCGTTCATTGGAAAGGGTTTGGTCCTGAGGAGAGGTCTTGGATCACTGCATCTGAGGTCTTTGCACCTCGTCTGTTAAAGGAGTTTCATCTGAAGTTTCCCTCTAAACCTGGGCCCAGGCGGGGAAGGGGGAGGCCTCGTAAGAGGGAGGGTACTGTCATGGATATGCATTAATGTCTGTCTGCCATCTTACCTTCCTCCTCATGTGTTCATCTTAGAGACCAGACCTCCTTCACCTGGCTTCCTTTATAATCTCCTCCCAGCCTGACTCCACCCCAGGCCCTATCACTGAACACTATATTAACCTGTGCACTGCAAGCCTGCTTTGCTGATCAACGTGTTTGTTAGGCATTGTGTGTTTGGGTTCCTGCCTGCCGTGTGCTACGTCTGTCTCTCTGTTACGTTATTGGCTTGTCCCCGACTATCCCTGTCTGCTCGTGACCCTTGACCTTCGGCTCGTTCTTACGTTATCCTTGTCTGCTTGTGGCCCCTGACCTTCAGCTTGTTATTCGGTTCTCTCTTATCTTGTGCTGCTGCTTCCCCTCTTTTCCCCTTATCCTACGGGGCGTGAGCTAGGAAACTCCAGGGGCCGCGACCTGGTCCCAGCCTGCAGCATAACATCCTCACCACTAGAGGCCCTGGAGAAGACCAGCTGGGTCTTAGACTCCGCGCCCTGGGGAATCTTGGCTCTAGCTTCCGTTAGGATCCCGTTTGTGCTCCTCTGGTCCCGCTTTCCACAACCACCCAGTTTCCTATCCGCAGAAGCCAGCCATAGGGTTCACTACCTCGCGGTGCACTCCTGTCCCCCTACGGTGTGCATCTGTCACCTGGCCACAGGTGACCCTGACACCAGGATAGTGCCCCGACCTGCTCATTCCCCGTATCAAAATGTTATCAAGTCGCAACCAGTTGGCTACTGAAGCACTGTTTATTGTGAGATGTACAATAAAGCAAGAGTTGGACTGTGATCGGTGTGTGGAACTCTGGTTAATGGGAGCAGAGGGAAGTGTTGACACAGCGGTACTTGATTCTAGACAAAAGCACATAGGCCCGAGGAAATATCTGGTGCTGGCCTTCACCTCACCCACAGTTATGGGGAGGACATGGGCCGTAGCACATCTCATCCTGTCGTGTGACATACCCCTAGGCAAAGGAGATGGGGTGAGGCCGCTACACGTGGGGGCTCGTGAGTCCGGGATGATATGTGTTTTAACTTTGGAAGAAAGAATGGCTGTGTCTGGACTTTGTTGCCCGGAGGAGTTCCGAGCAGGTCGGCCATGTGATTGGCCAAAGTGCATCCCTGCTCAAAGTCGTGGAAATGACCCTAGGACGGGAAAGGCCCATGCAGAGGAGCGAGAAGAGGGAGGAGTCCAGCCGTGTGAAGTACTACATGTGGGGGCTTTTATTGCACTGCGCCACGAGGCACCCCGTGACTGTACAGTTCGTGGGCGGAGCTTGAAGGAAGCCCGCGAAAACGTGCAAGTCATGGGAGGAGTCTGGCCATGTGGAGGAACTCACGTGGAGACTTTGGCACGTGGTCAGTGCGTGATGGAGCAGCAGACAGTCGGGATGGCCTCAAGCTCCCCGTGGATTCCGGTTCCCTACCCCACGAAGATGACTACGTTCGCTGCTCCCCTTACAGACACGGGGATAAGACTCAGGCCCAGAGGACAGTTGGCTTTGTAGTCATGCAGAGACACGGAGGCCCTCGGCGTGATCTGTCCCAGATGCTCTGGACTGGTGGTCCACCTGAAGCCATTCGGACGTTGCGAGGCATGCAAAGAGTTCTTGTTCGAGGTGGAGCTATCCACAGTAAGGCCCCGGGCCCTTCGCCTCAACAGCCTCACAGGTACCGCTACTCTAGAAGGAGAGATCCAGGCCTTTGCGGAGGTTCCCGTACGCACTGACCAGGGCAATGTGACTGCCCAATCAGAGACTGAGAGAGAAAAATCCGAGGATGCTGCTTCGGTCACCACAGATTCTCTGCTCCCACCTCCGAAGAGGAAAGTTGGCCTGGTGCAGGCCTCCTGTGGTTGTGGTCGAGCTTCACCCCGTCGCTTGCCTGGCCTGGATGGATCCGGTTGGAAGAGTCCTGGACATCCCAGTTCTACAAAAGGTCAAGGTGAGCCAGGGGCTGGGACTGTGGTGGTGGTTGGAGGTGTCGGGGGTCCACAGCCGGTGGAGCCCGCAAGGGAGGGTAGTACCACGTCTACCAGAGACTACCTTCCCGCCAAGATGTATGACACTTCCGACCTAGAGTCGCTGTCAGATTGTGGAGATGACGGGGAGATTGATGAACTGTTTCATCGGAAGGACTGGGACAAACGCCCATTACCTGTGTTACGTGTACCGCAGGAGTCCCCTATGTTAATAGGAGACAGCACGCCCCGGGTACAAGCCCCGGAGTCTACGAGGAAGTCTAGTCCTCAGAGTGCCTTCCCACAATCTACAACATCGCCCGTCTTGGTGGCGGGGTGGCAGCGAGCCTCATTAGGAGCACCGAGAGAAAAGCCATCAGAGGTAGTGAAAGTACCTCGGCACCCGGAGGCCATCGTTCAACCCGGAGAAGGTGAGCGGGAAGCCATGCCTCCTTTGGCCAGATTGCAACGACTTTTCTCACAGAGAGTCGCCCCGTGAGTATGGGTGGGAATATCCCTACTTGCCTCGGGACTTACTTTTTGAAGTTGAGGTCATACGCCAGAGATGGTATGACGAATTTGTTTGGGAAAAGCTTAAAGTACCCCATGCACGAAGATATTTGTCCTGTTTGCCACCCGTGTCGAAAAAGTTTCGGGACTGCAGAGCAGACTGGATGTGGGGCTGCCATATTCACGCAGACAAGGTGCGCATCTGCAGGAAAGATGGAGAGGATGCTGACTATTCAATTGAGGTTTTTGATAAACATCTGAAGCCCTTGTTCTTGCCTGACCCGAGGTTCTATTTGTGAGAAGAGACTCACTTGTTGTTTCCTTTCATACAATCTTCTAGAAGTGTTCTTGCCGGAGCATTCGAACTGTGCCCTAGATTTTTTTTATTTGGGCTTTTGTTTTCTACTCTTTGGAGGGACGAGAGCAGTTTTTGTTTGTTCTCTCTTCTTCATGGCTCAAAGACAGACTTTGGGGTAGAATTAGTGTAGGGACGCAGGAAGAATGAAGATTGCACCAAGTGTCATTACCGCGGCATTGTCACCAGGTGGCAGTGTCATGCAACAGCTGTTTTTTTATTTTTATTTACACGAGCATCACTTTACTCATTGGAGCGAATGGGTCTATTGGTTGATGGACCCATTCATTCCAAATTAACACAAAAATGTCAGGATGTGGCTTTTCTTGTGTGTTGTTTTTTTTTCCCCTTCTGCAGGAGATTCGTCTGTCAAGACTGCTGTGTATTGGGGTGGTTCTTAGACAGTGAAGGGAGGGATTGTATATGTGTACATGATAGATTTTTTTAGGGAAAAGTTTTATTGTTTTATATTCCCTTTCCCCTTTCAGCAGGTCTTGGTATGGTTGAGGTTCAAAAATTTAGGGATAGCCTCTGGGGCTAGGCTTGTGTCATCACTCCATGGGAGACATGGGTTTGCACCAGACGCTGGGGACCAGCGTCAAATCACAGGGGGGAGTATGTAGCGGGGTCTCTAAATTTAGGTGGGACACCCAGGTGTGTAAGTATGGGAATAGTGGACCACTTGTGTTCGTGGAGGATTGGATGGTGTAATAATCTCCTTGGCCTCTGGGTGGCGGGGTACCTGGAGGCTCAAGGTAGATTTGCCATTACAGTGCTACCCTTTTTGTCCCTTTCCGGAGATGGTACGGCGAGGGCGGGGAACCTGCCGTGGTGTCGATGGGAGGAGATAAAAGGGGGAGACGCCCTAACCACGAGGTCTTCGGGAGGATCTTCTTCACGCGCCCAGGCACCTTAGGCCTGGGTGCGGGCGGTTCTGGATTCCGGCCCAGGCACCTTAGGCCTGGGTGAGGGCGGTTCTGGATTCCGGCCCAAGCGCCCTAGGCCTGACCGGAATGGAGTTGGAGTCCATCCCAGGCACCTTCAGCCTGGGGTGAGGTACTATACTAGGAGGCCTGGGGTCCAGTGACTTCGACTGGATCCCGCGAGGGTGGAGACGTCCGAGGGTCCCTGAGGTGGATGGGGCCCATGTCTGAGGTGAGGAGGCCGGAGAGGTTACCCATTCGGAGAGTCTGGAGCAGCATCAACCCAGTGACGGATGGGCCTCTGGTAACTCCCTTGGAGGGACATCTTCCCCTGATAGGGGCCGCAGCGCAGCAAAGGTACTCCTATCTACGTTCTCTTGAGTCGCTGGTAGAGACTCTCAAATTCTAAGTCCTTTCTAGCTAATGCTATAGTAACCGCTGGCGAGATCGCAGTGGTTAAGCTAATAACCAGGATAGTGCCTCGACCTGCTCATTCCCTGTATCAAAATGTTATCAAGTCGCAACCAGTTGGCTACTGAAGCACTGTTTATTGTGAGATGTACAATAAAGCAAGAGTTGGACTGTGATCGGTGTGTGGAACTCTGGTTAATGGGAGCAGAGGGAAGTGTTGACACAGCGGGACTTGATTCTAGACAAAAGCACATAGGCCCGAGGAAATATCTGGTGCTGGCCTTCACCTCACCCACAGTTATGGGGAGGACATGGGCCGTAGCACATCTCACCCTGTCATGTGACATACCCCTAGGCAAAGGAGATGGGGTGAGGCCGCTACATAAAGAAAAAATGTGTGCGGTTCCCCCAAATATCCATACCAGGACCTTCAGATCTGGCATGGATTTTAAGGGGAACTCCACCCCAAATTTTTAAAAAAATAGCATGGAGTCCCCCCAAAAATCCATACCAGACCCTTATCCGAGCACGCAACCTGGCAGGCCGCAGGAAAAGAGGGGGGACGAGAGAGTGCCCCCCCTCCTGAATCATACCAGGCCACATGCCCTCAACATGGGGAGGATGTCCCCATCTTGATGGGGACAAGGGCCTCATCCCCACAACCCTTGCCTGGTGGTTGTGGGGGTCTGCGGGTGGGGGCTTATCGGAAACTGGAAGACCCCTTTTACAAAGGGGACCCCCAGATCCCAGCCCCCCCTATGTGAATTGGTAAGGGGTACATTGTACCCCTACCATTTCATGAAGAAAGTGTCAAAAAATGTAAAAAAAAACACACACACCTTGGAAAAGTCCTTTATTAAAAAAAAAACAAAAAAAACATTCCAGCGGTGAAATCCAGTGTCCCGCGGCGATCCGATGTCCAGCGCTGTCCGTCATTGGCTGAGCCTGAGCGGACCTGATGGGGAACTTCCTCCGCAGTCTAATACATGTATAGACCCGCCCCTTCTAAAGTTCCCCCCGGGTCTATACATGTATTACACAGTGAGGGAAGTTCCCCATCAGGTCCGCCCCCTCGGTATGTCAGACCCCGCCTACGTCATTGGCCTGAGCGGGGAACTTCCTTCACTGTGTAATTTAAATTTACACAGTGAAGGAAGTTCCCCATCAGGTCCGCTCAGGCTGGGGCAGGACCCCGGTCCCCAAACACTTTTTAGGACAATAACTTGCATATAAGCCTTTATAATTAGCACTTTAGATTTCTCCCATAGATTTTTCGAATTTGCCGCGAACACCCCAATTTGTTCGCTGTTCGGCGAACGGGCAAACAGGCAATGTTCGAGTCGAACATGAGTTCGACTCGAACTCGAAGCTCATCCCTAACCACCATCACTTATAACTTAAAATATGGCTGGCATATAGCAACACAATGACAGTCAAATATAATGATTCCCAACTGTGAAAAAGAAAAGAAAAGTGAAAAAGAAATTGTCCCAATACAGCAGATAAAATTGATAATAATGAGCTGATGGATGGATCCTGGATGTAAGTGGTTAATCTCAAAACAGGTCAGTCCTTATAGGATTATTCCATAATGGCGCAAGAAAGAAAAGCTTGTGAGTGTGACAAGAGAATCTTCATCCACCAATGAGGCACCCAAGAAATAGTATTGTAGTCTCCTTACCCTATCTATATGACCGCTATCATGGCGGTCATTCCAGGCACAGGGGTTTAAGGTCTCCCTATAGACCCACTGCTGGTGGCTGGGTAACAGAGGTATAAACGATATCTGGTGTCTAGGGAAGGGTGCGTCACTCTCTTCGGTGCCAGTCCAGAGTTCTGAGGCCTACCATGAATCCATACCATATTCCACATACATTAGTGTTGGTGTTGAGCTGGCACTGAAACATGTTTCAGTGCCAGCTCAACACCAACACTAATGTATGTGGAATATGGTATGGATTTGTGGTAGGCCTCAGAACTCTGGACTGGCACCGAAGAGAGTGAAGCACCCTTCCCTAGATCAATTTTATCTGCTGTATTGGGACTACCATACATACTCGAGTATAAGCCGACCCGAATATAAGCCGAGGCACCTAATTTTACCACAAAAAACTGGGAAAACTTATTGACTCAAGTTTAAGCCTAGGGTGTCCATCTGCATGCCTCACTGTGCCTCACTGTGTCCATGTGCATGCCTCACTGTGCCCATGCCTCACTGTGCCTCACTTTGCCTCTCTGTGCCCATGCCTCACTGTGTCCATGACTAGACTGACGTTTAACATGGGAGTCTATTGAAGGGGTGCCCGGCTTTGAAAAATCGGTGCTCCCCGGCTGTAGGTCCTCCGGACAACAAACTTTCTACACTTGTAGAGGAGAAATGGGGCTACATGTGTGCAAAGTTTCTGGTCCAGGGAACCTACGACTGGCCAGTACCGGGTCCCCAAATTCACTGGAGAAATTACCGTTTAACATGGGAGTCTATGGAAGGGGTGCCCGGCTTTGAAAAATCGGTGCTCCCCGACTGTAGGTCCTCCGGACAAAAAACTTTGCTCACTTGTAGAGGAAGAATTGGGGCTACATGCATGCCAAGTTTGGGTCGGCCGGTACCGGGTTCCCAAAGTCCGGGAGATCAGGCACTGAAAGGTGAAGATGGACACAGACTCGAGTATAAGCAGAGGGGAGCATTTTCAGCACAAAAAAATTTGCTGAAAAACTTGGCTTATACTTGAGTATAACGGAAAATTTATTACCAAATACTTACCGTAATTTTCCTTTCCTGATAGACTCCATGGCAGCCTACGTGTGGGTTAACCCCGCCTCCTCTCCAATGCTATCTGACCCCATACCCATAAAAGTAAGCTCACCTCTCAGCACTGTGTTCCGTAACTAGCCGACTCTTGGACACTTACTTTCACTAATATTTTCTTTCAGGGTGGGAACTCCGTCTGCCATGGAGTCTATCAGGAAAGGAAAATTACGGTAAGTATTTGGTAATAAATTTTCAGTTTTCCTGACTGACTCCATGGCAGCCTACGTGTGGGAAATAACTAGCCAAACCACACGGGTGGGTATGCTGAACAGAAAAAGCTTTAATTTGTCTTGTCAACAGACAGTATGCTTAACCCAAAATTAATAGAAGATAATGCTGCTGGTTCAATGCAGTAATGAGTCATAAACGTGTTGATAGAGGCCCACGAGGCCGCTTTACAGATGACATCTGGCGCCACATGTTGGGCTGCCGCCCAGGATGCTGCCATCCCTCTGGTGGAGTGTGCCGTCACCGCCTGTGGAGGAGCCAAGCCCTTAGCCCTATATGCTTGTTGGATAGTTTGGACGATCCATGAAGCAATTGTTCTGGTTGACGCTTTCTTCCCTCTGTTGATACCAGAATGTAGAACAAACAGATGATCAGATCGTCTGAAGGAAGAGGTAACTTGTAGATATTCCTTTAGGATTTCACCTATATCCAGGGGATGAGTTTCACTGGATTCTGGAGTCTTAAATGTAGGTAGAACAATTTCTCAATTTTCGTGAAATACCGAAGACACTTTTGGATTTGAACCCAGCATGGGTATAAGAACTACTCGGTCTGGAAAAAAGGTTAGAAAAGGTTCTTCATGACCTAGAGACCCGATCTCAGAGACCCTCTTAGCTGAGGTGATGGCTACTAAGAAGGCTACTTTTGCTGAAAAGTCCTTAATGGAGGACGGGGAGGGCCCCGACATACTGAGTCCAGTCAGAGAATCTAGAACGAGTGGAAGATCCCACTTGGCAAATCTTGGTTTTCTTTGGGGCTTAATCCTTGATGCCCCCCGAAAGAATTGTCTGACCAAGGGATGGACTGCCCATGAGACTCCAGAGAAGGCTGACAAGGCCGAAACTTGTACCTTTAGAGAGCTAACGGATAAGGGTAAGTCTAGTCCTGTTTGCAGGAAACTGAGCACGTCCTGAACTCCTGGATTCTTGAAGGACCTCCCAGAAGCGGAGGAGAACTCAACAAATTTGGCCCAGATTCTTCTATACACCTTGTTGGTACTTGCCCTTCTTGAGCTCAACAGTGTAGACATCACTCTAGAGGCGCAACCGAGGGATTCCAGCCTCTCCCTCTCAAGAACCAGACCGTCAGTCTCATCAGTGCCGGACAAGGGTGTAGGAGTGACCCTTGAGAGAGAAGGTCCGGCCTGAGGGGAAGAGGTACCGGGTCCCGGTAGCTCAGTTGGATCAGGAGGGGAAACCAAGGCCTGTTTGGCCAGTAAGGCGCCACTACTGTTACTTCGGCTGATTCCGCTTGAAGTCTCCTCAGGAACTTGAGGATTATCGGGATCGGGGGAAAAGCGTATGCCCGCCTGAACCTCCACCTGTCCGTCAGGGCATCCGTTCCGACTGCCTGGCTGCAACGGCCCCGAGAATAGAACTTCACTGTTTTGTGATTGTAGGGGGAAGCGAATAGGTCCACTTCGGGATTGACTCCCAGAGACAGAATCCAATTGAAGGACTGAACATGGAGGGACCACTCGTTGTTGTCTAGACGAGTTCGGGAGAGGAAATCCGCCTGTGAGTTCTGTACTCCCGGAATAAAGACTGCTGATATGTTGGCCAGATTTTTCTGTGCCCAAGTCATGATGGGCTCGACTTCTAACAGGAGTGTGGAACTCCGTATCCCCCCTTGTCGCTACACATATGACACTGCTGTGGTGTTGTCCATCCTGATCAACACCGATTCTCCTTTCAGACACCGAGAAAAGGATTGGAGGGCGCACCAAGCTGCCCGGAGCTCTAGGACATTCGAGCCTGGGTTGTGAAGATGAGCGTCCCATGTGCCCTGAGCTAGGTTCTGACCACAGAGAGCCCCCCAGCCGGTACCGCTGGCATTGGTCGTAATTGTGACCCAGGAGATGGGGGCAATGGAGTGACAATTTTGCAAATTCTTGAGTTGGAGCCATCAGAAGAGGCTGTTTCTCATTGTTGCAGATATGCGGATGAGTTGACTCTTGTCCCCTGACTTCCACTGCCGGAGGAACCCTGACTGAAAAGGGCGTAACCTCCATAGAGCCCATTTGACCATGGGGGTCGTAGAGACCATCGTGCCGATAATTTTTAGGCATTGTGATGCTTTCAGATGAGGAGCATCCAGAGCACGAGAAATCCTCTTCCGGATCACCGGAATCTTCTCTACTGGTAGGGAGATGGTGTTCTCCACTGTGTTGAACAGAGCCCCTAAGTAAATTAAGTGTTGGGCTGGATCCAGGTGGCTTTTTTCTAAGTTTAGAAGCCATCCAAAGCTGGAAAGGGTTGAGATCACTTGTTCTCTGTAGAAAGACAAGCCGTCAAGCAACATTACTTGCGACTGAACCCCAAGCCCTCCCCTCTCCCGCACATACCTTATGCGTGAGGGCTGGCCACATGTAAGCGGTGAATTGTCCATAACTTCTGGACCAGAGAGTCACAATAGAGACAGGTCGATCAAAAAACCTGCAGTTTTATACAAAATAAATAAATAGGTAACTTGCCCTTTAAGAGAAAATGCAGCATATGGCGATAAGCAATACATGGTAAAAAAAAATACATTGCATGCACATATACAGCTATGGACTATATTTGGACATACCCAAGAGTGCACTGACCTGAGTGAGAAGACAAGAAAACCACAGCAGGGAACTCCAGAAGCCTCTGCTCGCCTGTCAGGGGAATCCCAAATGACACAGGCGAGCATCAGCATTTAAATTCCCCGCCGCCTGTGACGTCACCGCTGTCCATCCAACGCACCTGCGTGGAGGAGGATCTCCCATCTGCGCCTGCGCGGCCGCCGAGAGTCCTGCCAGACCGCGCATGCGCGAACCAAGCCTCGCTCTGGAAGCGGACACTGCGCATGCGCGAATGGCGGCGGCGCCCGAGATTCGGGTCACCGCTTGTAGGCTGGAACGCAGAGCATTCCAGCCGCCATTAGGGAGAGCAGGGGCATGGGACAAAAAACAACACATATTTACACAGATGCGACTGCCTTTGAAGAAGGTAAAGATGCAGACCTGCCAGCCGATTCTGTTCTTGGGCACACCGCAGCAAAATCCATCCCACAGGATCATGATTGCTATAAGCTCTCCACCCGCCCATGGCTGGGTTCCGAGCTGCACCGCCAGAAGGTTTGCTATTCATCCATCCGTCGATCCATCCATCCGGGAATCTGCACGGACGTGCATGCTTCAGGTCCATTGGAGGAGGACAAAAAAGGAACACAGTGCTGAGAGGTGAGCTTACTTTTATGGGTATGGGGTCCTATAGCATTGGAGAGGAAGCGGGGTTAACCCACACGTAGGCTGCCATGGAGTCAGTCAGGAAATAGGGTATTTCTTTTTCACTTTTATTTTCCTTTTCACAGTTGGGAATCATTATAATTGACTGTCATTGTGTTGCTATATGCCAGCCGTATTTTAAGTTATATGTGATAGTGGTATTTACATTCACATTTTGCAGTCACTGAGTTGTTTATTTGGTATATTTCAATGTTATTTTTCACAGATCTTTTTGTTATACACTTTTATTGCATCAATATACACCCAGTAGGTTTATCAATAATTCTTATTATTAGGATCCTACTCTAACAATTAGTGCTGTACCTTATTAGCACATAGTTAATTTTAAAACAGAAGCTGGCCAAAGAGTTGTCACTTAGCAGCAATAGTGCTACAAAGAGCAGCAATGGATTAAAATGGGCGAAGGTGTGAACAGGCTGGGTTCTGATTCTCTGAAACCCACATTTGACCTGAACATCCCTACTCAAGAACTTGTAACAGTACCTGTTTCCCCTGCTACCAGGCAAGGTAAAGCTGCTTTTATTAGCAACCTGTATAAAGTAATACTGATCAGTTGCTTGACTATAAGTATGTGGTGACAAATGGAAAAAGTACCCTGTTAGGTGCTTATTGGACCAGACTAAAGCACCACAGGTTTATTGAATAGCTGAATGAGCATTGGCACAAAGGCTTCTAGACTTTATGACAGCAATTGTAAGAGCAGAATCAAAGGTTTCCATACAAGTTCTTTAATCCTGCATTGTTTATTATAATTGCTTGCAATTACATTGCTACTCAAAGCTCTGTCTAGGTGACAAGGTACTGGCAAATGCAAGCAATAGGCATATCATCTGAGCAAATATCTTTCATTTTTGTTTTGGCCATGAAAATATATTTACAATGCCTTACCATGCACCATAAGAATGGATGCCAAGTACAGTCTGGCTGCATTTACAGAGGCAGCATTTGCAGTAGATGAGAATAAATGACTTGCTTGCCACTTGAATAGATGTCTTCTATGATCTTTCAGCAATAGACTTGTCACTGAAATGTGAGGGTCTGCTTATCATGCAATCACTTCCATTAGTCCCTTTCAGTCCATGCTGACCTGCCATTAGTGAGTTTAATTTAATTTCTCTATCACCAATGTCACGGGTTATTTCTTTCATCACTTAGAAGATTTAATTTGCCCAGTAAACTCTATCACTCAGAGGTGGAATATTTGTCATTGAATGCTTGCCTGTACCTTTTCAAGAATCCATTTATGCTGGTTATTTATCTTAGTCATCTCCAGGGCTAACAGTTCAAGCAAACCAATGAATGATAATATGCTGCTAAAGTGAATCTAATTTGACAATAACTAAGTGGGTGTTTTTTTTTTAATGCTATCTTAAGTGCAGACATGTGGAAAACAAAAAACTTCCTCTGAAAACTGTGCCAGCATGTACAGAACAAGTTTACTATATTAAATACTAAGTGGATTTTTTCCATCCACATGCCATCTGAACAAGTTAGAAGGAGAGTAAAAAAAAACAACCATTATGTTGAGCAACCATAGAAACAGTGAAGACTGGTGGCAGAAAATGACAAAGTGTTTCATCGGCCTGCTTATTTTTAACACTTGCCTGAGAATATACTGTATTTATGTCTATAGCAAAATGCTTAAATTCGCTTACCGCTGGCTATCTCTGCTGGAAGTCTTCTCCATGCATCTGTTAAGCCACGTACACACGATCGGCTTTACCGATGAAAACAGTCCGATGGATTTTTTTCATCGGACAAACCGATCGTGTATGGGCCCCATCGGTCTTTTTTCAATCGGTGTCAAAAAATAGAACATGTTTTAAATTTTTACGATGGATAAAAAACCGATAGCAAATTCCTATCGTCTATGGGCAAGTCCATCGGTTAAAAAACCCATGCATGCTCAGAATCAAGTCTACGCATGCTAAGAAGCATTGAACTTAATTTTTCTCGACTCATCGGAGTGTTTTACGTCACCGCGTTTGGAACGGTCGGTTTTTTGACTGATGGTGTGTAGGCAAGACTGATGGAAGTCAGCTTCATCGGTTTTCCGATGGATAAATCCATAGGTTTAAAAACCATAGGAAATCCGATCGTGTGTACAGGGCTTAACTCTTTCAGTAAAAAAAACAACAATTTTCTAAGGTTAAGCCTCGTACACACGACCGATTTTCTCGTCGTAAAAAACACGTCGTTTTTTTCGACGAGTTTCTTGTTAAGCTTGTCGATTTTCTCGTCAAGCTTTCCATGCGTACACACTGACAATTTCCAATTTCCTCGTTGTTCTCCGCGGTCACGTCCAGCACGTACGACGGCACTATAAAGGGGAAGATCTTTTTTCTTGGCGCCACCCCTTGGGCTGCTTTTGCTGATCTCGTGTTACCGCGTGTGAAGTAAAAGTTTGGGAAGAGACGATTCACGCTTTTCAGTCTTCGTACTTTTCAGATCGTTTTCTGCGGTTCAGTTTGTGCTTGTGGGATCGTATCTTGACTTTCAGGGCGTCCAGGCAGGTCGTATCTGTTTTACAGTGCGTTCTTGCCTGTTCGTTTCTGATTTTCAGTTCGTTATTCATAGGCCTTGCTGTTCTAAAGTGCGTTCTGTTCTGTACGTTCTGATAAGACGACCGTTTCTTAGCCATGTCGCCTGGACGTTCTCGTCGTTGAGTTCGTGCTGTGCGTGCGCTTGGTGTTGGTCTGCTTGTTTTGGACCAAGACCAGTCCATGAATGGTGTGAGGAGGAGTTCATGGACCAATAATTGGTTGCTCCAGCGGGACCAATTCTGCCATATGCCTCTGCTGCGGGAGATCGTCGAGAATAATCCTGAGGACTACAGGAATTTTCTGCGGATGTCTGACCCCGTTTTTCAGGAACTGTTGGCTTTGGTGTCCCCTATATTACCAGGAAGGACACCGTTATGCGGGAAGCCATCAGTGCTGAGCAGAGGCTCATCGCCACGTTGCGTTACCTGGCGACAGGGAGAAGAATTCAGGACTTGAAGTTCACCACAGGCATCTCCCCCCAGGCTCTGGGCCTCATAATCCCAGACACCTGTTCTGCCATTATACAAGTCCTGCAGAAGGACTATATTAGGGTAAGTTTTCTCCCTTAACATCACATTTTATGTATTACATGTATGCTAATGTATTGTATTTCTTTCATCCTTCCCTAATTACCATGATTGTAATATGCTGAGAATGTCCCCTTTGTCCCCATGCATGCTGGAAGCTTTAGATTGCCCCTTTTTTCTCCTCCATAAATATTTCCCTTCACTAACTTTTCCAGCAGGGGCGCCTGTTGCTCCAAATGTTTGGGGGTTCAAACCCCAATTTAGGAAATAAACTTCCTCCTTTTTTGCTCTGGTGCCTATTAAACACCCCCAGTTGTCCCCTCTAATGCAGCCATTTTGTTCCCTCCAATGCAGCCATTTAGTCCCCTCTAATGCAGCCAGTTTCCCCCCAGCCCTGCACTTACCTTCTTGTGGTCAGCGCCATCCTTCTTCTGTCCTTGATGTCTTCTCCTTCCCTTGATGTTGCATCAGCCAATCATGTTACCATTAAACAGACTTGGTGAACATGATTGGCAGAGCAGCCTGCCAGTGTTTCCCCAAGGAATGCCCCCCCCCCCTGCATCCCCTATTTTACTTTTAGGAAGCCAATTACATCCCTCAGGTTGTAATGTGCAAGACTATTTTACTACCTGTTTCTGCTATGCAATTTGAACCCCCTAAATGCCGCAATTATTCATATGTCGGTCGCTTTACAAGAGGCCATCCACCTGAATAGTGGGCGGCATAGACAATACATAGGTTCATGCAACGCATGAACCTATGTATTGTTCTGAGTGATGGGCACAGGAGAGATTGGGCAGTGCTCCAGCGCCCACTCTGGATGCACCGCCACTGCAATGCTATCCTGTGGCCAAACACATCTCCCCCCCCAAAAAATAATTTAGTAATGGCCCATCAGAGGGGGTGATGAATATGATAAATGAGCCTTCCATTATACTTATTTTAAACACCTTAATAAACGTAGAATTTGATTGATGTTGGCCTCTAATGTTTTTTCAGAGAATTTCCTTGTAATGTATGATTTTTGTATTCTAATATTATTTCATCTTGTTTCACTCCACAGCTTCCTTCCACGCCACAGGAATGGCAGACTGTGGCATCGGAGTTTGCCACGCGGTGGGACTTCCCCAACTGCGGTGGTGCCATAGACGGGAAGCACGTCCGCATCGTGCCGCCACCCTATTCTGGGTCCTACTACTACAATTACAAGGGGTTTCATAGCATTGTGCTGATGGCGGTGGTGTCAGCACGGTATGAATTCCTCTATGTTGATGTAGGGAAGAATGGCCGGATGTCCGATGGGGGATCCTTCATCCAGACGGAGTTTGCCCTCCGTCTCCAGAGTGACGACCTTGCATTGCCACCGGATGCAGGGAATATTGAAGGACTCCCCTTTGTTTTTTTGGCTGATGAAGCCTTCGGACTCGGACGGCATCTTATGAGGCCATTTCCACAGAGGACCCTGACCCCAGACAAGAGGGTGTTCAATTACCGGCTGGCCAGGGGCCGAAGAGTTGTCGAAAATGCCTTTGGCATAATGGCCAGCCGGTTCCGCCTTTTTATGACTTCAATACACTTGGCGGACTACAAAATAAACTATGTCGTATTATGCTGCTGTGTGCTACACAACTTTCTGAGCCAAAAATCAAATTCCTATATGGCCTCAGTTTTGCCAGAGGCTGGACTTTCCCCTGCAAATCCCCTGCCGGGCCTGGAATCTGCCCGTCCTGGCTTGCCCTCCCAAAATGCCCGTGAGGTTCGGGAGAAATACATGGAGTATTTCACGGGTAGGGGGGCAATTCCTATGCCAGCCTATATCTAAGGATCCAAATAAAAAGCTTGTTTAAACCTTTAATTATTTGTTCTTTCCTGTCTCCTAGTTTGTCTTAGTGCATTTGTAGTGCCAAGTGTATTTTACTTTAGTAACTAACAACCATTTCACTATGTAACCTTACAAAATAACCAAATAAGCTTAGAGGGTATTATAAAAAGAAGCTACACGTTGTTTGTGGTCAAATATTTTACTCTGTGCACATTCTCACCATTTTTAGTTTTTTTGGGTTGGCCTGGCCACAACCCGGCAATTTTTTGCTTATGAAAATACAAAAATAACAGTTGCATTCCAAAAATTACAACATTGGATACCTCTGAGCAATCTGAGACATTCACTTACACAAACTATGTCTCTATGTGCCCGTCCTAATATGGGGTCCTGCCACCCCTTGCCCAGCCAAAAATTGAATATGCACACATTTGGGATTTTTTTCATCTAGGAAGTTTACAATCCTGATCCCTATTGTCAACATGTGCTATCTGCCATCAGGGGTGATCAATGGACGTGTTTTGGGGGTGCAACCCCTTCCTCAGTTCACCGACTTTAGATACGAGGAAAGGGTTGCACCCCCAAAAGACGTACATGGATATCCCCTGATAGCAGATAGCACATGTTGACACACTGTGTGCAGATTCAATTTTTGGCTGGTTTGATTGTCAAAAATATTCTAAAATGTGCAATAACAAACATGTAAAAACAAATGTGTTTGGATGGCTTATTGAATTCTCCCCAAAACATCGAGAATGTCTTTAAATGTTTGTTCCATCACATGGATTCTTTGCTTAATTAGGTCCAGTTCCGTGCTACATTCCATCACTTGCTGGATGAGGCGGAGGGCACTGTCAGCAGAGAACCGTGTACTATCCTTCACAACATTTATACCCCCAAAAAACAAAAGGTATTATAACTCTGCAGGCCTACATCTCTTACCTGAAGCTGTGGTGACAGATACTGACCTGTTGTGGTGACCAGATCCACAACGTCATCCACCTCTCCTTCCTGCACTTCTCCTTCCTCCACCTCAACTTCCTGCACATCTTTCGGTTGTGGGTCTTTGGGAGTTTGGGGTTGCTTGGAAGTTGTGGGGTGCATGTGCTCCCTGGAGTGTTCTCCTCCCAGTCTTCTCTCCCCTATGAGAATCAAACAAAAGGTCTATTTATCACACTGTAAATCTCAATGTTAAAATAAAAACAGGCTAAATTGCTTGGAAGTGTGGTACAAGTGTGTGTTTGGGCGGAATTTAAAGAAGAATGCATTATTTATGACCAAGGATATGTTTAGTATTCACCTTTGGATGTAATTTATTTGACATGGAGGCACCACAAAAATTCACTGATGCACCTGTGTGGGACACCCAAAAAAGGCTGGTCTGGTGGCCCACACTATAGTGCTCCAAAGTACAGATGTGGAAGCAGCTGCTGAGTGTCCTCTCCTTTACACTGATAAAAGTTAGCATTTCATTCTCTTTACAAACAGATCATCTAGCCTAAAAATTTCGCCACAATATTTGAGCAAAAATGGCAGATGTCTAATTACTTTTGTGGCTCTAAAATAAGCCAAAACCGCGGATAGTGGCCGAACGAAGTGTCGGTAACGTAACGAACGATTACTGTGCCCAACCAAGTTCAAAATATTACATTTTGGAAGGGAGTCCAATATGAGAAACCAAAATAAAGAGCAACATGTAAGTTTAGAAAAAGATTAATAGCAGAAAAGTCTACATTTTACTTACTTTTAGCGAGCATTCTCTTTATGCTCCTCAACTGCTCTGGCTCCCTCAGTTTGAGGTCTGACCACCTCTTTCTGAGCTGCTCATTTGAGCGTTTCACCCCGAAATTCGCCTTCAGACTCTTCACGACTTTAGTGAGGATTTTGGCCTTCCTTCTATTTGGTTTGCTATACGGCCCATGCTTTGCATCATAATCAGACTTGAGCAAGATGTCCACCATCTCCGCCATCTCCGCCAAAGACATATTCGATGCCTTGAATCTCCTCCTTGATCGTGACGTTTCCTCGGTCTTCGGGCTTGTCTCCTCCTCGTTAGTTGCGGAATTATCAGACACCTGCTGTAACTCCGCCATATCTGTCTGCGCGCCGAAAGAGAAGGGGTGGGGAAAAGATGTTAGTTAGAACGTCATGGGCGGGCGACGTGTGCGGAGCGACGCGTTCGTATTTTGACGCATGCGTGGTGTGTATATAGCAAACACACATGTGACTATAGTACGTTCGGTGTGCGGAGAGAGGAGTTCAAGTGACGGACGTGCGAACGAAGGTATGTGATTTTGTGACTTGTACAAATTGTTGGCCTATACTGTCTTGAGAATGTTGGAGGATATATATGGTGACTAGGATGTTAAGGAGGTTAGACTGTTTGCCTCACATTAGTTATATATAATTGATTTAACTTGCAGATACAATATGAATGTCTTTATAAGCGACAAGGATTTCCTGGCGGAATTTATTGACCGGGTAAGGGAGCTGCCGGCTCTGTTGGAGACGAAAAACCCCATCCACAAAAAAAGAGGGGTGAGAAAAGCAGCGCTGGAGAAGCTGCTCCCATTTGTGCATACCAAGGTGCCCACAGCCACAGCAAAACAAGTGGACACTAAAATTGGCAGCTTGAGAGGTACCTACAGGACTGAACGCTCTAAGGTGCTGGCTTCTCAGAGGTCAGGAGCAGCAGCAGGTGATGTTTATGTCCCGATTTTGTGGTACTACAACAGGATGTCCTTCCTGGATGACCACATTGAGACAAGGCCATCACTCTCCACTCTTCCCCCCAGACTTCCCTGCAGCCAACCTGAGCCTTCTCTGGAGCAAGAGGAGGCAGCCATCCTGGATGATCCTGATTTGGCCATCTGGAGCCAGGTATAGTATTAAGTGAAAATGTATTGGGATAAACTTAATGTTTGACAAATATGTCAAGATGACAAACATAAAATATTTTGAATTCCACAAGTGAAATCAACATCTGTAGACATTAGTCTGCACTTAATTGGGTGCTAAATAGTCAATCTGATGTAGTGGTAAATTTAAAGCAAGGATTTATGGATTTACATTCTAATTGCTTCAATCAGGATTACAAAGTTTGATGCAAAGATTAAACCAACATATTAAACTATGTCCCTTTTTCATACACAGGATGAAATCAGCCAGGAGGAGGGTCTGGAAACTGTCAGGCAGGAGGAGGAAGGGCCCAGTGGCAGCCAGGAGGTGGCAGGGCCCAGTGGCAGACAGGAGGTGGTAGGGCCCAGTGGCAGACAGGAGGTGGCAGGGCAAAGGAGAAGCACCAGATCCCAGGTGCCTCCCATCCGGCTTCCCAAAAGAGGCAGGAGGGACAGGAGCACGAGTGAGGCAGCAATGGCCCTTATTCGTGAGGCCCATGCCACCCTCCAGGAGCCCACATCCCCTGAAGAGGCCATTGCCGGCCTAGTGGAGGCTAAGTTCAAGGTGATGAGCATGGAGCAACGCCTCCTATGCGAGCCCCTGCTCATCACCTTGCTCAACAAGGGGGTGATGGAGAAAATTACCCCCAATACCGCCATATGTGAGGTGGCACAACTGACCCAACCTCAACCTCCACCTCCCCCTTCTTCTTCTGCCCCACCCCCTTCTGCTACACCTCCACCTTCTTCTTCTGCCCCACTCCCTTCTGCTACACCTCCACCTTCTTCTTCTGCCCCACCCCCTTCTGCTACACCTCCCCCTTCTTCTTCTGCCCCACCCCCTTTTGCTACACCTCCACCTTCTTCTTCTGCCCCACCCCCTTCTGCTACACCTCCACCTTCTTCTTCTGCCCCACCCCCTTCTGCTACATCTCCTCCTCCTCCTCCTGACAGGAGTACCCCTCCAGTGGCCCAGCCTCCAGCCAAACGAAGAAGGAAGGCTGCAGGGAAGGCTTCAGGGAAGGTTGCAGGGAAGGTTGCCAGGAAGAAGAGGAAGTGATGGCCTTGCTTCATTGTGGTCGGACAGAAGGCAGCCTGTTGTAGTACCACACACTTGGGACATATATATCACCTGCTGCTGTTCCTGACCTCTGGGATGCCAGCATCAGATTGTGTTCAGAAATGTTGGCCTTCTCAAGCTCCCAATTTTAGGGTCCACACAGGGTTGCTGTGTGCTCTGGGGTCCCTGGGATGCACAAATGGCAGCAGGTTCTCCAGCGCTGCCTTCTCTTTATTTTATTTCGAAACATGAATAAATGTGATTTTTGTTTAAGTTCATACTTGACTATGTGTATTTGTAAAAATTAAAAATCTAGCTTTGGAGTAAGCAGATACATTTGACTGAGAAAAAAAGGGACAGATATCAATCCCCCCAAAAGAATAACTAAATCTGATTTGCAAAAAAACATGGTGGAAAATTTAACTAATATAGATTCCAAAATTAAATGGGAGATCACTATCAAAACATTGCGAAATTATAATTAACATCATTTTGAAAAATATAACCATTTAAATTATTCCTAAAAACTTGCACGATATAATACACATAAATCTTCTTTAGAGCAGCATGAAAAAGGTTAAAAAAAAATAGTCATAACTCTGTGTGAATATCAGCAGCAAAAGAAGGTCACTCGTTTTGATTAATGTAACATTCTAACGAAGATTTCAATGCAGAACATTTAAACGATGCAATAATTTTGAGCGTGACGAATGTGCTCTCTCCATTACGAAGGCTTGTTTTACCAGAAGATGCGTTCCCGTCTCATAGTTGCTTGTGAGCATGCGCGCTTTTGGAAGAGTCGTAAAAGCATACACACGAACCATTTTCTCGTCACAAAACAGGCCGACGAGAAACACGACGAGGAAATCTGGAATCCTGACGAGAAAATAGAGAGCAGGTTCTCTATTTTCTCGTCGAGATTCTCAGCAATTTTCTCGTCGTAAAACCATACACACGAACGTTTTTCTCGTCAAAAAAGCTCTTGCGGCACTTTTCTTGACGGTTTTGGACGAGAAAATCGGTCGTGTGTACGAGGCCTCTCTCTTGAAAAGGGATGAGCCAAATTGCCCTGTGTTGGCTTCAAGCAGGGTTCAGTGAACTTCAAAGAAGTTTGGATGCTGAACTTGAACATCACTGAAATCAATAGCAGCCGAATCTGTCAAATCAAAAATGTAGAGTTGGGCGAACAGTTCGAGCCGAGCAAAAGTTTGGCCCGAACATCGCCTGTCCGCCCGTTCGGCAAACATACAAACACAATGCACTGCACATTGCATAGTGCATAGCTGGTTGTTAAGGAGCGGGCCAGGAAGCTGGTCACTGCGTCCTTAACCTCCTCCCACCCGGCCACTGCATATAAACGACCGGGTGAGCTTTTCATGCTTCTGAGTGGACGTTTCTTAATGTCCCTCAGAAGGAGCGGGATCGCGCAGCCACGTGCCCACACAACCTTGTGATCCCGATACACTCGTGTCCCCCGGACACTCCGCATCTTGGATCGGCAGGAGGGATCTGTGATTGGCCCTCCTGACCACATGATGGCTGTGTCCAATCACAGTCATCATGTAATGTTTACAGAGAGCCATTGCCAGGTGAGCGGCTCTCCTTCTGCTCACATGGAGCCTGTTAGTGAGGAGAAGGAAAGCGGATCTGTGCTGCGAGCCGGGGATCAGTGTGAATGAGCTGGTTTTTACAGCTTCTTTCACACCGATCACCCAGCTAGTGTCCCCAAAACAGTGTTCCCACACAGTGTCCTGTCACAGTGTCCCCACACAGTAAAAAACACCTGTCACACATCTGTCCCAGTAAAATCATCTGTCCCAGTGAACATCTGGCACACATCTGTCCGTAATCATCTTCCACATATGTCCGTGATCATCTGCTACAGCTATCCATGATCATCTTCCACATCTGTCCGTGATCATCTGTGCACATCTGGCGCACATCTGTCCATGATCATCTGCCACATCTGTCCATGATCATCTGAGCACATCTGGCGCACATCTGTCCATGATTATCTGCCACATCTGTCGGTTAGCATCTGCGCACATCTGGCGCACAGCTGTCCATAATCATCTGCTACATCTGTCTGTGATCATCTACGCACATCTGTTCATGATCTTCTGTGCACATCTGGTGTACATCTGTCCATGATCATCTGTAACATCTGTCCCAGTGCACATCTGCAAACATCTGTTCGTGATCATCTGCCACATCTGTCCCAGTGCACATCTGCACACACCTGTCCGTTATCATCTCCCACATCTGCACACATCTGTCCATGATCATCTGCCACATCTGTCCCAGTATTGACATATTTAGAAGGAATAGCAGAATGTATTTTGGGGTGTAATTTTTGCTATGTACATGGTATGCGTGTGAAATATCTTATAAATTCACAACTTTGTGGAAAAAAATTACATGTTCAAAAGACTCATTATGCCTCATAGAATATACATTGGGGTGTTTGCTTTCCAAAATGGGGTCATTGTGTGGGTAATTCCACTGTCCTGGTGCTCCAGGGCCTTCAAAAATGTGATAGGTAGTCAGGAAACTAAATGTGTAATTTATGCTCCTAGAACACCTGATGGTGCTCCCTGCATGTTGGGCCTCTGTATGTGGTCAGGCTGTGTAAAAGTCTCACACATGTGGTATCACCATACTCAGGAGTAGTAGCAGAATGTATTTGGGGTGTAATTGCAAGTCTATCTATGCCATGTGGGAGAAATAACTTGCTAATATGACAATTCTGTGGAAAAAAAAAAAAAATGTTTTCAAACAATAGTAGGTAAAACATTGCAACTTCAAAAAACTCACTATGCCTCTTACTAAATACCTTGGACTGGTATTTTTACAAAAAGGGGTCATTGGGGGTCATTTGGGGGTATTTGTACTGTCCTGACATTTTAGGGCCTCAAGAAATGAGATAGGCAGTCAGTATATCGGGATTAATCCTTTTTCAGTGATACGTAGCATAGCTTGTAGGATTTTGTTTTTACCAAAGACATGTAGCAGAATACATTCTGGCCTAAATGTATTATGAAACTTTATTTGATTACATTTTTTTAAAGCAGAAGATAGAAAATATATATATTTTTTTAATTTTCACTCTTTTTTCATTTATATTGCAAAAAATAAAAAACCCAGTGGTGAATAAATACCACCAAAAGAAAGCTCTATTTGCGTGACAAATGATAAAAAAATTATTTGGTTACAGTGTAGCATGACTGAGCAAATGTCATTCAAAGTGCGAGAGACGGAAGGGGGTGAAAGTGCCCAGTATAGAGGTAGTTAACAACGGATGAGTCATCAGCTCTCAGCAGGGAAGCTGAATGAAAAAACAACAATGTCGGCAATAAAAAAAGTGAAAAAAATGGCGTGGGTTGAGGGTATGTGGCCTGGTATGGTTCAGGAGGGGGACACTCGCTCGTCCCCCCCTTTTCTGAACTGCCGGGCTGCATGCACAAATAAGGGTCTTGTATGGATTTTGGGGGAACCCCACGCCAAATAAAAAAAGCTGTGGGGTCCCCACCAAAATTCATACCAGACCCTTATCTGGGCATGCAGCCCATGCATGCAGACGAGCGAGTGTCCCCCCTCCTGAACCATACCAGGCCACATACCCTCAACATGGGGGGTGCTTTGGGGCGTGGGGCTCTACTCCCCCACCCCAAAGCACCTTGTCCCCATGTTGATGGAGGTCTTCAGGCGGGGGGCTTATCAGAATCCAGAAGCCCCCTTTAACAAGGGGGCCCCAGATACCACCCCCCCTCCCATTGTACCCCTACTCATTCACCAAAAAAGTGTCAAAAATAAATAAAGACAGGAGGCAGTTTTGGACAATTCTTTTATTAAAAAACAAAACAATGTCCTCCGGTGTGGATTCATCATTAATCACGATGCCCGCCACACCGCTGGACCCAAAAAAATAAAATAAAATAATGCTCCACCCGCAACAAAGGCTAATTGCTGAATGCCTGCTCCTGCCTGCAGACACCCACAACCACAGCCCAGGGTTGTAAGGAAGAGGCCCTTGTCTCCATCAACATCAAAGCCCCCTTTCATGTTAAGGGCAAGTGGCCTGGTATGGTTCAGGAGGGAGGGGCTGCTCGCTTTTCCTCCCCCTCCCCCTTTCTTTTCCCCATGCTTTTTTTTTTACATTTTGGCATGGGTGTTCCCCTTAAAACCATACCAGACACAAAGGGTCTGGTAGGGCTTGGGGGGATCCCCATTCCATTTTTAAAAGAAAATTGTATTGCCAGCAATTTAAACATATTTTTTTTTTCTTTATAAATATCCATTTTTCTGCAGCAGGTTCTATACACAGTACAGATGTGCCACTTTACTTGCAGACTAAGGGGACCCCACAGGCACTATATTTAAATACATTTTTCATTATTATTGTTTCACTTTAACTACTAACTGACCGCCCGCCGCAGTTGTACGTTGGCTGTTTGAAGAGGAATACCGTTGTTATGGCAGCAGATAGCTGCCATAACCCGGTATCCTCTTCTTCAGCGGGTGGCCCACTTTCAGATAAAAGTGGTCTCAGCAAGCAAACATTCATTGATGGGCACTGGTGAGGCTGCATTGATGGGCGCTGGTAGGCTGCATTGATGGGCGCTGGTGAGGTTGCATTTGATGGGCGCTGGTGGGCTGAATTTAATGGGCGCTTTATTAAAAAGGTGGGGCATAAATGGGCAGGGCAAAGGGGGTGGAGTCAGGGGTGGATCCAGGGGGCGACAACATTAGGTTTCGCCTGGGGTGTCAAAAATCCTTGCACCAGCCCTGAGCGAACGCATACGTAAGTCGCACCAGCATATGAAAACGGTGTTCAAACCACACATGTGAGGTATTGCCACGAATGTTAGAGCAAGAGCAATAATTCTAGCATGAGACCTCCTCTGTATCTAAAAAATGGTAACCTGTAGGCATTTTTACACGTCGCCTATGGAGATTTTTAACCACTTCAATACCATGCACTTATACACCTTCCTGCCCAAGCCAATTTTGAGCTTTCAGCTCATTTGAATGACAATTGCGCGGTCATGCAACACTGTACCCAAACAATTTTTTTATCATTTTGTTCCCACAAATAGAACTCTCTTTTGGTGGTATTTTATCGCCTCTGCGATTTAAATTTTTTGCACAAAAAAAAAAAAAGAACGAAAATTTTGAAAAAAAATAAGTTTTTCTTTGTTTCTGTTAATTTTTTTTGTAAATAAGTACCTTTTCTACTTCAATGATGGGCACTGATAAGGCGGCACTAACGGGCACTGATAAGGCGACACTGATGGGCATCGATGAGGTGGCACCAATGAGGTGGCACCGATGATGTGGCACTGATGATGGGCACTGATAGGCGGCACTGATGGGCACTGATAGGCGGCACTGATGGGCACTGATATGTGGCACTGGTATGCGGCACTGATGGGCACTCATAGGCGGCACTGATGGGCACTTATAGGCGGCACTGATGGGCACTCATAGGCGGCACTGATGGGCACTTATAGGCAGCACTGATGGATACTTATGGGTGGCACTGATAGGTGGCATGGACGGGCACTGATAGGTGGCACTGATGACACTGGTGGCTGGCATTGCTGGGCATCATACATTGTGGTCGTGCCATTATGGTGCCAGTCAGTGCCCATTTGTGGGCATTGATTGGCATATGTTTTGTATGTATTTGTGCATGTGGATGGCCATGGGGGACTTACCTGGCCATCCACATGCTTGGGGCTTCCCTGGTGGTCCTGGGGGGCTTCCCTGGTGGTCCAGTGTGGGTATCCGAGGGGGAGCTGCGCTGATAAACAATCAGCGCGAACCCCCCCTGTCAGGAGAGCCACCGATCGGCTCTCCTCTACTCGCGTCTGTCAGACGCGAGTGAGGAAGAGCCGATCAACGGCTCTTCCTGTTTACATCGTGATCAGCCGTGATTGGACACGGCTGATCACGTGGTAAAAAGCCTCCGCCGGAGGCTCTTTACTGAGATCAGTGTAGCGGTGTGTCAGACTGACACACCGCTCCACCGATCGCTGAGATGCGCGTCCCCCCGGGGGCGCGGCGGCTGTTATCCTGCAGGACGTCAATAGACGTCCAATGTGGATAACAGAACCACTTCCCGGACGTCAATCTCCTATTGACTGGGCGGGACGTGGTTAAGGGTAAAAGTTTGTCGTCATTCCACGAGCGGGTGCAATTTTGAAGCATGACATGTTGGGTATCAATTTACTCGACGTAACATTATCTTTCACAATATAAAAAAACAATTGGGCTAACTTTACTGTTGACTTTTTTTTTATTCAAAAAAGTGTATTTTTTCCCCAAAAAATTTACTGGTGAGACCGCTGCGCAAATACGGTGTGACATAAAGTATTGCAACGACTGCCATTTTATTCTCTAAAAAATAATAAAACGTGTCTGAATTTTTTTTCTTTTTGAGGGTTCTAAGTAATTTTCTATTAAAAAAAAAAAAAAAAGATTTTAACTTGTAAACACAGAGTCTGAAAAATAGGCCCGGTCCTTAACCACTTTAAGCCCCGGACCATTTGGCTTGCCAAAGACCAGAGCACTTTTTGCGATTCGGCACTGCATCGTCTGACAATTGCGCGGTCGTGCGATGTGGCTCCCAAACAAAATGTGCATCCTTTTTTTCCCACAAATAGAGCTTTCTTTTGGTGGTATTTGATCACCTCTGCGATTCTTATTTTTTGCACTATAAACAAAAATAGAGCGACAATTTTGAAAAAAATTCTATATTTTTTACTTTTTGCTATATTAAACCCTTTCATGACTAAGCCTATTTCTGACATTTGGTGTTTACAAGTTAAAATCCGTATTTTTTGCTAGAAAATTACTTAGAACCCCCAAACATTATATATATATATATTTTTTAGCAGAGAATCTACAGAATAAAATGGCGATTGTTGCAATATTTTATGTCACACGGTATTTGTGCAGCGGTGTTTTAAATGCAACTTTTTGTGAAAAAATGTACTTTCATGAATTTTAAAAAAATTCAAAAGTAAAGTTAGCCCAATTTTTTTGCATAATGTGAAAGATGATGTTACGCAGAGTAAATAGATACCAAACATGCCATGCTTTATAATTGCACGCAGTCGTGGAATGGCGACAAACTACGGTACCTAAAAATCTCCATAGGCGACGCTTAAATTTTTTTTACGTATACCAGGTTAGAGTTACAGAGAAGGTCTACAGCTAGAATTATTGCTCTCGTTCTGATGATTGTGGCGATACCTCACATGTGTGATTTGAACACCGTTTACATATGCGGGCATGACTTCCGTATGCGTTTCCTTTGCTGCGCGAGCTCCCGGGGACAGGGGCGCTTTAAAGATTTTTTTTTTTTCTTATTTATTTTATTTATTTTTATAATCTAAAATTGTGTTTTTTTAAAAAAAAAAATTGATCACTTTTATTGTTGTCAGAAGGAATGTAAACATCCCTTGTGACAGTAATAATTGGTGACAGGTACTCTTTATGGAGGTATTGGGGGTCTATACCTCCTTTGCACTTCAAAGTATTCAGATCACCCAAAACAGCGATTCTGAATACTGTGTATTTTTTTAAATCCGGTCATGGAGCTCGTGGCAGGGTCTTGCGCACGCCGTCGGTGGCCGCAAATTTAAAGGGACGTACCTGTACGCTATTTGCATGTCCGTGCCATTCTGTCGACGTAAATGTTCGTGCGGCAGTCGGCAAGTGGTTAAGTAGTTAAGCATCATTAAAATCACTGCTTCTGTATAAACAATCTTTTAAAAAAATCATTTTTGCATTGATACATGTCCCCCAGGACAGTACCCGGGCAACCCATACCGTTTTTATGGCCAATAAGTTGCATATAATCCTTCAAAATGGGCTCTTTTGATTTTTCAAGTTCGGGTCCCATAGACTTTTATAGGGTTCGCGGTTCGGGTCCAAACTTTTGCGATGTTCGAGAGTTCTGGATTTAACTTGAACCGGGGGGGAGTTTGGCCCAACTCAAAATGCTGATTTTCTGGGCTCATAGGCAAGGGATTTTCAAAAAATAGCTTTGGGGTGGACTGCCCTACGAAAGATGTGCTAGTGAATTAAAAAAAAAATATTCTATTTGGCCAGAAGCAGTTGTTTTTTAAAGCACTGACATTTACAAAGGAAAAATGTTTTTAAACTACCGTATATACTCGAGTATAAGCTGAGTTTTTCAGATCATTTTTTAGGCTGAAAAACTACCCCCTCGGCTAATACTCGAGTCAGCAGTAAAACAGCATGTGTCTCCCGCTGTGTATTCCATATGCGCCGTACCTTTCATTAGTTAAACAGCGTGTGTACCGCTGTATAATCCAGTCTGTTCGGCCGTCCATTGTAAGACAGCCCCGCCTCCTCCTCGTCTGTGATAGGCGGAACTCTGATACAGTTTCCCAGTATCGTATCAGTGTTCCTCTATCACGGACGGACGAGGAGGAGGCGGGGCTTTCTTACAATGGACGGCCGAACAGACTGGATTATACAGCGGTACCAGCAAATTACATTTCCTTTCTGGCTTCCTTACAGCAAGAATGTAAAAATAATTGCATCTGACAGGAGTTTCCATGATGTGGCTGGATGTACCTGTATGTCTTGTTGCTCCTGTACTTTGTTCACGACCTCTATGGCACACAGCATTGAATGGTTGCAGCTGCTACCATTTGTTCATCTTATTGTTTGCTATTCACTTATTTACACATAGTAGCGCTTCAGTACCATTTGTTAAATCTATCACACAGCACTGTGCTCTGTGATTTTTGTGTACTTCTGCTTTGGGGATCACAGATCAGGGTACAGGGCCAATGAAACAGACACTGTACCAGGGCCGGTCCTAGGCGGGTGCCTGGGGTGCAGTTCACCCAGGCGCCACAGAGATGGGGGCGCTCAAGCGCCAGAGTGCTCCCCTCCCTCCTCTCCTTGTTGGTGTCCGAGCCGAGGCTGCTCCCTCCGCCAGTCACCGCCGCGGCGCTGCCGCTGTATTTCCTGCCCTAGTCCGCCCCCCCCTCCTGTCAGAGCAGATCGAGCGTCTGTCTCTGTTCGGAGAGAGACCGCGCTGTGACATTGTTGGGGGGGGGCGGGGCGGTCCGTGCCGTGCAGTGCCCATCATGTGAGAGGATTCTGACATCTGACCCCATTCCTGCTCGTGTCTTCTGTTGCTGTGCAGTGTCGATGTGATCCTCTCCTGTCTGAGTGTCACTGCCCAGTGCGCCTCTGCCTCTGTACAGACCGGAATGTGCTTTGTAGATAAATAAGGTAAATAAAGTACGGTAATCTTTCCAGCATCACTGCACACTGATAACTCCTCACACCCGGCACTTTTCTTCTCTCATTCAGCTCTCACTACACTCGCAGCCCCCCCATACAGAGGAACCAATGCCTTCCATGTTCTTTCTGCAGCCACTAAATGCCTGCAAGAGAGAGGAGGAAAAGTGGGCATTCAGCAGCTGCAGGAAGAACATGGAGGGCATTGGTTCCTCTGTATGCCGCCCCTCCTCTCCAGCTTTTTCTGCCCGTGGGCCCCTCAGCTTTCTCCTGGCACTTCTGTTATCTTACCCAGCAACTGCTCTGCTCTCTCCCACCCCACCCCCTACTGTAATCTGGCCCCCCTGTGCTCTTCTCTGCCCCCCCTGTGCTCTTCTCTGCCCCCCCCATGCTCTTCTTCTTTTCCCCCCTGTGCTCTTCTCTGGACCCCCCTGTGCTCTTCTCTGGTCCCCCCCTTGTGCTCTTCTCTGGGTCCCCCCCCTGTGCTCTTCTCTGGGCCCCCCCTGTGCTCTTCTCTGGGTCCCCCCTGTGCTTTTCTCTGGGTCCCCCCCTGTGCTTTTCTCTGGGTCCCTCCCTGTGCTTTTCTCTGGTCCCCCCTGTGCTTTTCTCTGGTCCCCCCTGTGCTCTTCTCTGGTCCCCCCCGCTCTTCTCTGGTCCCCCCCTGTGCTCTTCTCTGGTCCCCCCCGTGCTCTTCTCTGGTCCCCCCCCGTGCTCTTCTCTGGTCCCCCCCCTGTGCTCTTCTCTGGTCCCCCCCCTGTGCTCTTCTCTGGTCTCCCCCTGTGCTCTTCTCTGGTCCCCCCCCTGTGCTCTTCTCTGGCCCCCCCCCCCTGTGCTCTTCTCTGGTCCCCCCCCTGTGCTCTTCTCTGGTCCCCCCCTGTGCTCTTCTCTGGCCCCCCCCCCCCCTGTGCTCTTCTCTGGTCCCCCCCCTGTGCTCTTCTCTGGTCCCCCCCCCTGTGCTCTTCTCTGGTCCCCCCCTGTGCTCTTCTCTGGTCCCCCCCTGTGCTCTTCTCTGGTCCCCCCCTGTGCTCTTCTCTGGTCCCCCCTGTGCTCTTCTCTGGTCCCCCCCTGTGCTCTTCTCTGGTCCCCCCCTGTGCTCTTCTCTGGTCCCCCCCTGTGCTCTTCTCTGGTCCCCCCCTGTGCTCTTCTCTGGTCCCCCCGTGCTCTTCTCTGGTCCCCCCCCCAGTGCTCTTCTCTGGTCCCCCCCTGTGCTCTTCTCTGGTCCCCCCGTGCTCTTCTCTGGTCCCCCCCCTGTGCTCTTCTCTGGTCCCCCCCTGTGCTCTTCTCTGGTCCCCCCTGTGCTCTTCTCTGGTCCCCCTGTGCTCTTCTCTGGTCCCCCCCCTGTGCTCTTCTCTGGCCCCCCCCTGTGCTCTTCTCTGGTCCCCCCCCTGTGCTCTTCTGAGGTCCCCCCCTGTGCTCTTCTGAGGTCCCCCTGCTGTTCTCCTTTTATCCTGCCATTCTCCTGTCACCCTGTACTGTCTCCTGCCCGCCCCCCCCCCCAGCTCTGCCAGGTTCCCCCCTCCCCTCTTCCACCGGCTGCTGTGGGGAATATGTAAGGATGGAGAGCAGGGAAGGCTTCCCTGCCTGAAATGACAGAGTAAGTTATCTGTACTAATCACTTACTCTGACCATCTCCTGTACCATGTCTGGGGGCTCTTTCTAACAGAATCCCCCTCTGTGTGCATCAGAGAGACTCCCCTCCAGGTCTCATTAGGGTACACTCTTCCTGTATTTTCTTTATTGTTAGAAGATCATGGGAGGATCCCAGGGAAACAAAGACTTCTTAGGGGAGCATCTCTGTGTTTGAGTCGTTGCCATAGAAACATGTGTAAAGGGGAGGAGTTTGTAAGATGACCACGCCCATGTGGGGGCGCCAGAAATATTTCTGCACCCAGGCGTCTGTGACCCTAGGATCGGCCCTGCACTGTACCATGTGTTTACTGTGATTAATCTATTGATCAGAGAAACTGGCTGTTGTACTGATGACACTGTATGCCAGTACAGCAGCTAATGTCTCTGATCAATAGCCACAGCAATATATTGTCACCATAGTGACAAAGCACTGCAGTGTCATTATGATGACATTGTACTGCTGTGGCAGTGGTCATGTACATGGGCTGGCTGCTCTGATATCACTGTAGATCATTGCAGCTAGCCATTGTCTCTGATCACTGCCACAGCAGTACAATGTCACCAGACAAATGCAGCTAGTCACAGTGTCCTAAATCACCGCCACACCAGTCCCAGTGTCCCAAAGCAACAGGGGCATAATTTTAGACACAGCTGCAAAGCAACACAGACTAGGCATGTGTAAACCCCCGGCCGCTGCCTCTGCAGCTAAAGGGGGGAGCAGTTAGGGATCAGTAAAACCATAGCTCAACTGCAAGGTTTTACTGCCTCCCCCTCAATTTCATGTGTGAACAAGCCCTAACAGTGCAGTCAGTCACAGTGTCTTCGATTCAACACCACACCAGTCCCAGTGTTACCATACAGCCTTATTCGCATGTGTGGTGCTCTCTGGAGAGTGATTTGTGTTCAGATTGTCCTTCATCAAGCATTTGACAGGTGGTAAGGAGGTGTTGTATTAGCTCCTCACCACCTGCTTTACCCCTTGAACCCTAATCGCTCTCATTCACTTTAATGGGTTGCATTCTGCAGGAGCTACTCCTGCCGAAAGTGACAGGGGGTGTAATCTCTACCTCAGTGCTGAAGCAAAGCATCATAGCTGTAACAAGTGTACAACCCCTACCACTGCCTCTGCACTTAAAGGGGGTAGTCATGACAATGAAGATCTCGCGCATGCACAGTTAAACGGCGCTAGCACTGTAATGCCCAGGGACTCCTGGGAAATAAGTGTCATCATTTCCCAGGAGGCCATGGGTGTTAGGAGCGGAAGTCGATCCACCGCGGACTAGGAACTAGGCAGATTAGGAAATCTGCCTAGTAACAGCAATTTCCCTGTAAGTAAAAAATAATTTTTGGACAAAATGTTTTTTTTTAAGATTACAGGCAACATCTTAATAACAAATTTGTTTTATGGTGGAACTCCGCTTTAACCCCTTCCTCGCCCCCTAGTGGTTAAGCACTTCCCTGCCAGTGTCATTTACACAGTAATTTTTATAGCACTATAGCTGTATAAATGACAATGGTCCCAAAATAGCGTCAAAAGCATCCGATGTGTCCGCCATAATGTCGCAGTCATGATACAAAATCGCAGATCGCCGCCATTATTAATAAAAATGACATAAAACTATCCCCTATTGTGTAGACGCTATAACTTTTGCGCAAACCAATCAATATACGCTTATTGCGATTTTGTTTACCAAAAATATGTAGAAGAATACATATTGGCCTAAACTGAGAAAGAAATTATTTTTTTTATATATTTTTGTAGGATATTTATTATAGCAAAAAGTAAAAAAATAATGCATTTTTTTTCAAAATTGTCGCTCTATTTTTGTTTATAGTGAAAAAAAAAAAAAACGCAGAGGTGATCAAATACCACCAAAAGAAAGCTCTATTTGTGGTAAAAAAAAAGGACATCAATTTTGTTTGGGTACCACGTCGCACGGCCGCACAATTGTCAGTTAAAGCGACGCAGTGCCAAATCGCAAAAAGTGCTCTGGTCAGGAAGGGGGTAAATTCTTCTGGGGCTGAAGTGGTCAATGCTGTGAGATACACACTGCCTATTAAGAGCAATGATGTGTTTCCATATTTAAATCTTTCTGTAAAGAATGGTTTCTGTAAAAACTGCATTACATGGTTAGCATGGCTCTGGGGTATGGTTTGAGTGTTTGGGCAAGAGGAGACACTGCATCAATGTTTTGAACATAAATCCTTTACTAAAGACCTTTGAGTATGAAATATAATAATATATAAACATAAAATGCATAACTTTCCTAGCAGGCTTCAGCACCACACAACGTTACATCAACAAGAAACCTCGCTGCAAAACCATGGATCAACCGCAATCACGTGTGTGATGTTCTCTGATCCATGATTGGACCGTTCCTCAGAGAGCATTTGACAGGTCGCAAGGAGACATTGTATTGCCTCCTCACCACCTGCTTTACCCCCTGAACTCTAAACACTCTCATTCACTTGAATGGGTTGCATTCTTCAGGAGCTACCCCTGCCTGAAAGTGTAATTTCTGCCACAGTGGTGAAGCAAAGAATCATAGTAGTGACAAATGTACAACCCCTACCAATGCCTCTGCACTTAAAGTACATTAAATAAATCACATGTGTGATGTTCTCTGAAGACTGATCCACTGATCCATGATCGGATCGTTCCTCAGAGAGCATTTCACAGGTCATGAGGAGATATTGTATCGCCTCCTCACCACATGCTTTAACCCCTTGGACCCCGTACAAACCCCCCATTCACTTGTGAATGATAGTGCAGCCGATTACAGTGTCCTTCATCACCACCACACCACCACACCAGTCACAATGTCCCAAAATGTGATGGGTAGCCAAGAAATTAGATGCATAATTCATGCCCCTGAAGGTGCTCCTTGGATATTGGGCCTCTCTATGTGGCTAGGCTGTGAAAAAGTCTTACACATATGGTATCACCATACTCAAGAGGAGTAGTAGAATGTGTTTTAGGGTGTAATTCTAAATATGTCTATGCAGTATGTTAGAAATATCTTATTAGTGGCAACTTCTAAAAAAAAAAAAAATTCCTTCTAAATCTGCATTTTCCAAAAACGTGTGGCAAAATAATGACATTTCTAAAATACTTAATATGCCTTTTAGAAAATATGTGTTTTTCCACTATCCTGGAGCTCCAGGGCCTCCAAAAATGTGATGGGTGGTCAAAAAATTTGTAATTTATGTCCCTAGAATGCTTGAAGGTACTCTTTGGATTTTGGGCCTTTCTATGTGACTGACTGTGAAAAAGTCTCACACGTGTGGTATCAACATATTCAGGAAGAGTAGTAGAATGTGTTTTGGGATGGTATCGTGTATGCCTAATGCTTTGTATGGGAAATAACTGGTTAAAATTAAAATTTTGGGGGAAACAAAGCAACATTTTATTTATTTTCTTCATTTACAAAAAGTTTTACAAAAAAATTACAACTTCCAAAAACTCACTATGCCTCTTACTAAATACCTCAGACTGTCTAATCCAGAAAGGGGTCGTTTTGGGAGTATTTGTACTGACCTGGCATTTTAGGACCTCAAGAAATGAGTCAGTACATAAGAATTTATAAATTTTAATATACTGTGTGTGTGTATACATATTGTCGTCTGCAGAATATCCCCAGCAAAAAGCATGTAGCACGTGGTATGTCCACCTTAATTTCCTCCATTAGGTCTGCAGTTTCTGACAGTCCACTCAAGCATTACATATACTGTATGCAACATTATGCACTGCTATTTGGTGATGTCAGAGTCCCCCTTTAGCCCATAAGTTGACAACTGCTGATTTAATATAATAAAATCCAGTAGGCCATTGTTATTAGTGGTGAAGTACGAGACAGTATAGCCAGGACTGGTAGCTAAGATTTAGGCTACATATAGGGTCCAGTCTGAAGCATTATACTTTGCAGTGAGCCCTGGATCACTGGCTACCCATAGCTCACAGCATCGGACGCCAGGAGGGGGATACAGAAAAAGTAAACAACCTCTTATATCTTTTATAGTCTATGAGAAGGTATATAAAGGAAACAGATATTATAACATTATGAATCCTAGAGAATGCCAAAGTAGTTTGGGAAGCAATGTATAATCTGGATCTGCTGGTTTGGATGGCTGGTGGGAGGCAGAGACACCCCACAGTCTGACCCGGTGAGCTTATGGCAAACAAGGAGCATTAGGACGTGGTTGTCCTCAGGCCATTACAGCCAATGATTTATCATGACAGGTGCAGAGTTCAAGAACTGGAACATATTTAGCTGTTGAGATGAGGCGTGCAAAGCAAAAGATCTAGACACAAAAGGCACAAGATTCTCTCAGAGCAGTTAAGCAGGAATTTATAGTGTCCCTTGCCATCTCCAGGGTAACCACCCTGACATTAAAAATTTGAAACCTCTTGCCTGACATCTGCTGTTTCTTTCTGCAAGGCTCCGTTAATCCTCTGCACCACTGATTCTTTTTCCAGCTGCGTGGGGAGTGCATCCAGCTCTTGCCTGGTCGGCAGGGTACAGAGGATGGCTTTGAGCTCTGAGTCTGTAGCCCAGCATTGTGTGCCTGGTGGTGGGAAGATTTGGAGGCAAAGGGGGAAGATTCCCTGGTAAGCTATGGGGTGGGTATGGGATAAAGAGCTGCCTGCATATTCCCCATTCCCTGCAGGGAGCTAGAGTCTGTCTCCACAATGTGTTGCTGCTCTTGGAGTTAGTGTTCAGCAGTGAGGCTGGGCATCATCTTGGCTGCACTGTGGATGACACAGTATGGGGAAGCAGGGGATATGTACCTGTGGATTCCAGCAGTTTGTGAAAGTTGCGTTTCGGGTGTTTTCTACCCATGGTCGTGTGTGTTGGCAGTGACTGAGCAGTAGAAGCCTCCATTTAGCTTGAGAGGTGCAGAGCTCAGGAGTTTGGCTGCAACTCTACTCCATGGCCTGGACACACCCCATGGCTGCCAGAACTTAGCTACATGCTTAGGTATGTGCTAAATGTTTGATGGCATTTTATTAATGTTCAAGCACTGTGTAGATACAAATGCTTACTACCAAGCCTTAACATTTTTTTTCAGCTGTATTGTGGCTAGTGGAAACCCTCTGCTTCATACTGTCAAATCACCTGAGGCCAGGTGACAGATGCACACCGCTGGGGTTAGGAGCGCACCGCTAAGATTGTGGACCCTTCAACTGTTTGCTGCGGATGGAGCTCTGGGTGGTTCAGGAAAGCAGCTCCACCTGAACTCTGACCAAGCAGCAAGATAGAGCATAAGATTCCCCAGGGCGCAGAGTCTTAGAGCCAGCAGATATTCAGATATTGTGAGGATAGATTTGGCTGCAGCTAACTCCAGGTCGCGGCCTCCATGGTCTCTCAGCTCATACTCACGGACTGGCTCTGGTGGACAGAATGGGAGCAGCAGTTCTGGGTTAAGCACAGAATAGTCAGGAGAGCAAGCCAAGGTTGGGGCAACTAGCAGACAGGGATGGTCAGGAAGGCATGCCAAGGTCGGGGCCCTAGCAGACAGGAATGGTCAGAGGGACATGCCACGGTCGGTACACAGATTTTTTTTTTTAAATATTGAGAACATCCATTTATGAATACTTTATTGTCATAGTTTGACCAGCAGCCACCTTATCATTTCTTTGTTTTTTATTTTGCAGGGTAAGGGCTGTGGTAGAAGAAAAATATCAGTGGATCATTAATTTTAGTTTGCCAGTCGAGTGGCAAAGTGCTAGGCAGAGGCACGGTCTGATTTTCCAATAGGCAATGTAGGCATGTGCCTACATGTGCCCTTCCTAGAGGGGCACCCATCTGCAGTAAAAGTTAGTCTTGCACCGTCCTGAGTGTGTGTGCTGTGTGAGGGGGTTAGCTCGGCAGCGGGTGTGTGTGACCCCCGGGATGGGCTCCCCACACAAAACAGGCCCAACAAACGGAGGTTGTGGTTTTCAAAATCAAAAAAAAGGTGCGGTTTATTTTCTATTTACAGTGACAAAACACAGCAAAGCCAAAAGAAACAAACAAAATAAATCCTGGTCAACTTGACCTCTGACTAAACATACAGGTTTCCTAACTAACAACTGGGATCAGCCTAGTGCTGTCCTAGTCCCTAAGTCCCTGGTTTTAAATGTCCAAGCAAATAGCCACACAGGCTTTGTCTCACCGCACAGGGGTTCACTCTCCCTAGACAGTCCACACAGGTCTGGTTCCAGGCATGAGCTAACATCTAATGAAGCTGGGAGTTCTTATAGAGGCCTAAATGAGCTGACAAGGTTCAGCTGGTCTCCTCATCTTTGTCTGCACGACGCCCCACACTCTCCCTAGAGGTATGAGTCATCCATGAGCCCACTAGCCTTATACAACTCTCCACCTAGTTGTATAAGTCGGCGTAAAGCCTGAATCTGGGCGAAATATATCTACCCCCCTGGATGCAACCAGGTGACTTTACCTTCCTGCTGTCACATACCCCCCCCTCTTGTTTTAACCTCGGGGTTGGAACACCAGCAATCAGGCATTCATGTACTCGAGACAAAGCATCCACATTCCCCATTTGAACGCCAGGGCGATGCTTTACTGTGAAGTTGAATTCCTGGAGGGCCAGGAACCACCTATTCACTCTTCTATTTGTTTCCTTGTTTTGAGCCATCCACTTTAACGGAGCGTGATCCGTAACCATGTCAAAGTGCCTACCTAGCAGGTAGTACCGAAGGGAATCTAGAGCCCACTTCACCGCTAAACACTCCTTTTCAACGGTGGCGTAATTTACCTCATGGGACTTCAACTTCCTGCTGAGGTAAATGACTGGGTGCTCTTCCCCGTTCCAGACCTGGGACAATACTGCTCCTAACCCCACATCTGACGCATCACTTTGTACGACAAAGTCTTTAGAGAAGTCGGGTGAGTACAACACTGGCTGGCTACATAAGGCTTGTTTCAAGAATTGGAATGCTGCCTCAGCCTCGGGGGTCCATTTAATCATGCCCGACCCTTTCCCCTTCGTTAGGTTGGTTAGGGGCACAGCCTTAGAAGCAAAGTGGGGAATGAATCGCCGATAATACCCAGCGATTCCCAGAAAGGCTCGTACCTGCTTCTTGCTGTTGGGACGTGGCCAACTCTGGATGGCCTCGACTTTGTTGAGTTGGGGTTTTATTACTCCCCTCCCAATGGTGTACCCAAGATATTTGGCCTCCTCCTGCCCAATGGTACACTTCTTGGGGTTAGCCGTAAACCCCGCTTCCCGAACAGAGTCCAGGACTGCTTGCACTTTTGGCAGATGTGAGGCCCAATCTGTGCTATGGACAATTACGTCATCCAGGTAAGCCGCAGCATACTTCCGATGGGGCCTCAGCATCTGGTCCATTTTCCGCTGGAATGTGGCCGGCGCATTCTGTAACCCGAACGGCATTCTTTTATATTGGAACGCCCCGTCTGGGGTTACAAATGCGTTTTTCTCTTTGGCCAATTTGGCCAGGGGGATTTGCCAATACCCTTTTGTGAGGTCAAGAGTCGTCATGTATCGGGCTGTTCCCAGCCGGTCGATCAACTCATCTATACGTGGCATGGGGTAGGTGTCAAATTTTGTAACTTTGTTCAACTGACGAAAATCGTTACAAAATCGCCAGCTCCCATCCGGTTTAGGCACCAACACAATGGGACTAGACCAATCACTTTGGGACTCCTCTATCACCCCTAAGTTCAGCATTTTCTGTACTTCCTCCCGTATTGCCTCCCGTCGGGCCTCTGGGATCCGATAGGGTTTTAACTTCACCCTTTCGCCGGGCGGGGTAATGATGTCATGCTCTACCCCAAATGTTTGTCCCGGCAGCTCAGAGAATACCTCCTTGTTGCGAAGCACAAACTCCTTAACCTCCTGTTGTTGGGGTTGTGACAAGGTGGCTGCTATTCCAACCTCAGGAATCACGCAACCAGTTTGAGCTGGTGACCAAGTGTCTGCGACTAGGGACTCTCTATCCCTCCAGGCTTTCAACAGATTAACGTGATAGATCTGTTCGGGCTTTCGCCTTCCTGGTTGTCTGACCTTGTAATTCACTTCGCTCACTTTTTCCATTATCTCGTAGGGGCCTTGCCATTTGGCAAGGAATTTACTTTCAACCGTAGGGACAAGTACCAGTATCCTATCCCCCGGGGAAAAGGTACGGGTCTTGGCTCCACGGTTGTACACTCTCTGCTGTGCTAACTGCGCTTGGGCCAAATGTTCCTTCACGATGGGCATTACCTGTGCAATTCGGTCTTGCATCAGGGCGACATGCTCAATCACACTCCTGTGGGGAGAACTCTCACTTTCCCAAGTTTCCTTGGCAATATCCAACAGCCCTCTTGGGTGTCTCCCATACAGTAACTCAAAGGGGGAGAATCCCGTAGAGGATTGGGGCACCTCCCTAATAGCAAACATCAGATAAGGAAGTAGACAGTCCCAATCCTTTCCATCTCTATCCACCACTTTCTTCAACATTTGTTTTAGGGTTTTGTTGAATCTTTCAACCAGCCCATCGGTTTGGGGGTGATACACAGATGTACGTAATTGCGTCACTTTGAACAATTTACACAGCTCTTTCATAACCCGGGACATAAAGGGTGTACCTTGGTCCGTAAGCAGTTCTTTACAAATACCCACCCGGCTAAACACAAGAGATAGCTCTTTGGCTATGGTTTTGGCCGAGGTATTTCGGAGAGGGATCGCTTCTGGATAACGGGTGGCATAGTCCATTATAACTAATATGTACTGGTGCCCCCTAGCGGACTTGATTATAGGACCTACCAAATCCATGGCGATCCTCTCAAACGGGACCTCAATGATGGGTAGAGGGACCAGTGGGCTACGGAAATGTGGCATCGGGGCCGACCTCTGACACACAGGGCAGGAGGAACAATAATTTTCTATGTCCTTCATCACCCCCGGCCAATAGAATCTCTGTAATACCCTCTCTCGGGTTTTCTCTGTTCCCAGATGACCTCCAAGAATGTGCCCATGGGCCAACTCCAACACCAACTTCCTGTAAGGTTTGGGCACCACAAGCTGCTCAACGGTTTCTTCTGCCCTTTTTGCCACCCGATACAGTAGGTCCTTCTCTACGCTGAAGTATGGGTAAGTGCAGGCATTATCTGGGTTCACTAACTCGCCATCTATTTTCACTACGTTTTCCCGTGCCTTTATTAGGGCGAGGTCTTTCAACTGTTCTGTGGCAAAGTTTTCCCTGTGAACCTCAAGATCAGAAAACTCCACAGACGGTAGGTTTTCGTCTGAGGAGGTGGGCTCCTCTCCAGTTTCTTGAGTCTCCCCTGCCAATACTGATAAGGGAAATTCCGGAGAGTCCTCACCACTCTCAGGGGAGTTCTGGCTATCACATTCCTGGTACACAGGGGCACCAGTGGGGGGCTCAGGATCATCCCACAGTTCCCAGAACTTCGGAAAATCCCTTCCGACAATGGCGTCATACGGTAACTGAGATACTAAGCCCACTGGATGAGAGAGGGTACCTTTGGGGGTCTCGAAACACACTGTAGTCACTGGATACTCTCGGGTGTCCCCATGCACACAAATAACAGCTACCTTGCTATTCCCAGAGACCTCTGTTTTAACTAACTCAGCCTTTATCAGGGTCACAAGGCTACCTGAATCCAGCAATACCACAACATTTCTACCATTAACACACATTTTGCATAAATGTTTCTCAGTTCCTCGAATGGCAGTGCATGCGACTGTCGCACACAGCGACTGACGTCTGCCCATCAGAAAGTCACACTGCATGGGTTCCTCCACAACCGGGCAATTGGCTGCAATATGTCCCGCTTGCCGGCAGCGGTAGCAAACGATCCTTCTTGCCGCCTCTTGAGCCGCTGATTTCCCAGGCTGTTCTCGCCAAACTTGGGGTAGAGCTCCCACCCTCTCACTCTCTCCACCCTTACCCCTTGGAATCCTCTTATCCGCCCCTGGGGATGGTCTGGTCTTAGGGTGGAAAGTCCGAGTGTCTCTGAAAGAGGCCGTCAGGTTCTCTGTAGCCAAGTATTTCTCCACACGATCCACAAGACCATCGGCCGTCTCTGGGTCTCCATGGCTTACCCACTTTTGGATGGCAGTAGGAAGAGCTCTCAAAAACCGATCCATTACAACACGTTCCACAATCTTTGGTGCGGACAAAGTCTCTGGCTGTAGCCACTTTCTGCTCAGGTGAATGAGATCATACATTTGAGACCTGGGGGGTTTTCCAAGCTGGAAAGTCCAGTTATGCACACGCTGAGCCCGGACAGCCTGGGTGACACCCAGCCTTGCCAATATCTCAGCTTTTAGCATCACATAGTCTTTTGCTTGGTCAGGCTCTAGGTCATAGTAAGCCTTCTGCGATTCACCAGTTAACAGAGGAGCCACCAGTCCAGCCCACTGCTCCTCAGGCCACTTTTCTCTTTCAGCAGTCCTTTCAAATGTGGTCAAAAATACCTCTGGATCATCCTCTCCAGTCATTTTTGTCAATAAACGACTCACCCCAAAGGACGCGGTATTAGTGGGACGGCTTTCCTCACTGGTCTGCGGACGTTGCTGCATTACTGCTTCCATTTGTTGTAGTCTCTGCTCTTGCTTCTGTAACAGGTCTATGAAGCGGGCCTCAGATTGCTGCTGGGCTTGTTGCTGAGCTTCCAGACTCTGTTGGTGAGCTTGCTGCTGGGCTGCAAGGCTCTGTTGATGAGCTTGCTGCTGGGCTGCGAAGTTCTGTTGTTGAGCTGCAAGGCTCTGTTGATGAGCTGCAAGGCTCTTTTGCAAACCTGCATTTGTCTGCTGTTGATTGGCATTTGCTAGAGCCAGCTGCTTCAGTATCTCCTCCATGCTGGCTTAAAAAAAAACTGCCACTGGTTCTCCACCAACTGTGAGGGGGTTAGCTCGGCAGCGGGTGTGTGTGACCCCCGGGATGGGCTCCCCACACAAAACAGGCCCAACAAACGGAGGTTGTGGTTTTCAAAATCAAAAAAAAGGTGCGGTTTATTTTCTATTTACAGTGACAAAACACAGCAAAGCCAAAAGAAACAAACAAAATAAATCCTGGTCAACTTGACCTCTGACTAAACATACAGGTTTCCTAACTAACAACTGGGATCAGCCTAGTGCTGTCCTAGTCCCTAAGTCCCTGGTTTTAAATGTCCAAGCAAATAGCCACACAGGCTTTGTCTCACCGCACAGGGGTTCACTCTCCCTAGACAGTCCACACAGGTCTGGTTCCAGGCATGAGCTAACATCTAATGAAGCTGGGAGTTCTTATAGAGGCCTAAATGAGCTGACAAGGTTCAGCTGGTCTCCTCATCTTTGTCTGCACGACGCCCCACACTCTCCCTAGAGGTATGAGTCATCCATGAGCCCACTAGCCTTATACAACTCTCCACCTAGTTGTATAAGTCGGCGTAAAGCCTGAATCTGGGCGAAATATATCTACCCCCCTGGATGCAACCAGGTGACTTTACCTTCCTGCTGTCACAGCTGATATTGATGGTGACATGCACACACGTGTTCTCTCTTTGAGAAGTGTAAGGTTTTAGCTGCTCTTTGTGTCCCTTTACTTCAATTTACTCCTACACCGGTCTCAATGCTGGTAACCATGGAGAAGTACACAGTGCCTACCCACACTCCTTTCTTCTCTCCTTTCAAGCAGCGCTGGGTGCATCATCAAAAGAAGAAGTGGCTGCACATCACAGTTTGTTCCAGATATTTATTGAAAAATCAGTAGCACCGCAGGACACTAACAAAGTGCAAGGTAGACGCTTTTCACACAATAAAGATGTGCTTAAAGTGATTGTAAAGGCAGAAGGTTTTTTATCTTAATACATTCCACGCATTAAGATAAAAAGCCTTCTGTGAGCAGCAGCCCCCCTCAGCCCCCCCTAACACTTACCTGAGGTCCCTCTCTATCCAGCGATGTCCACAAATGTCTCAGCCTTCCGAGATTCTCCTTCCTGATAGGCTGAGACGCAGCAGTGGCACCATTGGCTCCCGCTGCTGTCAATCAAAGTCAGCTAGCCAATCAGGGGAGAGAGGGGGTGGTTCGGGGCTCCGTGTCTGAATGGACACATGGAGCTGTGACTCAGGTCTGGGTGCCCCCCATAGCTAAATGCTTGCTGTGGGAGCACTGAACAGGAGGGAGGGGCCAGGATCACAGAAGAGGCACCCGAGAAGAGGAGGATCTGGGCTGCTCTGTGCAAATCCACTGCAAAAGATCAGGTAAGTATAACATGTTTGTTATTTTTATAGGAAACAAAAAACAAGACTTTGCAATCACTTTAAAGATGTGCTGGGTGCATGCAGGGGGTGAAGCAGGGCTGCGCATGCACAATATGCCACCAGGCTGTTTACTACCTCACTCGGAGCTTGTGGACTCTGCACCCTTTGCCACACATGCCCGGGCAATCACAGAGCTACTAGGGCACCTAGCAGGTAAGATTGGCAAGGTGCCACCTTCCCTCCCTCTGCCCTGCGCCCAGGCAATGCAAGACTGTGCTATGTGTGACTGGCAGCTGTGCAAGCCAATCAGGTCCCAGGGTTGAACTAGACTAGGAAGTCTAGGAAATACTAGAAAAGGTGCTGTGGTGTGATGGCTTGGAGAGGCTGAGCTAGGCATGCTGGGACTTGTAGTTCCATAGCTGAAAGACAAAACCCCCTACAGTACACCCCTCACACAGGTGGCATTGCTGTGATGTATATTTAGCCCATACTTCCTGCACTGATCTGCACTGCACACAGAATGCTCTGCCTATAGGCTCCTGAGATTAGGGTGACCACATTTTTAAACTACCATTCAGGGACACCCCCCCTTCCCAAAAATCAGCTTGTGCTGTAACGAATCACAGTACAGCGATTGGACACAAGAGGCGGGATTTATGATTTCTCCAATCACAAGCAGGGGGCGGGGATTGTGCTCCTCCAGGCATTCCCGGCCAGGACAAGTACTGTCAATGAGTAAAGCGGTGATGTGGCAGCCTTTTTTGGGGGCATCAGATTGGCCTGGGGGGGTGGCTGTGTCAGTTTCATTCCGGGACACTGTATTGTCCTGGAATGAAGGTGCCCGGGACAGACCTACAAAATGCGGGACTGTCCCGGGCAATCCGGGACACGTGGTCACCCTACCTGAGATGTAAATCTGGCCCTGGGCAGAGGGCATGGAAAGCATTGTTGGGTAGAATTTTCAGCAGTACAAGGCTGGACAGAGGGCATGGAAAACATTGTTGGGCCAAATTTTCAGTAACAGAGGGCTGTCCACAGAGCATCAACAGCAGAATTTTCAGTGCTGACAATGGCACAACTGGCACTGCATATTCCTACTTTTGAAATGCTAAGGAGGGTGACAATGCACAACCATACTGAGAACAGCTAAGCAAGCATCGTTACCTTGGAAAAAAAAAAAACAATGCACTCAGGTATAGGAAACCTTGCTCCACTATACAGTAAATGCTCTGTTTTTGGGTTTACACACACATTATACTGTAGTTAGCAGAAAAAAAGTTGAATGATAATAAAAAATACAGAGATAAATACAGTGAATGTTTTAAATGAAGTATAATGGATTATGGTATAGACAAAAGGGAAGAACGTAAAGGTAAAATGTTAGTGAAATAAAGAATAATATAGCACCAGTATGCTGCAGCTGTCCAGATTGTTATACATTACTATTTTTCTTTTTTTTTCTTTCAGCAATATATAGACCTCTTAACCTTTGCTTATATTTATAGCCCCTGAAACAATGATGAATGACTGAATTCTCATAGGTAAATAATATTATAAATATTTGAGAATATTGCTGTCATAGGAAATGATAGATCACAATAATCTCAGTGGTTTATACAATGTATTTTTGTTTTGACTGTTATTTTTAACCCAGCCATATGTGTGGTTCAAGAGCTACTTATTATTGCATTTTATTGCTTTATATTTCCCCATTAGGACTACTGGGGTTCTGAATTTCCATAGAGTGGAAGAAAAAATCACGTTATCAGTGGCAGTTGCACTCCATGCTTACAATAACTAGGTTGAATTTGGTTTAATACTTCTGGAATATAAGTAAATCAAATTGAGAAATACAGAATGTTTTCCAATAATTCACAGCTGATGTTTTATGAGGCATTTAAACAATGATGAGATTGACAGCAGAGCCATTGTGAATCACCCAGAGTATAAGCACATATCTGTGTTTGAAACATTTCTGATATGAAAGATTATTGTATTTATTCCATGATTTATTACCTTTCTATGCAACCCAATAATACGTCTCCTGGTCTTCAGGTATATTGAACTGTTTATTTTTGACATAGGGGATGATTTACTAAAACTGGAGACAGCAAGATCTGGTGCAGGTAGCCAATGAGCTTCTAAAGCCTCGTACACACGATCAGATTTTCCAACAAAAAGTTTGTGATGGCAGGGTTTTTGTCGGAAAATCCGACCGTTTGTATGCTCCATCGGACAATTCTTGTCGGATTTTCCGACAACAAATGTTGGATAGCATGCTTTCAAATTTTCCGACAACAAATGTGTGATGTCGGATTATCTGATCGTGTGTATACAAGTCCGCCGGAAAAAAATCCAAAGTACAAACACGCATGTTCAGAAGCAATGCTAAACATAGCACAACATTAACAGAAGTTGCCCAAAGGGTGGCACTAACAAGCTGAAAAACCACGTAGTTTCGTATTTGTTGGCTGACAAAGTTTTGCCGTCTGTATGCAGAACAAGTTCACGGCCAACGCACTTCAGACAAAATTCCACGGCTGTGTCCAATGGAAATTCGATCGTGTGTATGAGGCTTAACTTTAGCTTGTTTGATTAACCACTTAAGCCCCGGAACTAATTTTTTCCTCAGTTTAGGCGTATATGTATTCTTCTAAATATTGATTGGTTTGCGCAAAAGTTATAGCGTCTACAAAATAGGGGATAGTTTTATGGCATTTTTATAAATATTTTTTTTTTTTTACTAGTAATGGTGGCGATCAGCATTTTTAATCGCGACTGCGACATTATGGTGGACACATCGGACACTTTTGGGGCTATTTTGGGACCATTCACATTTATACAGCAATCAGTGCTATAAAAATGCATTGATTATTGTGTAAATGTGACTGGCAGTGAAGGGGTTAACCACTAGGAGACTAGGAAGGGGTTAAGTGTGTCCTAGGGAGTGCTTCTAACTGTTAGGGGGCGTGGCTACGAGTGACACGTCACTGATCGCTGCTCCTGATGAGAGGGAGCATTCGATCAGTGACATGTCACTAGGAGGAACGGGAAGATGTTGTGTTTACACTGACATCTCCCCGTTCTTCAGCTCTGTAACACGATCGCAGGACACCGTCGAACATTGAGTCCGCTGGTCCCGCGGGCACGGTCACGAAGCTTGCGGCAGGGTCGCGCGCGCGCCACCACATGGTGACAAATTTAAAGGGACGTACCTGTACGCCCATTTGCCTGTCCGTGCCATTCTGTGGATGTAAAAGTGTGTGCGCTGGTCAGCAAGTGGTTAAGTGGACAAAAAAAAAATTCTGAGAGCTGATCAGTTTCTATGGAGAGCTGCACCAGATTTTGTTGTCTCTAGCTTTAGTTATTCAACCAGTTGATTTACTAATACTGGAGACTGCAATATTTGGATCAACTCTGCATAGAAATCGATCACCTCCCAGTTTGTTTTTTTTTTCCACAGGGAGCACATTTGGACAACAGCATTGTCAGCTAGGGTGAGGGGAGAGTTAAATGTACTAGCAGATTTCAATACAGTAACAATTTGAAGCCAAACTCCAGTTAATACTTTATAATCATTTTTTTTTTCTCTTTGATGATAACGTTTTCACATAAATAAATAAAAGCTGATCATTTTAAGCATCCATGTCAGTGTTAAATGGTTTGTCTTATTCCTGTAACTGAAAGAGAGCTTGTTCTGTTGAAACACAAACAAACCTACTGGCTGGATCACCAGATGAAAATAGAAGAAGTGTGCTATGTTTTCAATGGAATAAAATTGTACTTTTAACTGATCTGTGCACCCTACTTTCTCTACTACATGCATATGGATTGTATTGGTCCCAGATCTACTTAGGAGCTGCAGGATATATTCTGCATTGGTTTTTGCCAGCACTATGGACTTTAGGTGGACAGTTCCAGCATACAAGAATTTTTGAATGTAGCCCTGAATATCTGGTGTGCGTTTTCTGCACATATCCAGTAGTCGTTTGTTGTTTTTTTATACAGATGTAGCGGGGTATCGCTTTAAATGAGCACAAAGACTACCATACCCAGTGTGCAGCGGGGCACCCACAGTGCATTGCCCGGCGCAAGGTCTGCTGGGGAAGGACTATTTAACCACTTAACGACCGCTCACTGTATATATACATCGGCAGAATGGCACCGACAGGCACAATCACGTACAGTGTACGTGATTGCCTTTGTACAGTTGGGGGGTCCGATCGGACCCCCCTCCTATACAGTTATCGGTCGTTATTCGTTGGGGAGCGATCCGACATGAGGGGGCGGCCATTAGATTCCGGCCACCCCCCCGCGATCGCTCCCGGCGAATGGAAATGCTCCCTCTGCTGTGTAATGTTTACACAGGCAGAGGAAGCAGGAGGAAGTGATGTCATCTCTCATGCGGCGCTCACATATACCGAGCGCCGTACAAGAGAAGACACACAGGTCAGTACACTAACACTACACTGACACCAGGACACATAGGCACACAAATCGCCCCCCCAGGCCCCCCAGATCACCCCCCCAGCCCCCAGTCACAGTGTCACTGATTGCAGTGACCATTTATTTACTGATCACTGCAATCAGTGACATTTGTGACTGTAAAAGTGTCACTAAAGTTAGTTTTAGGTCCAGTGTAGCCCCCTAACCCCCCCTAATAAAGGTTTAACCCCCTGATCACCCCCCAGATAACCCTTTCACCCCCTAGCACCGCCGTCACTAAGCGATCATTTTTCTGATCGCTGTCTTAGCGTCGGTGATGAAGATCGTAGCCAGTAATTTTTTTTAGGTTCGCCGCAGGTTTTTATAGCGTCGGGTACCCCCATAAATGATCTAATAAAGGTTTAACCCCCTTGATTGCCCCCCCAGGTAACCCTTTCACCCCCTATCACCACTGTCGCTAAGCGATCATTTTTCTGATCGCTGTCTTAGCGTCGGTGATGCAGATCGGTAGCCAGTAATTTTTTTTAGGTTCGCCGCAGGTTTTTATAGCGTCAGGTACCCCCATATATTATCTAATAAAGGTTTTAACCCCCTAATTGCCCCTAGTTAACCCTTTCACCAGTGATCACCATATAAGTGTTACGGGTGACGCTGGTTAGTTAGTTTGCTTTTTATAGTGTCAGGGCACCCGCCGTATATATAACCCAATAAAGGTTTAACCCCCTGATCGCCCGGCGGGCGATATCAATTAGGTTTTAGTGTCAGAGAGGGTCTGCGTCACACCCCAGGCAGCGTCAGGTTAGTGCCAGTAACGCTAACACCCACACGTGAAGCATACACCCCCCTTAGTGGTATAGTATCTGATCAGATCAATATCTGATCTGATCAGATCTATACTAGCGTCCCCAGCAGTGTAGGGTTCCCAAAAACGCAGTGTTAGCGGGATCAGCCCAGATACCTGCTAGCACCTGCGTTTTGCCCCTCCGTCCAGCCCAGGCCACCCAAGTGCAGTATCGATCGATCACTGTCACTTACAAAACACAACACACATAACTGCAGCGGTCGCAGAGACAGGCCTGATCCCTGCGACTCCAGTGCTGTAGGAGGTGATTTCACCACCACAGTTAAAAAAAAAAAGCATATATGCCAAAGCATTGGGGCAGCAGGGGCGGAGGAGCAATTTTGCTCCTAATGCCGCGTACATATGGTCGAAATTCCGATGGAGGTTTGCCCGTGGAAAAGTCCGACCATGTGTGTGCGGCATAACTTTTTTGTGGGAGGATGCCCCCATGCTTCGGCATATATAAATGGTGCATGTATGCCCATCATTAGAAGTGGGTGGATGAAGGGCGGTATTCTAATGGTGGGCATACCCACCGATCAATCTCTTTTTTGGTTCAGCCAACTGGCTGCATGAAAAAAAAAGATTACAATACATGTCCAACAAGGACCAGCAACGTACTGGTATGTTGCTGGACTTTGAATGTTTATACCAGAATGATGCCTGTGGGTTTAGGTATCATCTTGGTATCATTCTTTTCAGCCAGCGGCCGGCTTTCATGTAAAAGCAATCCTAGTGGCTAATTAGCCTCTGGACTGCTTTTACAAGCAGTGGGAGGGAATGCCCCCCCGGATATAAAAAGCGCCATTGGGAAATTGGGAAAGCATTTTATCACACCGATCTTGGTGTGGTCAGATGCTTTGAGGGCAGAGGAAAGATCTAGGATCTAGAAGACCCCAGTTTTTTCAAAAAAGAGTACCTGTCACTACCTATTGCTATCATAGGGGATATTTACATTCCCTGAGATAACAATAAAAATGATTTAAAAAAAAATATGGAAGGAACAGTTTAAAAATAAAATAAAAAAGCAAAATTAATAATAAAAAAAAGCACCCCTGTTCTGCCCTGCTCTTGCGCAATGGCGAACGCAAGCGTCGGTCTGGCGTCATATGTAAACAGCAATTGCACCATGCATGTGAGGTATCACCACGAAGGTCAGATCGAGGGCAGTAATTTTAGCAGTAGACCTCCTCTGTAAATCTAACGGGGTAACCTGTAAAGGCTTTTAAATGCTTTTAAAAATGTATGTAGTTTGTCGCCAATGCGCGTTTGTGCGAAATTTTAAAGCATGTCGTGTTTGGTATCTATGTACTCGGCCTAAGATCATCTTTTTTATTTCATCAAACATTTGGGCAATATAGTGTGTTTTAGTGCATTAAAATTAAAAAAAGTGTATTTTTCCCCAAAAAATGCGTTTGAAAAATCGCTGCGCAAATACTGTGTAGAAAAAAAAATGCAACACCCACCATTTTAATCTGTAGGGCCTTTGCTTTAAAAATATATATAATGTTTGGGGGTTCAACATAATTTTCTTGCAAAAAAAAAAATGTTTTCATGTAAACAAAAAGTGTCAAAAAGGGCTTTGTCTTCAAGTGGTTAGAAGAGTGGATGTAAGCTTCCTAATGTTGTGTATAAAATGCCAAAACAGTTCAAAACCCCCCCAAATGACCCCATTTTGGAAAGTAGATACCCAAAGCTATATACTGAGAGGCATGTCGAGTCCATGGAATATTTTATATGTTGACGCAAGTTGCGGAAAAAAGACAATTTTTTTTTTTTTGCACAAAGTTATCACTAAATGATATATTGCTCAAACATGCCATGGGCATATGTGGAATTACACCCCAAAATACATTCTGCTGCTTCTCCTGAGTACGGGGATACCACATGTGTGAGACTTTTTGGGAGCCTAGCCGCGTACGGGACACCAAAAACCAAGCACCGCCTTCAGGCTTTCTAAGGGTGTAAATTTTTGATTTCACTTCTCACTGCCTATCACAGTTTCGGAGGCCATGGAATGCCCAGATGGCACAAACCCCCCCAAATGACCCCATTTTGGAAAGTAGACACCCCAAGCTATTTGCTGAGAGGTATTGTGAGTATTTTGCAGATCTCGCTTTTTGTCACAAAGTTTTGAAAATTGAAAAAATAAAATAAAAAATTTTCTTTCTTCATTTTCAAAAACAAATGAGAGCTGTAAAATACTCACCATGCCTCTCAGCAAATAGCTTGGGGTGTCTACTTTCCAAAATGGGGTCATTTTGGGGGGTTTTGTGCTATTTTGGCATTTTATGGCCTTCGAAACTGTGATAGGTAGTGAGGAGTGAAATCAAAAATTTGTGCCTTTAGAAATCCTGAAGGCGGTGCTTGGTTTTCGGGGTCCCGTACGCGGCTAGGCTCCTAAAAAGTCCCACACATGTGGTATCCCCGTACTCAGGAGAAGTAGCAAAATGTATTTTGGGGTGTAATTCCACATATAACCATGGCATGTGTGAGCAATATATCATTTAGTGACAACTTTTTGTAATTTTTTTTTTTTTGTCATTATTCAATCACTTGGGACAAAAAAAAATATTCAATGGGCTCAACAGGCCTCTCAGCAATTTCCTTGGGGTGTCTACTTTCTAAAATGGGGTCATTTGGGGGGGTTTTGTGCTATTTTGGCATTGTATGGCCTTCAAAACTGTGATAGGTAGTGAGGAGTGAAATCAAAAATTTGCGCCCTTAGAAATCCTGAAGGCGGTGCTTGGTTTTCGGGGGCCCGTACGCGGCTAGGCTCCCAAAAAGTCCCACACATGTGGTATCCCCGTACTCAGGAGAAGCAGCAAAATGTATTTTGGGGTGCAATTCCACATATAACCATGGCATGTGTGAGCAATATATCATTTAGTGACAACTTTTTGTAATTTTTTTTTTTTTTTAGTCAGTATTCAATCACTTGAGACAAAAAAAAAATATTCAATGGGCTCAACATGCCTCTCAGCAATTTCCTTGGGATGTCTACTTTCCAAAATGGGGTCATTTGGGGGGGGTTTGTACTGCCCTGCCATTTTAGCACCTCAAGAAATGAGATAGGCAGTCATAAACTAAAAGCTGTGTAAATTCCAGAAAATGTACCCTAGTTTGTAGACGCTATAACTTTTGCGCAAACCAATAAATATACGCTTATTGACATTTTTTTTACTAAAGACATGTGGCTGAATACATTTTGGCCTAAATGTATGACTAAAATTGAGTTTATTAAAAAAAAATTATAACAAAAAGTAGAAAATATCATTTTTTTTCAAAATTTTCGGTCTATTTTCGTTTATATCGCAAAAAATAAGAATCGCAGAGGCAATCAAATACCATTAAAAGAAAGCTCTATTTGTGGGAAGAAAAGGACGCAAATTTCGTTTGGGTACAACATTGCATGTCCGCACAATTTACAGTTAAAGCAGTGCAGTGCAAAATTCTGAAATCACCTCTGGTCCTTTAGCTAAAAAATGGTCCGGGGCTTAAGTGGTTAAGAAGGGAGGAGCAACGCACGGGTCTCTTTGGACGCCGCCCTCCTAGCAAGCGGAGCCTACGTTGTGGCCTGTTGTTTGGACTAGGCCGGAGAGCCTGGGCCTAGAGGATCCGGAGAGCTTGCCAATCGTCACTGGAGAACCCAGAGTCGTCTCATCTATCTATCTCCCGTGGATGGTCGAGAGGATCGGAGACTAAGGGTATCGTGAGACTGTGTTTCGGGCAGGGGCGGATCCAGAGTCTTTTCTCGGGAGGGGCACTGCCAAAAAATATGTTTTTTTTGTGGGAAATTTATCGGGGAAAAGGCTGGTGTCGGCGCTTCAATCATCCCGGCACCATGGTTGTTATGGTGTCAGGATGATTGAAGCGCATTATTTCTATTATTACATTGTAATATAAAATGAAATAGTTCAATGCAGAATAAGTGGGAGCCCCGAGTGTGTTACTTGCCACCGTCGCCTGCAATTAGTGGGAGCCCTGAGCGTGTCACTTGCCACACGTTGCGGATTGTCACTTGCCACGTCACCTGCCACATCTTGTGGATTGTCACTTGCCACACCTTGTGGATTGTCACTTGCCACATCACCTGCCACACCTTGCAGATTGTCACAAGCCACACCTTGCGGATCGTCACTTGCCACTCACCTGCCACACCTTGCTGATTGTCACTTGCCTGCCACCAGATGCAGATTGTCATTTGCCACGTCACCTGACACAATTTGCGGATTGTCACTAACTTGCCTGCTAAGGTGAAGTTTTGGTTGTCTCTTGCTGTGTCCCAGACTCCCAGAGTCAGGCAGCAGAAAGATAATGTAATCTCTCTGCTGTCTGCACAGTGAGGGCGGAAGTCACTGCAGGAATGCAGGGCAGGCATGGGCAGTGAGAGATGAGCCTGCTCTCTCACTCTCACCTGCGCTACCAACACACTGAGCAGCATGGTCTGCGCACGAACCGCGCCGCCCGCCCACAAACCGCGCCGCAAGTGGAGCCGCCCGATTTCTTACCCGTCTGTGGAGCCGCACGCTATCGCACCTGCCTGCAGAGCGGCCCGACATGACTCACTGACGTCATTAGTTGCTAGACGCCAAGCGGCCCAGGCGTTAGCAACGAGTGCAGGGAAGATGCTCCACCCACCTCCTCCTCCGCTCCTGGTATCGTGTCAGTGCGCCGCGTAACTATATTAGACGAGTCTCTCTCTCGGCACCACTGATCGGCTAATGTGAGAAACTGAGAGAGAGACTCAGAGAGGCAGCGGCAGCCGCAGAACAAGTACTGTATATACTCGAGTATAAGCCGACCCGAATATAAGCCGAGGCACCTAATTTTACCCAAAAAAACTGGGAAAACGTATTGACTCGAGTATAAGCCTAGGGTGTCCATCTGCATGCCTCACTGTGCCTCACTGTGCCCATGCCTCACTGTGCTCATGCTTCACTGTGTCATGACTAGACTGATGTTTAAAATGGGAGTCTATGGAAGGAGTGCCAGCTTTGAAAAATCGGTTTTCCCGACCGTAGGTCTTCCGGACACCAATCTTTGCACACTTGTAGAGGAAACATGGGGCTACATGTGTGCCAAGTTTGCGGTCCAGGGAACCTATGGCCGGCCGTTACCGGGTCCCCAAATTCCGAGAGATCAGGCGAAAAAAAAAAAAAAACAGAGCAAGCAAGTGAGTGTGACAGATGGTCTCGGGGGGGGCAATTGCCCTGTTGCCCCGCCCCCCCCTGGATCCACCCCTGGTTCCGGGACATCAGTTACTGAAGTCGGTTGTACAGACTGGTCCGGTCGGGTGAGAGAGCACTTGCTCAGTATACTTTGACTACCTTTTAGACCCAGTATCCTTTGGTCAGGGCCCACCGTTAACGGAGTGTTATACAGCACCCCAGAGAAACAGTGTGTTGTGCAGCCGGAGTTAAGTTGTCTTATTGCTTGCTGGTTAACCAACAGTTTAATACCATTGGATTACAAATAATCTACAAAGTGCACCACCATTGCTAGCGAAGAACCTTCTCAATGAACTAACTGTGTGTGAATTAGTCAGGCCTGACTGTCCAGCAGGGAGACATTTGTTTGGCCGCCATATTGGCCACGAGGGGAAGGCTAGCGAGTGTAATTTATTAAGAGACATTGAGTGTGCATAAGACTGTTAGAATATAATACCGTATATACTCGAGTATAAGCCGAGATTTTCAGCCCTTTTTTTTGGGCTAAAAGTGTCTCCCTCGGCTTATACTCGTCTTATACTCGAGTCAGTGTACCTGAAAAATATTGAGAGGCTGCAGGCGTCCATCGTTTAAATATCGCGGTCTCCTCCTGGTCCCTTCCGTGATAGGCGGAACTGTGTCTGCTGAGAATCGCCTATCACGAATGTTCTCTCCTCACCCATCCCGGCAGACACTGTGTTCAGTGTTCCGCCAATCATGGACGCCTTTTCATCCTCGGACAAGAGGACACCCGTGATTGGCGGAACACTGAACACAGTGTCTGCTGGGAAACTGAGGATGAGAGAACATTCATGATAGGCAGAACTGTGTCTGCTTAGAAACGCCTATCACGGAAGGGACCAGGAAGAGACAGCAAGTTTTAAACAATGAATGGACGCCCGCAGCCTCTCAATTTCAGGTACAATTTAAATTTTAGGGGCACAGTGAGGATGGGCACAGTGAGGATGGGCATAGTGAGGATGGGCACAGTAAGGATGGGCACAGTAAGGATGGGCACAGTAAGGTGGCAATGGGCAGAGTGAGGTTGGGCACAGTGACAATTGGCTTAGTGAGGTTGCAATGGGCACAGTGAGGCGTGCAAATGGGCATTGTTGACCCTCTTCCACTTACAGTAGCTGCTGCATTCTCACCCTAGGCTTATACTCGAGTCAGTAAGTTTTCCCAGTTTTTTGTGGTAACATTAGGTACCTCGGCTTATACTCGGGTCGGCTTATACTCGAGTATATACAGTACTTGTTATTTGCTTGACTATTGATATCGCAGGGCTCTGCGTAGATAAATGTACCATTGTCTAACCATATATTTCTATTCAGTAAAGTATTTGTGGTTAAGCAGACAAGTGTGTGGCGTACTGTTTATCTCAGTTGAAGCAGCCAGCTCAGGTAATTTAATATTAACTATTGTGTATGCCTTATTGCGAAGTGGTGATTCCTACAGCCTAGTGGGTTTCCCACTTCCATTTGTGCTAGCTGTGCTAAGGTTGGTTAGAGCCAGTTCCTGGGGGTTGACAGCAGTGTGTTACAGGCCCAAAACTATACCTGCAGCCCTCTTAAGCGGGGGTATTTCTACACAGAGATAGAAGTGATACTCTTATATAAACAAAACATATTTAAATACCAATGATTTTGAGACTCCTCTGTGTGAGTTCTGTGGACCACTGGACATCCCCCTGTATTATGCGCACTTAGCGAGTGTTGACACTCTAGAATAATAAGTGTGCTACTGGCAGAATAACCAGATAAATAAATGGAAGAAAACCCTGTAAAAATAAAACTAATGAAGCTACTACATCTTATGCCTTGTACACACAATAGGAATTTCCGACATGTTCTATTTTTCTCCGATGGAATTCCATCAGAATTCAGATGTGCTTTTGGCCGGAGAATACTCCGACCGTGTGTACGGGGCATAAGGATTCGTAAGCTGCATAATGTATATTTTGTTCTAGGATTTAGGTACACATACATGCAAACTCACATCACTGGGGTCAATTTCTTTTACTGAATGTTATATTTGCACAGTTGATGTAACTTTTTTTTTATCCATTTCAAGGCTGTCATCTTCTACAAAAGGCTGATGAATGGGCAGGTCATTCTGCAGCAGAGATGTTGTTTTCAATGTAAAAAAATACAGAGCTGCTGACAGCATGTTCCTTGTAACCAACTCAAATGTATTGATTGATGAGCCACCTCACAAACTACATTGTCACTGTGAACTGCATTCTCTTTGTTATCTCTTTAGATAGAGAAAAGTTTCTGGTGATTTATTTTCTTTTAACTAGTGCTTAACACAATAATTAAATTAGTTATTACCAGGAGTTCTGGAGAGCTGCAAAAATAAAAATGTACGGCCAACAGAGTTCATTTTTTTATTCTTAAAGTGGAATTACTGCCCAAATGTTTCTTTTTAGTTTGGGCAGCTTTTTTCAACCTTTTACCATGAAGAGACCCCTGAAATAATTTCCAGGTCTCCGGGAACCCCTGCTAAAAAAATATTTACTGTACAACTCACAGTAAATTAGCCTGCTCAGTAAGTTGTAGATATACTAATATTAAAAATAATAGGTGGATATTTTTTAATGATTCTATTTGGCAAGCATTTTAAATAATAATCATGAAATGAATAATAACAATAATAGTACAAAAAAATAGCAATGTCCCCTACATTGCTAGTCAATAGAGATATGCCTCATTACATTGTTGGTCAGAAAGATGTGTTCCCTTTCATTGGTGGTTAGGGGAGATGAGCTTCCTTTCACTGTTGGTCAGTGAGAAGAATGTCCTTAAGGATCTGTGTGAAGGGGCTTTGAGCTTGTGTCAATGCCATCATTGACTAAAAACAGACTTATAAAGAAAGCAGCAGCTCCTGCCACGAGGATGCGGCGACGGTAAAGTCAGCGTGTAGGCAAGGTCCTCGTGGCAGGTGTGGTGGCTTTCTTTGTAAGTCTGTTTTTGCCCATTTTTATGCTTAAGTGCATGTACCTGTTTTAACTTAATAAAATGCTACACTATATGAGCACTATTTTGGATCCTTTTGGTGAGCTTCTTTAATACAGGGCTTTAGCCCATTGGGGCAGATCGTGCAGTCGACACACTGGACTACATTATCACCATACTGCATACCAGCCATTCAAGACTGTTTATTTTCCAGTGAGTGTATAGATTGGTGGAGGGATATCACTGAGGAAGAGCATCTGGCAACACTTTGGGTGTAATGTCCCCTTTTTCAATGCTGAAACTTGTCTTATTTTCAGTGAGTGTTCTGGCATTCCATACTTACCATTGAAACAGTTCTTTGGAAATATTTATAACAGTTCAGCTGACTTCCAATAGATGTTTATTTGTTCACGTTCACCATTTGGACTTTTTTTTTCACTGATAGTTGATTTTTATTGCATCTTTGTCAAGATTTGTTGGGTCATTCTCACCATTTGGACTTTTTTGCATATAATAGGTTTTTAATTGTATCATTTACATTGAAGCGCTACACAGACGCTTTTTCACTATTTGAATTCTTACCGATTTTTATAGAATGCAAAACCTATTTGATGAAAACCAAAGCCCATCGTCAAAGGCCTATATGTTAGTGGTTAGTGGGAAAAATGCTCCCCTTATTGACTTTGGTGTCACTGCTTACTTTACTGACATTCCGCTTGCAGCATGGATTTCATTGATGTCAAACCTCTGCACTGTCAGCTGGCAGATAAATCCATCACTGCTAATTGTCCAAGGAGCCCCTATCTATTTTTGAAGAAACCCAAAAGTTTCATGGAGCCTTGGTTGGGAAAGGCTAACATAGAATGAGATAGAACCTGTCAACGGGGCAAAAAGTTAAGGTAAATCTCCCAGGTAACACAGACAGAATTTTAAATGTGCGCTGTCACCAAGAGTTGGTATAGAAAGGTGCACGGCCAATGGTGGCAATGTATAAATCCAAACTGAACACATAGTCAGGACTCCTTACACACTATGTAACAGAGGCTAAAAATAGAGGGGATAGTTGCATATATGTATACACTGTTTCCTCAGGACCCCTCTGTATAGTGTTGCCCCAACTCTAAATGTAGCAGAGCTCTCATCTTGGCACACACACTGCAGGCATACCTGGAGGTAACGAATTCTTCTTTAACCACTTGGCGATCGCTGCACGACTATATACGTTGGCAGAATGGCTCACCTGTGATCGGGAGCGGTGATCAGTGTCATGTCACACGTAGCCCACCCCCCCTACAGTTAGAACACATCCCTAGGACACACTTAACCCCTTCAGCGCCCCCTACAGGTTAACCCCTTCACTGCCAGTCACTTTTACACAGTAATCAGTGCATTTTTATAGCACTGATTGTTGTATAAATGTGAATGGTCCCAAAATAGCGCCAAAAGTGTCCGATGTGTCTGCCATAATGTCGCAGTCAAAATAAAAATCGCTGATCGCCGCCATTACTAGTAAAAGAAAATTATTATTAAAAACCCCATAAAACTATACCCTATTTTGTAGACGCTATAACTTTTGCGCAAACCAATCAATAATCGCTTCTTGCGATTTTTTTTTTACCAAAAATATGTAGAAGAATACGTATCGGCCTAAACTGAGGGAAAAAATTATATATTTTTGGGAGATATTTATTATAGCAAAAAGTAAAAAATATTGCTTTTTTTTTCAAAATTGTCGCTCTTTTTTTGTTTATAGCGCAAAAAATAAAAACTGCAGAGGAAATAAAATACCACCAAAAGAAAGCTCTATTTGTGGGGAAAAAAGGACCTAAATTTTGTTTGGGAGCCACGTCGCCCGACCGCGCAATTGTCAGTTAAAGCGACGCAGTGCCGAATCGCAAAAAGTGCTCTGGTCTTTGGGCAGCCAAATGGTCTGGGGCTGAAGTGGTTAAAGGTGCAGAAACACAGCCGAAGCCCAGCACAGAACAAAGGCAGCTGCATTATACCACATCAAGGCATGTCATAATCATATATTGGTTTGTTTTCTTGAAATGGGTAGCATAAATATCTTTACTGCATTAATATAGTTTATAGTGCCACTTAGTTCACTTTTATCAGTTGATCTGTCACTGATCCCTTGCTGTTTGTTGGGATTTTGCAGCATATTAGCCAGGAAAGGAACAGAGTTGCATTAACAGTTAAGTGGTCTCTTTATCTATCCTGCTACTGGCAAGTTGCCGGTAGTACCAGTATCACTAATGTGACATGGTGCTATGGCCCTCACTAAACAGGAGTTAGGAGTATGACAGTTGTGGTTTAGCCTTAAAGGCAGAAACAAAATGGATCTACTTATATATCAGAGAGTAACACAGAAAAAAATGTTATGTTTAATAAAGGTGATAGCAGGTATTTTGCCCTGTCTTCTCTTAGCCAGGGCTTTTACACGTCTTATATGGAGTACAGGTTCACTTAAGTGCCAAGCAGGGAACTGGACTGTGGCATCTAATGTTGTGGCATGAAATAGTTCCTTTTAATATTCTACTGTAAACAACAAGTGTAAATTTTATTCTGCTCATAAATCATGTTTTTTTCTACAAGCACAACTTATAAAGCACAGGTAATCGCTCTGTGCTGTGTTTTATGTGGCTGATGTGCACATGTCAGAGCTAAGGGTTTACTTATTCACCAGCGTCAATCTATCTCTGAGATCCTAAGTCTTTTTCTACAGTAATGTCACTGCTTTTCTGTCAGACAGGGGAACTTTGCGGGAAGTGTTATTCATTACAGCTGCAAATCTGTCACTGGGGTTGGCATGGCTCGTTAATGACAACATTTATTTCAAAGAACCATGTTTCGCTTTGTTGCAGGAGAGTTGACTTTGTGATCGTAAAATGTAATGAAATGCCAAGATGATAAAGTGAAATAAGTTTGCCAAAAATACAACTAAAGTGATTCAGATCTCCTTAAAAAAATTACTGAGCTGTTGGCTTTTGTACTAGTACTTAGTTAAATATGGCTGACTTGGTACTATATTAAAGACTTTATTTGAGCCAGACACACAAAAGAAAGTTTGCAGTATCACCCAAACTAGTAAGAACTATTTGCAATATAAATGTTAGCTATTGGTGTAACTAGAGCTAAGTTTGTGCTTTTCAATTTAAATGATTACACAAGACTAGTTTAGCTATTCTTACATGGTTGTTATTAAAGTGGATCGATGCTGCATCTGTTCTGCATCTAAGCAATCAAACACCACAGATTGCTCAATTCTCAGCATAACCCCAGATGTGCAACAAGCCTTTATTTTCCCATTGATAAAAGAGTTACAGATTGTAGCCATGGTGGGTGCAAGAGGAGTATGCTAGGAGCCCAGTGCCTTCCTAGCTCTCCAACGAAAATGAGTAAGGAAGTGTTATGTCCTGTACACACGATCGTTTTTTTCCGATGAAAAAAGTCAGATGGACTTTTTTCATCTGAAAAAACGATCGTGTGTGGGCCCCATCGGACTTTTTTCCATCTGTGTTAAAAAAAAAAACATGTTTTAAATTTTTCCGATGGAGAAAAAACCGATAGGAAATTCCGATCGTCTGTGTGGAACTCCAACGGAGAAAAAATTAACGCATGCTCAAAATCAAGTCGACGCATGCTCAGAAGCATTGAACTTCATTTTTCTCAGCTCGTCGGAGTGTTTTACGTCACCGTGTTTTGGACGGTCTGAATTTTGTCTGATGGTTTGTAGGCAAGACTGAAGAAAGTCAGCTTCATCGGAATTCCGACAGAAAATTCCATCGGATTTTATTCCATCGGAAATACGATCGTGTGTACAGGGCATTAGACATAATACTGTATAAAGTAAGTGGTAGTCAACAATAATAAATCTATTGCTAATGGTAAACAGGACAGTGCTTTCATTTGGACCCATTCGAGTTGAGTGCCTCAGGTAGTGGTCTGAACAAATTGTGCCATTTGTTTAGCCTGGTAATAGGTAATTAGGTTGGGAACTGCCAGATGTCCCAGGGCTGTTGGAGTAAAGAATACCCTTATTTAGATGTGGTCTTTGCTTGCCCCGCAAAAAAACAAAGAACATCAGGAGAGGGAGGATCCTAAAATTGTTAAATATTCTGGGCAAGACATTATTTTTGACAAAGTAAAGTCTTCCAAGCCATGCTATGGAAAGGTTCCCCAATGGGGCTTTTAGGCAGCGATGTCAAAAGAGTAGGATACTTATTTCTGTAAAAATAATAATGTTTGTAGAAAAAACAGATGTCATGATTGATTAAGATGCAATATATAAAAATCAGGTCCAATGGTAAATAACACATTCCATGATGCAGTAGACAAAAACAGTTATACATATTGTTGTATTTCATAATGTTATACAGTGTGTAGATTCCGAGGCGTTTCAACCTGTATGCAGTCTCTTTAGGGTGTCTAGGTAAGTATTTTCCCAAATTGCCTTTAATAATAATGTGCCCATAATTCACTTTTTAGGGCCTCATCCACTTGACCATCATTCCCATTATAATTTTTTCTCTTCTTCCAAGGCCACGAACTACCAAGATGCACTACTGGTTGTATCAGTGTTAATATGCTGCAGGCAATGACTGAGCTTGAAAATATAAAGAAGGCTGCCACTGGTGTTCAGAAACGAATCCAGGATTATGTAGACATGTTAGCAAAATTTTAGAATATTCTGACCTTACGTTTCCTTCAAATTGTTGCCTCCTGTTTTTGTTTCTTGTTTTGACTTTATTTTACAATACTTTGAAGCACAGGCTCTGATTGATGGTATTTTGAAATCGCACTACTTCCTTTGAACTACTGCGATTTCATAGTAGCAAGGAACACTGCCATATGCTGTGACTGGTCATGCGATTTGACTGCTAAAATTGCATGACAATTCACAAAATATGTGAACCTGTGCTTTTTAAGGGTCTGAGGTCAGTGTTTCTTCACTCCCCTTCTCTAGGTGCACGACCACGTCCTTTTTTTCTTTATTGTAGGCAGTAGAAACAAAATAATGTAAATTTTGAATCATCAAAAATTACCACTGCACCTGTGGCAAAAGTTACAAATAGAGAAAACAGGACTTGGTAATGCACCTGGAGAAGGATGGTGGAGAAACACTGCCCTAAATCTAATGTTTTTTCTTTAAAAAATGTTTTTTTTATTATTTTTAAAGCCAAAATTTGAACAACCACACAAATGAGGACACAAACATTAAATGTCACTCATGATCACTCATGATCACATGTCAAAATTATGTGACTTTCCTTCCATGGATATTTCAAAAGCCACAAAACACACAGTGGGTGTTTTTAAAGTATGGCCAAAGACATTTGCCCTACAAGTTCACTACAAGTGCAGTGGCGAGTGCACTTGTAGTCCAAATCTTAATTTTTTGGGGAGAATCACCCCCACTGTGACAACATGTGCTTGCTCCCATCATGTGGTATCAATGTACGTGTTTCGGGGGATCAAACCCTTCCTCTCACCAACTTTAGTTTTGAGGAAGGGGTTGCAACCCTAAACCACTGATATCCCGTGATGGGAGATAGCACATGTGGACACACAGTTTTTTTTTTAAAAAGGCAAATCCACTTTGCACTACAAGTGCACTGCAAGTACACTGAAAGTGCACTTGGAAGTGCAGTCGCAGTACATCTGAGGGGAATATCTGAAATGAGAGGAAGCTCTGCTGATTTTAACATCCAATCATGTGCATGCTAAAATTATGTTTTTTTGTTTGCATATTTGTCCCCCTCAGATATACAGCGTGTGCACTTCCAGTGCACTTATAGTGCAAAGTTGATTTTACATTCATAAATAACCCCCACTGTGTTTTGTGGCTTTTTCTAATAGCCTGTTTGTACCTACACACATTTTAGGCAGGGTATCATAAGGGGCATTTAAGATTTAGGCCTTTTCAAAATTTGGCTTGGAAAGGGATGAGCTAATATTATTAATGTCTCATATGGCCTTTTAATGTAAAATTTTATATTTTTAAAGTTACAAAGTTGGCGATGTGTATTGCTCTGCTTTCAAAGATGCATGTTTAGCCACAAAAAAAATTATAAAAAGGAAAATATAAATGTTCATACACAAATAACGATGTTGGTTTGTTCTAAAACCATAAAACGCACATGTGAATGTGATGGAAATAAAAATATTTTGGATAAACAATGTGTGGCTTCTTATTTATATGATCAATAGCAGTATATTTGTTAAGTTGGTGTGCCCCTGGAAGAAGTAAGGTTTTACGAAACGGACGTAGGGCGGAGCGACGCACTGACGTCACCTCTATCACTTCCGACAAGGACGGGTGTCTGTTGAATGTGCTACGGCCGGCACACCAGACGTAATACAGGCGAATTTTTGAACTGCACAATTGTAAGTGTATCTTTATTTTAATGGAATAAATTTTAGAAAGTTTAACGCACTATGTGGAGTGTGTTCCATTCTTTTTATATTCACGTGTCCATTGATGGAAATCGGAGGACGCCATCCTAGGAATCCTATGTGTTCTGTGCTGCGGTGATTCGTGGGAGATACATTTTGATTTCTGCCTAAATTGACCCTCTGTCAGGGGGGGCATATACAGCTGGTAAGGAGAAATCCTGCTATTTGGTGGTGGAAAGTCACAGATGTATGCGGACACAACAACTTATATGAATTTTCACAGAGCACTGGTGTCACTTATAAGGATTTATTTAAGGATCTTTGTGATGGACTAATTTATACTATATGGATTATACTTATTTGATATAGATCACAGCACATCATTTAATCTCTTTTGTATACATTTGATTTTATTGTTTATTTAGTAGATCTTATGTTCTTTTGGTCATTTCATTTCATCACTGTCATAGTGTTTGGTCACGGGTCAGCGCGATTTTCCCCCAATTTTTTCTAATTTCCCCTTGTATGGTAGTTCACAATTTAAATCGCAGCTCCCAATATACACTAAGCTATTAGATTGAGCATCTGGGGCTTTTCTCTCAAATTAGCTTGTTTAGCGCAGTTTTATTCCTTTTTCTCAATCATAAAAATGAAACATCAAAAAAATTGTTAAGTTAATATGTTAGGTGTGGATGCGCCCAGGGTAGCATGCTGGGGAGGTTAGTGAAGGCAAATATGCATGTAGGCCAAGAAAATTTTTACAGTATGCATGAGGAGAAAGAGGACATTCACAGCATATTACATGAAGTACATAGAATGTGGTATTACAGAAAAAAACTTACCCGAATATAGTCCTTCTGCAGGATTTGAATAATGGCACAACAAGTCTCGGGAATAATGTCTCCCAGAGCCTGGGAAGAGATCCCAGTGGTGAACTTTATATCCTGGAGACTTCTCCCTGTCGCCAAGTACCGCAAGGTGGCTATGAGCCTTTGCTCTGCTGGAATAGCAGTCCTCATACAGGTGTCTTGCTTCCTAATGTAGGGGGACAGCAAAAACAAAAGATGCTGAAAGCAGGAGTCCGTCATCCGGAGATAGTTCTGAAAATCATTAGGATTATTCTCCTGGAGCTCCCTTAGCAATGGCATATGACAAAATTGGTCACGATTAAGCAACCAATTTTTGGTCCAAACAGTCCTCCTCCTACTCCTGGACCTGGACCGGGCTAGAGTTATAGCCAGAACTCCAAGCCCATAAATTGCACGCTCTCTCATAGGATTGCGCAACATGGCTGGTTAACGAACGCCTGTTCAGAAACGAACAAAATAGCATGAAACTGAAAAACGCGAATCAACACAGACCAAACCTCTACTAACTCTCGATTAGCAGAAGGAGCCCAAAGGGTGACATCGGAGAATTGAACTTCCTCTTTTGAAGTGTCGTCAGTACGTTGAAACTTCACTACGTTTGTTGTCAGAGCGTGTGTATGCTATGGGCGTTCACGGCCAACTCGCTTCGGACAAAAATCTGCTTCGGAAAAGTTTGTTTGAAGTCCGACCGTGTTTACGAGGCTTAAGAGTGACCCTGTCCCAAGTTTGTCCTCATTAGGGATGAGCCAACAGGTTGGACTGAACTTTGCCTATTCGGAAAAACACCTGAATTTTAGCCAGTATGAATGGGAATATGTAACAAATATGTAACAAATATGAAGTAGCTGCAATCCCAATGTGACTGCAAATGTGGAAATACACTTTTAGTTTAATTCATTCTGAATGGTTCCCTAACGCACCTGACAGATGTGCAAAAATATACATCTGCAAATACATGGTGTGATTAGGCCCTTATATGTATGAAGATTTTTTCAGTATTACAGAGAATCATACAATTAAAGTGATTGTAAAGGATTTTTTTTTTTAACAACAGACATGTTATGCTTACCTGCTCTGTGTTATCCTCCTCTTCTTGGGTCCCCCACTGGTGCTACTGCCTCCTCCTGCCTTTTGAATATTCCCCCTAAAAAAACACTTGCTAGAGGGGTTAATTGTGAGGAGCTTGATTCTGAGCCACACTGTGTGCATCTCTTGGTCCTGCCCCCTGCTCCCTTGTCACTGAGTTTGATTGACAGCAGCACGAGCCAATGGCTTCCACTGCTCTCACTGAGTCCAGTGAGGAGGGATAAAGAGGGAAGCATAGCTGATGTTGGCACAGTGCTGGATCAAGACCAGGCTCAGGTAAGTATTTGGGAGGGGGGGCTGCATCTACAAGGTTTTTACCTTAATGCAAAGAATGTATTATGGTAAAAACCTTTAAGCCCTGTACACACGATAGGTTTAACCAATGAAAACAGTCCGATGGACTTTTTTCATCGGACAAACCGATCGTGTATGGGCCCCATCGGTCTTTTTTCCATCGGTGTTTAAAAATAGAACATGTTTTAAATTTATCCGATGGTTAAAAAACCGATAGCAAATTACTATCGTCTGTGGGGAACTTCATCGGATAAAAAACCCACGCATGCTCAGAATCAAGTCGACGCATGCTCAGAAGCATTGAACTTCATTTTTCTCAGCTCATCGGAGTGTTTTACGTCACCGCGTTTGGAACGGTCGGTTTTTTGACTGATGGTGTGTAGGCAAGACTGATGAAAGTCAGCTTTATCGGTTTTCCGATGGAAAAATCCATTGGTTAAAAAACCATAGGAAATCCGATCGTGTGTACAGGGCTTTAGCCTTTACAACCACTTTAATGAATCATGGATTCCTAACTTACAGGATTCTCCACATATAAGACAGATCTGTATCTATACAACAATTTGCCAGTTGTAGTTCTAAAAACTGCAGGTAGCCACAACTTAAAATATCTTGTTAGCAAATAGTTCACTACTAGTCAAATGATTTACTAGGACATTTTTGATCAAATACATTGATTTCTATTAATTAATTTGTCCACAAAGGGTTAAGCTACCACTAACAAATGGTTGACGTCTTATTTGGCTGAGGCTACAGGCTGGGGCTACATACTGTAAGCAACTTACTACACCCTTATATCAAATAATTTAAAACTTGAGTGATTTATCATAATATTTGCATTACATCAATATGCTTTACTGAGGTGTCACTTTGAGACGTGGTCAGTAGAGTTGAGCAGACACCTGGATGTTCGGGTTCGACGGGTTCGGCCGAACTTTGGTAAAAAGTTTGAGTTCGGGACCGAACTTGACCCGAACTTGAACCTGAACCCCATTGAAGTCAATGGGGACCCAAACTTCTGAGGACTATTCGCGCTTGTTTCCCGTGCTTAGAACTGTCCCTGCACAAAGTGTCATTTCTGAAGGAAAAAAAGTAATTTAAAACTCACTCGCGGCTATTAATAAATTGTCGGCTCCCGGCAATACATAGAAAAGTCATTGATAAAAAAAAAAAAAGCGTGGGGGTTCCCCCAAATTCAATTACCAGGCCCTTCGAGTCTGGTATGGATATTAAGGGGAACCCTGCCGCAAATTAAAAAAAAAATGCGTGCGGTTCCCCCAAATATCCATACAAGGCCCTTTAGGTCTGGTAAGGATTTTAAGGGGAACTCCACCCCAAATTTAAAAAAAATATGGCGTGGAGTACCTCCAAAAATCCAGACCAGACCCTTTATCCGAGCACGCAACCTGGCAGGCTGCAGGAAAAGAGGGGGGACGAGAGAGCGCCCCCCCTCCTGAACCATACCAGGCCACATGCCCTCAACATGGGGAGGATGTCCCCATGTTGATGGGCACAAGGGCCTCATCCCCACAACCCTTGCCCCGTGGTTGTGGGGATCTGCGGGCGGGGGGCTTATCGGAATCTGGAAGACCCCTTTAAAAAAGGGGACCCCCAGATACCGCCCCCCCTATGTGAATTGGTAATAGGATACATTGTACCCCTACCATTTCACAAAGAAAGTGTAAAAAATAAAAAATACACAGACACCATTGGGAAAGTCCTTTATTAAAAAAATAAAAATAAAAAATAGATAAAAACATTCCAGCAATGAAATCCAGTGTCCCGCGGCGATCCAGATGTCCAGCGCTGTCCAGACAAAATGTCATTGGCTGAGCCTAAGCGGACCTGATGGGGAAATTCTTCGGCAGTGTATTAAATGAATAGACCCGCCCCTTCTAAAGTTCCCCATCAGGTCCGCTCAGCCAATGACGTAGGTGTAAGGCTGAGGTCCTGATGCGGAACGTGAGAAGGGGTGGGTCTATTCATGTATTAAACTGTGGATGAAGTTCCCCATCAGGTCCGCCCCCTCGTATGTCAGACCCCGCCTACGTCATTGGATGAGCGGACCTGATGGGGAACTTCCTCCGCAGTATAATACATGAATAGACCCGCCCCTTCTCACGTTCCGCATCAGGTCCTCAGCCTTACACTACGTCATTGGCTGAGCGGACCTGATGGGGAACTTTAGAAGGGGCGGGTTTATTCATTTAATACACTGCCGAGGAAGTTCCCCATCAGGTCCGCTCAGGCTCAGCCAATGACATTTCGTCTGGACAGCGCTGGACATCGGGATCGCCGCGGAACACTGGATTTCTTGTTCAATATTTTTATTGAGTTTTCACAAGAATACAGATCATAAGTATATTACATATGATGTGAGAGTGGGATATACAATGTAACCTTAATGAAAGATATGTATGTAGAGTTCGATATTTAACAGTAGAAAGTAAAATTTTTATCTTTGAAATATTAAAACGGGGAAAAAAAAGGGTTATAACAATTGACATGTAAAGTGGACTCATAAGATAAAAGAAAAAGGGCTATACCTTGCATCAGATATAAAGTGCCTCCGGACCACCCATCCACACCAAATGGGTTCAAACTGTGGATGGGAGGGGGCACATATTAAAAAGAGAGAAAAAAAATGGATTAGCTAAGGTGCAAATGAGCTAGAGTCCCGGTAGGATGGATAAGTTATCCTAACATATACGTAATGTAGTTCAAAGCTTATGAAAGTCACTTTTAAATGTCAATACCAGTCTTAAGAAGAAAAAGAGAAAAAAAAATAGAGAAGCAGTGCGTCGAATGGATAGAAGATATTCTCAGATTAGTAGACCAAACTCTATGGTATATATAATAATAATTTGAAGAAACTAAATGCGAATATAGATCACAAAATCACATGTTGGGCAATAAATGAAAATAAAAGAAAAAGAAGAATGTTATGGTAGGAAGAAAGAAAGAAAGAGATTGAGAAAGGAAAGGAGTGAAGAGATAGGAACGGAAAAGAAGAGGTTCCCTCCCAGGAATGATCCGACCCCAGTCCCAAGAAATTCTAGCCAAGACTAGCAACATTTAAGAGAAAGGAAGAGACTAAAAAGTATCAAAGGAAAAAATGTTAAATGGGGTTAGCCGGGCAGCAAAAGAGATTGATCAAAATCGGATGATAGGAAATGTTTAACCCATGGCTGCCAAATTTTATTACATTTTTTCACATTATTATTCTTGATAGCTGTCATTTTGTGGAAAATGAGGGCTCTGTTCATTCGATGTTTAGCCTCAGCCACAACCAATGGCTGAGATTTCCATGCCTTAGCTATAGTTTGTTTAGCTGAGGTTGTCAAAAATAATAATAGTTGGAATTGATTATGAGTAAGGTCGGGGGGTTTAGGATTCAATAATGCTATGACTGGGTCTGGTGTAATCAAATTTTCTAGAGCGGTGGAAGCCATACCGAATATTTTGGTCCAAAATTTTGGACAATTGGACATTCCCACCAGATATGAAGATAGGTACCTGCATTCGCACAGCCACAAAAGCAAATATCTGAGCTAGTAGGCAAAATTTTAGCTAACCTTGCTGGTACCAGGTACCAGCGTGATAAGACCTTAAAATTTGTTTCAAGTGCATAACAATTTATGGATGAGCGCATAGTGGTCGACCAAATATTGTCCCAATCTTTCGTACTGAAAGTCTTATCAAAATCCTGAGACCATTTAGTGACATATAACGGTGTAGTATCTGTGAGGGGGGAATTAAGGTGTTTATAAAGTAATGAAATCAGACCCCTAGTATGTGGGTCACATTTACAGATCCTTTCAAACTGTGATAGTTGATTAAGTATGGAACCCGACTCAATAACTGGTGTATAAAAGTTTTTAATTTGTAGGTATCGGAAAATTTCTTTACTGGGTAAACCATGGATGTCACAGAGATTAGGGAATGCCAGAATGTTATTGATGGAGGCTAAATCATATAAGCATATTCAGATTTTTGGAGGTCCAAGCTGCAAAGGAAGAGGGAAACTTCCATGCAGGATAAAAAGCTGGGTGTCTAATAAATGACAGTAGGGGATTGTGTGGGGATTGTAGTTTATGCGAACATCTAAATTTGTCCCAGATGGTCATGGAGTGCTTTGTGATAGGATTAGATATGCCAATTCTATCACAAGGGGATAACCACATTATATTAGCCACAGATATTGGATCAATGTCGATAGATTCTATTGCCACCCACAAAGGGGTTTCAGACATTGCATGGTACTTAGATAGTTGTGCAATTTGTGCAGCGTAATAGTATTTGGCAAAGTTAGGAATTCCCAGTCCCCTTTAGATTTTTCGATAAAAAGTGTCGCTTTGGAAATACGGGGTTTAATCTTACCCCCAAAAAATGACATGACTTTCTGTTGTAGTAGCCATAAAAAATAGGATGGAATAGGAATTGGGAGCACCCTAAAAAGATACAGGAATTTTGGTAAGATGGACATTTTCACAGCATTAATTCTACCAAACCATGATATAGAAAGTGTGGACCAGTTATTTAGTAGGTTTGTGATTTGTTTCATCAGTGGTAAGTAATTTGCTTTGAACAGATCCGAGATTGAGGGTGTAAGTTGTATTCCTAGGTATGGGATATAGTGAGTAACCCAATTGAATGGTAAGGTTGTTTGAGCTCTATGAAGTTCGGATTGCGATAAGTTAATATTAAGTGCGTTGGATTTGGTGTTGTTAATATACAGCCCTGAAATATCTGAAAATTTTCCTAAAGCGTTCAATAAATTTGGAGCTGAAATGTGAGGATGGGTTAGGAACACTGGATTTCATCGCTGGAATGTTTTTTTTTTTAATAAAGGACTTTCCCAATGGTTTCTGTGTATTTTTATTTTTTATTTTTTACACTTTCTTTTTGAAATGGTAGGGGTACGATGTACCCCATTACCAATTCACATAGGGGCATGGGATCTGGGGGTCCCCTTTGTTAACGACTTAAGCCCCGGACCATTTGGTAGCTAAAGGACCAGAGGTGAATTTAGAATTTTGCACTGCGCTGCTTTAACTGTAAATTGTGCGGACATGCAATGTTGTACCCAAACGAAATTTGCGTCCTTTTCTTCCCACAAATAGAGCTTTCTTTTAATGGTATTTGATTGCCTCTGTGATTTTTATTTTTTGCGATATAAACGGAAAAAGACCGAAAATTTTGAAAAAAATGATATTTTCTACTTTTTGTTATAAGAAAAATCGAATAAACTCAATTGTAGTCATACATTTAGGCCAAAATGTATTCAGCCACATGTTTTTAGTAAAAAAAATGTCAATAAGCGTATATTTATTGGTTTGCGCAAAAGTTATAGAGTTTACAAACTAGGGTACATTTTCTGAAATTTACACAGCTTTAAATTTATGACTGCCTATCTCATTTCTTGAGGTGCTAAAATGACAGGGCAGTACAAACCCCCCCCCCAAATGACCCCATTTTGGAAAGTAGACACCCCAAGGAAATTGCTGAGAGGCATGTTGAGCCCATTGAATTTTTATTTTTTTGTCCCAAGTGATTGAATAATGACTAAAAAAAAAAAAAATTACAAAAATTTGTCACTAAATGATATATTGCTCACACATGCCATGGTTATATGTGGAATTTCACCCCAAAATACATTTTGCTGCTTCTCCTGAGTACGGGGATACCACATGTGTGGGACTTTTTGGGAGCCTAGCCGCGTACGGGACCCCGGAAACCAAGCACCGCCTTCAGGATTTCTAAGGGCGCAAATTTTTGATTTCACTCCTCACTACCTATCACAGTTTCGAAGGCCATAAAATGCCAAAATAGCACAAAACCCCCCCAAATGACCCCATTTTGGAATATAGACACCCCAAGCTATTTGCTGAGAGGAATGGCGAGTATTTTACAGCTCTCATTTGTTTTTGAAAATGAAGAAAGAAAATATATATATATATATATTTTTTTTTTCAATTTTCAAAACTTTGTGACAAAAAGCGAGATCTGCAAAATACTCACAATACCTCTCAGCAAATAGCTTGGGGTGTCTACTTTCCAAAATGGGGTCATTTGGGGGGGGGGGGTTTGAACTGTTCTGGCATTTTATACACAACATTAGGAAGCTTACATCCACTCTTCTAACCACTTGATAGACAAAGCCCTTTTTGATACTTTTTGTTTACATGAAAACATTTTTTTTTGCAAGAAAATTATGTTGAACCCCCAAACATTATATATATATATTTTTAAAGCAAAGGCCCTACAGATTAAAATGGTGGGTGTTGCATTTTTTTTTTCTACACAGTATTTGCGCAGCGATTTTTCAAACGCATTTTTTGGGTTAAAAAATACACTTTTTTTAATTTTAATGCACTAAAACACACTATATTGCCCAAATGTTTGATGAAATAAAAAAGATGATCTTAGGCCGAGTACATAGATACCAAACACGACATGCTTTAAAATTTCGCACAAACGCGCATTGGCGACAAACTACATACATTTTTAAAAGCCTTTAAAAGCCTTTACAGGTTACCCCAGTAGATTTACAGAGGAGGCCTACTGCTAAAATGATTGCCCTCGATTTGACCTTTGCGGTGATACCTCACATGCATGGTGCAATTGCTATTTACATATGACGCCAGACCGACGCTTGCGTTCGCCATTGGGCAAGAGCAGGGCAGGACAGGGGTGCTTTTTTTTTATTATTAATTTTGCTTTTTTATTTTGTTTTTAAATTGTTCCTTCCAAGTATTTTTTTTTATTATCATTTTTATTGTTATCTCAGGGAATGTAAATATCCCCTATGATAGCAATAGGTAGTGACAGGTACTCTTTTTTTGAAAAAACTGGGGTCTTCTAGACCCTAGATTTTTCCTCTGCCCTCAAAGCATCTGACCACACCAAGATCGGTGTGATAAAATGCTTTCCCAATTTCCCAATGGCGCTTTTTATATCCGGGGGGGGCATTCCCTCCCACTGCTTGTAAAAGCAGTCCAGAGGCTAATTAGCCGCTAGGATTGCTTTTACATGAAAGCCGGCCGCAGGCTGAAAAGAATGATACCAAGATGATACCTAAACCCGCAGGCATCATTCTGGTATAAACATTCAAAGTCCAGCAACATACCAGTACTTTGCTGGTCCTTGTTGGACATGTATTGTAATCTTTTTATTTCATGCAGCCAGTTGGCTGAACGAAAAAAGAGATTGATCGGTGGGTATGCCCACCATTAGAATACCGCCCTTCATCCACCCACTTCCAATGATGGGCATACACGCACCATTTATATAAGCCGAAGCATGGGGGCATCCTCCCGCAAAAAAGTTATGCCGCACACACATGGTCGGACTTTTCCACGGACAAGCCTCCGTCGGAATTTCGACCGTATGTACACGGCATTAGGAGCAAAATCGCTCCTCCGCCCCTGCTGCCCCAATGCTTCAGCATATTTGCTTTTTTTTTTAACTGTGGTGGTGAAATCACCTCCTACAGCACTGGAGTCGCAGGGATCAGGCCTGTCTCTGCGAACGCTGCAGTTATGTGTGTTTTTGTTTTGTAAGTGACAGTGATCGATTGATACTGCACTTGGGTGGCCTGGGCTGGACGGAGGGGCAAAACGCAGCAGGTATCTGGGCTGATCCCGCTAACACTGTGTTTTTGGGAACCCTAAACTGCTGGGGACGCTAGTATAGATCTGATCAGATCAGATATTGATCTGTTCAGATACTATACCACTAAGGGGGGTGTATGCTTCACGCGTGGGTGTTAGCGTTACTGGCACTAACCTGATGCTGCCTGGGGTGTGACTCAGACCCTCTCTGACGCTAAAACCTAATTGATATCACCCGCCGGGCGATCAGGGGGTTAAACCTTTATTGGGTTATATACACGGCGGGTGCCCTGACACTATAAAAAGCAAACTAACTAACCAGCGTCACCCGTAACACTTATATGGTGATCACTGGTGAAAGGGTTAACTAGGGGCAATCAGGGGGTTAAAACCTTTATTAGATAATATATGGGGGTACCTGACGCTATAAAAACCTGCGGCGAACCTAAAAAAAATTACCAGCTACCGATCTGCATCACCGACACTAAGACAGCGTTTAGAAAAATGATCGCTTAGCGACAGTGGTGATGGGGTGAAAGGGTTACCTGGGGGGGCGATCAAGGGGGTTAAACCTTTATTAGATAATATATTGGGGTACCTGACGCTATAAAAACATGCGGCGAACCTAAAAAAAATTACTGGCTACGATCTGCATCACCGACACTAAGACAGCGTTTAGAAAAACGATTGCTTAGCGACAGTGGTGATAGGGGGTGAAAGGGTTACCTGGGGGGCGATCAAGGGGGTTAAACCTTTATTAGATAATATATTGGGGTACCTGACGCTATAAAAACCTGCGGCGAACCTAAAAAAAATTACCAGCTACCGATCTGCATCACCGACACTAAGACAGCGTTTAGAAAAACGATCGCTTAGCGACAGTGGTGATGGGGGTGAAAGGGTTACCTGGGGGGCGATCAAGGGGGTTAAACCTTTATTAGATAATATATTGGGGTACCTGACGCTATAAAAACATGCAGCGAACCTAAAAAAAATTACTGGCTACCGATCTGCATCACCGACACTAAGACAGCGTTTAGAAAAACAATTGCTTAGCGACAGTGGTGATAGGGGGTGAAAGGGTTACCTGGGGGGCGATCAAGGGGGTTAAACCTTTATTAGATAATATATTGGGGTACCTGACGCTATAAAAACCTGCGGCGAACCTAAAAAAAATTACCGGCTACCGATCTGCATCACAGACACTAAGACAGCGTTTAGAAAAACGATCGCTTAGTGACAGTGGTGATAGGGGGTGAAAGGGTTACCTGGGGGGCGATCAAGGGGGTTAAACCTTTATTAGATAATATATTGGGGTACCTGACGCTATAAAAACATGCGGCGAACCTAAAAAAAATTACTGGCTACGATCTGCATCACCGACACTAAGACAGCGTTTAGAAAAACGATTGCTTAGCGACAGTGGTGATAGGGGGTGAAAGGGTTACCTGGGGGGCGATCAAGGGGGTTAAACCTTTATTAGATAATATATTGGGGTACCTGACGCTATAAAAACCTGCAGCGAACCTAAAAAAAATTACCAGCTACCGATCTGCATCACCGACACTAAGACAGCGTTTAGAAAAACGATCGCTTAGCGACAGTGGTGATGGGGGTGAAAGGGTTACCTGGGGGGCGATCAAGGGGGTTAAACCTTTATTAGATAATATATTGGGGTACCTGACGCTATAAAAACATGCGGCGAACCTAAAAAAAATTACTGGCTACGATCTGCATCACAGACACTAAGACAGCGTTTAGAAAAACGATCGCTTAGTGACAGTGGTGATAGGGGGTGAAAGGGTTACCTGGGGGGCGATCAAGGGGGTTAAACCTTTATTAGATAATATATTGGGGTACCTGACGCTATAAAAACATGCGGCGAACCTAAAAAAAATTACTGGCTGCCGATCGGCATCACTGACGCTAAGACAGCGTTCAGAAAAATGATCGCTTAGCGACAGTGGTGATAGGCGGTGAAAGGGTTATCTGGGGGGTGATCAGGGGGTTAAACCTTTATTAGGGGGGGTTAGGGGGCTACACTGGACCTAAGAGTAAACTTTGGTGACACTTTTACAGTCACAAATGTCACTGATTGCAGTGATCACTAAATAAATGGTCACTGCAATCAGTGACACTGTGACTGGGGGCTGGGGGGGGTGATCTGGGGGGTGATCTGGGGTGTCTGGGGGGGCCTGGGGGGCGATTTATGTCCCTATGTGTCCTGGTGTCAGTGTAGTGTTGTGTGCACTGACCTGATGTCTTCTCTTGTACGGCGCTCGGTATATGTGAGCGCCGCACCAGAGATGACATCACTTCCTCCTGCTCCCTCTGTCTGACACAGACAGAGGGGGCATTTCCATTCGCCGGGAGCGATCGCGAGGGGGTGGCCAGAAACGAATGGCTGCCCCCTCATCCCGGAATGCTCCCGGACACTTAGCCACCGCTCACTGTATAGGAGGGGGGTCCGATTGGACCCCCCAACTATACAAAGGCAATCACGTACACTCTACGTGATTGTGCCTGTCGGTGCCATTCTGCCGACGTATATATACAGTGAGCGGTCGTTAAGTGGTTAAAGGGGTCTTCCAGATTCCGATAAGCCCCCCGCCCGCAGACCCCCACAACCACCGGGCAAGGGTTGTGGGGATGAGGCCCTTGACATCCTCCCCATGTTGAGGGCAAGTGGCCTGGTACGGTTCAGGAGGGGGGGCGCTCTCTCATCCCCCCCCTCTTTTTCTGCGGCCTGCCAGGGTCTGGTCTGGATTTTTGGGGGTACTCCACGCCATTTTTTTTAAAATTTGGGGTGGAGTTCCCCTTAAAATCCATGCCAGACCTGAAGGGCCTGGTATGGATATTTGGGGGAACTGCACGCATTTTTTAAAAAAATTTGCGGCAGGGTTCCCCTTAATATCCATACCAGACCTGAAGGGCCTGGTAATTAAATTTGGGGGAACCCCCACGCTTTTTTTTTTTTTTATCAATGACTTTTCTATGTATTGCCAGGAGCCGACAATTCATTAATAGCCGCGAGTGAGTTTTAAATGACTTTTTTTCCTTCAGAAATGACACTTTGTACAGGGACAGTTCTAAGCACGGGAAACAAGCGCGACTTTACATGCATATTTTCGAACACCGGACCCGAACCCGAACATACAGTCAATTGTTCGGGTTCGGGTCCGGGACCCCAAAACCCAAAAGTTCGGTACGGACCCAAACTTTACAGTTCGGGTCCGCTCAACCCTAGTGGTCAGTACTGAGTCACTTGTAAAAGTTACGTTGTTGTAAGTTGTTAGCAGAGCTTGATAGGGGAAGTTTTATTCCGTCTTCTGTTCATGTTCATGCAGCTAAAAGAGATGCTGTCACTTTATTCATTCAGACAGTGCCTCCTGATAGCTGACTACTCTTACAAGGTATACTTAACTAATCTGTGCTATCTATCTGCCTCTAAACCCCTCCAAAACCCTAATTTTTTTATGACATTTCCAGTTTTTCCAAGTTTTTTCAAAACCACAGTATAATTGTGTAGGCCCTGGAAAACCAGAATCCATGTCTTCATAAATCTTAACCACTTAACGACCGCTCACTGTATATGTACGTCGGCAGAATGGCACCGACAGGCACAATCACGTACAGTGTACGTGATTGCCTTTGTACAGTTGGGGGGTCCGATCGGACCCCCCTCCTATACAGTGAGTGGTCGGTATTCGTTGGGGAGCGATCCGAGATGAGGGGACGGCCGTTCGATTCCGGCCACCCCCCCGCGATCGCTCCCGGCGAATGAAAATGCTTCCTCTGCTGTGTAATGTAAACACAGGCAGAGGAAGCAGGAGGAAGTGATGTTATCTCTCATGCAGCGCTCACATATACCGAGCGCCGTACAAGAGAAGACACGCAGGTCAGTGCACAAAACACTACACTGACACCAGGACACATAGGCACACAAATCACCCCCCCAGGCCCCCCCAGATCACCCCCCAGCCCCCCAGTCACAGTGTCACTGATTGCAGTGACCATTTATTTACTGATCACTGCAATCAGTGACATTTGTGACTGTAAAAGTGTCACTAAAGTTAGTTTTAGGTCCAGTGTAGCCCCCTAACCCCCCCTAATAAAGGTTTAACCCCCTGATCACCCCCCCAGATAACCCTTTCACCCCCTAGCACCGCGGTCGCTAAGCGATCATTTTTCTGATTGCTGTCTTAGCGTCGGTGATGCAGATCTGTAGCCAGTAAATTTTTTTAGGTTCGCCGCAGGTTTTTATAGCATCAGGTACCCCCATAAATTATCTAATAAAGGTTTAACCCCCTTGATCACCCCCCAGGTAACCCTTTCACCACCTATCACCACTGTCGCTAAGCGATCATTTTTCTGATCGCTGTCTTAGCGTCGGGGATGCAGATCGGTAGCCAGTAATTTTTTTTAGGTTCGCCGCAGGTTTTTATAGCATCAGGTACCCCCATAAATTATCTAATAAAGGTTTAACCCCCTTGATCGCCCCCCAGGTAACCCTTTCACCACCTATCACCACTGTCGCTAAGCGATCATTTTTCTGATCGCTGTCTTAGCGTCGGGGATGCAGATCGGTAGCCAGTAATTTTTTTTAGGTTCGCCGCAGGTTTTTATAGCATCAGGTACCCCCATAAATTATCTAATAAAGGTTTAACCCCCTTGATCGCCCCCCAGGTAACCCTTTCACCCCTATCACCTCTGTCGCTAAGCGATCGTTTTTCTGATCGCTGTCTTAGTGTCGGTGATGCAGATCGGTAGCCAGTAATTTTTTTTAGGTTCGCCACAGGTTTTTATAGCGTCAGGTACCCCCATAAATTATCTAATAAAGGTTTAACCCCCTTTATCGCCCCCCAGGTAACCCTTTCACCCCCTATCACCACTGTCGCTAGCGATCATTTTTCTGATCGCTGTCTTAGCGTCGGTGATGCAGATCGGTAGCCAGTATTTTTTTTTTAGGTTCGCCGCAGGTTTTTATAGCGTCAGGTACCCCCATAAATTATCTAATAAAGGTTTAACCCCCTTGATCGCCCCCCAGGTAACCCTTTCACCCCCTATCACCACTGTCGCTAAGCGATCGTTTTTCTGATCGCTGTCTTAGTGTCGGTGATGCCGATTGGTAGCCAGTATTTTTTTTTATGTTCGCGGCAGGTTTTTATAGTGTCAGGTACCCCCATATATTATCTATTAAAGGTTTTAACCCCCTAATTGCCCCTAGTTAACCCTTTCACCAGTGATTACCATATAAGTGTTACGGGTGACGCTGGTTAGTTAGTTTGCTTTTTATAGTGTCAGGGCACCCGCCGTATATATAACCCAATAAAGGTTTAACCCCCTGATCGCCCGGCGGGTGATATCAATTAGGTTTTAGCGTCAGAGAGGGTCTGCGTCACACCCCAGGCAGCGTCAGGTTAGTGCCAGTAACGCTAACACCCACGCGTGAAGCATACACCCCCCTTAGTGGTATAGTATCTGATCAGATCAATATCTGATCTGATCAGATCTATACTAGCGTCCCCAGCAGTTTAGGGTTCCCAAAAACGCAGTGTTAGCGGGATCAGCCCAGATACCTGCTAGTACCTGCGTTTTGCCCCTCCGTCCAGCCCAGGCCACCCAAGTGCAGTATCGATCGATCACTGTCACTTACAAAACACAACACACATAACTGCAGCGTTCGCAGAGACAGGCCTGATCCCTGCGACTCCAGTGCTGTAGGAGGTGATTTCACCACCACAGTTAAAAAAAAAAGCATATATGCCGAAGCATTGGGGCAGCAGGGGCGGAGGAGTGGAGGAGCGAAATTCCGACGGAGGCTTGCCCGTAGAAAAGTCCGACCATGTGTGTGCAGCATAACCTTTTTGCGGGAGGATGCCCCCATGCTTCGGCATATATAAATGGTGCATGTATGCCCATCATTAGAAGTGGGTGGATGAAGGGCGGTATTCTAATGGTGGGCATACCCACCGATCAATCTCTTTTTTCTTTCAGCCAACTGGCTGCATGAAAAAAAAGATTACAATACATGTCCAACAAGGACCAGCAACATACTGGTATGTTGCTGGACTTTGAATGTTTATACCAGAATGATGCCTGCGGGTTTAGGTATCATCTTGGTATCATTCTTTTCAACCAGCGGCCGGCTTTCATGTAAAAGCAATCCTAGTGGCTAATTAGCCTCTGGACTGCTTTTACAAGCAGTGAGAGGGAATGTCCCCCCCCCCGATATAAAAAGTGCCATTGGGAAATTGGGAAAGCATTTTATCACACCAATCTTGGGGTGGTCAGATGCTTTGAGGGCAGAGGAAAGATCTAGGGTCTAGAAGACCCCAGTTTTTTCAAAAAAAGAGTACCTGTCACTACCTATTGCTATCATAGGGGATATTTACATTCCCTGAGATAACAATAAAAATGATAAAAAAAAAAAATATGGAAGGAACAATTAAAAAAAAAAAAAAAAAAGCAAAATTAATAATAAAAAAGAAAAAGCACCCCTGTCCTGCCCTGCTCTTGCCCAATGGCGAACGCAAGCGTCGGTCTGGCGTCACATGTAAACAGCAATTGCACCATGCATGTGAGGTATCACCGCGAAGGTCAGATCGAGGGCAGTAATTTTAGCACTAGACCTCCTCTGTAAATCTAACGGGGTAACCTGTAAAGGCTTTTAAAGGCTTTTAAAAATGTATGTAGTTTGTCGCCAATGCGCGTTGGTGCGAAATTTTAAAGCATGTCGTGTTTGGTATCTATGTACTTGGCCTAAGATCATCTTTTTTATTTCATCAAACATTTGGGCAATATAGTGTGTTTTAGTGCATTAAAATTAAAAAAAGTGTATTTTTTCCCCAAAAAATGCGTTTGAAAAATCGCTGCGCAAGTACTGTGTAGAAAAAAAAATGCAACACCCACCATTTTAATCTGTAGGGCCTTTGCTTTAAAAATATATATAATGTTTGGGGGTTCAACATAATTTTCTTGCAAAAAAAAAATGTTTTCATGTAAACAAAAAGTGTCAAAAAGGGCTTTGTCTTCAAGTGGTTAGAAGAGTGGATGTAAGCTTCCTAATGTTGTGTATAAAATGCCAGAACAGTTCAAAACCCCCCCAAATGACCCCATTTTGGAAAGTAGACACCCCAAGCTATATACTGAGAGGCATGTCAAGTCCATGGAATATTTTATATGTTGACACAAGTTGCGGAAAAAAGACAATTTTTTTTTTTTGCACAAAGTTGTCACTAAATGATATATTGCTCAAACATGCCATGGACATATGTGGAATTACACCCCAAAATACATTCTGTTGCTTCTCCTGAGTACGGGGATACCACATGTGTGAGACTTTTTGGGAGCCTAGCCGCGTACGGGACCCCAAAAACCAAGCACCGCCTTCAGGCTTTCTAAGGGTGTAAATTTTTGATTTCACTTCTCACTGCCTATCACAGTTTCAGAGGCCATGGAATGCCCAGATGGCACAAACCCCCCCCCCAAATGACCCCATTTTGGAAAGTAGACACCCCAAGCTATTTGCTGAGAGGTATTGTGAGTATTTTGCAGATCTCGCTTTTTGTCACAGTTTTGAAAACTGAAAAAAAAATATATATTTTCTTTCTTCATTTTCAAAAACAAATGAGAGCTGTAAAATACTCACCATGCCTCTCAGCAAATAGCTTTGGGTGTCTACTTTCCAAAATGGGGTCATTTGGGGGGGTTTGTGCTATTTTGGCATTTTATGGCCTTCGAAACTGTGATAGGTAGTGAGGAGTGAAATCAAAAATTTGTGCCTAGAAATCCTGAAGGCGGTGCTTGGTTTTCGGGGTCCCGTACGTGGCTAGGCTCCTAAAAAGTCCCACACATGTGGTATCCCCGTACTCAGGAGAAGCAGCAAAATGTATTTTGGGGTGTAATTCCACATATAACCATGGCATGTGTGAGCAATATATCATTTAGTGACAACTTTTTGTATTTTTTTTTTTTTGTCATTATTCAATCACTTGGGACAAAAAAAAATATTCAATGGGCTCAACAGGCCTCCCAGCAATTTCCTTGGGGTGTCTACTTTCTAAAATGGGGTCATTTGGGGGGGTTTGTGCTATTTTGGCATTTTATGGCCTTCAAAACTGTGATAGGTAGTGAGGAGTGAAATCAAAAATTTGCGCCCTTAGAAATCCTGAAGGCGGTGCTTAGTTTCCGGGGGCCCGTACGCGGCTAGGCTCCCAAAAAGTCCCACACATGTGGTATCCCCGTACTCAGGAGAAGCAGCAAAATGTATTTTGGGGTGCAATTCCACATATAACCATGGCATGTGTGAGCAATATATCATTTAGTGACAACTTTTTGTCATTTTTTATTTTTTTTTGTCATTATTCAATCACTTGAGACAAAAAAAAAAAATATTCAATGGGCTCAACATGCCTCTCAGCAATTTCCTTGGGATGTCTACTTTCCAAAATGGGGTCATTTGGGGTGGTTTTGTACTGCCCTGCCATTTTAGCACCTCAAGAAATGAGATAGGCAGTCATAAATTAAAAGCTGTGTAAATTCCAGAAAATGTACTCTAGTTTGTAGACGCTATAACTTTTGCGAAAACCAATAAATATACGCTTATTGACATTTTTTTTACTAAAGACATGTGGCTGAATACATTTTGGCCTAAATGTATGACTAAAATTGAGTTTATTTGATTTTTCTTATAACAAAAAGTAGAAAATATCATTTTTTTTCAAAATTTTCTGTCTTTTTCCATTTATATCGCAAAAAATAAAAATCGCAGAGGCAATCAAATACCAATAAAAGAAAGCTCTATTTGTGGGAAGAAAAGGATGCAAATTTCGTTTGGGTACAACATTGCATGTCCGCACAATTTACAGTTAAAGTGCAGTGCAAAATTCTGAAATCACCTCTGGTCCTTTAGCTACCAAATGGTCCGGGGCTTAAGTGGTTAATAAGCCTACAGTAATTTAAAGTACAATATATATTTTGGACCAATGTGATCTGCAATACACAACATGGTCTCAGAAGATGGTGTGAGCATACAACTATTAACATGTATAACAGTGTCTACATACTTTAACACATTTGCAATCATTGTAATGTGCTATCGATCCTCCAAGATTATGTAAAGCCTAAGAGGTTAGTTTATAGCCCTAAAGAAACTTCTGATGCTTTTCAGTAATTCTATTTTACTTTTTACAACATTAAAATAGATTTGTAGACCTACCAAGTCAAAAGCTCAAGAATAAAATCCATAATTCTAAATTAGAAACATATTCTCCTGAAGATCAAGAGCTCCAGATGCTCCCTTTATAAAGCCAATGTTACACATCATACAAACTCTGCTACTGGGCCCAGTTTGATTGACAACTAGAGTCTACTGCCATTTTTACTCATATTTTTATAAAAGTTTGCAGCTCAATTTCAGTTTTATATCTTTATAAAACAATGATTTGAGGTTGAAATAGAAATAAATAGTGCAGCGCTGTACCATAAATAATGATATAGAAATACCAATATATAATATTGTGATACCAAACGTGAATGGAGAATCACATATAAAGGAGGAACTAAATTAAAATTAAAACAGTCCCAATAAAATGTGAATAACAGTGGTGGGAATATTCTGTGAATCTGAAGTCCAAAGAACCATAAACACTGTAAAAACTGAAATTAAATACACTCAAATGAATACTGTGAAGTCCAAAATGAGTAGATGAAACAATATTTATTGTGAGTGACTTCTGTGAACGGAAACAAAGTCCATACACCGTGAATGTCTTCCCGCAGAATAGCCAGGGCAGCAGGAACAACAAGTTGACTGTTGAAATCAAATACTTGAAGTAAAGAAAAGGTGGGGTACTCTTACCGCAACAGGTGGACTCATCTATCATATGGCAGTGGGTCAGATAGGCTTGGGGTCTCAGTGACTGAAGACAATGGAACCGGATGCCGTGGGTGTATTGAGCAGTCCTGAAGAGGATGATCCAATGTATTGGGATACAAGAACAGCACTCCTCCAGCATGTGGGCTTCAAAGTAACCAAGGGTGGGAGAAAATAAAGACAAAGGGGATGGCTCCCAATAGTGCAGGTCAATAAAACCGTATCTGGGTTAATTAGTAAAAAGTCATACAGAGAAATGACATGAAATTAAAAAGGTGATCACAAGTAAAAGCAATGTGGGGTGCAGTAATGCAAGCCCGACACGTATCGACTCAAACAGTCATCATCAGGGGCATATTCCTGCAGCCCCTACATTGTCAACATTTATAGAGTTATGAGTATGCCTAATCCACCCCCGAGAGGTGGGATCAGAACAGGAAATGACATCAGACTGCCCACTTCCCTACGGTTAAAACAAATGAGAGAAATACAAGTGTATAGACTCCCATGTATATAGCTGTCTTCATATACTATACCAAATCATATAGTTACCTATATTGATAATGATTAATATAAACCAAAGGAGGCCCAATATTTGAGCACCAAGCCTCTCTATCAAATAGGCCTATCACAGTTCTAAAGACACTACAAATAAGTACCGCCAATGCGACAGCCAATCATAATAAAGATGGTGCCGCATCATGTGATAAAGGCCGTCCCATCTTCAATATTAACATCCAATGGTATCAAGTGTCCCCAGCATAGTAATCCCGGTGAGTCTAGCTCACCGCTCCAATACACGGGCCGTGTCCCGATCAAAAATAAACAGCTGTGGCCACAGATGCCACACAGGACATAGGCAATGATTTGAGGTTCACAGGCCAGATTTGATATCATGGTTCAGTTGTAGTATGATAACATTTTACACCCAGCTGTCTACGTCACATTCATACATAATATTTCTCTATTTTTTATATGATTATCAAGCAATGCTTATTAGTTACAGTGATAAAAGTGAGAATTGAGCCAAAGCCAGTAATTTAAGCATACTGGAAGCATACTTACAATTCTACAATATTCCTACTTGTTTAGCAGTTGCTGTTGTTGTTAACCAGGGTTTTTTTTTCTCAAAGAATAGGTGCAGAAACTCATTCCCGCCCTTTTAGGGATATTAAACACCAGCAGTGCATAATGTAGAGAATGCAGAGTTCAGGAGTACACTACGTACAGAGTGCAGGAGTGCACTATTTACAGAGTACAGGAGTGTGCTGCATACATAGTGCAGGGTTCAGGACTTTGTTGTGTACAGAGCGAAGAGTTTAGGAGTGTGCTATGTACAGAATGCAAAGTTCCGGAGTGGGGTGCATACAGAGTGCAGAGTTCAGGAGTGCACTACATACAGCGTGCAGGATTCGAAAGTGAGCTATATACAGAGTGCTGGGTTTAGAAGTGCACTGCCTACAGAGTGCATGGTTCAGGAGTGTGTTACATACAGATTGCAGGGTTCAGGAGTGAGTTGTGTACAGAGTACATGGTTCAGAAGTGTGTCATATACAGAGTGCAGGGTTCAGGAATATGCCATGTGCCGAATACAGAAGTGTGCTGCATACAGAGTGCAAATCTCACTGGCTACTTTACAACCAAAAATGACTCCACTTTTCCCCTGAATCATCCCCCTCCCTCCGTACAGAGCTCTCCTCCCTCCCCCCAAATTCCCCTGACAATACCTTATAGGAAACAGCTGCCACAAAAGATCATCTACAGCAAGGGTGCTCAACCATGCTGCAAGCCACTGACAGTTACAAGCATGACTCCTAAACGCATAGGCATGATGGGACTTGTAGTTCTGCAACAGCTGGAGGTCCACAGGTTGAGCACCCATGATCTACAGCTTGCTTCAGTAGGAGAGTGGAGAGTGTAGGCTGCAGGGTGGGCACAGGCTTCAGGAGCTGCTGCTGTCATACTATTGTGCATTCTTTGCCCCCTCTTCTGCTCTCATAGGCATGTGCAGTGCAGGACAGGGAGGGTTCAGTCCAGCATCCAGGAGAGAAGCACTGTCACTTGTAAATGCAGAAGCCAAACTTCTGCGTGTTTACAGGTGACAGTAGCATAGGGCCAGTGCTGGGGGTGGTGGAACTCTGTTTGGCCACAGTCCAGATGAAAAAAGCCCTGTTGCTAACAAAGCATTCAAACAGCACATTGTATATTTATTGAACTTCAAACCTCAAACCATAGACAAACTGGCCTAAATAGTACTATTTGGATTACTGAACTTTGATCCTCAAACCATAGACAAGCTAGCCTAAACAATAATATTTGGCTTATCATTCCATTATCATCTTGTTATTCCTAACCATCTATTTATATGGGTGCCTTACTACTGTTTTCTAGACATGTGCACACTGAAATATTTTGTTTCGGAATTTCATTTTCGTCTGAAAAATAAATGTATTTAGTTACTCCCGAAATTTGTTTTTATTTATTTTGTTTCGTTAATGTATTCGTCCGAAAATCGGAATTAATTAGGGTTGAATCTGTCATTGAAGGCTTATGGTGTCTGTCTAATGTTTTAAGAAGATTCGATGGAGCAGCTAAAAGATTCAACACCTCAATCGTACATTTCTGGTCGAATGTTCCGCCTACAAGCTATAGAAAAATTCTAATGTTGTATGACACTAGTAATAATTATATTTATAAATTATTATTACTAGTAAATAAACATTCAAATTCTTCTATAGCCTATGGGCCGAGCATTTGACCAGAAATATATGATTGCAGCGTCGTACAGTTTAGCTGCTTGTCGAAATCTTCTTAGAACTTTCGACAGACACCATAAGACACCATAAGCCTTCAATGACAGATTCAACGTTTGTATGTTTTTCGCTGCTTCATCGAATCTTCGTCGTTCATGTCGAATGGTCTACTACAACACTGTCTCTATAGTGTCAAATCTTTTCTCTCTATGTCGAATCTTTCCTCTCTATGTAGAATAATCTTGGACTAATAGAGTTAAGGTTAGGCACATTCGACCGCAGGTTCGATAGACACAGATTGTCAGCGTCATGTCGAATCTCCTATCTATATCGAAATGTTGTAGCAACGAAAATGAAAATAAAGCATTTTTTTATGTCAAATCTTTCGGATTTCTGATTCTGCACGTTCGTTTTCGTTTGTTAAAACGATAACAAAAATACCTGAAATTCGGACGAAAATGCATTCGGACGAAAACGAATGCACATGTCTACTGTTTTCCTCATATTAGTCTTCAAAATGTCATTCAAGTAGACAAAACAAGATATTATCTGTTGATATTCAAGAACCAATGCAGTCCTCTTGCTACATGAATAAGCTTACAGTTGCATAGCAAATCTCAATGGTATATTATTTAATTGGCTCATGTAATTGGAGACATGGTGAACAGATGATGAAAAAAAAAGAAAATAAAAATCTATCAAACTTGATAGCAGGGGAAAACATTAAACATTTTGCACAGTAAAAGGGGAGAAGGGTAATATGGCTACCCAATATATGTTGAAAAAAATCTTAATCTATTTCATTTAAATTTGTAGAGCTCCCAGCATATTGGTAAGTTGAGCTCTAGCATACCACTCCATGTATTTAAATTTATGCATAATATGTTCAATGTCAACCTTGCTGGAAGTTGCTTCAATAGAGAATTTCCACCTCTTGAAAAAATGTTAAGTGTGCGTGGAGTTCTGCAGTTCTGTATCTAGTTTTTCAATAAGGAAAAACCTGTTAAAGGTTCTGTTGTATATTTCTGATGGGCATTTTGAGGTCAAATTTTGCATAATACATTTTGTGGTCTCCAACTGTGGACTCTTAAGCCCTGTACACACAATCAGTGTTTTTTTTTTTGCCATAAGAATTGAGTCATTTACCCATTTAGGTGACTGGCATCTTCATGTTTTAGCAATACCTGAATGATTTGAAAAGGGTAAAGTAATGTGGAAAAACTTGTCATTTTTAGCAATTGATTTCTCTCAAAAATTGAAAATGGAAGATCCCTCCACATCTCCTATTCCTTAATAATTTTGGTAAGAGAAGGATAATTAAGATAATATACGGAGGTGGAGGTTTTGCTATACAGGATCTAGGATCTAGTGGATGTAGAGGAAAGGGGGAGTATTTTACTCTTGGAAAAGTTAATGTGTAGGCCCAAGACCATACTGAAGTGTGCAAACATGTGTTGGATACTAAAGATATCTTGATAGGGTCTGAGCATAAATCGAAGTATGTCGAAGCATGTCATCTGTAAACATTGCCAATCTAAGTTATTTTCCTTCCATCTCAATGTCATACAGTTATTGAAATACAGTATCTAGATAGGAGTTCTACGGCAATATTAACTAACCCAGCCTACTTCAAAATGAATTGTTTTCTGTAATTTTGAAAGTGTAAATGATGGAAATAAAATCTAACTTTTTTTGACATATTATAAGAATGTCTAATCTGTAATTTGATGCCATTTGGAGATTTTTCCATCTTTCCTTGGCTTCGTTATGCACATTAATACACATTTTTACCTGGGGTGCCCAAACTTTCGATCCCCACTGTATTTTAGAAGACTTTTATATAAGCCTCTTTTACAGTCTGCAAATAAGTGCCATCATTCCAAATAGTGTTGTATAACAGGTCTAAAGTGTCCTGTATGTCATCTTTTATAATTTTGTAGATTTGGGATGTAAATCCATCAGGTCCTGGAGCTTTAGCTCCAGACATATTTGTAATAGTGGCAGTTATCCCTTCAGTGGTAACTGAGGCTTTGAGGATATCTAATTGTTGCTTTGTAACTGCGGAGAGGGAGAGCAGGTGTAAAATGTTCCATGGCTCAAGTGTCTATAGGATCTGCTGTGTACTATAGTATTGTTGCAGGGTTAAATTAATATCTGTTGAGGTAGTGGCCAGGTTTCTTGAGGAATCTGTGGGAGAGTAGATTTGAGTTGGTTTATGAAATTTATTGGCCAGCTGTGCTAGGAGCTTTCCTCCCATGTTAACATACGTGTGGTATTGAAGGTTGTTATCATAATGTTGAATTGCTCATATCTGTCTATTTATATCTTATACTGGGCTTTTGCTCTTTGCCATTTCTGTGTGTGATCTTTTGACTGGTTTTGAGTTGGATTTGAGCCATAAACTGAAGAAAAAAGTAATCTGCTAAAAGTGCCATAGGACTAATCTGGCAAACAGGAAGTTCAGAGACATGGCTTAAATCAGGAAGTTCATGGAAGGAGCAAAGATTTCAAGGTTGACTAGAAACAAGTTGCAAGCCAAGATAGTCCTGACGAAGCACACAGTCATGTGTGCGAAACACATTGAATTGGCAGTGCCAATCCAGCCCCATGATCCACCATGTTCGATCATGCGCTCCAGTGAGTGTGCGAGTTAACATCAAACCGCCACTTCTGATCGGAACGACTGGACGAGTCTGCTTCGCATCCACCTGTGGGGCTCCATAGCCACCTTACTTCATTTCCGACCTGATGTTCAGAGAATGGATATTTCACACCAGACTGCCACATGCTGACGAACCATACCAGCATCTATTCTTTAACTGATACCACCGTTTATCTAGAAGCTGAATCCCGAGGGGAACAGGCTTTAAATTACTACAGCCTTCGGAGCCATCCAGGCAACTTATATTCACAATCTCCTCTGTTCCCCCCCCCACATCATCCTGTTAATACCCAGTGGAATCATTCCATCACTGAGTACCATTTTGACATACCACACTGGGACAAGGAACTGTGTAGTTCACGCATGCATACATAGTATGCCATACAGTCAGTTTATCCTTGCTTAATTTGTCTCTTGCCCACTCAGTTACATTATCACTGGTACTTTGGCAGTCTTCTGTACCCAGTATTTGCTGGTAGGTCCATCCAGCAACATAGGCTACAGACTCTTAGCTTAGCTCTATTGGTTTGATCTACCTGTTGTGGTAATCTCTATACACTATAACCATACAAGCCCAATATATGGACATGCAGTATGTGAAGTTAGCGACTACAGATTACTCAGGATCAAGAGCAAGCATCGCCCCCTTCTTTTTTCTAGCAGCATCATTCCCTTCATAGCTGGTTCTTGCATGTGTGTGTATGAGTGGGGCCCTGTGGTTGGCGCCATATTGTGACAACGTTTTCATTTTTGTCTGTATGTGTTTTTATCACTGGATGCACTAGGGGGATGGTTCCACTGCTACGTTTATTCAATATTTGTGGTTTACACTTGTAAACTCAATAAAACTATTTTTCAATTTGACATTCTGTGACTAATCCTCCTTAAAGCTCTCTCTTTTTTTTGGGACATAACTTTGTTCCATTGCTCTTTTCTTTACATTTTGAATTATTTGAGCTTTGGAGGTATTTTGTCTCGCTGACGAATCAGTGATTATCAATAACATATGTTGCTATTGGCAACTCAGTATAGTGGATTTCGTGTTTGTTGTTTTTAACCCATTTAAGATTGTCTAAGGGATCAGAATGTCCAGAATATCAGGTGGCACAGCAAGAAGAACTACAGCCAGACATTGCAGAGGTCCCAGGTTCAGGCCTGGACCATGACAGTTCTTTTGGTAATGTACACTATAATTTAATTAACCACTAGCTGCTCGCCGTATGACTATATACGGCCACCGCTCCTCCAGCCACTGGGGGTGCAAACGCCACCGGCGGCGCGCACGCGTGCCCGGCGCGTCACTGAGATGCCGATGCGCATGCCTGGCGGCCGCTATTTCCGCCGGGTACCCTCGATCGCCTGTTACACAGACAAGGACGTGGATCTCTGTGTGTAAACACAGAGATCCACGTCCTGTCAGGGAGAGGGGACCGATGCTGTGTCCCTTGTACATAGGGACACAGATTGGTCACCTCCCCCAGTCAGTCCCCTCCCCCCACAGTAGTAATCACTCCCAGGGCACACATTTAACCCCTTCCCTGACAGTCACATTTATACAGTAATCAGTGCATATTTATAGCACTGTTCACTGTATAAATGTGAATGGTCCAAAAAATTTGTCAAAAGTGTCCGATGTGTCCGCCATAATGTCGCAGTCAAGAAAAAAATCACCGACATTACTAGTGAAATAAAAAAAAAATCATAAAAATGCATTAAAACGACCCCCTATTTTGTAAACGCTATAACTTTTGCACAAACCAATCAATAAACGGCAATTGCGATTTTTTTTACCAAAAATATGTAGAAGTATACGTATACGTAAAAAATTATTTTTAAAAAAAATTGGGATATTTATTATAGCAAAAATAAAAAAATATTGTGGTTTTTTTCAAAATTGACGCTCTTTTTTTGTTTATAGCGCAAAAAATAAAAACTGCAGAGGTGATCAAATACCCCCAAAAGAAAGCTCTCTTTGTGGGAAAAAAAGGACGTCAATTTTGTTTGGGAGCCATGTCGCACAACCGCGCAATTGTCATTCAAAGCGCGACAGTGCCGAAAGCTGAAATTTCGCCTGGGCAGGAACTGGGTATATGTGCCCAGTAAGCAAGTGGTTAAAGGGCTGAATGCAAAATACTCCCTTCATTTTTTCAAGTAAATCCAGCAACCATTTTTATGGAGTAAGCAGGGGGAGGGAAGAAAAAGAGTATTTTAAATGATTACATTTTAAGTGCCAAATTCTGCTTGAGCTATTGAGTGTGCTAAATAATAGCTTTTTTTAACAATGCAATTAGTGATGCTCAAAAAATTTGTGAAAAACATCCTGACCCGCTGACTTAAAGAGGAGGTCTGCCCGTCCCTTTAAAAATTAAAAGTCAGAAGCTACACTGCAGCTGCTGACTTTTAATTTTGAAATTTTTAAAGGGGAGGGCAAATCTCCTCTTTATGTAAGTGAGTCAGGATATTTTTCATGGCCGGGCCCCTACTGCGCATGTGCAAAGCATGCTGCTCTCTTTACTGGCTGGCAGATGAGGAGGGAGAAGAGAGGAGGAGGACGACCCAGCTGCTGACATAGATCGCCATGGCCCGGAGGTGCGGAGGAATCAAATGAGCGGAAGTTCCATTTTTTGGTGGAACTCTGCTTGAAAAAGAGAATGCAATATATATATATATACATATACTTATTACCTATCTAAATAAAATAGAAACTAATTTTAATTGTAATTTTAGTCATAGCCACAATAAAGAAATATTTTGATTGGTGGATGTCAGTCTGGAGTGGTGGGTCTTCCTGCGTAGGTTGCATTTGCGTGCAGACTGCCCTAAGCCACACCTACATGTAATGCTGCTGAAGCCTCCATGATTGAAAGAATTGTCATCCAATAAATGAAATAGGTAGCCCAAAGACTGTCAGGCTGGAGAACAAAGCTGGGCATCCTCCAGCCAGAAAAGGAAGTGGGCTCTGTCTGACAACAATTTATGTAGCGGAGTGCTCATCTAATTACTATGCTTTTCTTTTTTTCTCTTTCTTGGAATGTTGGATTGCTTATACTATAATCAAAACACCCGAACTGTTTTATAAGCTAATGTGGAGCAACATTTTAGATAGGGAAGATATGGGATTAAAGGAAGGTATATACTGTACCCTGAAAGTATATGTAGATGGTCTCCATATATATATATACCTGTTTTGTATAGGGTAAATCCCTGTAATACTTATATATAAACTAATAAAATAATATTGAACTAATTACTATGCTCAGAAGCAGGCCCTTTTAACTTCCTTCCCCATAACACTCTGGGTTCCTGGACATGTCCAGGGTAGATCAGTTTCTCTGCTACCTTCTTTGACACTCAAACACACCTTATTAGGCAGAGGTAACTGGGCAAGTTATCTGAAGACAGCTGAAAGACCCACCATTGTCAGAACCAGCATGAAAGCAGCCAGGCAGGAGCCAGATATCACGTAGCTTTCCCAAAAGATCGAGTTATGGATGGAGGCACTTATCAATGGCTACCAGTGTGGGATCACTCTAGCTGTGCACCTGTGTTACCAAAGCAACCCTAGACTTCCGTGAAAGCGATACTGTTCAAAAAGATAAGTGCAAGTAGCTATAAAGTCTTATAGAGACTATGTTATGCAGCCACGTGTTTGTGCAACAGAGACATTGCTATGATGAGCCTTTGTTTGTGCAACTTTCATAGTCTGTTTTGTATAATTATGTAATGTATGCATGGCCCTTGCTATTCTGACCCTGATTTGCACTTTTGTTTCTAACTTTGTACTTTTTTTTTTTCTTTTTTTTTTTAGCAAACTGAAAGTTACAGTTACTCTTTGTCTGATTATTTGGCTGACTACCATTACACTTAAGCCCTGTACACACGATCGGATTTCCTATGGTTTTTTAACCGATGGATTTTTCCATCGGAAACCGATGAAGCTGACTTTCATCAGTCTTGTCTGCACACCATCAGTCAAAAAACTGACCGTTCCAAATGCGGTGACGTAAAACACTCCGATGAGCCGAGAAAAATTAAGTTCAATGCTTCTGAGCATGCGTCGACTATATTCTGAGCATGCGTGGGTTTTTTATCCGATAAAGTTCCCCACAGACGATAGTAATTTGCTATCGGTTTTTTAACCATCGGATAAATTTAAAACATGTTCTATTTTTAAACACCGATGGAAAAAAGACCAATGGGGCCCATATACGATCGGTTTGTCCGATGAAAAAAGTCCATCAGACTGTTTTCATTGGTTAAACCTATCATGTGTACAGGGCTTTACACTACCATTACATTTACCTTACATTACCATTACATTACATTACATTACCATTACCATTACTACCATTACCATTACACTTATAATGCACGCTGTGAGAAGTTATAGCAAAATTAGTGTAAACAATTTCTGTACAGGGGGGAAGGCAATCACAAAACAAGAATTCAAGAACTAATAAGTAATTCTTCAATATACTGTGTTTTTTTACATTTTAAGGTAAACAACAATGTTATCATTCCAGGTAGGAGTTCAGAGTTACTTTCACAACAAGGCTTGGAGTCAGAAGCTAAGGAAAACAAACAAACAAAAAAATAAAATAGTATATTTATTCCTAATTACTTCAGTTCTGTAAGGACAAGTCACATTTTTACTGTTCAGCTATTGGCTTGTTGATCATGCAATAACTTTTTGATTACTTATAATATAAACGTGATGCATACAGTATAATGTTTTTACCCGGAACATACATTTTATATATTTTAAAAGCAAAAAGAAATACACATTTTATTCTGCAGTTTGTTCAAAGCGTTTGTTTTGTTTTTTTTAGAACAAAGCCTACAAAGTTGTTTAAATATTACCGTATTTATCGGCGTATAACACGCGCCGGCGTATAACACGCACCCCAAGTTTAGGAGGGAATTTTAAGGAAAAAAACTTTTAGGAGGGAAATTCAAGGAAAAAAAACTTACATTTAAATGCAGCATGCAGCCTTGCCCAGTGTCCATCTGCATCCTTGCCCAGTGTCCATCTGTCCATCTGCAGCCTTGCCCAGTGTCCATCTGTCCATCTGCAGCCTTGCCCAGTGTCCATCTGTCCATTTGCAGCCTTGCCCAGTGTCCATCTGTCCATCTGCAGCCTTGCCCAGTGTCCATCTGCAGCCTTGCCCAGTGTCCATCTGTCCATCTGCAGTCTTGCCCAGTGTCCATCTGCAGCCTTGCCCAGTGTCCATCTGTCCATCTGCAGCCTTGCCCAGTGTCCATCTGTCCATCTGCAGCCTTGCCCAGTGTCCATCTGCAGCCTTGCCCAGTGTCCATCTGTCCATCTGCAGCCTTGCCCAGTGTCCATCTGTCCATCTGCAGCCTTGCCCAGTGTCCATCTGTCCATCTGCAGCCTTGCCCAGTGCCTTTGCAGCTTGTCAGTCTCTGCGTTTTTTAAATTTGGCGCCGATTTCTGTGGAGAGGAGCGAGCGGGGCCGAGTGTACTTCGGCTAGACTTGGCTCCTCTCGCAGTCCCGCCCATCTCCACTGACTGCGCCGCTGACATAGAGAAAGCCGAGTGTACTTCGGCTAGACTCGGCTCTGCTCACAGTCAGGGGCAGGACTGCGAGAGGAGCCGAGACTAGCCGAAGTACACTCGGCTTTCTCTATGTCAGCGGCGCATCAGAGATGGGCGGGACTGCGAGAGGAGCCGAGTAAAGCTGAGTGTACTTCGGCTTCGGCTCCGCTCGCTCCTCTCGCTCGTTTCAGCAGGTGAATTCGACGGAGTATCGGCGTATAACACGCACCCACGATTTTCCCCTGATTTTAAGGGGAAAAAAGTGCGTGTTATACGCCGATAAATATGGTAATTCAATCAAAGAATTCACTTTTTTGTGTATTTTTAACACGCGACAATAAAAATAATGCCAATAATTTTTTTTTAGGCGGGATCATTAAAAGAGTAGCAAAAATACCAAAGAATAGACGGGGGAAGGTTAATTAGGGATAATTACAATTGATGGGGACATATTCCTATGGACTATTTTTATGCTAGAAATAGAAAATGTATCTTACTTAATTGGAAGGTCCCTAAGAGCCCATTCACACAGGGGCGACTCGTCAGGCGACTCAGCCGCCTGACAAGTCGCGTCCCGCTCTGTTCAATAGAACCGTTCTAATAGGAGCGTCGCAAGTCGCTCCGACTTAGAAAAAGGTTCTTGTACTACTTTGTGGGCGACTCAGGGCGACTTGCATTGACTTCTATACAGAAGTCATTTTGCAAGTCGTCTCTGAAGTCATCTTCAGATCGCCTTGCCGAGTCGCCCCCAAAGTCGTGCCGCCCCTGTGTGAATGGGCTCTTACCTTGCATCAATCTCTATGTAAGACATTTCTTATTAACCTTGTTCTCCCTTTCTATAAGTTAACATACTGAAACAGAGGCCACTACACTCTTTTTACCCAAAAAATTGGGATTGTGGACCTCCTTTTCTCACACTATAGTTGACTCTCCTTTATAACCTCTTTCATTGTAACCTGATTTTGTTTACTTTGGTCTCTCTGCTTCCATGATAACCGTGCCAGAGATTCTGTTCGCTTTGCAATGTTGACCCTATGCCACTCATGTCTTTTTAGTGATTGTAAACCCTTACCTTGTAAAACAACCCATTCAGATGAAAGGCAAAACATTTGTGTATATTCCCCTTTTTTGTAATTGATCACATTTCCTCTTCTTTCAGCTGCAAAAGAGCTGGATAAGGAGAAACAGCAGGACACTGATCTTCCCAGCGAAAGGCTGTGTGGGGGAATGTCCGGAAAAGTCTAGTTATTGGAGCAGAGCAGGCTGAGTTTACAGCATAACTAGAGAACTGACCGCACTCCTGCTTAGTGTGGTCAGTTTTTAATTGAAAAGCAGAGGGACTGACAGGAACACCAGGAGTTCACACAAAGGAATCAATACAAAAGGACCAGGATACGTTTTCATACAAGTACAAGGTACAGAAGGCACATATCAAGAATATGAAATATTGGGGTAACATATTATTTACATTGCCTGTAACATGTCTGTCCTTTCCCTCAATTTTGGCACTAGTATGGACCATTTCAAAGCATTCATGCACACACCAAAATGCTCAGGTATGTCACCCAATCCATCCCTGCATTAGAAGATATAGTGTGATATTGAATGTAAGAAAGCTGAAAGTAAAAAGGAATAAACAGTATATGTGTATGTGTATATATATATATATATATATTGTGACAGCAGGAAGGTAAAGTCACCTGGTTGCATCCAGGGGGGTAGATATATTTCGCCCAGATTCAGGCTTTACGCCGATTTATACAGCTAGGTGGAGAGTTGTATAAGCCCAGCTGAGACTAGTGGGCTCATTGATGACTCATACCTCTAGGGAGAGGGCTGGGCGTCGTGCAGGCAGGGAGTTGATGAGGCCAGCTGAAGCCTGTCAGTTCGTTTAAGGCCTCTATAAAAACTCCCAGATTCATTAGATGTTAGCTCATGCCTGGAAGCAGACCTGTGTGGACTGTCTAGGGAGAGTGAACCCCTGTGCGGTGAGAGAAAGCCTGTGTGGCTATATTTTGCTTGGACATTTAAAACCAGGGACTAGGACAGCACTAGGCTGATCCCAGTTGTTAGTTAGGAAACCTGTATGTTTAGTCAGAGGTCAAGTTGACCAGGATTTATTTTGTTTGTTTCTTTTGCTTTGCTGTGTTTTTGTCACTGTAAATAGAAAATAAACGGCACCTTTTTGATTTTGAAAACCACAACCTCCGTCTGCTGGGCCTGTTTTTGTGTGGGGAGCCCATCCCGGGGGTCACACACACCCGCTACCGAGTTAACCCCCTCACAGTTGGTGGAGAACCAGTGGCAGTTTTTTTTTAAGCCAGCATGGAGGAGATACTGAAACAGCTGGCTCTAGCAAATGCCAATCAACAGCAGACAAATGCAGGTTTGCAAAAGAGCCTTGCAGCTCAACAACAGAACTTCGCAGCCCAGCAGCAAGCTCATCAACAGAGCCTTGCAGCCCAGCAGCAAGCTCACCAACAGAGTCTGGAAGCTCAGCAACAAGCCCAGCAACGATCTGAGGCCCGCTTCATAGACCTATTACAGAAGCAAGAGCAGAGACTACAACAAATGGAAGCAGTAATGCAGCAACGTCCGCAGACCAGTGAGGAAAGCCGTCCCACTAATACCGCGTCCTTTGGGGTGAGTCGTTTATTGACAAAAATGACTGGAGAGGATGATCCAGAGGTATTTTTGACCACGTTTGAAAGGACTGCTGAAAGAGAAAAGTGGCCTGAGGAGCAGTGGGCTGGACTGGTGGCTCCTCTGTTAACGGGTGAATCGCAGAAAGCTTACTATGACCTAGAGCCTGACCAAGCAAAAGACTATGTGATGCTAAAAGCTGAAATATTGGCAAGGCTGGGTGTCACCCTGGCTGTCCGGGCTCAGCGTGTGCATAACTGGACTTTCCAGCTTGGAAAACCCCCCAGGTCTCAAATGTATGATCTCATTCACCTGAGCAGAAAGTGGCTACAGCCAGAGACTTTGTCCGCACCAAAGATTGTGGAACGTGTTGTAATGGATCGGTTTTTGAGAGCTCTTCCTACTGCCATCCAAAAGTGGGTAAGCCATGGAGACCCAGAGACGGCCGATGGTCTTGTGGATCGTGTGGAGAAATACTTGGCTACAGAGAACCTGACGGCCTCTTCCAGAGACACTCGGACTTTCCACCCTAAGACCAGACCATCCCCAGGGGCGGATAAGATGATTCCAAGGGGTAAGGGTGGAGAGAGTGAGAGGGTGGGAGCTCTACCCCAAGTTTGGCGAGAACAGCCTGGGAAATCAGCGGCTCAAGAGGCGGCAAGAAGGATCATTTGCTACCGCTGCCGGCAAGCGGGACATATTGCAGCAAATTGCCCGGTTTTGGAGGAACCCATGCAGTGTGACTTTCTGACGGGCAGACGTCAGTCGCTGTGTGCGACAGTCGCATGCACTGCCATTCGGGGAACTGAGAAACATTTATGCAAAATGTGTATTAATGGTAGAAATGTTGTGGTATTGCTGGATTCAGGTAGCCTTGTGACCCTGATAAAGGCTGAATTAGTTAAAACAGAGGTCTCTGGGAATAGCAAGGTAGCTGTTATTTGTGTGCATGGGGACACCCGAGAGTATCCAGTGACTACAGTGTGTTTCGAGACCCCCAAAGGTACCCTTTCTCATCCAGTGGGCTTAGTGTCTCAGTTACCGCATGACGCCATTGTGGGAAGGGATTTTCCGAAGTTCTGGGAACTGTGGGATGATCCTGAGCCCCCCACTGGTGCCCCTATGTACCAGGAATATGATAGCCAGAACTCCTCTGAGAGTGGTGAGGACTCTCCCGAATTTCCCTTGTCAGTATTGGCAGGGGAGACTCAAGAAACTGGAGAGGAGCCCACCTCCTCAGACGAAAACCTACCGTCTGTGGAGTTTTCTGATCTTGAGGTTCACAGGGAAAACTTTGCCACAGAACAGTTGAAAGACCCCGCCCTAATAAAGGCACGGGAAAACGTAGTGAAAATAGATGGCGAGTTAGTGAACCCAGATAATACCTGCACTTACCCATACTTCAGCGTAGAGAAGGACCTACTGTATCGGGTGGCAAAAAGGGCAGAAGAAACCGTTGAGCAGCTTGTGGTGCCCAAACCTTACAGGAAGTTGGTGTTGGAGTTGGCCCATGGGCACATTCTTGGAGGTCATCTGGGGACAGAGAAAACCCGAGAGAGGGTATTACAGAGATTCTATTGGCCTGGGGTGATGAAGGACATAGAAAATTATTGTTCCTCCTGCCCTGTGTGTCAGAGGTCGGCCCCGATGCCACACTTCCGTAGCCCGCTGGTCCCTCTACCCATCATTGAGGTCCCGTTTGAGAGAATCGCAATGGATTTGGTAGGTCCTATAATCAAGTCCGCTAGGGGGCACCAGTACATATTGGTTATAATGGACTATGCCACCCGTTATCCAGAAGCGATCCCTCTCAGAAATACCTCGGCCAAAACCATAGCCAAAGAGCTATCTCTTGTTTTTAGCCGGGTGGGTATTTGTAAAGAACTGCTTACGGACCAAGGTACACCCTTTATGTCCCGGGTTATGAAGGAGCTGTGTAAATTGTTCAAAGTGACGCAATTACGTACATCTGTGTATCACCCCCAAACCGATGGGCTGGTTGAAAGATTCAACAAAACCCTAAAACAAATGTTGAAGAAAGTGGTGGATAGGGATGGAAAGGATTGGGACTGTCTACTTCCTTATTTGATGTTTGCTATTAGGGAGGTGCCCCAATCCTCTACGGGATTCTCCCCCTTTGAGTTACTGTATGGGAGACACCCAAGAGGGCTGTTGGATATTGCCAAGGAAACTTGGGAAAGTGAGAGTTCTCCCCACAGGAGTGTGATTGAGCATGTCGCCCTGATGCAAGATCGAATTGCACAGGTAATGCCCATCGTGAAGGAACATTTGGCCCAAGCGCAGTTGGCACAGCAGAGAGTGTACAACCGTGGAGCCAAGACCCGTACCTTTTCCCCGGGGGATAGGATATTGGTACTTGTCCCTACGGTTGAAAGTAAATTCCTTGCCAAATGGCAAGGCCCCTACGAGATAATGGAAAAAGTGAGCGAAGTGAATTACAAGGTCAGACAACCAGGAAGGCGAAAGCCCGAACAGATCTATCACGTTAATCTGTTGAAAGCCTGGAGGGATAGAGAGTCCCTAGTCGCAGACACTTGGTCACCAGCTCAAACTGGTTGCGTGATTCCTGAGGTTGGAATCGCAGCCACCTTGTCACAACCCCAACAACAGGAGGTTAAGGAGTTTGTGCTTCGCAACAAGGAGGTATTCTCTGAGCTGCCGGGACAAACATCTGGGGTAGAGCATGACATTATTACCCCGCCCGGTGAAAGGGTGAAGTTAAAACCCTATCGGATCCCAGAGGCCCGACGGGAGGCAATACGGGAGGAAGTACAGAAAATGCTGAACTTAGGGGTGATAGAGGAGTCCCAAAGTGATTGGTCTAGTCCCATTGTGTTGGTGCCTAAACCGGATGGGAGCTGGCGATTTTGTAACGATTTTCGTCAGTTGAACAAAGTTACAAAATTTGACACCTACCCCATGCCACGTATAGATGAGTTGATCGACCGGCTGGGAACAGCCCGATACATGACGACTCTTGACCTCACAAAAGGGTATTGGCAAATCCCCCTGGCCAAGTCAGCCAAAGAGAAAACCGCATTTGTAACCCCAGACGGGGCGTTCCAATATAAAAGAATGCCGTTCGGGTTACAGAATGCGCCGGCCACATTCCAGCGGAAAATGGACCAGATGCTGAGGCCCCATCGGAAGTATGCTGCGGCTTACCTGGATGACGTAATTGTCCATAGCACAGATTGGGCCTCACATCTGCCAAAAGTGCAAGCAGTCCTGGACTCTGTTCGGGAAGCAGGGTTTACGGCTAACCCTAAGAAGTGTACCATTGGGCAGGAGGAGGCCAAATATCTTGGGTACACCATTGGGAGGGGAGTAATAAAACCCCAACTCAACAAAGTCGAGGCCATCCAGAGTTGGCCACGTCCCAACAGCAAGAAGCAGGTACGAGCCTTTCTGGGAATCGCTGGGTATTATCGGCGATTCATTCCCCACTTTGCTTCTAAGGCTGTGCCCCTAACCAACCTGACGAAGGGGAAAGGGTCGGTCATGATTAAATGGACCCCCGAGGCTGAGGCAGCATTCCAATTCTTGAAACAAGCCTTATGTAGCCAGCCAGTGTTGTACTCACCCGACTTCTCTAAAGACTTTGTCGTACAAAGTGATGCGTCAGATGTGGGGTTAGGAGCAGTATTGTCCCAGGTCTGGAACGGGGAAGAGCACCCAGTCATTTACCTCAGCAGGAAGTTGAAGTCCCATGAGGTAAATTACGCCACCGTTGAAAAGGAGTGTTTAGCGGTGAAGTGGGCTCTAGATTCCCTTCGGTACTACCTGCTAGGTAGGCACTTTGACATGGTTACGGATCACGCTCCGTTAAAGTGGATGGCTCAAAACAAGGAAACAAATAGAAGAGTGAATAGGTGGTTCCTGGCCCTCCAGGAATTCAACTTCACAGTAAAGCATCGCCCTGGCGTTCAAATGGGGAATGTGGATGCTTTGTCTCGAGTACATGAATGCCTGATTGCTGGTGTTCCAACCCCGAGGTTAAAACAAGAGGGGGGGGTATGTGACAGCAGGAAGGTAAAGTCACCTGGTTGCATCCAGGGGGGTAGATATATTTCGCCCAGATTCAGGCTTTACGCCGATTTATACAGCTAGGTGGAGAGTTGTATAAGCCCAGCTGAGACTAGTGGGCTCATTGATGACTCATACCTCTAGGGAGAGGGCTGGGCGTCGTGCAGGCAGGGAGTTGATGAGGCCAGCTGAAGCCTGTCAGTTCGTTTAAGGCCTCTATAAAAACTCCCAGATTCATTAGATGTTAGCTCATGCCTGGAAGCAGACCTGTGTGGACTGTCTAGGGAGAGTGAACCCCTGTGCGGTGAGAGAAAGCCTGTGTGGCTATATTTTGCTTGGACATTTAAAACCAGGGACTAGGACAGCACTAGGCTGATCCCAGTTGTTAGTTAGGAAACCTGTATGTTTAGTCAGAGGTCAAGTTGACCAGGATTTATTTTGTTTGTTTCTTTTGCTTTGCTGTGTTTTTGTCACTGTAAATAGAAAATAAACGGCACCTTTTTGATTTTGAAAACCACAACCTCCGTCTGCTGGGCCTGTTTTTGTGTGGGGAGCCCATCCCGGGGGTCACACACACCCGCTACCGAGTTAACCCCCTCACAATATATATTGTGAGGGGGTTAGCTCGGTAGCGGGTGTGTGTGACCCCCTGGATGGGCTCCCCACACAAAAACAGGCCCAGCAGACGGAGGTTGTGGTTTTCAAGATCAAAAGGTGCGGTTTATTTCTCTATTTACAGTGACAAAAACACAGCAAAGCAAAAAGAAACATAAACAAAATAAATCCTGGTCAGCTTGACCTCTGACTAAACATGCAGGTTTCCCTAACTAACAACTGGGATCAGCCTGGTGCTGTCCTAGTCCCTAAGTCCCTGGTTTAGTAAATGTCCAAACAAATAGCCACACAGGCTTTGTCTCACCGCACAGGGGTTCACTCTCCCTAGACAGTCCACACAGGTCTGGTTCCAGGCATGAGCAAACACCTAATGAAGCCTGAATCTGGGAGAAATATACCTACCCCCCTGGATGCAACCAGGTGACTTTACCTTCCTGCTGTCACAATATATATATATAAAACACAACACTCCCTGAATTCCCAGTAATCTTTTATTCCACTGGAAAATGGTACATAGAAAGTGCATCTGTGGATCTGTGGTCATCCCCACCCTTCATCAAGTTCATGGTGTGTGAGTTTGATGGAGGGCAGGAAAGTTGTAACTCTCTTGCAATGTGTACTTACTGGTTTCCTGTAGAATAAAGTATGAGCATTTAAGGAGGGCTGTATCTATATATTTTTATTTTTCAAAGTGACATTTTTTTTGACAATTTTAAACAAAGTATCTCATCAACTTCATTATTTGCCTTCTCTTTGGCTAGACACTCTTCATCCTTGATTGCAATGTAAAATTGGTGTGCAATGGTGCCATTACTGAAGAAGAGCCCTTGAAAGTGCAGAAGAAATGTAAAACAAGGTTGTTCTTTGGCAGAATGCAATCAGGTTGCACTGTGTTGACTGGTTCCCATCACGTTCACAAATCTGATGAAGTGTTAATATAAATCACAGTCCATAATATAATATTTGGCCTTGAACAGTCTGCAGATTGAAGAAAAAAATCATACACGACAAAACTAAATTTTGTGTGCTGGGCCCCCTTAACATTAATTGTTTATTCTCATTCTCATTTTCGTTCTGTCAGTAGTGATGGATATGGTTAATTTTTGTTATTCTGTATTTATATTGAATATTGTCATTTATATACATTAATCATCAATGTAATTGTTGTATGAACAAAAAATGCCTTTACACAGACGTTTCATTTTACAATATAATTATCCAGGCACCCTGCTGTTAATGAGAGAGAATTCTAATTACTTCAAAATGAAGCAATTATTCATACATTCACATGTTTAATGTAGATAGGGGCAGTGTTAACAATTTAAAGCTACTCAGTATATCAAATTGTTGCTGCATATCAGATGTCTGTCAATGTATAGTGTCATTTGAAAATCTGGGAGATGATGATAATTGTAATGATATGTCCTTTTTTGTATGCGTTAAGAGGGTTTAGAGCAGGAATACAACAGGGACATTAATAGCAATAAAACTGCATTCTTTGGCAATTTGAGGAAGATTTAGAATCTTTGTCATTTTTTTGTTGTTTATGTCTCTCTTTTTTCATAGAATTAAAATCCTCTCTTGCCATCTCTCTGTAAAATTGTCTACTATGATAGCTTCTCTGCTTGTCAACATCTCCACTTCTATATGAACTGGAGTTCTTGCATGTTGCTTTCTCTTAACCACTTGCCTACTGAGCACTTTCACCCCCTTCCTGCCCAGGCCAATTTTCAGCTTTCAGTGCTGTCACACTTTGAATGATGCACTGATGGGCACTGATAGGCTGCATTGATTGGCCCTGATGGGGCAGCTCCAATGGGCACTGATAAAGGCTGCACTGATGGGTACTGATGAAGCAGCACTGATGGTCACTAAAAAGGTGCACTGATGGAGGTGATGGAAGAGTCACTGATGAGGCTGCACTAATAAGTGGTACTGATATTCTGAACTGATGGGCACTGATATGCTACACTGATGGGCACTGATATGCTGCACTGATGGACACTGATTGGCACTGATGGGGCTGCCCTGATTATAGGTGTAAATGTCTGTTGTCACAGGAAAACCAGTTATCGACTTTCCTTTCCTCACACAGTGACAGCTCTGAGGAAAGGAAATACCAATAACTGGCATTTGTTTACGTGGGATCAGCTGTGATTGGACACGGCTGATCACATGGTAAAGGGCCCTTTACTTCGATTCGAAAGACACAGTGATCACAGAGCGTGCCCGATGTGCACTTCTGGGGGGTGGGGAAGCAGGGTTCTGGGAGGACGTCCATAGATGTCCTCCCTGAACTGGATGACTGCAATGTAGCCATCATTTTGGTATAGCGTGGTTGGAAAGAGGTTAATATGAGCCACTTTGTGAACTCTGAAGGAAGATTCCTAATTTGCTCTTCTGTCACAAAAAATAGATCAGACTGTTACCAGCAAATGTAAAGAGGATGATATCCATAAAAATAAACGTCCTCCCAGAACTGGATGACTGCGATGTAGCCATCATTTGGCTTTAGCGTGGTTGGAAAGTGGTTAATATGAGCCACGTTGTGTCAAAAATGGATCAGACTGTTACCAGCAAGTGTAAAGAGGTTGATATCCATAAAAATCAATAAGGCTTAGATGGGTTTTCACTGTCTGTTGCCCTCCCTTTATATGCCATCTGAGCATAGGCGTGCGCAGCCTATTGCATTAGGGTGTGCACCTCAAACCAAAGCTCAAACACACGTGTGTATGTGTGTGTATATATATATATATATATATATATATATATATTACAATTGATCAGGATGCTAGTATGGGTTATGATGATGATCAGGACACTGGTATGGGGTATTGCAGTGATCAGGATGCTGATATGACATTGATCATGGCGCTGGTTTGGGGTATAGATATGGGGTATGACGGTGATCAGGATGTTGGTATGGGGCATAACGGTGATCAAGATGCTGGTACGGGGTATAGCGGTGATCAAGATGCTGGTATGACAGTGATCAGGGTGCTGGTGTGATCTATGGCAGTGATCATGAAATTGGTATGGTGTATGGCATTTTATTGTGATCACTGGTGACACTGGGACAGGTGACAGGTGCTGGATGCATTTGTTATTACACTGGGGCAGTGATTAGGGACACTGGGGCAGCCTGGCACTGCAGTCTCCGAGTGTACATGCAGTGTGAAAGGCTACTGTACACACACCGACTGCAGCAACAGTTCTCTCTGCTCTCACAAAGAGAGCAGAGAGAACCAATGCTTGCTTTCAGTTTGCATTATTTACTATGTGATTGGACACAGCAGTCACATGGTACAAGACCAGCGGTAATGTGATTCAGTGTCCAGGCCACACATCGATCGCAGGGCTCCCAGTGGTGCGCTTTGTGAGCCACGCAGGAGTCTCCAATGCAGTGGCGGTGCGTCCATAAGGGGCGCAAGGGCGCCACCCCCCTCTCTCCTGCTACCTCTCTATCACCATAGATACATTCATGCATTGCATGAATGTATCTATGGTCGCCGCTGCCACCCCTGTTAAGGTGCCCGGACCCTTTTTGGGCGCTGGGAGCCTGAATTACAGTGGTGGGGTATTTTTTGGAAGCACCTGGTTAGAGCCAAAGGCTCTAATAGGCGTCCAAAAAGTTCGCTCGCAGTTCACTCAGCGGTGTGTTAGGAAAGCGAATGAATATTCGCTTTCCTAACACTGAACCGCCTCTCAGCCAATCAGGTGCTCGGGTCTGTTACCTGTCACCTGATTGTCTGAAACGACAGGCGCTATGATTGGACTCCTATCAGGCGTCCAATCATAGCAGAGGATGGGAAGAGAGGACGGGAGAAGACATCGAGGAGCGTGCAGGACACCACTGCCGTGACCCGCTGCCCCACCAAGACAGGTAAGTGTCGGACGGGCGGGGGATGCACAGTGTCAGCAATTGATGGGCACAGTGTCAGCAATTGATGGGCACACTGGCAGCAATTGATGGGCACAGTGTCAGCAATTGATGGGTACACTGGCAGCAATTGATGGGCACAGTAGCGGCAATTAATGGGCACACTGGCGGCAATTGATGGGCACAGTAGTGGCAATTGATGGGCACACTGGCAGCAATTGATGGGCACACTGGCAGCAATTGATGGGCACAGTAGCAGCAATTGATGGGCACATTGGCGGCAATTGATGGGCACAGTGGCAGCAATTGACGGGCACACTGGCAGCAATTGATGGAAACAGTAGCTGCGTTTGATGGCACAGTAGCGGCAATTTATGTGTACAGTGGCTGCGTTTGATGGGCACAGTGGCTGCATTTGATGGACACAGTGGCTGCGTTTGATGGGCACAGTGGCTGCGTTTGATGGGCACAGTAGCTGCAATTGATGTTTTTTTTTTTCAGTTTGCGCCCCCCCAAAAAAATTTGAGCACCAGCCGCCACTGCTCCAAGGGGGCTGATGTACAGGCACGTTAACCCACACATGGAACTGCTTTCCGACCGCCAGATATTGGGGCTGTGGGCATATGGGAAGTGGTTAATATACACTTGGGATTTATTTTTTTATATCAAAGACATGTAGTATATAGAGATGTCCTGAACTATTCGCCGGCGAATAGTTCCCGGCGAACATAGCTTGTTCGCGTTCGCCACGGCGGGCGAACATATGCGATGTTAGGTCCGCCCCCTATTCGTCATCATTAAGCAAACTTTGACCCTGTACCTCACAGTCAGCAGACACATTCCAGCCAATCAGCAGCATATCCTCCCTCCCAGACCCTCCCACCTGCTGGACAGCATCCATTTTAGATTCATTCTGAAGCTGCAGTCTTAGTGAGAGGAGGGACAGTGTAGCTGCTGCTGATTTAATAGGGAAATCTATAGCTAGGCCAGTGTATTCAGTGTCCACTCTAGTCCTGAAAGACTCATCTGATCTCTGCTGTAAGGACAGCGTCCTGACAGCACCCCAAAAAGCCCTTTTTAGGGCTAGTACATACATCAGTCTGCCTTTTTTTTTCTCTGTAATCTAATTGCAGTTGCCTGCCAGCGTGTGTGTGACAGGCTCACAGCGTATACTGTGCCCACTTGCCCAGTGGCACCACTCATATATCTGGTGGCACAGTAGATTACTAGTGAGAGGAGGGACAGTGTAGCTGCTGCTGATTTAATAGGGAAATCTATAGCTAGGCCAGTGTATTCAGTGTCCACTCCAGTCCTGAAAGACTCATCTGATCTCTGCTGTAAGGACAGCGTCCTGACAGCACCCCAAAAAGCCCTTTTTAGGGCTAGTACATACGTCAGTCTGCCTTTTTTTTTCTCTGTAATCTAATTGCAGTTGCCTGCCAGCGTGTGTGTGACAGGCTCACAGCGTATACTGTGCCCACTTGCCCAGTGGCACCACTCATATATCTGGTGGCACAGTAGATTACATTTAAAAAAAAAACAACAATTTTGACTGCAATAGAATAGCAGTCAGTTGCCTGCCAGCGTGTGTGTCAGGCCTACAGCGTCTACTCTGCCAACTTCTGCCAGTGCACAGTGCCACTCATATCTGGTGTCACAGTAGCTTGCACGCATAGTACAACTAAACTAATCTAAAAAAAATGACAGGCAGAGGCAGGCCACCCCGCAGGGGCCGTCGTGGTCGTGGTGCTGTGATTCTCTTTGGCCCTAGAATAATGCCCAGTGTTCAGAGGCCACGTACCCTGAACTCGAAAAGTTCTGAGGACATAGTTGACTGGATAACACAGGACACCCAATCTTCTACAGCTTCCGCTCAGAACCTTGACGCACCATCCTCCTCCAGCTCAGCTTCGGGCACCTCTCAAGTTACCACTCGCCTGCCTGCCGCCACCACCAACACTAGCACCACAGCTGCTTCACTTTATCTGTCAGAGGAGTTATTTACACATGAGTTGGAAGAAATGAGTGATGCACAACCATTATTGCCAGAGGATGTAGATAAAAGGGATATGTCTCAGTCAGGCAGCATTACACACATGGACGTACGGTGTGATGATGATGATGTTGTACCCGATGCTGCTTCCTTTGCTGAGTTGTCAGATACAAGTGAAGCGGTTGATGATGACGATGTGTCCGTGGATGTCACGTGGGTGCCTGCTCGAAGAGAAGAAGAACAGGGGGAAAGTTCAGATGGGGAGACAGAGAGGAGGAGGAGACGAGTTGGAAGCAGGGGGAGGTCGTCGCAAGGAGCTAGTGGCACAGTCAGACAGCATGTGTCGGCACCCGGGGTCAGCCAGACAGCAACGCATGCTGTTGCCACCACCAGAATGCCGTCATTGCAAAGCTCAGCAGTGTGGCATTTTTTTTGTGTGTCTGCCTCTGATAACAGCGATGCCATTTGCAACCTGTGCCAAAAGAAGCTGAGTCGTGAGAAATCCAACACCCACCTAGGTACAACTGCTTTGCGAAGGCACATGATCGCACATCACAAACGCCTATGGGATTAACACATGATGACGAGTACAAGCAGCACACAAGCTCAAAGCCACCATCCTCCTCCTGGTCCAGCATCTTCAGCCACGTCAACCACTGCTGTCCTCCTTGCCCCCTCTCAACCATTCGCCACTCCGTCTCTCGCCTTGAGCAGTTCCTGCTCATCTGCCCACAGTCAGGTGTCTGTCAAGGACATGTTTGAGCGTAAGAAGCCAATGTCACAGAGTCACCCCCTTGCCCGGCGTCTGACAGCTGGCTTGTCGGAACTCTTAGCCCGCCAGCTTTTACCATACAAGCTGGTGGAGTCTGAGGCCTTCAAAAAAATTGTAGCTATTGGGACACCGCACTGGAAGGTACCCGGACGAAATTTCTTTTCACAAAAGGCAATCCCCAACCTGTACTCTATTGTGCAAAAGGAAGTCATGGCATGTCTGGCACACAGTGTTGGGGCAAGGGTCCATCTGACCACTGATACCTGGTCTGCAAAGCACGGTCAGGGCAGGTATATCACCTACACTGCGCATTGGGTAAACCTGCTGACGGCTGCCAAGCATGTAATGCGTGGCTCTACAGAGGAGTTGGTGGTGACACCGCCACGACTTGCAGGCAGGCCTGCTGCCACCTCCTCTACTCCTCCTACTCCATCCTCTTCGATAACCTACTCGGCTGAGTCCTCTTCTGCTGCTGCGTCTTGCTCCACATCAACTGCACCCCCCCAGCTCCCCAGGGGCTATTCCACATCCCGGATACGACAGTGTCACGCCGTCTTGGGGTTGACTTGCCTGAAAGCAGAGCGTCACACCGGACCAGCACTCCTGTCCGCCCTGAATACACAAGTGGATCAGTGGCTGACTCCGCACCAACTGGAGATCGGCAAAGTGGTGTTTGACAACGGAAGCAATTTGTTGGCGGCATTGAATTTGGGCAAATTGACACATGTGCCGTGCATGGCACATGTGTTAAATCTGATTGTACAACGGTTTGTGCATAAGTACCCAGACTTACAGGACGTCCTCAAGCAGGCCAGGAATGTGTGTGGCCTTTTCAGGCGTTCCTACACGGCCATGGCGCACTTTTCAGATATCCAGCGGCGAAACAACATGCCAGTGAGGCGCTTGATTTGCAACAGCCCGATACGTTGGAATTCAACACTACTAATGTTCGACCGCCTGCTCCAACAAGAAAAAGCCGTCAACGAGTATTTGTATGACCGGGGTGCTAGGACAGCCTCTGCGCAGCTGGGAATTTTTTTGCCACGTTACTGGACACTCATGCGCAATGCTTGTAGGCTTATGCGTCCTTTTGAGAAGGTGACAAACCTAGTCAGTCGCACTGAAGGCACCATAAGCGACATCATCCCATTTGTTTTCTCCCTGGAGCGTGCCCTGCGAAGAGTGCTGGATCAGGCCGTAGATGAGCGTGAAGAGGAAGAGTTGTGGTCAGCATCACAACCAGAAACAGCCTTATCAGCATCGCTTGCTGGACCTGCGGCAACGCTGGAAGAGGAGTCTGAGGAAGAGGAGTCAGAGGAGGAATGTGGCTTTGAGGAGGAGGAGGAAGACCAACCACAGCAGGCATCCCAGGGTTCTCGTTGTCACCTTTTTGGTACCCGTGGTGTTGTACATGGCTGGTAGTGATGAGCCGAACACCCCCGGGTTCGGTTCGCACCAGAACCCGCGAACGGACCGAAAGTTCGTACGAACATTAGAACCCTATTAAATACAATGGATGCGAACGTTCGAATTCTAAAGTGCTAATTATAACAACTATTATGCATGTTATTGTCCTAAAAAGGGTTTGGGAACCCGGGTTCTGCACCAGGGGACATGTATCAATGCAAAAAGAAGTTTTAAAAACGGTCGTTTTTCGGGAGCAGTCATTTTAATGATGCATAAAGTGAGAAAAAAAAGTCAAATATTCCTTTAAATATCGTACCTGGGGGGTGTCTAAAGTATGCCTGTGAAGTGCCACGTGTTTCCCGTGTTTAGAACTGTCCCTGCACAAAATGACACTTCTAAAGAAAAAAAAAGCCATTTAAAACTGCTTGCGGCTTTAATGTAATGTCTGGTCCCGGTAATATGGATGAAAATCTTTAAGAAAAATGGCATAGCTACCCCATGACCCCCCCCCCCCTACCCCAGCCCATTACCAGCCCCTTTGGGTCTTGTATGGATATTAAGGGGAACCCTGCACATAAAATAAAAAAGGCCCTATATACTCTGAACAGCCGTATACAGGCGGTGCATACAAGACAGGGACTGTAGGTTTGTTCCTATGTAGAATCTGTTTGTAATTTTGAACAGGTACATTGTTGAAGTGTAGCTCCAGCCCAAAAATCTATTTTTAAACTTTTTGGAAAACATAGGTAAGGGTTATCACCCCTGTAACATTTGTTTTGCTGTCTGTGCCCCTGTTCAGAACATTTCACCTCACTTTCCGTCCCAATGACAACTGTTTTTGAAATGTGGTGTTTTTCTTGAAACAAGGATTGCTGATAAAGCATCAGTACAGAGGAGACACCTTTCTCCCATATTTATTCTTACAGGAGAGAATTTTCCTTCCTAGTGGTAGATTTCCTCTCACTTCCTGTTGTCTTCTTGCGTTTGCAAGTAGGAGTCGTTTGTAAGTTGGATGTTTGAAAGTAGGGACCTGCCGTATATACTCTGCAGACATAGGCCCCTTAGTTGTTGGTGTTGGCACAACACTGTAAGCACTCACAATTACTCTTGGTTGGTGCTGGAACGCCCTGCTGTCAACTATTATATCAGGAATTTTAATTACATATAATTGTTGAACAGTGGTAGTAAAAATTGGGCCTTTGATGGTGGTGCTGGTGCCACAACACTGTAAGCCCTGACAGTTACTCTTGGTGGGTGCAGTAATGGGCCCTGCTGTGAATTATTAGATCAAGAATTGTAATTGCATGCCCCTGTTGAACAGGGGCTGAAAAATTGGGCCTTTCGTGGTGGTGGTGGTGGTGGTGGTGTTGCCACAACACTGTAAGCCCTCAGAGTTACTCTTGGTGGGTGCAGGAATGGGCCCTGCTGTGAATTATTAGATCAAGAATTGTAATTACATGCCCCTTTTGAACAGGGGCTGAAAAATTGGGCCTTTCGTGGTGGTGGTGGCGTTGCCACAACACTGTAAGCCCTCAGAGTTACTCTTGGTGGGTGCAGCAATGGGCCCTGCTGTGAATTATTAGATCAAGAATTGTAATTGCATGCCCCTGTTGAACAGGGGCTGAAAAATTGGGCCTTAGGCACTGGTGGCACAACACTACAACCCCTCACAGATACTGTACTTGGAGCACAGCAATGAGCCCTGTTGCAAAGTATTGCTTCAAAAATTGTAATGACACGCCCCTGTTAAACAGGGGCTGAAAAATTGGGCCTTAGGCACTGGTGGCACAACACTACAACCCCTCACAGATACTGTACTTGGAGCACAGCAATGAGCCCTGTTGCAAAGTATTACTTCAAAAATTGTAATGACACTCCCCTGTTAAACACGGGCTAGAAAAATTGGGCCTTAGGCACTGGTGCCACAACACTCCAACCCCTCACAGATACTGTACTTGGAGCACAGCAATGAGCCCTATGGCAAATTATTGCTAAAAAAATTGTAATTACACGCCCCTGTAAAACAGGGGCTGAAAAATTGGGCCTTAGCCACTGGTGGCGGCACCCATAAACAAAAATGATCTTCCAAGCTATCATCATCAATCGTATCATTGAGGACTCGGAGGAGGAGGATAGCCAGTCAACATAACAGCACAGGCACTCAGCATCAGCATCAGTCTTGAAGGGATGTGACATGTTAAAATCAATTAGTCTGTTATATCAGCATCAGGTGTGTGGTAGCTGGTGGTGATCCAAGACTGGTTCATCTTGATGAAAGTCAGTCGATCAACCGAGTCGGTGGACAGGCGCACCCTGTGATCCGTGACAAATCCTCCAGCAGCACTGAATGTGCGTTCCGAAAGAACGCTGGATGCAGGACAGGCCAGTAGCTCAATTGCATACTGTGCAAGCTCTGGCCAGTGATCCATCCTCAAGACCCAGTAAGCCAGAGGATTTTCGGTGGGGAAGGTGTCCAAGTCTGACCTTGCCCCTAGATATTCCTGCACCATGTTTATCAGACGCTGGCGATGGTTGCTGGAACCGATCATACTTTGGGGCTGCGGACTAAAGAATTGTCTGAACGCATCGGTCAGACGGCCACCTTCCCCACCGCTCCTTCTTTGACTGGCCGAAGCCTCAGCAACTCGTTGTCCAGGACCAGGAGTTTGTAACCTCCCAGTCTCTGGGAACGCGTTGCACAGACCTTTCTGCAAGGCCTCCCGGAGTTGTCTCATCCTCTGCTCCCTCTGCGAAGGTAACATAAGGTCCGCAACCTTACCCTTGTACCGTGGATCAAGGAGAGTGGCCAGCCAGTAATGGTCCCTCTCCTTGATCCGAAGAATACGAGGATCCTTCCGCAGACTTTGCAGGATCAGGGAGGCCATGCAGCGTAGGTTTGCTGAGGCATTCGCTCCGGAGTCCTCTGGGTCACTAAGGACGACATGATCCGCAGCCACCTCCTCCCAGCCACGTACAAGTCCACTGGTTTCTTGGGACTGTAAATCATCCCTAAAAGACTGCTGCTGATGATGCTGAGTGCCAGCCTCCACCTCCATGCTGACACAATCCTCCTCCTCCTCCTCCTCCTCTTCCTCTTCCTGTGCGATGGGTGGGACAGAAGGAACACTGTCTGGGTAAAGGGGGCCTTGAGAGGCAAGGAAGTCCTCCTCTTCCTGCCTCTGTTCTGCCTCAAGTGCCCTGTCCATTATTCCACGCAGCGTGTGCTCCAACAGGTGGACAAGAGGTACAGTGTCACTGATGCATGCACTGTCACTGCTCACCATCCTCGTGGCCTCCTCAAATGGTGCCAGGACAGTGCATGCATCCCTGATCATGCCCCACTGGCGTGGAGAAAAAAAACCAAGCTCCCCTGACCCTGTCCTGGTGCCGTAGTCGCACAGGTACTCATTGATGGCCCTCTGCTGCGTGTGCAGCCGCTGCAGCATGGCCAACGTTGAGTTCCACCTGGTGGGCATGTCACATATAAGGCGGTTCTTGGGCAGGTTCAACTCCTTTTGCAGCTCAGCCAGGCGAGCACTGGCATTATAAGATCTGCGGAAATGCACACAGACTTTCCTGGCCTGCCTCAGGACATCCTGTAAGCCCGGGTACCTGCCCAAGAACCGCTGCACCACCAGGTTAAGGATGTGAGCCACACAGGGCACATGGGTCAGTTGTCCCTGTCGGAGGGCGGAGAGGAGGTTGGTGCCATTGTCGCAAACCACCATTCCTGGCTTAAGCTGGCGTGGCGTCAACCACCTCTCGGCCTGGCCCTGCAGAGCAGACAGGACCTCTGCCCCAGTGTGGCTTCTGTCCCCCAAACACACCAGCGCAAGCACGGCATGGCATCTTTTTGCCTGCGTACTTGCGTAGCCCCGTGAACGGCTACGGAGCACCGCTGGTTCATAGGACAAACCACAGGAAGAGGCCATGGAGGAAGAAGAAGAGGAGGGGGTGGAGGAGAGAGGCGTGTCACAACCAGTAGTAGCATTTTGGAGGCGTGGCGGTGGAACAACCTCCAACACTACTGCACCTTGTCCTGCATCCTTCCCAGCTGCCAAAAGAGTGACCCAATGGGCCGTGAAAGAAAGGTAACGTCCCTGTCCATGCCTGCTGGACCATGAGTCAGCGGTAATATGCACCTTACCGCTGACCGCCCTGTCCAGCGAGGCCAAGACATTGCCTTCCACATGCCGGTAGAGAGCCGGAATAGCCTTCCGTGAGAAAAAGTGGCGTTTGGGAACCTGCCACTGAGGAACCGCACATTGCACAAACTCACGGAAGGGGGCCGAGTCTACCAACTGAAAAGGCAGCAGTTGAAGCGCTAGCAATTTAGCCAAGCTAGCATTCAACCGCTGGGCATGTGGATGGCTGGGAGTGAACTTCTTTCGACGGTCCAGCAGCTGGGGCAGGGAAATTTGCCTGCTAGAATCGGACGTCGGTGTACTGCTAGCAGAGTGGCCGCAAGTACTTGGCTGTGACACACCTAATTCTACACCTTCATTCCTCTCAGTGCATGTTTCAGAGAGGACTGAAGTTATAGTGGGGTTGGAGATCCCAGCTGATGCGGTTCAAGGAGAGGTCCGCTTTGTTCTTTGGTGTGGGTCTTTGAGGTAGGCTTGCCAACGAGCTGCATGGCAGGTCAACATATGTCTGGTCAGGCATGTGGTACCCAAGCGGCTGATGTTTTGGCCATGCGATATACGCTTGAGACATATGTTGCAAACAGCAGCTGTGCGATCTGATGCACTAGCCTCAAAAAAGGCCCACACCAAGGAACTTTTTGAATGACGGGCAGAGGCTGCGCCCTGCACAGGCGGAGCTCTGCGGTGTGATTCCGTCGGTGTACTGCCCTTACGCTGGCCACCAAAGGGCATCCTGCCTCGTTGGAGATGTGCCTCCTCCTCATCCTCCTCCTCCTCCTCTCTCCTATTAGGCACCCACGTGGAGTCAGTGACCTCATCATCCCCTCCCTCCTCATCACTGGAGCCAATCTGGCAGTATGCTGCAGCTGCTGGAACATGACTGCCAGATTGGTGTCCTTCTTGAGCATCCCCTCTGTCTGCTCTCACGCTACTGCCTTCCTGTAGCTGGGTTTCATCATCAGACCCTTCGAAACGCTGGGCATCCTCCTGGAGCATGTACCCAACACTGTGCTCAAACAGTTCGGGGGACTCCTCAGGAGGAGGACATGGTGGGTCTAGGGAAGGAGTGACTGATGATGAGTCTGACATTGATACCAGGGAAGAGGACGCTTTGGCAGCTGTTTTGCCAGTACCCTAAACCTGGGTGAGAGAGGATGAGGAGGAGGAGGAGGGCTTGGTCATCCACTCTACCAAGTCTTCGGCATGATGTGGCTCAACATGTCCAGCTGCTGAAAAGAAGGACAAGCGTGTCCCATGGCCATGTGCTGATGACAATGCACCGCGTCCACGACCAGCACTGTTGCCCCCAGACACAGAGCCTGCTTGCCCTCTTTTATTGCCTCCTGACTGTCTGCCTCTCCTTGTTTGCCTTCCAGACATTCTAATAGATGGCCTGCAGGGAGATGGGAAAAAAGCAATAAGGGCTACCTTCAGGTGTCCTTCTCTGTCCCTTTACTTAAGGATTTCTAAATATGGTTGATTATTGCTTTTGCACAGAATAGTACAACGACAATTTCCCTGACTGTCCAAAAAACAAGGATTTCAAAGATGGTTGATGAGGAATGCTTTAGCACACTATAGCACAAGGAGAATTCCCCTTTTCTGTCCCTAGAAAAAATGTTTTTTTAAAGCACACTATAGCACAAGGAGAATTCCCCTCACTTTCCTTCTTTGTCCCTAGAAACAAGGACTGGCACAGTGAAAGAAACTGACACTCTCCCTACCTAGAGTTTTCTGTCCATAGAAAAAATGTTTTTTTAAAGCACACTATAGCACAAGGAGAATTCCCCTCACTTTCCTTCTTTGTCCCTAGAAACAAGGACTGGCACAGTGAAAGAAACTGACACTATCCCTACCTAGAGTTTTCTGTCCCTAGAAAAAATGTTTTTTTAAAGCACACTATAGCACAAGGAGAATTCCCCTCACTTTCCTTCTTTGTCCCTAGAAACAAGGACTGGCACAGTGAAAGAAACTGACACTCTCCCTACCTAGAGTTTTCTGTCCCTAGAAAAAATGTTTTTTTAAAGCACACTATAGCACAAGGAGAATTCCCCTCACTTTCCTTCTTTGTCCCTAGAAACAAGGACTGGCACAGTGAAAGAAACTGACACTCTCCCTACCTAGAGTTTTCTGTCCCTAGAAAATTTTTTTTTTTAAAGCACACTATAGCACAAGGAGAATTCCCCTCACTTTCCTTCTTTGTCCCTAGAAACAAGGACTGGCACAGTGAAAGAAACTGACACTCTCCCTACCTAGAGTTTTCTGTCCCTAGAAAAAATGTTTTTTTAAAGCACACTATAGCACAAGGAGAATTCCCCTCACTTTCCTTCTTTGTCCCTAGAAACAAGGACTGGCACAGTGAAAGAAACTGACACTCTCCCTACCTAGAGTTTTCTGTCCCTAGAAAAAATGTTTTTTTAAAGCACACTATAGCACAAGGAGAATTCCCCTCACTTTCCTTCTTTGTCCCTAGAAACAAGGACTGGCACAGTGAAAGAAACTGACACTCTCCCTACCTAGAGTTTTCTGTCCCTAGAAAAAATGTTTTTTTTAAAGCACACTATAGCACAAGGAGAATTCCCCTCACTTTCCTTCTTTGTCCCTAGAAACAAGGACTGGCACAGTGAAAGAAACTGACACTCTCCCTACCTAGAGTTTTCTGTCCCTAGAAAAAATGTTTTTTTTAAAGCACACTATAGCACAAGGAGAATTCCCCTCACTTTCCTTCTTTGTCCCTAGAAACAAGGACTCGCACAGTGAAAGAAACTGACACTCTCCCTACCTAGAGTTTTCTGTCCCTAGAAAAAATGTTTTTTTAAAGCACACTATAGCACAAGGAGAATTCCCCTCACTTTCCTTCTTTGTCCCTAGAAACAAGGACTGGCACAGTGAAAGAAACTGACACTCTCCCTACCTAGAATTTTCTGTCCCTAGAAAAAATGTTTTTTTAAAGCACACTATAGCACAAGGAGAATTCCCCTCACTTTCCTTCTTTGTCCCTAGAAACAAGGACTGGCACAGTGAAAGAAACTGACACTCTCCCTACCTAGAGTTTTCTGTCCCTAGAAAAAATGTTTTTTTAAAGCGCACTATAGCACAAGGAGAATTCCCCTCACTTTCCTTCTTTGTCCCTAGAAACAAGGACTGGCACAGAGAAAGAAACTGACACTCTTCCTACCTAGAGTTTTCTGTCCCTAGAAAAAATGTTTTTTTAAAGCACACTATAGCACAAGGAGAATTCCCCTCACTTTCCTTCTTTGTCCCTAGAAACAAGGACTGGCACAGTGAAAGAAACTGACACTCTCCCTACCTAGAGTTTTCTGTCCCTAGAATTTTTTTTTTTAAAGCACACTATAGCACAAGGAGAATTCCCCTCACTTTCCTTCTTTGTCCCTAGAAACAAGGACTGGCACAGTGAAAGAAACTGACACTCTCCCTACCTAGAGTTTTCTGTCCCTAGAAAAAATGTTTTTTTAAAGCACACTATAGCACAAGGAGAATTCCCCTCACTTTCCTTCTTTGTCCCTAGAAACAAGGACTCGCACAGTGAAAGAAACTGACACCCTCCCTACCTAGAGTTTTCTGTCCCTAGAAAAAATGTTTTTTTAAAGCACACTATAGCACAAGGAGAATTCCCCTCACTTTCCTTCTTTGTCCCTAGAAACAAGGACTGGCACAGTGAAAGAAACTGACACTCTCCCTACCTAGAGTTTTCTGTCCCTAGAAAAAATGTTTTTTTAAAGCACACTATAGCACAAGGAGAATTCCCCTCACTTTCCTTCTTTGTCCCTAGAAACAAGGACTGGCACAGTGAAAGAAACTGACACTCTCCCTACCTAGAGTTTTCTGTCCCTAGAAAAAATGTTTTTTTAAAGCACACTATAGCACAAGGAGAATTCCCCTCACTTTCCTTCTTTGTCCCTAGAAACAAGGACTGGCACAGTGAAAGAAACTGACACTCTCCCTACCTAGAGTTTTCTGTCCCTAGAAAAAATGTTTTTTTAAAGCACACTATAGCACAAGGAGAATTCCCCTCACTTTCCTTCTTTGTCCCTAGAAACAAGGACTCGCACAGTGAAAGAAACTGACACTCTCCCTACCTAGAGTTTTCTGTCCCTAGAAAAAATGTTTTTTTAAAGCACACTATAGCACAAGGAGAATTCCCCTCACTTTCCTTCTTTGTCCCTAGAAACAAGGACTGGCACAGTGAAAGAAACTGACACTCTCCCTACCTAGAGTTTTCTGTCCCTAGAAAAAATGTTTTTTTAAAGCACACTATAGCACAAGGAGAATTCCCCTCACTTTCCTTCTTTGTCCCTAGAAACAAGGACTGGCACAGTGAAAGAAACTGACACTCTCCCTACCTAGAGTTTTCTGTCCCTAGAAAAAATGTTTTTTTAAAGCACACTATAGCACAAGGAGAATTCCCCTCACTTTCCTTCTTTGTCCCTAGAAACAAGGACTGGCACAGTGAAAGAAACTGACACTCTCCCTACCTAGAGTTTTCTGTCCCTAGAAAAAATGTTTTTTTAAAGCACACTATAGCACAAGGAGAATTCCCCTCACTTTCCTTCTTTGTCCCTAGAAACAAGGACTGGCACAGTGAAAGAAACTGACACTCTCCCTACCTAGAGTTTTCTGTCCCTAGAAAAAATGTTTTTTTAAAGCACACTATAGCACAAGGAGAATTCCCCTCACTTTCCTTCTTTGTCCCTAGAAACAAGGACTGGCACAGTGAAAGAAACTGACACTCTCCCTACCTAGAGTTTTCTGTCCCTAGAAAAAATGTTTTTTTAAAGCACACTATAGCACAAGGAGAATTCCCCTCACTTTCCTTCTTTGTCCCTAGAAACAAGGACTGGCACAGTGAAAGAAACTGACACTCTCCCTACCTAGAGTTTTCTGTCCCTAGAAAAAATGTTTTTTTAAAGCACACTATAGCACAAGGAGAATTCCCCTCACTTTCCTTCTTTGTCCCTAGAAACAAGGATTGGCACAGTGAAAGAAACTGACACTCTCCCTACCTAGAGTTTTCTGTCCCTAGAAAAAATGTTTTTTTAAAGCACACTATAGCACAAGGAGAATTCCCCTCACTTTCCTTCTTTGTCCCTAGAAACAAGGACTGGCACAGTGAAAGAAACTGACACTCTCCCTACCTAGAGTTTTCTGTCCCTAGAAAAAATGTTTTTTTAAAGCACACTATAGCACAAGGAGAATTCCCCTCACTTTCCTTCTTTGTCCCTAGAAACAAGGACTGGCACAGTGAAAGAAACTGACACTCTTCCTACCTAGAGTTTTCTGTCCCTAGAAAAAATGTTTTTTTAAAGCACACTATAGCACAAGGAGAATTCCCCTCACTTTCCTTCTTTGTCCCTAGAAACAAGGACTGGCACAGTGAAAGAAACTGACACTCTCCCTACCTAGAGTTTTCTGTCCCTAGAAATTTTTTTTTTTAAAGCACACTATAGCACAAGGAGAATTCCCCTCACTTTCCTTCTTTGTCCCTAGAAACAAGGACTGGCACAGTGAAAGAAACTGACACTCTCCCTACCTAGAGTTTTCTGTCCCTAGAAAAAATGTTTTTTTAAAGCACACTATAGCACAAGGAGAATTCCCCTCACTTTCCTTCTTTGTCCCTAGAAACAAGGACTCGCACAGTGAAAGAAACTGACACTCTCCCTACCTAGAGTTTTCTGTCCCTAGAAAAAATGTTTTTTTAAAGCACACTATAGCACAAGGAGAATTCCCCTCACTTTCCTTCTTTGTCCCTAGAAACAAGGACTGGCACAGTGAAAGAAACTGACACTCTCCCTACCTAGAGTTTTCTGTCCCTAGAAAAAATGTTTTTTTAAAGCACACTATAGCACAAGGAGAATTCCCCTCACTTTCCTTCTTTGTCCCTAGAAACAAGGACTGGCACAGTGAAAGAAACTGACACTCTCCCTACCTAGAGTTTTCTGTCCCTAGAAAAAATGTTTTTTTAAAGCACACTATAGCACAAGGAGAATTCCCCTCACTTTCCTTCTTTGTCCCTAGAAACAAGGACTGGCACAGTGAAAGAAACTGACACTCTCCCTACCTAGAGTTTTCTGTCCCTAGAAAAAATGTTTTTTTAAAGCACACTATAGCACAAGGAGAATTCCCCTCACTTTCCTTCTTTGTCCCTAGAAACAAGGACTCGCACAGTGAAAGAAACTGACACTCTCCCTACCTAGAGTTTTCTGTCCCTAGAAAAAATGTTTTTTTAAAGCACACTATAGCACAAGGAGAATTCCCCTCACTTTCCTTCTTTGTCCCTAGAAACAAGGACTGGCACAGTGAAAGAAACTGACACTCTCCCTACCTAGAGTTTTCTGTCCCTAGAAAAAATGTTTTTTTAAAGCACACTATAGCACAAGGAGAATTCCCCTCACTTTCCTTCTTTGTCCCTAGAAACAAGGACTGGCACAGTGAAAGAAACTGACACTCTCCCTACCTAGAGTTTTCTGTCCCTAGAAAAAATGTTTTTTTAAAGCACACTATAGCACAAGGAGAATTCCCCTCACTTTCCTTCTTTGTCCCTAGAAACAAGGACTGGCACAGTGAAAGAAACTGACACTCTCCCTACCTAGAGTTTTCTGTCCCTAGAAAAAATGTTTTTTTAAAGCACACTATAGCACAAGGAGAATTCCCCTCACTTTCCTTCTTTGTCCCTAGAAACAAGGACTGGCACAGTGAAAGAAACTGACACTCTCCCTACCTAGAGTTTTCTGTCCCTAGAAAAAATGTTTTTTTAAAGCACACTATAGCACAAGGAGAATTCCCCTCACTTTCCTTCTTTGTCCCTAGAAACAAGGACTCGCACAGTGAAAGAAACTGACACTCTCCCTACCTAGAGTTTTCTGTCCCTAGAAAAAATGTTTTTTTAAAGCACACTATAGCACAAGGAGAATTCCCCTCACTTTCCTTCTTTGTCCCTAGAAACAAGGACTCACACAGTAAAACACACTGACACTCTCCCTACCTATCCTTCTCTTTCCCTAAACTAAAGGAATCCAGGTTAAGCAAGAAAGAAATAAATGTCACTGTCCCTGCCTATGCTTGTCTTTCCCTGCTCCGGAACACACTACACTAGGCCGCCGTGCTGGCGGCCTTTTATAGTGTGGGGCGTGTACTAAACACCCTCAGCAATAATTGGCCACAGGCATCCTGCCTGTGGCCAATCATTGCTCTCCTCGCTGCCGGCGCTGTGATTGGCCAAGCATGCGGGTTTACAGTGCATGCTTGGCCAATCACAGCGCCTGGATGACACTGCAATGGCGTAGTGCATTGTGGGCCGTTCGCGTCACTCGAATTTGGCGCGAACGGCCCAAATCGTTCGATCTTCGTCGAACGATCGAACAGCCGATGTTCGAGTCGAACGTACGTTCGACTCGAACACGAAGCTCATCCCTAATGGCTGGGGGGAAGAACAGACCTTCAGTGAGATCAGTGAGGACGAGGAACGTGACATGAGTAGCCTGGCATCCAACCTTGTGCAAATGGGGTCTTTCATGCTGTCGTGCCTGTTGAGGGACCCTCGTATAAAAAGGCTGAAGGAGAACGACCTGTACTGCATGGTCACTCTACTGGACCCCCGGTATAAGCAGAAAGTGCCTGAAATGTTACCGAATTACCGGAAGTCGGAAAGGATGCAGCAGTTCTAAAATAAATTAAAAAGTATGCTTTACACAGCGTATAAGGGTGATGTCACAGCACAACGGGAATCTAACAGGGGAAGAGGTGAAAGTAATCCTCCTCCTACCACGACCACGCCGGCAAGGACAGGACGCTTTACAGACGTGTTGTTGATGGAGGACATGCAGAGCTTTTTAAGTCCTACGCATCGCCACAGCCCTTCGGGGTCCACCCTCAGAGAATGACTCGACCGACAGGTAGCAGACTACCTCGCCCTAACTGCAGATATCGACACTCTGAGGAGCGATGAACCCCTTGACTACTGGGTGTGCAGGCTTGACCTGTGGCCTGAGCTATCCCAATTTGGGATAGAACTTCTGGCCTGCCCCGCTTCAAGTGTCCTTTCAGAAAGGACCTTCAGTGCAGCAGGAGGTATTGTCACTGAGAAGAGAAGTCGCCTAGGTCAAAAAAGTCTAGATTACCTCACCTTTATTAAGATGAATGAGGCATGGATCCCGAAGGGACTGACAGTGGGCGATACATTTGACTAAAAAAGGCCTGATGAGATGAGCTGCCTTGGGCTAAAAATGGTCCACACGCTGCTGTATTTTATCTCTGCATGCCGGATGACTTGCGTGACTTATCCGCCACCAACTAGGGTTCAAGCCGCAATGTTTTAGGGCACTTTCTGCCTGGAAAACATACATTTTTCTGGCCGCTGCTACAGCAGCGGCTGCAACAATACCTAATTTTTCAGGCATGTGTACATCCCTTATTTTTCTGGCCTCTGGTGCTGCACTGTGGCTGCAAAAACAAAACAAAAAAAAAAGCACATACATGTGTCAATTCCCCTTCGTGATCGTTACCTTGTTGTGGTGAAGGGGCTTGCGTATCACAATGAAGCGACCACTTCTATGAGTGTGTTGGCAATGGCAATGTTGGCACACCCCAGATGATAAGGTCGTTGCTTCATTGTGAACAGACCAAAAGCGATCGGCTGGATAATTTTGCATAGAAAAAACATTAATTTTCTTTGTGATCATCTAAGGTGATCATTAAAGCCTTGCGGTTGTGCAAATGGACTGTTTGCGGTTGTTTGCGGTGCGTTTTAAGGGGAGTTTGGTCTGTCAGAGTTTGGTCTGTCACTGTGAAGCGGGCGTAACCCTTACACTACCTGATCGATACAACATCATACCTGATGTTTTAAAGCACGTTATTCCAAACAATTTAGGAATGTTAGGTGATTTATGCCCTTTATGGATTAAAACCCGACTCTGCGTCAACTACGTAATTTTCCATGGGAGTTTTGCCATGGATCCCCCTCCGGCATGCCACAGTCCAGGTGTTAGTCCCCTTGAAACAACTTTTCCATCACTATTGTGGCCAGAAAGAGTTCCTGTGGGTTTTAAAATTCGTCTGCCTATTGAAGTCTATGGCGGTTCGCCCGTTCGCGAACATTTGCGGAAATTCGCGTTCGCCGTTTGCGAACGGAAAATTTTATGTTCGCGACATCACTAGTAGTATATATCTATATATATATATAAATAAATACGCACTTTTTTGCTGACAAGCCAGGGTTCATATAGTTTTAATTGTATATGTAATATATATATATATATATATATATATATATATATATATATATATATATTTATTTTTACACTATATATATTGTGAGGGGGTTAGCTTGGCAGCGGGTGTGTGTGACCCCCGGGATGGGCTCCCCACACAAAAACAGGCCCAGCAAACGGAGGTTGTGGTTTTCAAAATCAAAAAAAAAGGTGCGGTTTATTTTCTATTTACAGTGACAAAACACAGCAAAGCCAAAAGAAACATAAACAAATTAAATCCTGGTCAACTTGACCTCTGACTAGGGATGAGCTTCGTGTTCGAGTCGAACATACGTTCGACTCGAACATCGGCTGTTCGATCGTTCGACGAAGATCGAACGATTTGGGCCGTTCGCGCCAAATTCGAGTGACGCGAACGGCCCACAATGCACTACGCCATCGCAGTGTCATCCAGGCGCTGTGATTGGCCAAGCATGCACTGTGACCCCGCATGCTTGGCCAATCACAGCGCCGGCAGCGAGGAGAGCAATGATTGGCCACAGGCAGGATGCCTGTGGCCAATTATTGCTGAGGGTGTTTAGCACACGCCCCACACTATAAAAGGCCGCCAGCACGGCGGCCTAGTGTAGTGTGTTCCGGAGCAGGGATAGAGCAGCATAGGCAGGGACAGTGACTGTTATTTCTTTCTTGCTTAACCTGGATTCCTTTAGTTTAGGGAAAGAGAAGGATAGGTAGGGAGAGTGTCAGTGTGTTTTGTGCTTGTGCTATAGTGTGCTTAAAAAAAACATTTATTCTAGGGACAGAAAACTGTAGGTAGGGACAGTGTCAGTTTCTTTCACTCTGCAAGTCCTTGTTTCCAGGGACCTGGAAGGACAGTGAGTGAATTGTCCTTGTGCTATATTGTGCTTAAAAAAACTTTTATTCTAGGGACAGAAAACTGTAGGTAGGGAGAGTGTCAGTTTCTTTCACTCTGCAAGTCCTTGTTTCCAGGGACCTGGAAGGACAGTGAGTGAATTGTCCTTGTGCTATATTGTGATTAAAAAAAACATTTTTTCTAGGGACAGAAAACTGTAGGTAGGGAGAGTGTTTTTTTTCTTTCACTCTGCAAGTCCTTGTTTCCAGGGACCTGTAAGGACAGTGAGTGAATTGTTCTTGTGCTATATTGTGATTAAAAAAAACATTTTTTCTAGGGACAGAAAACTGTAGGTAGGGAGAGTGTTTTTTTTCTTTCACTCTGCAAGTCCTTGTTTCCAGGGACCTGGAAGGACAGTGAGTGAATTGTCCTTGTGCTATATTGTGCTTAAAAAAACATTTATTCTAGGGACAGAAAACTGTAGGTAGGGAGAGTGTCAGTTTATTTCACTCTGCAAGTCCTTGTTTCCAGGGACCTGTAAGGACAGTGAGTGAATTGTCCTTGTGCTATATTGTGATTAAAAAAAACATTTTTTCTAGGGACAGAAAACTGTAGGTAGGGAGAGTGTTTTTTTTCTTTCACTCTGCAAGTCCTTGTTTCCAGGGACCTGTAAGGACAGTGAGTGAATTTTTCTTGTGCTATATTGTGATTAAAAAAAACATTTTTTCTAGGGACAGAAAACTGTAGGTAGGGAGAGTGTTTTTTTTCTTTCACTCTGCAAGTCCTTGTTTCCAGGGACCTGGAAGGACAGTGAGTGAATTGTCCTTGTGCTATATTGTGCTTAAAAAAACATTTATTCTAGGGACAGAAAACTGTAGGTAGGGAGAGTGTCAGTTTATTTCACTCTGCAAGTCCTTGTTTCCAGGGACCTGTAAGGACAGTGAGTGAATTGTCCTTGTGCTATATTGTGATTAAAAAAAACATTTTTTCTAGGGACAGAAAACTGTAGGTAGGGAGAGTGTTTTTTTTTCTTTCACTCTGCAAGTCCTTGTTTCCAGGGACCTGTAAGGACAGTGAGTGAATTTTTCTTGTGCTATATTGTGATTAAAAAAAACATTTTTTCTAGGGACAGAAAACTGTAGGTAGGGAGAGTGTTTTTTTTCTTTCACTCTGCAAGTCCTTGTTTCCAGGGACCTGTAAGGACAGTGAGTGAATTTTTCTTGTGCTATATTGTGATTAAAAAAAACATTTTTTCTAGGGACAGAAAACTGTAGGTAGGGAGAGTGTTTTTTTTCTTTCACTCTGCAAGTCCTTGTTTCCAGGGACCTGTAAGGACAGTGAGTGAATTTTTCTTGTGCTATATTGTGATTAAAAAAAACATTTTTTCTAGGGACAGAAAACTGTAGGTAGGGAGAGTGTTTTTTTTCTTTCACTCTGCAAGTCCTTGTTTCCAGGGACCTGTAAGGACAGTGAGTGAATTTTTCTTGTGCTATATTGTGATTAAAAAAAACATTTTTTCTAGGGACAGAAAACTGTAGGTAGGGAGAGTGTTTTTTTTCTTTCACTCTGCAAGTCCTTGTTTCCAGGGACCTGGAAGGACAGTGAGTGAATTGTCCTTGTGCTATATTGTGCTTAAAAAAACATTTATTCTAGGGACAGAAAACTGTAGGTAGGGAGAGTGTCAGTTTATTTCACTCTGCAAGTCCTTGTTTCCAGGGACCTGTAAGGACAGTGAGTGAATTGTCCTTGTGCTATATTGTGATTAAAAAAAACATTTTTTCTAGGGACAGAAAACTGTAGGTAGGGAGAGTGTTTTTTTTCTTTCACTCTGCAAGTCCTTGTTTCCAGGGACCTGTAAGGACAGTGAGTGAATTTTTCTTGTGCTATATTGTGATTAAAAAAAACATTTTTTCTAGGGACAGAAAACTGTAGGTAGGGAGAGTGTTTTTTTTCTTTCACTCTGCAAGTCCTTGTTTCCAGGGACCTGTAAGGACAGTGAGTGAATTTTTCTTGTGCTATATTGTGATTAAAAAAAACATTTTTTCTAGGGACAGAAAACTGTAGGTAGGGAGAGTGTTTTTTTTCTTTCACTCTGCAAGTCCTTGTTTCCAGGGACCTGTAAGGACAGTGAGTGAATTTTTCTTGTGCTATATTGTGATTAAAAAAAACACTTTTTCTAGGGACAGAAAACTGTAGGTAGGGAGAGTGTTTTTTTTCTTTCACTCTGCAAGTCCTTGTTTCCAGGGACCTGTAAGGACAGTGAGTGAATTGTTCTTGTGCTATATTGTGATTAAAAAAAACATTTTTTCTAGGGACAGAAAACTGTAGGTAGGGAGAGTGTTTTTTTTCTTTCACTCTGCAAGTCCTTGTTTCCAGGGACCTGTAAGGACAGTGAGTGAATTTTTCTTGTGCTATATTGTGATTAAAAAAAACATTTTTTCTAGGGACAGAAAACTGTAGGTAGGGAGAGTGTTTTTTTTCTTTCACTCTGCAAGTCCTTGTTTCCAGGGACCTGGAAGGACAGTGAGTGAATTGTCCTTGTGCTATATTGTGCTTAAAAAAACATTTATTCTAGGGACAGAAAACTGTAGGTAGGGAGAGTGTCAGTTTATTTCACTCTGCAAGTCCTTGTTTCCAGGGACCTGTAAGGACAGTGAGTGAATTGTCCTTGTGCTATATTGTGATTAAAAAAAACATTTTTTCTAGGGACAGAAAACTGTAGGTAGGGAGAGTGTTTTTTTTCTTTCACTCTGCAAGTCCTTGTTTCCAGGGACCTGTAAGGACAGTGAGTGAATTTTTCTTGTGCTATATTGTGATTAAAAAAAACATTTTTTCTAGGGACAGAAAACTTTAGGTAGGGAGAGTGTTTTTTTTCTTTCACTCTGCAAGTCCTTGTTTCCAGGGACCTGGAAGGACAGTGAGTGAATTGTCCTTGTGCTATATTGTGCTTAAAAAAACATTTATTCTAGGGACAGAAAACTGTAGGTAGGGAGAGTGTCAGTTTATTTCACTCTGCAAGTCCTTGTTTCCAGGGACCTGTAAGGACAGTGAGTGAATTGTCCTTGTGCTATATTGTGATTAAAAAAAACATTTTTTCTAGGGACAGAAAACTGTAGGTAGGGAGAGTGTTTTTTTTCTTTCACTCTGCAAGTCCTTGTTTCCAGGGACCTGTAAGGACAGTGAGTGAATTTTTCTTGTGCTATATTGTGATTAAAAAAAACATTTTTTCTAGGGACAGAAAACTGTAGGTAGGGAGAGTGTTTTTTTTCTTTCACTCTGCAAGTCCTTGTTTCCAGGGACCTGGAAGGACAGTGAGTGAATTGTCCTTGTGCTATATTGTGCTTAAAAAAACATTTATTCTAGGGACAGAAAACTGTAGGTAGGGAGAGTGTCAGTTTATTTCACTCTGCAAGTCCTTGTTTCCAGGGACCTGTAAGGACAGTGAGTGAATTGTCCTTGTGCTATATTGTGATTAAAAAAAACATTTTTTCTAGGGACAGAAAACTGTAGGTAGGGAGAGTGTTTTTTTTCTTTCACTCTGCAAGTCCTTGTTTCCAGGGACCTGTAAGGACAGTGAGTGAATTTTTCTTGTGCTATATTGTGATTAAAAAAAACATTTTTTCTAGGGACAGAAAACTGTAGGTAGGGAGAGTGTTTTTTTTCTTTCACTCTGCAAGTCCTTGTTTCCAGGGACCTGTAAGGACAGTGAGTGAATTTTTCTTGTGCTATATTGTGATTAAAAAAAACTTTTTTTCTAGGGACAGAAAACTGTAGGTAGGGAGAGTGTTTTTTTTCTTTCACTCTGCAAGTCCTTGTTTCCAGGGACCTGTAAGGACAGTGAGTGAATTTTTCTTGTGCTATATTGTGATTAAAAAAAACATTTTTTCTAGGGACAGAAAACTGTAGGTAGGGAGAGTGTTTTTTTTCTTTCACTCTGCAAGTCCTTGTTTCCAGGGACCTGTAAGGACAGTGAGTGAATTGTTCTTGTGCTATATTGTGATTAAAAAAAACATTTTTTCTAGGGACAGAAAACTGTAGGTAGGGAGAGTGTTTTTTTTCTTTCACTCTGCAAGTCCTTGTTTCCAGGGACCTGTAAGGACAGTGAGTGAATTTTTCTTGTGCTATATTGTGATTAAAAAAAACATTTTTTCTAGGGACAGAAAACTGTAGGTAGGGAGAGTGTTTTTTTTCTTTCACTCTGCAAGTCCTTGTTTCCAGGGACCTGTAAGGACAGTGAGTGAATTTTTCTTGTGCTATATTGTGATTAAAAAAAACATTTTTTCTAGGGACAGAAAACTGTAGGTAGGGAGAGTGTTTTTTTTCTTTCACTCTGCAAGTCCTTGTTTCCAGGGACCTGTAAGGACAGTGAGTGAATTTTTCTTGTGCTATATTGTGATTAAAAAAAACATTTTTTCTAGGGACAGAAAACTGTAGGTAGGGAGAGTGTTTTTTTTCTTTCACTCTGCAAGTCCTTGTTTCCAGGGACCTGTAAGGACAGTGAGTGAATTTTTCTTGTGCTATATTGTGATTAAAAAAAACATTTTTTCTAGGGACAGAAAACTGTAGGTAGGGAGAGTGTTTTTTTTTCTTTCACTCTGCAAGTCCTTGTTTCCAGGGACCTGTAAGGACAGTGAGTGAATTTTTCTTGTGCTATATTGTGATTAAAAAAAACATTTTTTCTAGGGACAGAAAACTGTAGGTAGGGAGAGTGTCAGTTTCTTTCACTGTGAAAGTCCTTGTTTCAAGGGACAGAGAAGGACACCTGAAGGTAGCCCTTATTGCTTTTTTCCCATCTCCGTGCAGGCCATCTATTAGAATGTCTGGAAGGCAAACAAGGAGAGGCAGACAGTCAGGAGGCAATAAAAGAGGGCAAGCAGGCTCTGTGTCTGGGGGCAACAGTGCTGGTCGTGGACGCGGTGCATTGTCATCAGCACATGGCCATGGGACACGCTTGTCCTTCTTTTCGGCAGCTGGACATGTTGAGCCACATCATGCCGAAGACTTGGTAGAGTGGATGACCAAGCCCTCCTCCTCCTCCTCATCCTCTCTCACCCAGGCTCAGGGTACTGGAAAAGCAGCTGCCAAAGCGTCGTCTTCCCTGGTATCAATGTCAGACAAATCATCAGTCACTCCTTCCCTAGACCCACCATGTCCTCCTCCTGAGGAGTCCCCCGAACTGTTTCAGCACAGTGTTGGGTACATGCTCCAGGAGGATGCCCAGCGTTTCGAAGGGTCTGATGATGAAACCCAGCTAGAGGAAGGCAGTAGCGTGAGAGCAGACAGAGGGGATGCTCAAGAAGGACACCAATCTGGCAGTCATGTTCCAGCAGCTGCAGCATACTGCCAGATTGGCTCCAGTGATGAGGAGGGAGGGGATGATGAGGTCACTGACTCCACGTGGGTGCCTAATAGGAGAGAGGAGGAGGAGGAGGATGAGGAGGAGGCACATCTCCAACGAGGCAGGATGCCCTTTGGTGGCCAGCGTAAGGGCAGTACACCGACGGAATCACACCGCAGAGCTCCGCCTGTGCAGGGCGC